>OZ004600.1:6775304-7503625 GCA_963924605.1 Malthinus seriepunctatus
CATTGACCTTGCGTAATTGTATAACCAACATCCAAAGCCACCCTCCTATTAAATTGAATCACTTTAATTTACCTAGCAAGGTAGGCAGGAATTTGACTTTTTCTTTACAATTCAGAGGATGACTTCTCAGCAATTTTTTTTACTTCATTTATCCCAAATTCGTATTTTTAACTTGTCGTCTTTGGAATATTTGCCTTAAGAGTCTTAATTTAGGAATGTCGCTAATATTCTCATTTTAGATTAATTTTTTATGAGCTTTTCTAACGTTAATGGCTTTCTTGGTTCTTAGTTACGTTGCTGCTTTCCATTTCGCAGTCCCTTAGCATCGTAGTTACCATAGCATCGACCACACTCATATAAAACAGTGTTTTATTTATTTTTTTGGAGCGGTTCTAAGTGCGATGCTACGGGCAGTGCGAAGTGGAATGCACCAACTGGCAACGCACTTTAGTTCATTTTTGAACTAAAGTTCAAATGAAATGAACTACATAGTTGATTTCAGAAACACCTGAAAAGTAAGAACTATTAAAGGTACGCATACAATTGGACACTACTCTAGACACTGAGTCTATACATCGAGTGTCGATTGTGTGTACGCGCTCTTATAGAGCAGTGTCGCCCAGCGCGCACTCTATGTTGCACTTAGTATCTACACTAAAGTGTCCAAATGTATGCGTAACTTTAGGGTTTAGAGAGCTCTAGAGTTATAGTTTGGCAACACTGTGAACACTCTCAGAAATACCGTGGCTTGAATTCGAACATTTCCTAGTTCAACCACCCTGCACAGCAAATAGTAATATCGGTTCACCTTGTATATATTAATATTTTGCTTCGGGCGTTCTAGATTAAAAAAAATATTTATAGAAGGAAGTCATAACAAAAGAAATTTATTTGTTATATCGATATATATTAGATTTTGAGATTCAACCGAAAAATAGCTTTTTTTTTTCTTTTTATAAAGCTACAAATCTTTGTCGAATGATTGGAATTCATGTAGATGATACGAAACAAGAGGCGGATGAGATTGGAGGTTACACGTGCGATTTCCATTAAACTCTATTGAAAAGGCGATTTCACACAAATCAGGACAATAACGCCAAGTCGCACCGAGAGAGTTATGGTGATTATGTGACACCTAAGGTCGTATATCACCTAGAATCCCTCGAGACTCAACACTTCGTAATGGTCAAATTTAACTTTTCGAAATGACGAAAAAAATTTTATTTAAAAATAAAAAAGCGAATCCATTGTTTGATATCTATGACTAGTTTAATTTAATAAATTTAATATTGTATGGGCTTTACGCGTACTGATTTGTTGATTAGTTTATAATCCCTAGAAAGTTTGCACAACATTCGGGGTCTCTAGTATGTTTACCCAAGCTGTTGTATTAATCTCCAAATCCATATTAATAATGGCGAATCTACTTTCAGTAGTAGAGATGTTCTATAATACTCTGATTTCTATTTTGCTCGATTAGAACTATTTAGGAGTTTACACCATCCCATTGTATTAAAATCGTTGTTTTCCTTTAATGCAATTTACAAGTTTTGTTGTAGCTGCCATTTTTATTTTGTACCAAAAGCGATGTGCGAGTTAGTAACTTCGAATTCGTATTACAACAATGCATCAGTTTCTTAAGACCGTTTTACATGGACTAAATGTTGTACTAACTTGCTAGTACTCTGAATCAACTCAAGGAGCAAAAGTACAAGAATCTAAGCTTCAACGTTGTGCATGGTCGTGCGTCGAAATTTCAATGCACGACGTTAAAGCTTAGATTTTGCTTTTGCTCCTTGTGTTGATTCAGTACTAACAAGTTAGTGCGACATTTAGTCTATGTAAAATGGCTCTTATAGCAAAACGCCCTCGCACCTAATGTCTCTTTGATGGGGGAGCTTTAAAACGGCCCTTAGTTAAAGAGTATTTTTAAAAAGTGAAAAGTTGTTGAATATTTTTATGACTTTTCTTGTTTACTTAACGTTCAATTAAATTTGTGTAGCTCTCACTTTAATCAACGTAGCTCTAAAGAGTCCCACAAAAGTCAAACATGAAGCGACTACATTTGATAAAGAGCTATACACACATGGAAACTTTAAGCGGTGCATGATCGACTTCTGAGAATCATGAAGTTTTGATTTTAACATCTGTATCGCTGATTCTGACTTCAAATGTCGCGCCGCGCCGCAGCAAGGTGCACAGCCATACAAATATGTGAACTTCTTATGACAGGCATTATAACTTTGGTCTTGGAATGTAAAAGTCGCATGCATCGCTGCATGTTTCAATATGTGTTGACCGCTTTACACCCCCCTTCCAGTTAAGGCTGTCACGCACTTGGGTAAAGCGAATCACCACGAAGAGAAGATCCATTTTTGTCTGCATGGTTCTTATGTATTTTTCTCGGCGTTTTGCTTCTCTCAAGTCCGCGTATCCCCATAAGAATACATTGAAACTATAAATTCGTCCAAGTGCGTGACGGCCTTTATGGTACTTTAAAGAGCACTTCACATGACCCGCCCCTGTAACAATTTAGAGCCAGTCTCAATCTCTAGACCATTGGAAGAGAAACTGCTTTGCCACTTAGAATCTTTGGTCTACCGTCTACCTATTCTATTCCTATTTCTAATTCATCATTTACCTAATTCTCGTAATAAAATTATTGATCATTAAATCTGCAGCTTACTTTTCTTTGGTATACAAAAGATATTACAATCTTAACATTCTATACAAATCTAAAGTTTAAAGAAAGTTTCCCTCCTAAGAGGTAGGCAACCCATAAACCACGGATGAGAAATGTGGTTTTGAGATTAATATCTCACCAATTTATTTTACTGTTCGTAGTACCCAATAGTGATTTTTTCAAGGATTATTTAAGTAAGTGGTCCGCCTAGCTGAGACTGATAGGTAGGGCGTAGGTACTAGTTAGTTGCAGACTCGGAAGTACTGGGAGAATTTTTAATTCCTTAAGAACCGTTAAGGAGCGTAGACTGGTTTCCAATAGAGAAGAACCCACCGCGACATTACGCGAATGACGTCAATTAGTCGGCCGAGTTCAAATTACTATTCGCGGTACGGTCGCTAGACGCATGAGTGTACCTACTGATGCATCTCGACTGCTCGACCTCTTAAGTAAATACACTTTGGATCAATAGAAGAGCGCGACGATTATTTAGGAACGCCGTTGTACTTATTGTACTTAACGGGTGAGGGGGTCGAGATGCATCAGTACGCTTATGCATCTAGCGACCCTACCTCGAATAGTAATTTGAAAGCGCCCAACCAATTTGGGCTCTTCTCTACTGGAAACCAGTCTATATTTGACAGCGCTCCTAAATGATCCTCCCGCCATTTTCTGCGCGTAATGACATAGGCAAGTGGGTTCTTCTTCTATTGATTCGAAGTCTATCTATCACTTTATCTATCACTTGACCTGCTACCCCTCAAACATAGTTTACAAAAGACTAAAAATAAGAAACTAACGCCCAAACGGTTCCTATAGTAGTATAATTTTACCAAATAAAATGGTAAAGAAAGAAGCAGAAACTTGCTTTATTGTGGTTTGACATCGGTATAGTCACTTGTACTGCTCAAGTGGGTGTTCTATTTCATTAAGTTGCCTTGTTATAATTGCCATTCACATATTATACTATACTTAACTCTGTCCAGAGAACAGATGCAGCTAAGCCATTCCCCACAAATTTCTGTGAAATAAGGTTGACGCATGTCAATTCTTCTGTGGTTGTTATAAAACGTATTTTCAAAATTCGACCAATACAAAAATTCTATTAATATAATTATGGGCTTTTTTAGGGAGTGGCTTAGCTGCATCTATTCGCTGGGCAGAGATTAGTCGACCTGCAGTTCACTAATTGACGCAGTTTAGGACTGCAGCAGTTCAGTTAGCGACTACAGGCGATCAGCAGATCTAAATGTGTCATTAATTGAAACTAACAGAACCTGATTACAGTGTCGAGCTTTAATCTGTAGAAAAATTTTCAATAGTTTTAGCGCATTAGTTTATACAAACAGTTTTTAGAACCTCCAAACACTCAGTTCCCAGTTCAGTTCAGTAACCCAGTTCAACTGATTCGATCAGTTTGACAGACCTTGAGCTGTTTGCTTGGCCCGAATAATAACATGTGACATGTTTGAATCCGAGTTTTAATTTAGAAGATTAGTGGTCTATTAGGAATTCGTAAAGTTCAGGTCCAGTCTAGGTGAAAATGGCGACTGTATTAGGGTTGCTCGAGTACCTCAAAAATTCTAAATTTTAAACTTAGCAAATTTTGGCAATTTTTCCCTAATAATAACAGAAAACATTTCATTATGTCTTATATTTTTTTTATACATTACACATTTTTTGTATTTTTCTATGTATCCTTTCTTTCTATGGATGTAACTAATTATTTTATTTCTTTTCAGGTATGTCAATTATTGAAAATTCCAACTTTCGTAACGTTAAAGGGACTTTTTAAAGTAAGTGCCTTTATTTTTAATAATTGAATTATGTCTTTTTTTGAGTAAACGCGCCTTCCTTTTAAAATAGATTAAAAGGCATTAAATAAAACCATTTATCAGATACAAAAGCGACTCTTAATTTAATTTAAAACGAATAAAAAGCTACAAGTTTCAAAGTTTATCACTTGGTTTGTTGCAGTTTATTTTGTGGTCAGTTTGAGAAAATGTTGCTAGGTATAATATTAACTTCCTTTTAGATGTTAGAGAGGGAAATCGAGTTGCAGTAATGATGTCTAGGAGATATGAAAAACTATTTTTTAATCGTTTGGATATTTTTAAAGAGAACGATTGTTTGTTCTAACGTCTTCGTGTTTTGTGTTATCTCTGGAAGTAAATTGGGTTTCTAAGTCTGCAGAAGTTTCTTTCTTTCACTTAATTTACCAATACTTTTAATTAAACTAAACTCGGAAATGGAATAAGGGAAGTTTCTAGTACTTTCTTTTGATCCTTCATTGAACAGTTTGTAATTTAAGTGTCGATTAGAAACGCTTACTATACAGGGTGGCCCTGAAACGTATATACAACGCTTGTGATCATCACAGATTTCTGAGATCAGATTGAGACGATTTGGACCAGTTCATTTGCAAGTATACCCTCCATTTTAAGATACTGCCCTCTGGCGATAGTGTTGACTGTTCTAAACAGTCCAACTGATGTCGCGTCGGACTATCCATACAAGTTTTTCTACCACGAGATGTAGTGTCGTATTGTCATGAGCCGTCTCATGACTCTTGAGAAACTCTCAGGTTGTACCAGGATATTTGGGGGTTAATAATTATAGGCCAATACATGTTTATTACAATAATAAATTCTTATTCATTCTGATGTTATTACACCTTACACTTAATTATGGGTTAAATTCGCGCCTCCCTTACGATCAGTCGTTAACTAGGGTTCCTCACCCTCTCAATCTCAACTGACCACTGTAAACTTAGCCAGTTAGCAACTGCCTCTCGTGTCCTCGTTCTAGGCCTTTTATTAATTCTTAACTTCCTATTTGTAGCTTTCATAAATGCTGTCTTGTGCATACCTCGGAGTATCAGGGTCTCCAAACATGAACTCTGCAAATTATTTTTGTGAATCCAGGGAAGATGTTTGCTTTAAATTAAGAGAGCCGTATTCTGAATTGGAAGTCTGAAGGTTGTGGTTTCGAAATTATTTAATAAAAACGTCCCAGTATGTCCACTTTTAGAGGGCTGTATCTCAGGAAGGGAATCTATTTGAGTGTGTAAGAAGTCATCTGTTTATTTCAAAGACAACATGGAGTATATTGTCTGCTCTCGTGGTATCTGAAATGTCAGTTTTCTCCAATACATTTTTTTTTCTACATTGCTTCATTGTAGTACAAACGTTGTACGCGCTAAGCCATCATGACATCATCATTTATTCTTTTAAAATATTTTTAGTCCAATATTTTAACTCTTGTCACTCTGTAAGTAAATTTATTACTCTTTGTATTACGTAAGGTAATTTTTTTGTAAGGAAATGTCCTCTTTGTATTAAAATTAAAAAACGTACGCACACTACTCCCCGAAGAGTACATCACTCGGGAAATAAATGAGTGTTAAACTATTTTATCAAGTTGCTTTCGTATTTCTAACCGCCTGAAACGTTTCTTCAATTTTCAATTTAGGACTAAAAGAATTTTCTTTTGGGTGAAGCGAGGAAACTAAATAAAAATAAAAAAGAAGAGAAAATAGTAAAAGAAAAAAGTAACAATTATATTTTCTTTTAAATTGGTTCTTTATGCCGCAAATTGAATATTTGTCTACATTTTCTTTATTTTTTTTATATAATACAAAATTGATTTATTTTCTTAAGGAAAATTAAAACGATTGTTGGTAAATTAGTAAATTTATCTTTGTTGTTTGTACGAATAATTTTAATAACTCAATTAATATTCTAGTAAAACAGTTTGAAACAAAACAATAATATTAGATATGATAAGGACAAACAACACGTGAAGGTTTATTTTGCAAATTGGTTCAACAAACAATGAAATATCTTGAGAAATCGTCTTCCTTTGTACTATAGTTTGAATTTAACGTTGAAATTACCTTTAGCTAATTTTAGGTGATGTTCATTTAAGTTCTAAGTGTCAAGATTGCGATCAAAATTTAAATTTATTGTGATAGTTGGAAGTTTGTTCAAAAAACTTTATAATGACAATAAGATATCTCCTAAGACTTTTAAGAGTTATCTCATTTGCATAGTTTCTTACTTTATATTGTTAGACCGCTTTACTAATTTTTAATAATAGCTAAAGGTCGCTTCTTATAAACTGGAAGTCGATTTCTATTGCAATTTTTACGGTTGCAATTTTTGCCATTTTTCTGGCTCCATCAGCTGGGGTTATTCATCTCTTGCTAATTTTCAGGATCAAAGGTGAAGACGGATTGAAATCCGTTAGAGGGTGCATACCTTCTTACGGCAAAAATGTCACCATTATCATCTTAATCAAGTGATTTGCAGTTTAATTTCGTCGCTTCTCGCATTCCTTACGTAGGTTGGCCAGGCCGAGGTCTTCTTCAAGGTTTGGCTTCTTCCAAGATTTTTCCAGGCTTGACTTTGCTTCTTCGTGCTTGTTTTACATTTTATAACGATTTTCTGGGTCATTTTCCTCTTTTTCTTATTTCTCAGGGTATCCAATACAAAAAGTCTGTGGCCAGCTCAAATTATCTTAGTTGAAAAATTATCTGTTCAAAATATTCACAAAAAAGCTTATGTCTACTCAAGAAATGGGTTAAAGAGAACATAAAAGAGGATGTAAGTTTTTTCTTCAGGAATGTGTATGGAGGTAAAATACTAAAAGTCCCCGATCGTAGCCATATACTCGTATATCATGGCTATGGGTGGGAGGGCGGTAAAGAGGCCCCGTTTTTAGGGTTTTTGCTTATATCTCGAAAACAGTGGGTTTAATGAAAAAAATCATTCTTAGCAAAATGAAAGCTTACTAAATTTCCTACAAATTGTTTCTATTAAATTTTTCTCTATTCCTTATAGTTTTCGAGATATCCGCTCCCAAAAATCGTTAACGTATGAAAAAGAAAATTTGCCTCACGTTTTTCGTTAAACTTGCCTCTTCAGGAAAAAAGTTGTAGAGCATTAAATTTTCTTTACTATTTTATCTTTAACTGGTACATAGGTTTCATACATTAATATGGAAACCAATAGCTCCTCTGATTACCACTTTTTAAACATTTAAATGTTTGATCAAATTTCGCTACTATTTTGTATATTTTAGTGGAATTGTTAATTCGTGATCGTTGAACTTCATTTCTTTGTGCATTGGGGCTTTGAAGTAGTTGTAGGTAAAACAGTAGAAATAATAGAAATAAATATACAACATAAAATGTGTAGTGTGCATATTGCATAAGCTCTAAACTATTAGAGTAAATGGAACTCTTTTGTAACACGTCCGTGTGGAGAGGCGGTACTAAACTACAACTTTACCGAACTAGACAATGGAAGTTAAAGCTCCAACTTGGTAAAAATGAAGATACAAATTATTTAAACTGTAAGTAATGCGCTTTCAAAAAGAAAGGATTTTAACAGAACGAAAAGGCACAGAATTAAACGCGGCGCGTCGTATTGTAAGCTGTAATCCACGACTCTAAAAGCTCCACCAACACAAAAACTAGAAAATTTCCTGCATGGATTGGCCCTACATGCAGAAAAAAATAATAAAGAGAACCGCTGAAACAACTATGGGCGAAAGCCAATATTTAAAACTGTAAATAGAAAACTTTAAATCGTGTTTTTGGAAACGAAATTTTATTTTCCGGAAAATTCTACTAAACAAATTACGTACAATTAATGAAAAAAAGCTCACGTTTCGAATGTGAAATTTGATTACACAAAGTTCCGTTTTTTTATTTTTATTTATTCGTAATGAGGGCTCTTCTTTTTATAAAAATAATAATTAAAAAGTAAACGTTAAACTTCATGTAGCATGAGAGGCTTTGCCTAAGAAGTTGTAAGTTAATCTCAAATGTAAGTCTGTTGAATTATTTAGTAGGGATGTACTAAAGCCACACAAGTCAACTAATTACCGTTGATTATGCTTTAAATTCTAGAACTAAAATAATTCTTCTAGCTTGTAATATTATATAAAATTTTATAGCTTTACGAGAACATAAAACAAAACAAAACGTCCTTAAGCTTCCTGAAAACTTGATCTAATAATAATGGAACTAACGAGAAAGTGTTAGTTGGTCGAGATGTTTTATTTTTGTAATGATAGCCACGAGTAGTTTGGCGTAAGCAATAGGCGATTTAAACCATCCCCTAATACTTGTACTAGGTAGGTAGCGTCGCCATGCTTTCGGTCGCTTTCCAAATGATAAGGGCGCAACGATGAATACTAAATACAACAACCGCGAGAACTGAATGATTAATATGAATGGTTTAAGAAGCTTCTTACATCAAACGAGTTACACTCCCTCTACAAATGATACTTAAGTGCATCCCTTTGTTTACAACAGATGTCTTTTGCGAGATTTTAAGATGTTTTTATTAAAACGAAATCTCGAATACAAGATGATGCCAGAAATTTAGTTTAAAATAAAGCACACAAGAAGAAGAGTTTTGGTTTTCATTTCGACCGCCCTAACTCTTACCATCTCGACTTTTTTCCACGATATAAAATTTGCATTTTCTCGAATCTACCCAATTTTATATTGAAACGTGTACGTTTATAACTTTTTTTTTTGATTGATAATATCTGAATAATGGGTAGTTCAATTTGAGACCTTTCGTGTATCAATTACATTCTCTCCCGATGGTATTCGGTGCGAAGTAATCAAATCATCATCATCTCGTGCTATTAGTTATCGGATATTAACCTCTGCTAGCTGCACTTTGTTTACAAATATTTCGAATATATTAATGTATGTCTGAAACCGTCCTTAAAGGTTTTTTTTAATCATCATGTTCTCCTACTCAAGTGATAAACAGCCGGTATTATATTTTAATTAAATTGACCTGCTCACTCACAGTTCTCCTTTGTCAATCATAATCGATTCTTAGACTTTCTAGATTCAAAGGAAAAATTAAAAATTGGCATCAAATTATATGACCATCAATTTAAATTTAGTGTGCATTTGGTTCAAGCACTATAAAGAGTGTTTGCGCCCTTAAAATATTTAACTGCGCATTATAAATTACCAACGAATCAAGTTTTAAATTAATTGCATTAATAATATATAAACCTACCATTATACAGTATTAACGTTTATTTAGGTTTGTGTTATATGCTATTAAAAAGACATCTACAATAATTGCTTTTTAAAAATTAAACGTATCGAAATTAAAATATTTAACCCCCAGAATTAACAGGTATAGTAGTAAAATTAATTTAGAATGAAAAATATTAAAACAAATGTTGAAGTACAGATATTCGTAATTATAAAAAAAACAGTACCCTCTTTATCTTAGCACGTTCCTTTATCGTACCTACGTACTCAAGTTTTGCTGAATTAAATTAACAATTTGCAGCTTTTTCTAAACATATATTATTTTATTGTGTAATGTGATAATGTGAATGATTTAGTTCTTTGAGTTATTTTTTTCATCGGAGTAATTTCAAAAGTATCGAGTTGAGCCCGCGATTGCAGACTGCAGCGGGCGACCTAGGGGTATATAAATTAGCAGAGGGCAGCTTATGAATTGTGGCTTAGGTTATAAGTAAGAAACCAATTTTTTTCTTTTTTTTGCTGCAATGAGCCAATGCTTTATGTATGAGCATCCAGGACATCCAGAATCTTGGCAATGAGGAGGGCTCAATCGTTTCTATACTAAAATTTGGCGTTTTTCCACATAATCGCTTCATTCTCTCGTTCTTGAGGGAACAATATTTAATCAAAGAATAATTTCCTCCTGGGAAGGTTCGGGGATTTGTGCCAAGTTTACAACTTTTTATTTTACAAGGGTGCCAACTATTTTCGCAGAAATCCAATGAATTCAAGTCGAGGTAAAAGCGTTAAGGCCGCTCCACACACACAGGCTTTAGAATAAAATAAAAAATAATTTTTAATTCAAATAAATATACACGGTAAATCGGAGTTATTTAACAATGAGGGCTAATTTAATATTTTTGACACTTCTGTCGTGAATTAAATAACTAGAGTCATTGTTGAGCTGTTAAAGTGGACAACGTTTTTCCATGTCCAAGTAAAGATTTTTCCCTTGATTATGCCAACGTTAATGAATAATTCTAAAATTTATTTGATAAGCAAAATTAAACTACATGGAACAAGGTCGAAATGTTTGGTTTAAATCGTGTCCATTTGCACTTGCGATAAGTGATAAATATTTACGATAAATTAATATTTTAAAACAATTTAATTTTCAATTCATTCTTAGTTCGGACTTGTGTAAGTGTAATTTAATTTTGTTCCGTTGTTGTATTTTGTGCCTTTTGGATTTTTGACGAGGAATTTGGAGGGAGCCGTTTCGAAAATTAGCAAAGGTCAGTTTTTTAAATTTTTTAAAACATAATTGGAAAAAGTGGCCCCCAATAAGACGTGATTATGTGATTTCGACGATAATGAGGTACTTTTAGTAAAACTTAAAACTAGCCGAAAAGTTTTTCTCTAAGTGGTGACTTTTAATAGACTACCCTCCGTTAGCAGAAATGGTCTCAATTTTATTAGTGATGTAATAATGACGTGTCTTATTGAATTTTGTTAAAATTAGTGTTTATCGCCTATCAAAGGAAATTTATTTGTAGGTAGGTGGCGCTAGGTAATTTATTATTGTCGTGAAGATAATTATACACGAACGTGATGAGCCATTTCTTTTAAAATTGCAAAATTTTCTTTACATTGTAGTCTGTTTTTATTGACTAATTAAGGGCATAGTGAGACATTTAATGTTCACTGAGACACCACCGTCTTCTACTAAGCCATTGGGGCCGATTTTTTATGTAAATTGGCCGATCTTTAGACCCATGAGCAACCCTATGGCCCAAAAATTAAATATCGTGACGACTGGGTACTAAAGTTACATCCAGCATGTTTAAACGGGAGTCAATAATGAAAATCTGTATTTTGTGGTATAAAACTAGTTGTATTGTCACACATTCCTGGGAGCTTACATGGAAATTATAATCAAAAAACAACAGTATCAAAGTTTATGAATACATAATGTGGATTTTTAAATTTTCCACTAATTTTATTTTATTCCCATGTCTTAAGCCAGTCCCACGGATTGTAGAATGTGTTGCATAAGCTGCAAAACTCCTAAGTCCAAGAACTACATTTAAATACAAAACATCTGCTACCAGACAACAAAGCAAGGCGCTCGAGCAAAAGTTCATTGTTCACTTTAATGCCGATATTAGTTAATCGATAAGTTTATAGTACAGGCGGAAGTATGTCTCGGGATCATCCATTACGTCCAGTCGTGAAACAAGTGTATTAATCTTCGCTTGATATAGGTTCCTGTTCCTTCAGCTCTTTATACTTTTTAATTTCATCTTCTTCGTTGACACGAAGCCTTTAGACTCAAACCTCAAAAGCTTTCATTTTTGTTCATAGATTTAGTAGTGCTCTAGGTTTTGACACCATAAAGTAGAGTTGAAAATACTGTCACGACTGTTCTCGTGATTCCTGTGGAATTCTCAGGTTGTACCAGGATAGTTGGGGGTTTTATACGCCAAGAGTTTCAATAAAATACATGTTTATTACAATAATAAATTCTTACTCATTCTGCTGTCATTGGACTTTATACTTTTAAGTACGAGTTAAATTCGCACCTCCCTTACAATCAGTCGTTAACTAGGGCTCTTCGCCCTCTCAATCCCAACCGATCGTCTTCTTGTAAAAATCCCATATTCATTTTCATTCGATATGCAAGAAATTTTTTAATTCGAAATCTCTATTTTTAGCACATCAAAAATTAGAATAAAATGCTCTTTCAGAAAATATCAAAAAATGCCAGTACTTGGAAGATTTCAATGATAAAAATTCTTAAAAACTTCATCCAGATTTCATTTCATTAATTCGTTTAGAAGTTATTAACGCCGTTTCACATTTTTAGACCTCTCTGGAGTTGTATTTGCATATTTCTGCATTAGCAGCATGGGTCTGACATTTACCCATCTTTTTAAGCTGGTACCTAAGACGGAAGTGTCCAGATGAGATGATGAAAGAACAGTGATGGTTCTAATTCCTTATTTGTTGTGTGAAATGATTTCACTGCCGCCCTCGTCTAAATATCCTCTAAATATACTGTAGATAATTATTCAAAATATTTTTAATGTGTGGTACATTATGCTAACAGTACGGTAGTCATTACAGCCATTTGCACTTGCTTTGTTAGGTATTGTAATAAATTTCCACTATAACAATAATTCTACTGGCATGTGTACGGTAAAATATGACTTTTTAACCACTACGTTCTAAAAGCTTAAATAGTTCTAGTCCAAGAGAACTTTCTCGCATCGGAATTACATAAACTAGTTCCATCACTGTAATTGGCGGCTCCGCTCGAATCGTATAGAAAAGATTTTTAACCTACTCTTTGGAAGGTTTTTTCTTTGAACGGAACAAAAATTTTAAAGCTCGCTAACCTAAAGTTTTGCAAACAAAGAGAGGGAATGGCAATTCAAATGTGAAAAGCAATAACTTAACTGTCACCAATTCATTCATAATATAACAAACAATGTGCCAAGTTTCAGAAGATATGATGGCATTTTCATTATAAACCAATAACATAAACCTTCTTGTGAAAACGTCATTAATTATAGGAAGGTTATTATAATAATGTACAACGATGTTGATGAATTAATAAATGTGTTGGGAGACAAATTTGATTAACGCAACTAGTAAAATGCGTTAAATCCGGTCTCTTTCGTAAATTAAGTTTAGAATTTGATGAGTGATGGAAGGGAAGAAGGTCAGAGAAAATTGCGCGGCGTTGATAAGACGAGCGAATTGTAGCGAATAAAAGAGAAGGAAAGCCCAACTTATAATAAACAATTAGAGCGCACTAAATAATTTAATAAATTTACATTAATCGGCAAATTGAATTAATACATAATGTCTGAGTAGAAATTATGTAATAACGGCAACAGCTTAAAGCCAGGAACAAATAGTTAAGGGAATACATTTCAGTGCACACACAATTTGTGTCTACAGATACAGCAAACTTCCAATTGGTTAAGTAATTATTGGAGGATCACCACAATAAATCCGTATAAACTTAATTAATTTCCAAAATTTGTATCATTTCTCGAGTTATTTCCAAAATTTGTTATTTGGGAAAAGCGGCGAGAGAGGGGATTAAAGAAGCGCCCTTAAAAACAAACTTTTTCCAAACAATAAAACATCCCAACAGGCAAAACAATAACATCAATTCGAAATTAGCAAAGTTTTCTACAAAAATACTTTTGGCATCAACACTCTTGTAGCGTAACCCACCCGACGTCTGAATTTACTTACCGGTTTGCGAGCAAAAATAAAAGGATTAGAAAAGTTTTCGCGAAAGGAAAAACTTTGTAATTTAGACGATAGCGGCAACCAGCTTCACGTGCTTTAGTTAATTTCTGATGAACAGCTTTTTTAAAACTTGCGCAACTTTTAATAATTTTATTTTTGTTGTTACACTATAAATTTCAAACTTTTTAACGTTTTACTGTTCACTTTAAAGAAAACAACACAACTGATTCGAGTTAAATAATATCTATTTTTTGACCATTGTTTTCTTCAAGTCGTACGTTTCTAGAGCAATGACTTGAGGCTAGAGGTTCATTTAAAAATTGATAAAATTAATAGAAACACTCCAGTTTTGAAAATGTTTCGTGAAAATTCATCAAATTTTCTCTCTTTTAGAAAATGCATCTTCTTTTATAAGTTTTTTTTAATTCATTAGCGTTTCATTAGTCTTAAAAATTTAATGAGTTTACCCCAAAATTGCCATTCTTCTTGATGCCAGGAAGAAATATTCTTGAAATTTCCTGACGAGGGTAAACTAAAGGTTTTTCCATGGCTTTTCTAATGGCTAATATTAGCGCAAGTGTTTGATTATGGACTGACAGAAGTGGAATTTATTATTTATATTTTGTTGCTACAGCTTTCTCTTACAGTACTTAGAAGCAAACGAAAGCCTCGGAAAATATGAAAACTAAATTTAAAAATTTGTGTTTTCAATTCGTAGCGGCTCTCGACCACGCTTCCTCGGGAATTTTATTTGGTTTCTCTATCTGTACTCTGTCAATAATTATATAATTAACAATATTAGGAACTGTTTCTGTCACTCTCGTGGAGGATTCACGGTTCAGGACCACAGAAGCTCGGACACGTCTGAGATTTAAGGTTTTTACTAAAACCTTTCAGAAAGTCAGGAATATTAAAAAAACAGGGGAAAAATGGAAATATTTTTTTCCGGGAAATATCTAAAAACGGTTGGACAGCTCAAATTGATTTATTTAAAAAAAACCATTCCTCCCTCTCTTGTCTCTCTTCGTGCAGTGACGTCATCAAAACTCAGAACACTCCTTAGTTCGAAGAGTAATTGCGCTCATTTCATCCCTTATCATTTCTTTCAATTGCTCAGTAGTACTTGGCTCAATAAACTTTCTACTTGATATACCCCTATAGAAAGATATCTAGGGGGATAATATCGGGAGACCGTCCCGATCATTCAATAATTCCTCATCTGTTAATCCACTTAATTGGGAATATCTCTCTGGTACTATTTTGGGGCATAATAGGGTGGAGCCTCCTCTTACTGTAAGTATAAGGTTTCACTGGGAATATTGGGATCTCTATCGTTCGGCTAGAGTTCCGTCAAAGCCGAAATGAGCTCATCTCATAATGCATTCAAGTATTTGAAATTCTATTTATGAGCATAAACCGGCATAAACCAAGTCAGCATTGTTTTTCCCACAAGAAATTTTTTACCTACTAAAAGCTTCCGTTAAAAACACCTCCACTTTTTACACGTGTAAAAATCATATTTTTGTCTATATGGCAAAAACATAACATATTAGACTGTGGGGCCATAACAGAAAAAACGGGGTGATTGTATTCAGACTCATCTTTTGGGAATAAGCTATTTGAGTGCCAGCGAACACGAGAATCTGGTTGGCTTCCACAGGCAGTGGCTTAAGGTCTGAGGGCTATTAATAATAAACTTCTAATTTGTGAGGAGGGCGGGAAACCCACCTGAGAGGGATGCCAAAGTAAAATCTTACTTTTTATATTAAAAGTATTCGCTGGCACTCAAATAGCTTATTCCAAAAAGATGGGGCTGAATGCGATCACCCCGTTTATTCTGTTATAGGCCCATAGTCTATATGTGCATATTAATTTTATGATGTGTCCAAATCTGCAAAAAAAATGTTGTAGTTGTAATTTAAAAATATTTTCGATGACGTCACTTCTTTAGAATGCTCCATAGAAAAATGAAAAACATCTCCAAATATTTGTTTTGCAGTTAGACCTGTCTACTCGTTTATTTGGTATTTCTGTGAGGAAAATTTTTTTGCCCAATGTTTAGAAGACTCTGTATGTATTTTGGTCTTAGTAGAGAGAATAAGGGCTATTTAATTTGCCTAATGACGAAATTCAGAAAGATAGTTGTTCAGGAGCTTCTGGCCATCTTTCTTCTAACAAGAAGGAGAAACCAAGTTCCACCACCAGAAACCAAGTGTTTGAGTCTACGCATTCCATTTACGTATGGGCAATCTATACATCTCGTGTTTCCAGCAAATGGAATGGAAACTCTTTTTCCTCCTCTTAGTTGAAATTATTTTTATCGTTTACGCTCCTGTACAAAGTGGGATTTCAAGCACTTTCACGTCAATATAGGCAATGACTCATTTTAGAATTTGGCCGTTGGTTTAGTTTCTTTCTTTTTGGTCTCTGCATTTAGCTACTTTAGTGTGCTTTCCTTTCTTAAAATGGAGTACAAATAATATGCTAGGGTCCATTCTTTAGATTTTTACTTATCTCAGACAAGTACAGTGTTGCTACAGTTCTGGGTATCTCCATAAGGCCTAATTGGGAAAGTTTAGCATCTGAGGCTGAGATGCTCAGTTATTTACTGTGTTTGTGCGTGTTCAACATCTAAGTCGTTGACCTTCTCTGAACGGACCCATTGGTTCAGTACCTAGTTTACTATACACATCTCATGGCGTCTCTCGAACGTGGAACCGTGGCGAGGTAATGGGCTTTCACCCAAGGCGACCTATATTTCTTTATTTTGAGATGATCTTAGTTTTTCGACTCTATGATCGGTCGGGAATTTTTCATCATAAATTTTTAAGTTTTGTATTCACACTGTAGATTGATTTTTTAATCACCGCCTTTCTAGGTGAATGGCTATTCTTAGCTCTTAATAACCATGTGGAGTAAGTTTTAAGTTTAAATTTTTGGGACAAACTTCTGTACGGTTGAGTTGCTGGGGCTGTGATTATTGGACACTGGAACCTTGGAGGGATGATAGCAAAACCGTCGTTAATAGTTACATACGCAATTGGTCTTTATTGGAGGAAATGTACCTTTGTCGATTCTTCGCTGTTCTGTGCTGAGAGTGTAAATGGATCTTTGCTCACTAAAAAGCGCCATATGAGAGATTTACCTAAATACCTAAACTAAAGCATCTGCAGTAAGAGGTCCATATTGTACTAAAAATAACTTCTGCTAAAAAAAGCAGTACCTAATTTACAGTATTCCAAATTCGCCTGAAGCTCTTCTCTTATGCCTTCAAAACACGACTCAAAAATTAAGCGATTGTCGTTTAAATAATTCCACAATAAAAATAACATTCTTCTTCGCTATTTAAGTGTGATGTACTTTTAAAATGTTTAGTATTATTTTGAGCTGTGGGTATAAACGAAGTTGACTATAAAGTCAACTCCTACACAAATCTAAAATAAATTGAAATCTCTTTTTTTTTATTTCTTTATTATTTGCGAAATTGATTTTCTGGCGAAAAATTGTATATTGCTACACTTTTTATCGATAGATTTTTTCTCTCTTTCGGATAGAGGATACTTTTTTTGAGCTTTATAATAGGTCGATTAATAACTTTTTAGTACTTTTATTATTTCCTCTTTTTTTAAATTAGAGTTTACGTACTGAATATCGATTACAATTAATAAAATTTGCACCAACATTTTATGCGAACAAAAAATAATTAATTTCAAAATCTCGATAATAAATAATCAGTTTATTTTGCCTTTTTTATAGTATAAAATTAGATGATGGTAATTTGATTGTGTGTCCATAAAATAAAAAAGTTATTCATTGACATCAAAAGGCAAAGTTCTTACTTTATTGTATCTTAAGGGTTAGTGTAAAGTCCGCGTATTACTTTCTTGCTTCACTGGTTTTATTTTATTTCGAATTGATTGTGTTTTGAACCAGAAACTGAAAGGTTGGCCGAGCGCCTGCACTACAATTCTTATATTGATCAAAATGTTCCTCGTCCAGAATTTAAATTAAACTATTTTCTTCAATTCTCCATTTTAAAGTTGTTTTAACTCCCGAAAATAAATTGATTTTGTGCTAATTTTTATTCTCATTTTATCTGTTTCTTTAGTTGCCTCATTTTCCTTTTTTGTATTTAGATGGAAATTGGTAGAAAAGAACGAGTTATCATTGCCTTTTTTTGCGCTCTCTGAGATGTAGCATGTGAAAAGGTTATCTTGAAAGCTATAGATCAGGGCAGGACTTTTTCTCTTTCTTTTTAACCTCTTTCGTGTAGACGTCTACTTAAATATGTATTACCTAAAGAACAAACAGTGTAACAGATAAGTTAATTTTGTGATATTTTAGATCAGGACAAATTCTCTTGAAAGTTAGGCGGATCCCCAAGAGAGTGGTAAAATTTTTTAACAAATTTAAAGAAATAATGATTTTTCTCAACTGGAGTCGGTCCTTTTTTCCAAGCGTACTCTTATAAACTCAAAAAATGCGGGTACAAGCTAGACTGCGTAGCACATAACGTTGTATAGCTCCAACTTCCACTATGTAGCCCATCGTGTGTCGGAGGGCACGTAAAGCCAGCTTTATAAGATAACTTCTCATTAGGGTTCCGTTGGTTGGTCTATCAAACAAACATGATCAATTTCTGTATTAAAAATTGTATTTGAAGGGTGTTTATCGCCGATCATTGAACTGTTAGTACAACATTTCCGTATTATCGTATTTACCACGACCCTAGAGCTGTGACACCCTGAAGTGTTATCTCAGGCTGCATCAGGATGTGGAGGGGTCAATAAGACAACACAGGAAATCGTACTAACAAACGTGTTTATTAAAATAATCTCTTACCCTCTAACACTAACCATCGAGGTAATAGCCAATCGACAGCCACTAATTATTCGCCTGCTACTAACTAATCGACTAATTTCCGTTTTTATTAACTATTCACAAACCTACTTAAAACTGCTGTAAATGCTGTATTACACGTAATATTTTTTAAATGCTATACTTCAGAAGTTGACTTTACGACCCAATGTTTGCAAGAACTGAACTAGAAATTCTTTCAAGGGATGTTTATCAGGGGTGCATGGTGTAGCGTAAGAGGAAAAATGAGCTGTTGACCTACTCTGAAGTGCATTTCCTAGTTTTGTAGGTTGTGGTCAATGTATCCGGAAAGGAACGGTTGAGGCGTTTGTTTAGATTACATTTCTAAGTTTTAGCTTTTGTAGATTATTTTACGGAAATGCCAGGGCAAGTGTTATGCTCCTGAAAAGGTGCATATGGAATTATAAATTCTTCTCCGAACTGAGAGTCAAATCCACATCTTTGCATCGTGAAAGGGGGTCGAATAGTACCTAGCTCTACCTCTCGACCCACTGTACTTGATACCGAATAATTCGATAATTGGGACACCCCTTCTCATTAGACTCCCATTGCTATATTTCGCTCTTTTTGAACACACTGACCTATCATGAGAACACTGTTTTGTAGAACTTCATTTTTTACCTTGGGATGAACATGCAATAGCATCTGAGCTCTACCACACCGCATTTAGGCATTTAGGAGTCAAATCGACATCTTTGCATCGTGAAAGGGGGTCGAATAGTACCTAGCTCTACCTTTCGACCCACTGTGCTTAATACCGAATAATTCGATAATTGGGACACCCCCTCTTTGTAGACCTCCATTGCTATATTTTGCTCTTTTGAACACGCCGACCTATCATAAGAACTGCTGTTTTGTAGAACTTCATTTTTTACCTTGAGATTAACAATGAACATGCAATAGTATCTGAGCTCTACCTCTCGACCCACTGTGCTTAATACCGAATAATTTAATAATTGGCACATGCACCCCTGCATGGCGTAGCGTAAGGGGAAAAATGAGCTGTTGGCCTACTCTGATATGCATTTACTAGTTTTGAAGGTTTTGGCCAATGTGACCGGAAAGAAATGTTTGAGGCGTTCGTTTAGATTACATTTCTAAATTTTAGCTTAGGTAGATTATTTTAGGCAAATGGCTAGGGCAAGTGATATGTTTCTGAAGGGGTGCGTATGCAATTAAAAATTCCTCCTAGTAGCGAGAATCAAATCCACATCTTTACAACGTGAAAGGGGGTCGTGTAGCGGCTGTACCTTTTGATCCACTGTGCTTAATACCGGGTAATTCGATAATTGGGACACCCCCTCTTCGTAGACCCCCATTGCTATATTTTGCTCTTTTGAACACACTAACCTATCATAACAACTGCTGTTTTGTAGAACTGCATTTTTTCCCTTGAGACGAACATGCAATAGTATCTGAGCCCTACCACACCTTATTTAGGTAGCTGCTCTATCTATCGACCCACTGTGCTTAATACCGAATAAAACGATATTTGGGACACTCCCTCTCTATAGACCCCTCATTGTTATATTTTGCTCTTTTTGAGCACACTGACCTATCATAAGCACTGCTGATGTGTAGAACTTTATGTTTTAACCTAAGATGAACAATGAACATGCAATAGTATCTGAGCTCTACCTCTCGACCCACTGTGCTTAATACCGAATAATTTAATAATTGGCACATGCACCCCTGCATGGCGTAGCGTAAGGGAAAAAATGAGCTGTTGGCCTACTCTGATATGCATTTACTAGTTTTGAAGGTTTTGGCCAATGTGACCGGAAAGAAATATTTGAGGCGTTCGTTTAGATTACATTTCTAAATTTTAGCTTAGGTAGATTATTTTGGAAATTGCTAGGGCAAGTGATACGTTCCTGTAGGGGTGCTTGTGGTCCAGTAGCAGCTCCACCTCTCGACCCACTGCGCTTAATACCGAATAATTCAATAATTGGGACCCTCCCTCTCCGTAGACTCCCCATTGCTATATTTTGCCCTCTTTGAACACACTGACCTATCTTAAGAACTGCTGTTTTGTAGAACTTCATTTTTTACCTTAAGATGAACATGCAATAGCATCCAAGCTCTACCACATCGTATTTACTGTTGTACCATCCTCTAACTTCTTTTGTCTGCAATGTGTACGAAAAATAGATGTAATCTGAAATATAAAGTTTTTCATTAGGGCTTTTGCTTAGAAGCCCCTATTCATACGCTTCGTGCACAAAACGATTCTGTAGACCGTTTCTTCGTTGAAATTTCACAACGGAGGCGTAATTATTTAAATTTAACTTTTTTTGCATAAATTTGTCATTTGTTTTACATCTTAATTGCCTTAATTATACTTGCTACTTAGGGAAATATATTTTTTCAAAACTAAAATTTTCATTTAACTAGGAAAAATTGTGTTTTGATCTTTTCATCGTCCACAGTTGAAGGAAAAATTTTTTATGGTTAAGATGGTTTAGGCATGAAATTGGGTTAGATGCGAAACTACGTAAGGGTTAAAAAGCTTAACCAACAGTTGGAGCTTTTTTCCGATTTATACAAAGTTATTTAAACATTTAAATATTTTATATCTTTGCCGTTTTTGATGTGGCAAGTTAAAAGATTTAGTTATATTTTTAGCCCGCATATTCCCAAAAGGTAAAAAGGGTCGTTTAGGTGAGGTAGTGGAGTAGCATAAGATTTTCTTTGATGTTTAAAGCACTTCATTACAAACTTATCAAAATTTTGAATTATTTGTACTACAAGATGAAGGGCTTTAAATTAACTATTCTTGATGTATTATGTAGGCTTTGAGAGAATGTTTTTAGACAGTTACACGAAGCACTAAAAGCTTTTCGTTGAAGTTTACTTTTCTCCTTTTGAAGAAAAAGTACTAATTTGTTAATTAAAATGCAAAAAATAGTTTTAAATTAAAACTCTAAAACTTTTGTGCTGTACTTGACAGTTGGTGAAATTACTCTCGAAGTGGTTTTCTCTTGGAAATTACCGTGGAAATTATTAAAAAATTTGTTTTAGTTTTTCTAAAATATTGAAAATGACGCTCGTGAAGTTCGAAACGTTATCACAAGCAAGTGAGAAAACATAATTATATGTAAACAAATGAAGCGTCGTTTTTGTTGTTTCGGTTTCATATGTTTCATTTCCCTGCTGGCATTGATGGTATCTTGTTAATTTTACATTTTAATTATTTTTTTGAATACTATAGAGGAATTTCCATTGAAAATTGAAACACGAAATAATACCAAATTTGCATAAAAGATATTAATACGAAAAGCGAGTTCAAAGCGTTGTTTGTTATCACTCTATATCAATGCTAATAAGTTTTACTTTTACAACTTTGATGAGGCTAAAACTAAAATACATAATATTATAAAAGATACATTTTGAACATAATTAAATGCCAAAATCATTTGTTTATGTTCTCTCGAGTTTGCTAAATTGATTTCACTAAATTTCAAACACTTTCAATTCACATTTTCTCTTAAACTCGCTCAATTTTGTCCTGAAATTATTCCACAATTTCCTCGATTTTCTTTTTTTTGTTTACCTTTGTGATTCCCCTGAAAACACAATTTTTCTAAAATAAAACACAAGGCGATTCAGTTAAATATTCAACATTTTTGTACCCAAAACCTTAAAGAGGGTGCTAAGAAAATTGACCTATTATCATATGTGGGAAAATTCAAAATGTTTGTTTTCTTATACATAACTTGGCAATGCTTTTGCCCACCTCTTCCATCTCCCCAATCTAAAATTGTTTACATTTCAAAACTTCTTAATAACCTTGACACATTCAACTTAATCCCCCCCCCCTCTGGTTTTTTCAAAAAGATAATCTCGACTTTTGTCGAAAACTTTAAAGCCTACTTTAATTAAACTTCTACGCCACTGTTAATATTACATAAACTTTTTTTCCTTACATCGATCCATCATTGTAAGATATTTAATACATGTCGTCGTAGTTTTCATATCTGACGCAGCTCCCTTTTGCGAGATTATCAAGTCTTTTCCTTCGTTGCTTCTTTAGAACTTACTGAGAACGCCACGACATTTACAGGATTATGACGTCAAAAAGTTTTTTTAATAGAAAAAAAATTGCCGTACTCGCAAATCGATAGAAATCGTCGAGTGATTAATTAAATTTAAGCTAAATTTGCAGTGTCTGTAGAATTGGTATAATTGGAATCTCGTCGCAAACTTTTGAATTTAATTAAAACTATCGATTTTGAAGGGGAGCCTTAAAGTTGGGAATTTTTTTTCTATTTAATTTTAATTCGGAGCGAGACTAATGTAGGGTTAGGGGATGCGGGAATTTAAATTGGTCGCGATGTTTGTGTCGGTTCCAGATCTTGCAACAGTTGCTTGCAATGTCAACTACAGCTGGTTGAAGGGGACCAAATAGCATTTACAATTTGACCCGGATTCAACCAGCTAAAGCTATACATCGCGGGCTCATCATTTATTAGCTCGACATTTTCCAGAAAGGGTAATTGTAGTAGGTGGCGCACACATAATACGTCACTCACCCACACTGCTACAGCACATGTTGGTCCGTACGTTTATCCGGTAACCGGAGCCGCCGGCTATTTTGGGGATGTTGCCTGTTTCTGGCCAGCGGTACCGATGCACCGGCTGCTACATCACTATATCGATTTCGACACACTTATAAGTCCCCTTACAACTTTTTTTTCACAAGAAATTTTTCAAACACTCAAACTGAAAAAAAGTTTTCCCTCTAAATTGATGCGAATCACTTTTATAAATGAAATCCTATCGTATCGTATATCTTTGGTCGCCGCACCTGTGGGTTGAAGATTGCTACACCTTCGCCACTCCTCGCACTTAATGACGTAAGAACGTCGTGGAAAACAGCACCTTTAGATGAAAAGTGCATGGTCAAATGCGCTAACATTAGAAGCGCTATCGGTTGGTTATTTACGGCGCCGTGACGTCTCGAGTAGGTCCAGATCTCAACTGAGCACCGCAGCATCGCGACGCGCTCGACGCCCGCCTTTAGCACCCGGACGCCATGCGCGCCCCAGCACATCTCAGGCACACCCACCCGCACCGCATTCTTGCACATTAACCCCGGACACCCCGATTACCTGCACCCTGCTCTAGTTTTACTTGTACATTTGTTTTCGACACATCCTTTACGAGTTCTAATTTTGAATTATTGGCCTCGCTTTAAACTTTGGTAATTTATATCCATAGCAATATTAAATTAGATCAACAAAATCGCACAAAAAGAAGCGTCTTAATTATAAATTAGAATCGCGAAATTAGCGGTGCAGTTTTTCCTAGTGCAATTATTGCTCTTTAAAAGGTTGTACCCACATCTCGAGAATACTCAACTTTTCTTTTTAAAGCGATGATACTTGAAAATAAAAAAATGTGCACGTTTTTAACTTTTCTTTTAATTTTTAACCCTCGAGTACTTAAAAAATTGTTTTTCTTTTAATAGAAAACTTGAAAAGAGTGGCGACGAACGCAAAAGGAAAAACTCAATTTTTGAATATAAAATTTAAACTTTTGCTCCATTCATATTTGATATATGTATATTCCTAACTTTGATTTAAAAAAAAGGAGAAAAGCCTGCCTCAGTAGAGTAGAGATGATGTGACAAATATATTAACTTAAATATTTTAACATTTGAATTTTCCTTTTGGCAGATTTGGTTACATTTTTAAATTTATTTTAGTTCATATTTCATTATGAGCTGGATTCGACTAAATTTAAAAGTTAAAGCTTCGGTTATTTATTAACGTCAGTTGATTACGGTGTCAGATTTCAAATATTGATTGCGCCAATTTAGTGGGAAAAATATTTGTAAACAATGCAAATTTTAGCCCGAAATTGAGAGTTTCCAAATTTTTGCTCAAAAGCGCAACCACGACCTATCCCAAAACATTTAACCATGTTTGTAGGTCACTCCGGCTGTTTTTTCTTAAGTAGAATAAATTCGAACGTTTAAATGCGATAATGAAAAAAGGAAATAAAGCGGGAAGAAAAGTTGGCCCTGGAGAGAAAAAATTTTTCTATTAGGATTGATTTTCTACTCAACATGTTTAGTGTGTACTGTAAATATTGTTCCGTTTCATCCCCTATTTTGACAAGAGATTGACAAACCGTCGACTACCGTTGAATCCACGAGCAACTTTTCTTATGTCAACTTGACGAATCGATCTTAAGTTATATTATTAAGATTTAAATTACAAAGTTTTTGATCTCTCTTTGAGGTTAAATCTACATTTCCTAAACTTTATTCAAATTCTACACAAAGCTTTAATTTTTGAATGAAATTTGTTTCCCATTGAGTCAACTTTTGTAGTAAAGGTTTTGTTGATACTTTGAATAAGATTTATAGACTTAGCTTTTTGTCTATAAGAACCAAGTGTTTGACTTGTTCAAGAGATTTAAAGAAGACTAAGAAGTAAACGAGCGAACGATTTCAACACTTTGAAAAGGGGATTGAAAATGTCGACAGGTTCTATTCAAAATTTGGTTCGACGATATATTAAATTAATTATATTTATACTTGAAACATCAATTTTGAACACTCGAATAAGTAATTCGATGGGCTCTTGAAAATGTATTTTTCTATACGATAACACCTACAAAAAAAATTTGTCATCGAGGCTTTGCACATTTTAATAAAACTTTTTAAAAGAAAGATAAATTGAAAAGACTTACCTAATTTTATTAAAAAGGTGATTGATGGGCTTTTCAAAACGTAATTTAGGTTTTCTTTGCATTTTACTATTGAATAACTTTTCTTTGTTTTTATCGCAGAATAAATATTATTATCTAATGGGAATTAGTAAAAAAATGAGACGATAAAAATCGATCACTTCTTCAGCTATAAATACTAGTCGTTAAGTGATCGATAATTATCTATTTATCGAGTGAGCTTTTCTTAGCTTTTCTGTGCTCAGAATCGGAAGATATTTTGTTGATCCACACAGACTAAACAAGCAACCACCCTGACTACGGCAACGTTTTGACTCAGAGACGCTGAGCGAGAACAAGATGCACTGAGAGTAATTTTAAAAGTTAGAATTTATATTTATAAAATTGAAAGAGACACTATAAAACGATTGGGATAACTGAAATAAAATTGGGGTTGGAGGGTGGAGTTCTGCATGTTCTGCTCCCTAAGTAAAAATGATCTTGTGCATCAAAGCGGTAATGATTTTGGATTGGGATCTTTCATTAAAACAGTGTAAAAGCACTGGAAGGATTTGAAAGGATGAGGACGAAATTGGCATAGTATTATCATCCAAAGCGGAGTGATATTACACGTAATTTTTGCTATTCTTAAAATGGCATCATATTAAGCCGTCGTTTCAGCAGGGCCGTAGCCAGACTGTGTTATAAGGGCAGGCTCAAAAAAGTCCAGGGAAGGATGTAAAGCTAAAATCAGGGCTTTCTCTCTTCTGGGTTTGTATAAATCCGTTGACCACTGTAATCTCTTCTGATGATGGAAGTTTTTTGCCCAAAAGTTTGCAAATCAATGTTTTCTTCTTCGGCATCAATTAGGAACTTATCGTTTTATTATTATTGCGAAATCCTTAGCAAGCTCTGACTAGAACAGGCTTAAAATTATCCAGGGCAGGCTCAGCCTGCCTTGGCATACCCCTGGCTACGGCCCTGCGTTTAAGGCTACCAGCTTTGAAAGCCACGTGTAACTAAAAGCTATACATGTTAGCTTTTCGAATCCGTTCTCCTCCATGGATTTATAGCAGTTTGTTATCGATAGTTGGAGTTTTGTCTTGAAGCTCTAAGAAGCGTCAAATTTCTGTGAAATGCTCTCGAAGTAACCGAATTAGTACTTGTATAATTTTTTGCTATTTGGTTTTAGGATATCTTAAAGCTAGACCTTGAAAGCTTGAGAGAGACCTCTTTGCCTAATTTTGAAATTTTCCTGTAGCGTTTGACGTGCTATTTATGAACCCGTTTTCTTACTGACGTGCAGAAGTGTGAAATTAAAACTGAAGTTTAATGAGTTGTGCAGTTCTTCTGGACGTGGATGGATGTATGGCTGTTGTTCTAGGATATTAATTAGTTCCCCAATCATTTTCAGTTTTTGGATTAGTCTGGGATGAAATATCACTTATGGCCACTTTCTCGTACATTTTTGCTTAGCTATAGCTAATTTATGGGACCCATAACTCGTCAAATCGGGTTTCTTCAAACTCGTCGGAATATTTAAAATTGTCTAAACGTCTAAACGTGTGGTTGACAATGAAAAACAAAATAAACATCAGCGCCACGAGCGTACATAATTTGACTTAAGTTAGCTAATACATAACTGGAGAAAATGGATCGATATAGTACCAATAGTTAACTGGCGATAAAGTAACAGTTAAGGAATAGATATCTATTCGTCAGTAGATAAGTATCTTTGTAGAAACCCGCTTTATACTTGCCATGTCCAGTACAGTCAGCCTCACAATTATTGGCCACGCTTACTATACGCCTGGGTGTTTATTAGCCAATACCGAAAAAAGGACAGAAGGGGAGGTTGTTGATTTACTACTTGTTGGCAAAATAAAGTTACCCCTCAATTTAAGTAGGAGGTGCTATGATGATTGCACCCACAATGAGTGCTAAACGTATAGCCAGGGTGGCCATTAAATGTGAGGCTGACTGTACATAAGTTGTTGCTCTAGTGCAAGAGTGGAAACCCTTTTTATGATCGAAGGTCGCTTCATTTTAATGAAATTTTCTCTAAGCCAGGTTTTTAATTTTACTAAAAATATGTTGATGCTGCCGGTTCACTTGCTCGTTGCTCCTTGCTGTAGTATTGAATATGTTCTTTAGGTAGACTTAGTTCAAAACCTCATGTTCTGTGACTTCGATCGTCGCAGTATTAGAAAAATGTGTAGAAGTATAAATAGTTGGAGCCTCTGTCTACCACAGTCACGTGACAAATTCTAACTAAAATTTAAAAGCTTATGATTATAACATTTAAATTATTTTTGAGGTAGTTGCTGATAGACGTTGGCTCCAATTGTGTCCAACTGTCCAACTCCTTACGAACCGACTGTTCTTGTAAGAACTGTCTTCCAGACACTCTTATTTATTTATCGTACAGTACTGACTATCCTTTAACTGTAGATAAATGGCTATAAAAGCCCACTCACACACACAGGCATTGCCTTTAGAGTTGGCCTGTGCAGGCGGCCTGAACACTGTACAGACGCTCCGGCTTGGACTGTACAGGCCGCCGGAACGATGTCCACACGCTCCGGTTTGAGACAGGCCAAACCGGAAGGCAAGACGGGGCCCTTAGGTGGCGTGCTTAGCCGTAAATAACTGACTGGTAGGTACATTATACACTGGGTCTAGGATAAAAATGCACAGCATGGGAATGTTGGAAATGGTAAGAGTTAAATGGGGTAAGAAGTTGTTTAATTAGATTAATTAAAGAGTCTTAGCAAATTTCAAAAATTAGTTTTGGTTTTTGAGTCGAATCGAAAAAGATAAATTTTTGAAATTATCTTTAAATGTATTTTCATTCTATCGAATGGGGAGGAAAACTAAAAACACTTTTTCATTTCAATTTGTGATACAAGCTGAAACTTGTTACAATGTCATCTTTTTTACCCTACTAGGAGGTAAAAGTAGAACTTCAACCTTACTTGTTCAGTAACAAAATGTCAACTTTTTTTGACGTTTAAAAAAATATACAATTTTTACGATTCCAAAGATGATCGTTGAGGACCTGGATCGCAGCCACCTTTATGGGTTCTCCAAAGTACTTCAACTGATTTTTTTTAAATACACCGGTTAGGAAGTTGTAGCTAGTTGTAGGTAAAATGAATTTAAAATATTGATATTGCAATAAAAAATAATAGTATTTTTTACAACATGAGATGAAACATACGTTTTTTTCGTGAGATAGAATTTAATTCACAAGCCCCGTAGGGGCGAGTGAATTAATCTTTCGAACGAAAAAAACGGATTTCATCTCGAGTCGTAAATGCTATTTTTTCTACGACGATAATTAGTACATTTTAAAAAAATAATTCTTTTTACTAAAATGTGAACCGACCACAAAAAAACTGGTTTCACCTCATGTTGTAAATAACATCTGCTTGTAATAACACTTTTTCTCACTAGAGACGAAAATGCTATTTTCGTAACGAGTAAGTGATGACGAAATGCTTAGTTTCACATATGGGAGTAGAAAAAATTCATTACCAAATCAATGGATGGAGATAATATTTCAAACATCGAAAAAGAGCTACTAAATTTAGCTATGATTAGGCCACCAATTTTCTCATGCGTGAATTTGAAACGTTTTGTTATTATAAAATGATGAATCAAAAGTTAATAATAATAATTTTTGAAATTATATGGGAATTTTTAGATCATAATTTATTACATTAAAGGGTAGAACGATTTATAATGTTTAAGTGTTTGATTTATTTGTGCGAAAATGTTTGATAGAAACTCAATTCGGTTCTATATTTTTTTTGATTCATTATTTTTGATTCGCTTCATTTTTTTTATTCGAAAATAACATCCCTTAAATCAACATCAAAAGGATAGGTGATATTTGAAGACTTAAGTAAATAAAATTGTAAGTACAAGGGATAAACGTGTCGAATAAGTGTTGTCGGTTGTCACAGATGTGCCTTCTTAATATTTCAAGAAGTTCCAATGTGATCTGGTTTTGTGTGGAGCATTTAGGTTATTCCTTAAAGCTCGACAACTAAAAACGACGCTCGAGACGCCTTGACTATTTGAAGCATGCGCTGAGGCATTATTTTAGACACGCAAGTAGCAAGCCGTGATTTCCGGCGTAGACTTTGAAGGGGCGCTATCTGTATTTTAATATAATTGTCAACATTGCAATTTTCCAATTATGAATGCTTTTTCTAGTCGAGTAAATAACATTCTTTCACGTGTGTAAACTTGGGGATAGTAAAAATTCAAATTTTATACGCGTTTTGATCTTGTACGGTGTAACACGAGCAAAACAAAATTGATTTTATGTAAATGTGTTCTTGAGCAACCGCTAGAAAGTTGAAGTAGTTGCTACTTTAATTTTGAAATATGGCTATGAACACACCGCAATGTTTTCTTTCTGCTCAAATTTCGAGAGATAGTTACCCAATTAAAAATGTGAATGAAAAATAGTTAAATTTTATAACGTTACCTACTCTTCGCAGTAAAGCTAACGAGGAAAAAAATGAATAAAATGACTGCATCAACTTTAATTTTTAGTTAGTTGGGGGGTTTCTTCAAGGAAAAGCCTTTTTTTTATGAAACCTATTTTATGGTGACCTCAATTTTAAATAAAGATTCTTTAGGTAGGTATATCGTTACTTTTTGACTACGTTTTATTCCGAAATACCCGATAGAGCTTTACTCACAATAAGTTACTTAATTTAAATTAATTTTAAAAATCTGCTCCTAGCGAACAATATGATCTAGAATATCCAAGGGCACGTAGAGCCGCCTATTCGGATTAGATTGTAATGAGTGGTAACGAGGGCAGTGAAAATGGGGGTGATGAGGTGACCAAGTACTGATATCTCCACATCTTGGGATTAGTTTTTATAGATAGAGTGGTTGCTCCTTAGAACACTGCCACTATTTAGCACTAACGTGCACAAGAGGATCAGTACTGTTATCTCCACATCCTGGGAATAGTAGATAACTTCAAATGGGATGGTTGCTCCTTAGAACACTGCCACTATCCAGCACTAACGTGCACAAGAGGGTCAATACTGTTATCTCCACATCCTGGGAATAGTAGATAACTTCAAATGGGATGGTTGCTCCTTAGAACACTGCCACTATTTAGCACTAACGTGCACAAGAGGATCAGTACTGTTATCTCCACATCCTGGGAATAGTAGATAACTTCAAATGGGATGGTTGCTCCTTAGAACACTGCCACTATCCAGCACTAACGTGCACAAGAGGGTCAATACTGTTATCTCCACATCCTGGGAATAGTAGATAACTTCAAATGGGATGGTTGCTCCTTAGAACACTGCCACTATCCAGCACTAACGTGCACACGAGGGTCAATACTGTTATCTCCACATCCTGGGAATAGTAGATAACTTCAAATGGGATGGTTGCTCCTTAGAACACTGCCACTATCCAGCATTAACGTGCACACGAGGGTCAATACTGTTATCTCCACATCCTGGGAATAGTAGATAACTTCAAATGGGATGGTTGCTCCTTAGAACACTGCCACTATCCAGCACTAACGTGCACACGAGGGTCAATACTGTTATCTCCACATCCTGAGAATAGTAGATAACTTCAAATGGGATGGTTGCTCCTTAGAACACTGCCACTATCCAGCACTAACGTGCACACGAGGGTCAATACTGTTATCTCCACATCCTGGGAATAGTAGATAACTTCAAATGGGATGGTTGCTCCTTAGAACACTGCCACTATCCAGCACTAACGTGCACACGAGGGTCAATACTGTTATCTCCACATCCTGAGAATAGTAGATAACTTCAAATGGGATGGTTGCTCCTTAGAACACTGCCACTATCCAGCACTAACGTGCACACGAGGGTCAATACTGTTATCTCCACATCCTGGGAATAGTAGATAACTTCAAATGGGATGGTTGCTCCTTAGAACACTGCCACTATCCAGCACTAACGTGCACAAGAGGGTCAATACTGTTATAGTCCCGCCAGGATTAAGTCAATTATGACGCATCGCAGTATGTAATAAGAAATGTCGGTATAAAATATTTTTTCTTTGTCTAATATTGTAATAAAAAAAGACGTACATAAAAACATACGTCTGCTGTATAAACTATATGATAGATAAAAACGTATGTCGAGCATTTCAGAATTTTATTAGATGTCAGCTGGATGTTTTGAGGTTATGTTATGTCAGTTAAATTTAAATTAGTTTTTTAAATAAAAATTAGTTTTTTCTTTATCACAAAATTTTTAACGTAATGAAGTGGTACGATATAGTACATGGAAAGTTTCTTTGAATGAAATGGACAGCCACACAATAAATTATTGACGATGGTTTTCTTCAAAATTACCTAGCTTTCTCTCAGAAGTAAAATTTTCGGTTGCACTTTTTACTATTTTATACAAAAATTTCGTGTAACCAAAATATTGATTTAAATTAATCAATGCGCTTCTGAGAAGATCTTTGGATTCCTCTGCACTTAACACAATTTAACGAATCAAGGAGTTGATAACTGGGCTGTAAAATGTTATAATAAACTCATGAAGTTGGGTACCTATGTGAGCATCGACTGAGTAATTATTTTTTCTAAAATTGTTGAATTTGTTGATTTGCTAATCGTGTGATGTTTTTATCGTCGGTTTTAACAGTGACAAGATGTGGGTTTCTTGGGTTCCAAAACCCAGTGCCTCTGCTTCTCACTGTTTTGCCGCCCTTGAGTAAGTCTATAAGCAAAATAGCATTTATACTAGATCATTGATCATCGAGCGACCCAACGTCCTAAAACGCAGGTTTACATTCCACCGTGTGCGTCAGAATCAGACATTTTCAAAAAATCTTGACTATTAAACTTTCTGTCAATAGATAAATCGATCGGAAATCTGTTATTAGGTTATTACACTTCGATTGCTTTTCATTCTTCGTTTAAAGCGTTTCCTGGTATGTATTCCATAATTTAGGACGGAGAGAAAAACTTAAAATAAAGTAAACTGGATATACAACTTTATTTAATTTAAAATTCCCGCTTAAAATGTACATCGCAACATACTGTGTCGCCACCACGGACAAACAATGAATTAACTTAATTAATTTTGACGTTTCTGAAATTGTGTATTAAGAGCAGACATACGTTTACAATAGATTGATGCTTACACTTTAGAGCGATGAGTCATAATTGACTTTAACCTGCCGGAACTATATCTCCACATCCTGGGAATAGTAGATAACTTCAAATGGGATGGTTGCTCCTTAGATCACTGCCACTATCCAGCACTAACGTGCACACGAGGGTCAATACTGTTATCTCCACATCCTGGGAATAGTAGATAACTTCAAATGGGATGGTTGCTCCTTAGAACACTGCCACTATCCAGCACTAACGTGCACACGAGGGTCAATACTGTTATCTCCACATCCTGGGAATAGTAGATAACTTCAAATGGGATGGTTGCTCCTTAGAACACTGCCACTATCCAGCACTAACGTGCACACGAGGGTCAATACTGTTATCTCCACATCCTGGGAATAGTAGATAACTTCAAATGGGATGGTTGCTCCTTAGATCACTGCCACTATCCAGCACTAACGTGCACAAGAGGGTCAATACTGTTATCTCCCCATCCAGGGAATAGTAGATAACTTCAAATGGGATGGTTGCTCCTTAGAACACTGCCACTATCCAGCACTAACGTGCACACGAGGGTCAATACTGTTATCTCCACATCCTGGGAATAGTAGATAACTTCAAATGGGATGGTTGCTCCTTAGAACACTGCCACTATCCAGCACTAACGTGCACACGAGGGTCAATACTGTTATCTCCACATCCTGGGAATAGTAGATAACTTCAAATGGGATGGTTGCTCCTTAGATCACTGCCACTATCCAGCACTAACGTGCACAAGAGGGTCAATACTGTTATCTCCCCATCCAGGGAATAGTAGATAACTTCAAATGGGATGGTTGCTCCTTAGAACACTGCCACTATCCAGCACTAACGTGCACACGAGGGTCAATACTGTTATCTCCACATCCTGGGAATAGTAGATAACTTCAAATGGGATGGTTGCTCCTTAGAACACTGCCACTATCCAGCACTAACGTGCACACGAGGGTCAATACTGTTATCTCCACATCCTGGGAATAGTAGATAACTTCAAATGGGATGGTTGCTCCTTAGAACACTGCCACTATTTAGCACTAACGTGCACAAGAGGATCAGTACTGTTATCTCCACATCCTGGGAATAGTAGATAACTTCAAATGGGATGGTTGCTCCTTAGAACACTGCCACTATCCAGCACTAACGTGCACAAGAGGGTCAATACTGTTATCTCCACATCCTGGGAATAGTAGATAACTTCAAATGGGATGGTTGCTCCTTAGAACACTGCCACTATCCAGCACTAACGTGCACACGAGGGTCAATACTGTTATCTCCACATCCTGGGAATAGTAGATAACTTCAAATGGGATGGTTGCTCCTTAGAACACTGCCACTATCCAGCATTAACGTGCACACGAGGGTCAATACTGTTATCTCCACATCCTGGGAATAGTAGATAACTTCAAATGGGATGGTTGCTCCTTAGAACACTGCCACTATCCAGCACTAACGTGCACACGAGGGTCAATACTGTTATCTCCACATCCTGGGAATAGTAGATAACTTCAAATGGGATGGTTGCTCCTTAGAACACTGCCACTATCCAGCACTAACGTGCACACGAGGGTCAATACTGTTATCTCCACATCCTGGGAATAGTAGATAACTTCAAATGGGATGGTTGCTCCTTAGAACACTGCCACTATCCAGCACTAACGTGCACAAGAGGATCAGTACTGTTATCTCCACATCCTGGGAATAGTAGATAACTTCAAATGGGATGGTTGCTCCTTAGAACACTGCCACTATTTAGCACTAACGTGCACAAGAGGATCAATACTGTTATCTCCACATCCTGGGAATAGTAGATAACTTCAAATGGGATGGTTGCTCCTTAGAACACTGCCACTATCCAGCACTAACGTGCACAAGAGGGTCAATACTGTTATCTCCACATCCTGGGAATAGTAGATAACTTCAAATGGGATGGTTGCTCCTTAGAACACTGCCACTATCCAGCACTAACGTGCACAAGAGGGCCAGTACTGATATCTCCACATCCTGGGAATAGTAGATAACTTCAAATGGGATGGTTGCTCCTTAAAACACTGCCATTATCTAGCACTAAAGTGCAAAAGATGTTCAGTACTGAGAAACTTGTCTCTACTTGGTCAAAACGAGCTTTAGTCTTTCTGCTAGAATTATGAAGTTTGTCGTACAAGAGGAGGTGGCTTGAGAACTGGTGGGTTTGGAGAGGTTGTTTGGAAGATGTAAATAAGGGTTTGAATAAGTGGCCTAAATGTTGGGATTTAGCTCCTCCTGCGCTTTTTAATTCAGAATATGGCTCATTGAAAAACAAAAGACGATATGAGAAAAAAGAAGATACTTACAACTTAGAGGATCGGTCGTAGGGAGAGTCCGAAAAATAAAAAATAAACGTGGAACAATTTTAAATTGCCAAATAAACATTTTGCAAGATTTAGTTGTCAAGAAAAATAAATGATTTTTGAGAAATCGCTTAAGGTATTATGAATATGTGAGAAATGATATATGAACTGATGGATAAATAAACTGACTAATAAATTATAAGGGTTTTTGACGTTTCTTAATAATAAAAATGTTGTAAAGATTCTTTTTGTAAGTAGAAGGAAAAAGTTTGGGTGTAAGGGTTTGCGCTCGGGAAAATCAATTAAAACTTTTACTTGTATAATTACGCGATAATTGTAAAAAGTTTATGCACATATTTTTAGATTTTAAATATTCAAATTCGAAAGGAAATTTATTATCGGTTTTTTTTCTCTATTCTTGGGCCAAAAAGCGACTCTCGTAAACAATAATAAATTATAGTTTCTTGTTAAGATTTATAATTTTTCTAAAAGTTAGGCCTTTTGTTTTTCGCCATAAATAAAATGCATAACTGAGATTCCTGAAGATAAGTTTGGATCAGTAATAAAATTACATTAAACGTTTCTTGTTTTTAACTTTAATTCCGACAACTGCCAAATAAAATGGCTCGCTATTTGAGATAACGGAATGTTTAACACTCTATATCTACGGAAACTTGTCTCATCTACAACGAAAACGACTTATGAAACTTCCATTAAACTACGTACTGCTTTGAATGTACTCAAATTTTGTATTTCATCCTCCTCTTCTCTCTTTTTTTTAAATTTTATTTATTTTTAACAAGAGTGACGTTATTTTACATTAGTAATTGGCGTGTCTGTCTATAAGGAAGGAATCGACCTTTCTCTTTTAAATAATTCCAATTCGACTGCTTAAACGCTTGTAAATAATTAAATGTCTCCGATACAGATTCTTAACATTTTAATCAAAGACGATAGGCCTATTTTAATTTTCTCATACCTTTACCTAAAGTAAAAGAAAGCATTGTGGTTGAAACAAGAATGTAGGGTAGGTGCGTATATGACATCGAATTAAATTGAAACAGAACAGAGAGGTAGGGTACTTTATACGGGAGAGGAATGTAATGGGAGAAAAATAGGGGTTGGGAGAGGCAGGCAGAGCAAGGAGGCATGGTTTGGGAAAGACTAGAAAAGGTAAATGGAGAGAGAATAACTGAAGAGTTCAGGATGGTAAAGAAGGAAAAAAAAACGAAAAACCGGCCCGATAGTAAACTATCTAACTATCTGTGGAAAAGCATTTGACAAGGTTCTAGCATCCACAAATGGAATACAAATAGCTTTTCTTTAGCGTTTTCATTACTAGATCTAACAGTTAAAATATCCCTGAGAGGAATTTATACTTTTGCTAAGCTAAGAAACTTTCCATTAGAAAATTACGTGGAGGTCTGCTTGTGCCTCCCTTACATAACCTTCAGGAACTCTACAGGGTCCTTTACTATCATTAAATTATTATTTATTGTAGTTCTGAGGTTGGTCTCTAGTGGGTCCTTGCATCGCGACCTCTCGGATCTATTGTGCACCTCGCATGTGGTCTTCCCTTATGGGAGTTCTGTGCTTTTGATGAAGTCCAGAATTTTCCCTATTGATAAGTTGGGCAGTTCCCTTTAAAGCATCTTCTCTTTCCCGAGAATGCTGTAACGACTTCTTGTGAAAGCCTCACAGTGTAGCAGAAAATGAATTGGAGTTGTCTCCTCTTCTCCACATCCTCTGCATAGTGGTTCTTTCACTAGTCCCATAGTATACAAGTGCTTTTTAAGCTGGCAATGACCCGTTATTATTGCCGTTGCCAGTTGTAGTTTATCTGCTCATTCTGAGTAGAAAGCGAGTTCTGTTGTCAGAGGGTTTCTCCAGTAGGGCCATAGAATGTCCCTGTCTAGGAGTTTTCCTACAGTGTTTAATATGCTACTTTACCAGAAGAGACCTTATTTCTCTCTTTGCCATTTCATGAGAAATGCTAAAGGCTAATTCTGGCTCAATGGGTCTTATTTTGCTGCTCTCTTTGACCAGACTGCCCGGTTTCTCCTTCCCTAGTATGTTGGCATGAGCTGGCACTCATACCAGGTTGACGGAATTTTTCCCCGCTAGCGCATTCAGTCTGCCGATGCAGTCCGTTACTAGTCCGGACGCATTTAAGCAGAATGCACCATTTCTTGATCAATGGGAGATAATCTAGCTCTCTGATTGGCTGTGACCGAAGCGAGGTACATTTTGCCAATTCAGACTGAAACGAGGTGCATTTTGTCAAAGTGAAAATAAAAGGCGGTGGAGTTTGTTCTGGAAACATTAAAATTTATGTTAATATATTATTGGAGGAAATTAAGCTTTATTATTTATAATAATTATTTATTTTACGAAGCTTCTTCAGAAAATTATTATTTTTTTAAATTAAATATAAAAATTTTAAAATAGATAAATGAACAATTATTTTTATTAGAAATTATTAAACTTACAATTCATATTATTGAAATATAAAAATTTATTTATTTAAAAGAAATTAAAAAAAAATTTTTCATTAAAAAGTCAAAAATTCAAATTTGAAATTTCTATTAAAAAAAATTTTTTTTCTTCAACAAAACAACATTGATGATTAAAAAGCATAAATTATTTTTTTTAGTTTGAAACAAGTACTTTAGAAAAATTTTAAAATTAAAATTATAATTAAAAGAAATTAGTTTATTCAATTAATTGCAAAGTTAAAAAATAATTAATTTATTAAATTGAAAAATATGGAATTTAGATTTTCAATATCAGTTCGATAATTAATTGAAAATTGATTTTTTTTGATTTCTAACATTTCTAAATATATTCTTTTTTTTAAATTAATTTCTTTTTGTAAAATTTTTGGGTTATTAAAATTAAATATATGAAAATTGTTTATAGCATGGTCGCTTAAAGCAGTATTTGGATGATTTGGATTAATAATTTTGTGTTTTTTATTTTAATTTTTTATTTTAATGTTGTTTTTTGAAGAAAAAAAATTTTTTTTAATAGAAATTTCAAATTTGAATTTTTGACTTTTTAATAAAAAAATCTTTTTTAATTTCTTTTAACTAAATAAATTTTTATATTTCATTAATATGAATCGTAAGTTTAATAATTTCTAATAAAAATAATTGTTTATTATCTATTTTAAAATTTTTACAGATACAAAATTTTTATATTTAATTTAAAAAAATAATAATTTTCTGAAGAAGCTAAAATAATTAGCGAAACGTAAAATAAATAATTATTATAAATAATAAAGCTTAATTTCCTCCAATAATATATTAACATAAATTTTAATGTTTCCAGAACAAACTCCACCGCCTTTTATTTTCACTTTGACAAAATGCACCTCGTTTCAGTCTGAATTGGCAAAATGTACCTCGCTTCGGTCACAGCCAATCAGAGAGCTAGATTATCTCCCATTGATCAAGAAATGGTGCATTCTGCTTAAATGCAGTCCGCATATAACCTCACAGGCGTTCAGCGCTTTGAGGGCTGCTTGGCTGTCAGATGCTACGAAACTTTTTTTGGTTGTAGTAGCCCCTATCTAACAGCATTTGCGCGCATGTTAAGATGACGTAAATTTCTGCTTGGAAGACGGTTACGTGCTCCCCGAGGCTTAAGATTACCCTTTGCCCCAAGTTGCTGACCCCGACGATTCCAGCTCCTGTACCTGTTGAGTTTTAGAGCCGTCTGTGTAGAATACAAGTCCATTCATTTTGACTGCCTTGCATTTCCATTCTTTCTTTGTCGCAATGTTAATTCCGTAGGTTTTTTCAATGGTATATGCTTTGGTTATTCTGTCATACACCATATTAAGTATGGGATATATGTTATTGATATCTCTCTTAGGATTCCTATGGAAGAGTGAGTTTTTTGTCTGCAAGCCTCACTTAATACTTTGGCTTACACCACCAGATGTCAGCGTGGAGTCCCATTACTAAAATATGGAAAGTTTTTAAACAGTCGGTCTGCTTAAAGCCTCATTCTGTAAAGAAACCTTTGGATGCTCTTTAGTCTCATAAATAATTTAATTGGAAGAAATAGGGCTTCAAAAGAATGTTTCTAAATATCTTTTCGTCGATTGTGATCTCAGTGTAAAATTGTAAATTCGAAGGTATCGATATATTTGTATGTGTAGTAAAGAATATGCATTTCTGAATTACTTTCGAGACTCTTGTGTAATCCAAGACTAAATACCATGAAAAGGAAATCGTGCAAAATACGACAAAATGCAAATACTTTTGCTGTAAAATCGATAGATACATTTCCTGTTTCGTTTACTTGCCCCATTTTTATACTTACACCTTATAAATTGTGTCGATTGAAGTAGTAACATTTTGTGTAAGAACTTTTCCAATCTACAAGTAGAACTCATTTTACACCTTTTCTCTCTCTTAACTCACCAAAGTGCATATGAATTTTAGGTTTTTTGTTCGTTTATTTCTAACTCGAAGAGAAACTCAAAACTTGTTAATTTAATTTATTTTTGCTACTTTTAAGTATGAATTGTGTTTATTTTATGAATAATTACAAGATTAAAGTAAATCTGGGGATATCCTGTCATCAACTTTCAAGTTTACAGACCTTTTCTCCCGTTTATGCAAACGCAAATAACTTTGATATTTACTATAATTAAATTTTGTTGTAGCATATGCAGGGAATTTATTATATGTCATCCTTGCCTTTGTTTTGAGATAACTTTGTATGGTACTAATTGAAATTTTATGAAAGTTTTGAAACTTTGGAAAAACAACAAGTTGGGAGACCTTTCCACAAAAATTATTGACCTTATACCTGTTAACCCTCAAGTTATTTTGGAGAAAATATCAGCTACGGACTCGCATTTTATTTCACAATTTTTTAAACTTAAATCGTCTATGGCCTACGTCTACACCAGTTATGGCACATCAAGAAAAACTATGACCCTACTCACTCTATTGATGGTGTCTAAGAAACTGTTTAACTTATCACAACCTGCCGGGAAGGTAAATCGATAACATACAACATTCAAATTTTGCACGTTCAGAAAAGCTTGCTAAACTGCGTTTGTTTTGTATTCCAGTTCATGAGCATCATTAATTAGGCATATGGTCAAGCTCCAGACAATTTTAAAAGAATTTATTTAGTGACAAACTTCATTTAGCAACGTAACACTGTAGTCAAATGTCAAATGTAGTCAAATGTACACAATATTGTTGGCTTGAAGAATTTTTTGTCTCTCCCAAGAGACTCTCTAGTGAACTCGAACCGTGGTGTAGTGCAGGAATGGCCATCTTCAATAAACTAATGATCGACTATTTTTCTTAAAAATATATCACCATCTATAGTCCATTCAAATTAAGCAAACATTTCGAAATTCGTGCCCGAAGCATCGATTTTTCTGAATTTTTCACATTATCTTCTATATGGTGCTTAGTTCAAAGTTTACCTTTTTTATTTTGCCGCGATCTATTTTCCTCCGCGGAAAACGGGAAAAACTTTTTCCAGACAAGGTGTTCCTGAAAAACACCGACCAACTACTAATATGAGTTTATGGGTCCAAAATAGGACATTTGTTTCTCTTGAAATTGTATCTAAAAATGCACCCCTAAAAAGTTATTGGCTCTCAAAGTTAGGGTTAAAATATTAACAAATCGCTTTATCTTCAAAACTACTGTAAATATTTTAATAATTTTTATAAAGCTGACATATCTTATAAAAGTCACTCTGTGGTAAAAATTTCATGATAATCGCAATACTGGAACTATCCCTTAGGGGGGTAGTGCTAATCTGAAAACTCTAAAAGAGTAATTTGGCACCAAAAAAAGTAAAAGCGTTGACTAAATTTTGTAGGTAATTTTAAAACAAGCGATTTTTTTCTCTTAATTTTTTTTTCTAAAATCAACGGCTTTTGAAAAAAATGAAAAATAACAATATTAAGGGTTGAATTCGGTAAAAAATGTGACAAATAAACCATCGCAAATCACCGGCAAACTTCTACAGTGCATTCTTGGTATTAAAATAAGACATTTGTCCCTCTTAAAATTATATCAAAAAATGCACCCCTAAAAAACTGCGGGCTCTTAAAGTTGGGATTAAAATTTCTTTAAGTCCGATTATCTCCGCAAGTACTGAAAATATTTTAATGATTTTTATTCTGCCAACATATCTTATAAATGTCATCTTTCAATTTGTCAATTTCTACAATTTCAAAAATATCGCATCACTAGAACTACCCCTTAGGGGGGTGGCTCTAATTTGTAACCCTTAAAAAATCGAATTGAATTAAATAATTTTATAGGAAATTTTAAAATAAGCATTTTTTGTCTCTTATATTTTTCTTCTAAAACAAACGGTTCTTGAAAAAAATGAAAAAGTTATATGTTTGGAGAATAATGAGATTTTTTCCATTTTTATGCCCACCTTGTGAGTCTCTTTCTGCCGAGGAAAATATCGCGCGTCAAGAAAAGACTGGTAGACTTTGAACTAGTGACCATATAGAAGATAATGCAAAAGGTTTCAGAAAAATCGACTCTTCGGGGGCTTACTTAGGAATAATTGTCTTCATTGACTGAACAATTCATGCGCATTTAAGACAAGTATGTCGAAATTAATCCCCGAAGCGTCGATTTTTCTGAAACCTTTTGCATGATCTTCTATATAGTCCCTGGTTCAAAGTCTACCAGTCTTTTCTTGACGCGCTATATTTTCCTCGGCAGAAAAAGGCTCACCAAGTGGGGTCATTTGAAAATACTTGTTTTAAATTGTTCCGTCAATGAAGACAATCGTTCCTAAGTAAGTCCCCGAAGAGTCAATTTTTCTGAAACCTTTTGCATGATCTTCTATATAGTCCCTGGTTCAAAGTCTACAAGTTTTTTTGGCCGCGCTATATTTTCCTCGGCAGAAAAAGGCTCACCAAGTGGGGTAATTTGAAAATACTTGATGTTTTAAATTGTTTCGTCAATGAAGACAATCATTCTAAGTAAGTCCCCGAAGAGTCGATTTTTCTGAATCCTTTTGCATGATCTTCTATATAGTCCCTAGTTCAAAGTCTACAAGTTTTTTTTGGCCGCGCGGTGTTTTCCTCGGTGGAAGAAGACTCACAAAAAAAACGGGAGAAATCACATTATTCTCCAAACATATACGTTTTTCATTTTTTCTCAAGAACCGTTGGTTGTAGAAGAAAAATATTAGAGGCAAAAAATGCTTATTTTAAAATTTCCTATAAAATTATCTAATTTAATTCGATTTTTTTAGGGTTAAAAGTTAGGCCCACCCCCCTAAGGGGTAGTTCTAGTCGTGTGATTTTCTTGAAATTTCTTCCACAAGATGACATTTAAAAGATATGTTGGCAGAAGAAAAATCATTAAAATATTTTCAGTACTTGTGGAGATAAACGGACTTAAAAAAATTTTAATCCCAACTTTAAGAGCCCACAGTTTTTTAGGGGTGCATTTTTTGATATAATTTCAAGAGGTACAAATATCTTATTTTAATACCAAGAATGCACTGTAGAAGTTTGCCGGTGATTTGCGATGGTTTATTGGTAACATTTTTTACCAATTTTTTACCAAATTCAACCCTTAATATTGTTATCTTTCAATTTTTCTCAAAAACCGCTGGTTTTAGAAAAAAGAGTTAGAAGAACAAAACCGCTTGTTTTAAAATTTTCTACAAAATATAGTAAACGCATTTCCTTTTTTTTGGCGCCAAAGTAGTCTTTCAGAGTTTTCAAGTTAGCACCACCCCCTAAGGGATAGTTCCAGTATTGCGATTATCTTGCAATTTTTACTACAGAGTGCCTTTTATAAGATATATCAGCTGTATAAAAATTATTAAAATATTTACAGTAGTTTTGGAAATAAAGCGATATGTTAATTTTTGAAAATTAACTTTGAGATTCAATAACTTTTTAGGGGTGCATTTTTAGATATAATTTCAAGAGGAACAAATGTCCTATTTTGAACCCATAAACTCATTTTAGTAGTTGGTCGATGTTTTTCTGGAACACCTTGTCTGGAAAAAGTGTTTCCCGTTTTCCTCGGAGGAAAATAGATCGCGGCAAAATAAAAAAGGTAAACTTTGAACTAGACACCATATAGAAGATAATGTGAAAATTTCAGAAAAATCGAAGCTTCGGGCACGAATTTCGAAACAACGCAGTTTTTATAGCTCTATTGACTCCCCTACTACCTACTAAAATCTTGACGTCAACTATGATACAGACAGCTGACTCGTCAACCATTTTGGTTCGAACGTCAAAATGAAGTTTAATGTCATTTGGGATATTTCGATTTTTCGAACTGCAAAATGAGGGGCAAACTGTTTTCTAATATTTTAAGACCCATTCGTGTCAAAAAATTTAAGAATGACTTAACCTCATGTAAAATAATAGGGTTAGAAATATCGCAAATTACAGGCCAGCAAATGAGAACTTTCGGTTGACCTTGAGATGTGCAGTAGTAAAAGTATGTTATCACTACGTAAACTACGTAAATTTTACATTGGAACCTATGCACGTCTCTGTAAAGCTAGGTTCATACAAAGACCATATACAAGAGACTACCGAAACCTATATTAAAATTAGTAGTATTTTTCAAATTCATCGGATGAATTTGAAAAATACTCTGCTCTGATTGGTCAACGTACCAACGGAAACGTATCAACGGAGAGCTATGAACCTAGCTTTACTCCTAATGTCATATCACTCTTCTCGTTGTGCGCATTTCAATTGAAAGTTCTCGTTCGTGGACCTGTACATCAAACGTCACTTTGACGTTTGACCAAAAATGACTGATATTATTGTGACCTAGTTTATGATACTAACACTCGGTTGCATAAAGGTGAGTTATATTTTAATCCGAGAATTAGATTTATAATCCTTGGATATGGCAACGTTACACAATAAATTAATTAATTAATAAATAAATAAATAAATAAATAAATAAATAGAAGTGTCAGTTGACAAACTGAACTCAGAATTTAGCACAAAAATAACTTAACCTCAAATTTTAATTTACAACCATCCAAGCTTTGACATTACAGTGAGTACGTTCCACTAAGCGATCTCAACGACCGCGCTCACGACAGCCAAATTTCCTGTTCCACTAGCTTGTAAACGTTACGGGCGGATTCGCTAGTGGAACGCGTTGTGTGCTTGTCGCAATATGACAGTGACAGTTGTTGTTGGTACGTTGGTCAATCGAAGAACATAGGTGTTTGATATCGATAGCTCATCAGAGTCAAGGTTTATACAGGTTTATTTTTTCTGTAGCCATTTCAAAAGATCGTCAAAACAAGACAACCACGGAGTAACCTATCAAAATTTGCTTCAATGCGCACGCGCGTAAAACTCTCACGCCGACCCACCAAATTTTATGGGCGAAATGAGCGTCTTGTGATCATTGTCAATGACGTCATCTATGACGTTACCTCCAGGGAACGCAACGACCGCGGCGTTAAGTGGAACGAGTTTTCGGGCGTTGCAATCGTTGCGATCGCTTAGTGGAACGTACTCAGTGTGTAACGTTGCCATATCAAAGAATAATAAATCTAATTCTCGAATTAAAATATAATTCGCTTTTATGCAACCGAGCGTAAAGGAGCCACGACCGTTTGTTTCTATGAATCACGATTGAATCGCTTTTGTGTGTTGAAATCTCTCGGCCACTATGATCTACCAAAAATCGCTTCGCGATCGACTTGCTGGCCATTCCTGGTGTAGGGCACTTTAGGATTTTTTTTCAATAAATACTTACCTGGTGTCCCTGTAGAATCTTTATAATTACAATTTATGATTCATAATGTAGTAGTAGTTCTAAAATAGAAATTATTATTTACTTGACGAAAATTGGAAAACTTGGGGTGTAGAGGACATGGAAGAGGGTGAAAAAAGGATAAAAGCGAAAACCCCAAAAATGGGACCTTTTCACTCTCTCCCTCCATAGCCATATAGATAGGACTAGGAACATTCTTTTCCATGTCCTCTATAACCCCTTCGTTGACTAGCCTAGTGAGATTGGCCTTTTAGAAGAAGAGCACAGAAGAATAGCTGCTTTATAACAAACGACCCCCACATTATTTTTTTTGGATGGGGGAGATTTATGTAGCTAAAGCCAAAATTATTTGAAAACGTGATGAGCATTTTCGAAATGCTTCGCGAGCACTTCGGTGACTGCAAGCACCCTATTTCCGATCCCTACTTAGATTAAATCCTATTTCCTTAGCACACAATTTCACATACCATTCCATAGCCATTACCTTCCTTAGGACCAAGAGCGGATCTAAGTTTTTTGGGACCTAGGGCTAATTTAATGAAGTCCAATGGCTCCTCATTTTTTGTTATATTAAAAGAATTTTTAAATTGAGGTTTAAAAAGTATAATAATTCAATTTATTTGGGCCCTATGACACTTGGGGGCTAAGCCCTATTAGTCCATGTGTAGATCTGCCCCCACTTATAACAAAAGCAACTGCTGAATGTTTTTATTACTGTATGATGGAAATTGGAAATAGAGGATTCTCTGACAACATTACGAAAAGTGCCAAAAATTCGTTTCTGTAATTTTATGTTTTTCTTCCATTAACAAAAGCACATAATAATTGATTTTTTTGTTTCAGGTAAGCCCATTTGATTCATAAAAAATCGAAAAAGGGTCTCTGCTTAAGTAGTAAGTGAAATTTAATTTTGTTCCTAAAACTAAAGGCCCTATCTTGTTATAAGTGCGTAATAATAATAAAAGTACACCCTGTTGTCGAGTATGCAATCTCACATCTTGAAATTATTGAGCTCCTAATTCACAACAATTTAAAATTATAATATAAATAATTGGGTCTTTCGGAAGGATAAAAATAAGGAAACCGTAGATATTAACTTGCGGTATGATGTTATTTTATTAGAACGGTCTTGTTGTCGTATTAAATAAGAGGTATTAAAAAGTTAGATTCGAAACAATTAAAATTTGATTGCGAACACGAGGTTTAAAACAATAGAACAAGTTGATGATGTATCCGTAAAAGTTAGTGAAACAAGTCAACCCTTAACATTAAACTAGAAATTCTCTTTGCGTAATAGCGACCATGGTAATATCGAGATGGTCATGCTATACGACATAATATGTAGTTATCCAAGAATATTTTCTCATTAAAGTTTCTCTTGTGTAAAATTGTGTGTCCAGTATTTCTCTGTTCCAATGCGAAACTACAGGGGTATTAGAGCCACATGTTGCAAGACAAAGTGTATTGTAGATTCCATTATTACAGACATGTTTTGTTAGTACGAAGGGTGGTGGAAAGACTGCTCCAAATTTGTCTATTTCGTGGTTTATCTGGATAATACTTTATCTTGTTAATTGTATGCTTTAATATTACGCTTAGATTTAGATGTATGTTTTGCGAGATACGTACAACTTAAACTGACGTGCGGGTATTAAATTGTTGAATTAACTATCTTTCTACCACTTAAAAATTGCAATCCTCGTCTTATTATCACTACTTATATTGATCTGATGTTGAATTTAAAATTTTATTTTTTCTTCTATCAAAGTTTAAATATTTTGTCAAGCTTAAGTGGTACTTAAGCCTTCCTTGACCCCCAATTTGCTGTGGTATGATTTACCCCCAATTTGCAACCCTTCTTTGAGATGATTTTTCTGAATTCTTACATAATGCTCCTAAACTTTTTATGATGCCGAAGCTCTGGGCAATGAAAATCTTCTCGCTACGTCGATCTCACCAGTACTTCTAACCGAACCGAATGAAAATGATTAGCTGCTAGTGACCCCTGAGCTAACAGTTGACCGTGGTTATAGAAGAAGCGTCGTTTAGCCCTCTGGCTATTAGTATCCACACACTCGAATGGTCTTTACAACAACTATTTCCTTATTAGCAATAATCTATTCCATATTAGAGATTGTCAATCTTTGGAAGGGTTGCAAATGATTAGCTGCTAGTGACTCCTGGGCTAACAGTTGCCTGTGGTTATAGAAGAAGGGTCGTTTAGCCCTCAGGGTATTAGTATTCACACTCGATTGTTCTCCATCATTATTTCCTAATTAGCGAGGAGATCGTCAATCATTAAAAGGACTGCAAAATGGTTAGCTGCTAGTGACTCCTGAGCTAACTCTTGACTTTGGTCATGGAAGAAGTGACGTCAACAGGTGTAAACAGCAATTGAGTATCAACATAAAGGTTAGACCATTGCAGTTTGGTACTTATTCACAGCCTTCCCAGTATAGTTAACACTTCCTTATGTTGGTGTTCGATAACACGTTAGCTTAGTGTTACGAAGAACAACACTATTCCCTAATGTGGTTTCTTTATAAACTATAATTAAAATATTATTTTATACATAGAGGAATAAAGCAGAATTCTCGAGGGTTATGTAACTTTATCAACTGCTATGGAATTTGAATCGTTACAATCTCTTCACGACCACATACACTAAAACGCGATTTTATCACCCCATTGTAATGGTTAGACAATTAGACGTATATACAGATAGATAAATAGTGAAAGACGGGTTGGCACACAGACCGACGATTTCAAAGAAATATTTTTGAAAAAAAATTACACGTTCAAAGCAATAAAGCTTTTTCCTTGTGCAAATAAGATGGAGCAATTAATTGAAAAGTTTTATTGTAAATGGTTGCTCTCGGTAACGATTTAAATTAATTTTTCATCAGTAAGCTCACCGAAGTCCCGTGATAAATTTTTGATAATTAATGGAGTCAAATTGAATATAAAGCTACTTGAATCCCTTAAAACTCTAACAGAAATACCCGGGGCTTCCTTGTGTAAAAATTAGAAGCTAAATACATTTATAAAACTAAGTATAATTACAAGAAATGGTTTGGTAATTAAAAGAGGCAAACTTGAGTGTTTTGTTTTAAGAATACAAAAAAAGGGGGAAAGAGGCTCTTGATAGGGAAAGTTTATGTTTTGTAAAAAAATATAAAAATAAAATTAAGGGAAATTGAATGCATTTGTGGCTCCTTTTTATTGAGCACAATGTCTAAAAGCCCCGCTGAAAGAATTTATTGAGAGGGCGGGATTTCTACTGTTCTAATAAATAAGCAAAAAGCCCACTTCGTTAATGTAATATACAAGCTGATGCGAAATGGCAACCCCTAAAAAAACAAAAATATATTTATACAAAAAATATTTTTGTTTCAAATTAAATTATAACCCTCTTTCTTTTTTAAAATTTTCAATTTTGGCAAAGTTACGAGATAATTTCATTTTCCGATGCAGTCGATTTGAAAAATTCTCTTTAAGCTCTCAACTTTGCATCTTTGTTTGAAGTGCATTAAAACGGCGAAACATTTTTTTTTAGTAATTATATTAAAGGTACTGAAAGACGAATAAACTAACTAAATTCACTTTATACGTTTAGCTTTTTACGGAAAATCGAGAGAGAGAGAGGAAGTTTAAAGAGAAAAATATGGATTTTTATGAATTAAAAAATATTAAATTATATTTAAATTAAATGAAACGATTTCAATAAAAAATAAAATTTTAATTGGGAGGGGCGATTATTAGTTTTGGATATCACTGAAACCTGATAATTTTAGTGACAGAATTTTCATTAAAGTTTCTGTCTCACCAGAGGACCCACTACGACCTCTATGAAACTCGTTTAACTTTAGGGATGAATTTCTTCACCGGCCTATCGCTCCTCTGTATTGTCAGAATTCCTAGATAACATTTTCAGTTTTTTGGTTCAATAGGCTCCCCCATTTAAGCTACTACCTGCAACAGAATTTTTTAGAAAACCACTATCTCATGAGAGACCCACTATGATCTCTATCGAACTCGTTTCAATTGGGGGATGAATCCCTTTACCTGCTTAGCGCTCTTCTTCACTGTTAGAAACTCCAGATAACATTTTCAGGTTTTTTAGGGGAGCTATTTAAGCTTATAACTCCACTAGAATTTTCTATAAGCCACGGTCTTATGGGAAAACCCACTATGATTTCTATCAAACTCATTTAACTTTAGGGATGAACTTCTTCACCAGCCTATCGCTTGTCTGTATTGTCAGAATTGATCTCTATCAAACTCATTTAACTTTAGGGATGAACCTTTTTACCAGTTTATTTTAACGGAAACTTTCTACTGCTACTTGGTCATAAACAATTCAAGACATTTCCCTTATCTAAGCCTACCCCCTACACCTGACAGGATGTTTTCTTCTTCCGATAATGAGTTACTAGTGGATGTTATTTATCCTTCTCGTTCTTCTAAGTTCTCGAGGACCTTGAAAGGTGATCGCCATGCATTAATTAAGAAATTCGCAATTCGTTTTGGTTGTTTAGCTCCTCATTTTCATACGATTTGATTTGGTAAGGCTATCGTGTTGTCAGATTATCTGTTCATCCAACCGAAATATATCCGACAGCACATCTACACTTGACGTCAGATTATACCTAAGATGACATGTATTACCTGAGCTGAGATATCGTCTGTAGACGATTCATTTAATTTAGTAGGATCCTATAATACCAGCCACAGCAATAGCCTTTTTCTGATTGGTTTACATTTTGTTTTACTAGTTAATCTTCAATCCTAAATTGAGCTTGATATTTCTGTCGGTTGCGATCTGTGATGATTCAAACAGACGCAACAGACCGTCGAAGCTTCGTTCTGAATGTCGCTTTCAGTCGCTTCTACCAAACAGCGCCATCTGTACTGGTAGTAACTATGTAGTAAAGTAATTTTTAAATGTTCGTGATTTATTCGGAGATTGATGAACAAATACGTCTCTTGAATTGTTGCATGTAATTTTGTAACGCCCTCTATAACTACAAATATACAAAACAACAGTTGTTCATTTTATTTTGCGACAAAATTCAAATTTAACGCTCTCCATTTCCTATTGATCAATTTGAATTTTGTGTAATCGTCGAGGCTTATTGTTTTCAAGAATTTTTTTTAAATTGTCCGAAATAATATTTAGTTTGTTCATATTTTGTTTTAAATATTGTATGGCTATGACATGTGCGAAACGCGAAAATTCGTTTTTTTTTTGTTTTTTTTATTTGTTTTTAATTAAACGCGTTCATTAAGTTGGAAAATGTGCGAGTTTGTGTGTGTGCCTTGCCTATAATACTACCAAATTTTATTTTATAAAAGCTTGTCATGTTTGTGTAATACACAATAATGTTTTCATTTTATATTTTTAATTTGATATATAAAATTTTAAATACTTTTTAATTTTTTTTATCATAGCTTAATCGTGACTGAAATAATTTCATTTTGGCCCCTTTTTAATTTGAGCTAAATTAGGAGGCAATTGTTTGTAATGTTTAATGTTAATTATTCAATAAGTGCTTTTCACACTTTAGCACTGGCACGAAATAGATGACAAAGGCTGTAATCTTTGAAATATGTTTTGTTTCTCATTTCTTCTATTTTACTCCTCTATATCTAGATAATCTCAACGGCGTTACTAGTAAATACCGTATGTCACGATGGGGGGGGGGGTCGTGACTCTGGATTCTCCATCTGCAGATGAATAGTCTTCCAGATTTTGACTTATTGATGACCAACGCGAGTTACCCCTGGGTTTGGACATGCGTTTCTTCTGAAGTCATGAATAATATTTATTCGTATTATTAATGCTTTATAACTTGTCGGTATTTGATGGTTCGTTATTTCTCTAATGGGACAGCATATCAAGTTTGGATTACAAAAATTGAATAAAGGTAAAATTGTGAATTTCTTGAATGCAGTTGGAGAGATTAAGCTTTAATGACAACTGTATACGTATTGTATTTGACTGTGAATTGATTTTTGAAAGAATGCTTCTGCTGTTATCGTATGTGTACATGTTAATCGTTATCGAAATCCCTGGAAACCAAGTAGAAAAGCACTTACGACATTTCACTTCCAAATCGACGACACACATGATTGAACCTATCGAACGCTTCCTTCCTTGCGGATGAACACCACGTAACGTAACCAAACAGAAAGAAAAAATCTCAATGAAGTAAGAAGAGTTGAATCCTCCGAAAGATCATTATGAAGTAATCGATCAAATATAAGCCCTCTATAACGTCTAATATGGAATAACATTAAAGTAGACTGTGTTTACTTACTTGGAAAGTCATAAATTAAAGCGAAAAGAATAAACGTAATAAAATTGATGCGCTACTTGAAAAACTGCAACAAACAAAAAGTACAAAAATAATAACACTTAGCTTAGTTGACAAAATATTATTTTGCGAAGAGTTGTAGAAAACTCAGTAGAATTCGAGCCATTAAATTTCAAAGTGACAAATTGAAATTCAGTATAACGTTGTGGGTGTTTTTTTTCAATTGTCATTTTCCTTTACATCCAGTGCCATTTTTATAACTAAGTGAATTATCAAACTACCCCCATGTCGCTTGTTAAACAAACCAAGGATCATAAACCACCAAGTCTTTACAATTAAATTTGAATTACTAGTACGTAAAGTTGAATTTTTAAACTCAACCACATTTAATTAACTTTTCTCCCTTTTTGCCAGTTTACTTTATACTTTTTTTATTTGCGAAACTTGACAAATCTATTTCGACAATAATTATTATGATTAACTAGAATTAAACGCAAAGTTTAAATTCAAAGAAGTTTTTTGCTTTAAACATTTCTCTTTCCTACTTGCTATGCATATAATTAGTCATATTTCTGACTTTTTGCTGTAATTAATCATAAGCTATTAGTTATATTCAAACAGATGTTTCAAAATATACAAAATTGAAATATCATTTCAAAAAATTTCCTTTTACGGAAGAAAATTAAATCGAATCGAAACTTTGTTTTTAAATGATACAGCTTTACGTCAGCATGGTTAATTTACAAAATTATGCTCATGGATATGTTCTGAAAAGGGCCTCTTTGGTGGGATTAAGCACAGATGACACTCTTGCTTAACTTGAACTGTGACCAAATTTTCCAAAGATTTCTTTACTATTCATCTACCATTTTCTTAGAGAAAAATATACTTGTATATAAAATATACCAGATGACAGAACTGAAATGATAGAGGTGAAAGATAGGTAGAGCTTAGCACAGTATGAAAACAAAGGCCGGGTCTAGAGTTATTATAATAGAGTTAAGCAGAAGCCTGGATCGTCAAAACTGAGATGTCGCGTCTTGAAATCTCGCAAACGCCGCCGCACAGACTCAACATCGCTGCCAACACTTCCAAATTGTCCATATCCGGTGGCCACGGCTGCCATCCCCCGACCTCACAAGAAGCGCGATACTAATTCCTCAGATTTAGCGTCCGGGGACATCACAGAAGAAGGTGTTCCGACGTTTGGAGCTGCCCACTAAGGCACGTATCAATGGAAGCCAGACCTATCCTATTTAAATATGCCAGGAAAGGGCCATGAACTGTGACGAAATAAGAAAGATGCCGAGTTATAAAGGCCACCTCTTCAAAGCCTAGCCGCTCCCTAGCTGCAAAATCGGCGAAGACGAGATCCGCCGACGCCGAAGGGGTGACGCCATCAGCTCCTCCGCAAAAACCTTCTATTCAAGCCGGCGTGCCAGGTGTTTGACATAAGACGGCAGCAGAGCTGATGAGGGTCGGTGCTTTGAGTCTAGGTTAAGCACCGGTTAGGGTAGTTTGATAATTTATTACAGTTAAACAATATTTTTAGGTATTTCGTGACAGAGTTAGAGAGAAACGTCATTACAAATGGTTGTATCTCGTATCTTTAACCTGACTTCACTGTCTTTTTTTAACACTCCACGTGGTTTTAAATTCAATTCAGACGTTTAAAAATTTTACAAGCCTATATTTAAAAAGTTTATATAAGGATTAATCAATTGATAGGATGGAATTAATTTCTAAAGGGATAAAAATGACACAAGAGTCACATTAAAAATAAAACGGGAGCACTAGCTCTTATGGTTGCCGAGTTATAGGGGTGGTAATTTGGTAATTTTGCTGGAATATCCTTAAGATTGGGCTCAAATGAGAGTACTTGAAGAGCTGAACACGGGAATGTAAAAATGATGTCCAATTTGGGAAAACTAAAGAAAAGATGACAAGTATTAGCTGCTTTAAACGATACAAAATTTCCAGGATTTTGGTCCCAGCATGCGGAGTAAATTCTGCATCGTAACAGGTGTGGTTCATTACATCATTACTTCTCTTACCTTCGCTTAGAGAGGTCCTTAATAGGGTGGCCCTTATTTTGGGCGTTGTTGAGAGCCTAAAAACACGATTTAATAACAATAACGTGTTTTTAGGCCCTCGAAAAAAAAAAATAAAAAATGAAGTTACGGGTCAGAAAATTTATTTTTAATAAGAGGTATCCTTAGACCACAAATTTATAAACTCAAACTAATTTTTCGTGCAAATTTCCAGCTTCAAATTTTACACGATTTTTTTCTATCTGTTTCAAAACTTTTTAGAGGGGTGGGGTTAAAATTCTACAACACCCAAAATAAGAGCCTCCGTAGTCCATAAGGTAGTGATTATTGGACCTGCTGTCATTCTCTGCTATTCTTTGACAAATATTAATTTATTTCCAGATTTGCTCCATGTAAGACTTCTGAAAAGCATTTATTTTATTCATCATTTTTTATAGTTTTTGAAATCCAATGATTGTAATAAGGTTATGTTATTTATATCGCATAAATTATGACGATTTCGAAATATTTTTCTATTGTCGACAATTTTCTTACCTTAGAATATATGATTTAGAATACGTCATTAGCTTATGAGATATTTTTATGTCAATTTAATTATTTGTCATCTTTGATTGTTGTGAAAGTTAAGTGAAAACCGTTAAGTAAATTAGAAAATAAAATGGAATAGGCTCTTTGGGTATTTTCCTTTCAGAGTTGAGTTCGTTTAAGAAATTTATGAAACAATGAAAAATGGATAACAAAATTAAGTTCTTCGTTGGTCTATCTAGATAGAAGATCAGCTAGTGGAATTTCGTTCTTTCGGAATGACAGTTTGAACCCATCCAATATTAGGGGATATAAAAGTCTTTAAGATACTTCTTATGCCCTCTCCCCGCAAGCATTGCAGAATTCAACAAGACGCATAGCGCATAGATATGGCAAGATCAATACAGGGGCGAGTTGAGCCCGCATCATCGTATTCCAATCCATCGCAATCCACTCTTTCAAGCGACGAATGCACAATGAATTTTTTTGATTCTACTTTTAAAAGTTTTTTTTCCAATTTAATTTTATATTGATCGACGATACGAGAGATCAAAAGTTACAATCCGACCAAACACAATTCAACATTTGTGCATTATATTTCTTGGTTTATAAATAATTCCTTAAGATTTTACATTTTTGAAAAATGTTTGTATAAGATTTATGGTTTGAATTTTTCGTGTTAAAGTAAAATGGAAAGCCTTTTATGAATGTTGTAGAGTTTGTTATCACATAAACACATAAAATTTTTATTCTTTATATAATCACTCCATGCTCGGCATTCGATATTAAGATTAGTGGATTTAAAAACTTTCTATTTGATATCTTTTTAATTTTTAATGCGCTTTCGTCGACTGTAAAATTGGAAATTTCATACGAAAATTACTTTTAAACTAATTTTTATTTTGGTTTGATTTCGTCGACAACGATTTATTGCTTTCAAAACTTTTTTCCTCCACTAACTCTTCATCAATCGCAAAAGAAAAAAAAATTAGGTAAGGATTTTTTTAACGTGCATCGTCTTGAAAAAATTGAAAAATTAAAAAATTAATAGATGGTAGGTTAGGTATCCACCATCGACCGATTCCATAACGGATGTTTCTCTATGTTTTGGGCCATTTGTGAGCACTACGAATTTGCAGGACGAGTTCATGCAAACTTTACAAAAATGAAACCATGGCTAATACGATGCCATTTTTATTAACATTACTGTCATATTTTTAATTTAGACTTGCATGCTGAGAATTCGGTTGTTAAATATGACTGCAGGTAAATGAGGACGCGAAATGAATGGGAAGGAGAGAGTTCTTTATGCGCCCATCTGATTGGGGACATTTTTTTATAGAGTATGTTTTTTTAACACTTTTGGTTAGGTGAATATTTTATAGTGTCCTTGTTGCATTTTCCTGATTGGGGGCGTTTTTTTATCATCTTTTTTGGAGACTTCTGGTTGGAGGGAGCGTCCGGGGTATAGTCATCATAAAACAACCTTTATTTATGAAACATAATTTTTCCTAAGGTGTAAACTTAGGGTGAGTTTCATAAAGGGTGCTATGGACGTGCTGAGCACTTGCCCAACTTAAGTTCGAGATCGAAAGCTTTCTCAAACTCGAACAATTACGTCACCGCTTTAGGCGGTTATCGGTTGAAAATAAACAAAATGCAAACCTTTTCGAAACTTGCGCATTTACTCGTTCTTTACGTTTGTTTTCAACCGATAACCAACCGATAAAACTCACCCTTAAACTCTATCCATGTCCCTAGTGGACTTCTTCTTCAACAGCGCATCCTGTAATGCACAATGTCCCAATTCTCAGATTCTCTCCGTGGTCTCTTTGACAGTTGATAGCTCTTTAAAAGTAATTTGAGGCGTTGTTCATTGTTTTGTAGGGAACTTCACGTAAACACAGACGTGAAAGGCACTTTGCTTCATACTTGGGCTTTTCTTTCATATCGACTTGCTTATTAAGCGATAAAACTTGTAGCTCAATGAACTGATACGAGTTGAAACTGGGCATTAAAAGTCATTATGAGTTGTAATAAAATTATTAGCACGATCGTCCCCACACCTCTCTTGAATACCTCATCTCCACGAACTTTTTGAGCCTCTCTCGTGCATTAGAAGTCATAAAAATATACAGTTGGTTTATTTTGTCACAAAAAAGCCCATTTAATAATTCCAAAACTCGCTTCGAAATTAACAATTCTGTACACAATCACGTCTTTTATTAGATTAGTCTTTTCAAGTTCTTTAAACGCGTTCAAAATAGCTTAGTTCGACCCCCTGCTTCATCCTAATTGAGATAGATGGCAGTATAAGTAATACGTCTTTTAGACCCCCTTCTGCGCATAAGTGGAAGCTTATTTAAATTGCTACACTCGCACTTCCGTTTCAATTACTTAAGCACAGGCCTATCAAGCTCTCTAAAAAAAGAAGCTACCACCTTAAGTTATAAATTGTATATTGTATGAGTGCCTTTTAGAACACCCTATATATTGAACTTTGAGCTTATCAAAATTCAACGTTATAAGAAAATCACATCCTTTTATTACTTTAAGCTTATTTTGTAAACAGCTTGCCAACTTGTACGTCCGAATTATTTTTGAAAAAAATCCAACTTTTTTGTCATAACACAAAAGTAAGAAGAATCAAAGTTTGCCAAAACTTTAAAAAACAAACTCGAGAAGTTAAAAATTTGTAATTCCAAAAAAACGCAGTTAAAGGAATTTTCTCTCATGTTTTTACATTAAATAATTCAACACGACTAAGTTCTTGAAACTTGTTTAGATTAAAACTGTAAATGTATGTTGTCAAAAGTTGTAAGAATAGTTTGGCAAAAGTTGTGCATTTATTTGAAAAACAAGAAAAATTTTATATAATATAAAGTATATAAAAGAAAATTTTTCATATATGCAACTTGTAATAAACACGAGTCACGTTTTAGCTGCAGAAGTAGATTTGAAATATGAAGTGATTTGTTGAGACATGTCAGCACATTTTCTATCCCTTACTATTAAACTAATCAAGATGTCAGCAAGTTTATTCCTACAACTTTATAGCCAATCACATCAAATAGAAAATACACTATCGTTTAGAAATCAAAAATTATATGTTTTAAACTTTTTTTTAAAACATGCCACAAACTCATAAAGTTCAATTTCTCTTTCACATTCCCAAGTTGTAAAATTAACGATCGACAAATCTTTTATGAGAAACTGAATCATTGAGCGAGTTAAGAGATTAGCTCTCGAGTTTTCCTGTTGCGTGACCATGGTGTAAGCTACCGAAGGAATTCAAACGTTTTAGGAATAAATAGACAAATGTGGAAGAGTGGTTGGCGAGTCTTTCGTTAGGAAGAGGCGACTTGAAGAGAAAAGAGCTGGCTCAAAAGTTTGTGATTACGTACCAGTACCACCCTGACTAACTTAGTCGGACACCGGGGGATTTGTAGCTAATGAAACACAGATTTGATGGAGATAACAAAGTAAAACGTTTACTAAAAATAATAATTTGTACCAAAGTGGTACGCGTACAATAAAACAACCTTGAGTAAAGGATAAAATAAAATTAAGTGTCAGATAATACAATACAACAACATAACCAGGTATGGTTCTCTTCGTCCACCAGATCCCGAGTCCTCTCACGAAGAGAGATCACAGGGTCCTGATGGTTGAAGGAAAAAGGACGTCGTTTACCAGATCCCAAGTAATCTCACGAAGAGAGATCACAGGGTGCTGATGAAGGAACGAAGACGCCGTCCACTAGATCCCGAGTCTTTTCACGAAGAGAGGCCACAGAGTCCTGATAGTTGAAGGAAAAGAAAATGAAAAATCACCAGATTACGAGTCCTCTCACAAAGAGATGTCACAAAGTTCTCTAGAAAACACGAGAGGGTGTAGTTCTCTTTGGGAGGTCACAGTGCTTTCGTCTACCAGATCTCGAGTCCTCTCACAAAAAGAGATCACAGGGTCTTGATGACGGATTTGCAGAAGGCAACACGGAAAGTTAAAAATGAACAAAATGAGAAAGGATTGAAATTAAAACTAATGAATTAAAATAAATTAATTAATTAATCAGGGGCAATAATTAAAGAAGTGCAATGACGCACGGGAAAGTGTAATAAAACGCGCGCTCTCGCGCACCACCATGGTGAAACGAGGAGTCCCTTATCAAAATGGAGAAGGGGCTTATATTGAAGATCCAACGATCAACTCGGATCCATTCGACAACAATCTGAGGGAATAGTGTGGGACGTCTAAGAAGATAAACTGGAAAGTACATTGACGAAGGGATTAAGGAATATGAGGAGCGAAAGTAGAAAATTCATTACATAAATACACAGCGAAGGACAATAAATTGTTAAAGTTGTAATTTGAAATTTGTAAGCTTTTTTTTGGGGAATATCAATTTTCTTTTAAAATATAATTTAGTATCGTCGTAAGTTGTGTTAATGCAAATAATGTAAAAAGAAAATTTGATTTCTGGTTTATGCACGTTATATCGAGCAGAGAATTGATGCCTTAGGAGTATCAATATTTACATTTGGCTCGTAGCTTTTTGAATTATTTAAAATCGAAACGTATTTGATGTATCTTTAAATTATTAATGATGGGAGGAGAAGAATATCGATAAGATTCAATAAATGTGTAAACCTCGAGAGCTAAATTTACTCTTCAAAAACACACAATTGGTCTCCATTTTAACTTTGTTTTTCTTTGAGGAAAGATTCTTAATTTGATATTAAATGTCACTTTAGAAATTGTTTTTACCGTGAGCTATTAAAATAGAATTTTCTTTGGAAAAGTTTTTTGAGGTTTTGGCGTCGCTGCAGCTGTGGTCATTTAATTTCACGTTAGTAGAACGGAAGTACTGAAGCAGAATTTAAAAGGAAATGAATGCACTTCTTAGCAGATATAACTTTAATTTAAAATGCGCTCCTCTTGTGACCTTAATTTTATGCGTCAACTCAAAAAAAGTTATTCATTTCCAAGTTTAAAAAAAAAAAGATCGGTAAAGCTATTGAAAATTGGCCGCTATTTTTCTTTGCCCTTCGATTATTATTGATGTTGTTTGTGTAGGCCATCAATAGACATTTTAACGAATTTTCTATATCAACGAAAGCTTGTCAGTTTTATTTATTGAAAACTTAATTTTTGGCTATTTTTAAGAGTTAAAGAAGTTGTTTTCAATCAACTAAATCTTTTTTCAATTTTTTATAAGTTTGTGAAAACAAGACACAAACAAGCTTTTTAAGGGTTCTTTTCTCCAGGGATTTCGTAATTTATTTAAAGGAAATTTTGCTAGCTGGCTTTTATCGAGACTTTTTTTAAGCGTAAAAATATAAACCAGAAGCAAAATGGGACAGTTAAAACTTTTAGAAGAGGTGTGATTTTATTGTTTTTTGTTTGCGATGTTCGTCTTTCGTAGTATTATAAACTTTCATTGCCAACTGTTCTAGATATTTTCGTGGTTGGTAAAGGATGTCGAGTCGCTAACGCTGACGTATGTTAGTTTTCAGAAAAGCTTCTTTTTGTGTCTAAAGCCCAATATGTCTTTCTCACAGTACTGTCTCTCTATCTGTCTCCTACTCTCTTTGTTACATCTCTTCATGACATTGGAAAATATTCATTTACTGCTTTTTCCTTTTGACTGCTCTGTATTACCCCCCCCCCCCCCCCCATTTATGTTTTTCTTCTTCTTTAGTGGTGAATAATAGTGTGCAACTACGAAGAGACGTCTAAGCGCGTAGCCACAACGACTCACCGACCATCACCTGGACCATATAGCATGGTATCCTAGCCCAGCTTTGAGACAGAAGCTTAGCAGGCTGTGGCCCAGGCTAAGGGTGTAGTTATGGTGGAGTTGCAATAAGCGCTAAGAGCGACGATTAGAAAGAAATAGATAGAATAAAACATTGCAAAATGCCTTTATTTTATCTATTTCTCTCTAATCCTCGCTCTTGACGCTTATCGCAGCTCCACCATAAACGTAGCCTAAGGTATCTGGGCTGGGATCTCGTAACTATTAGCTAATCGATACGCTACGCTAAGCTACCAACTCTTTACTTTTCTCCTATCAATATATAAAAGTTTGTTGGAGGGGGGTAGGCAATAAGTAGTTCAGGGTAGCGTAGCTAGCGATACGCTGCTTTACTTACTATCTACCTACTCTCTACCCCTCTCGTACAAACTTCTTGATATTGGTAGGAGAAGAGTAATAAAGGGTAAGTAGCTAACTGTATCGCTACACTACGCTAATAGTTCCAGGATCCCAACCCAGCCCAGGCTGTGGTTTGCGTCGTCGTGGTCGTACTTTTTCTACCTCCATCCCCCATCTGGGGGAGCATATAATCGTTCTAACTGTTAAGGAAGAGCAGTACCCCTCTAGGGTGGGCTCCAGATCTTTTGGAGGTCTAGATTTTCGACTGCATTTTTGTAAAAGCTTTCCACATTTAAAAATGAAAGGCACTTAATTGCCTTTTCAGGACTTTGGCCTAATCTTTATCATTGGAACAGTAATCCAAAGTTTCTAAAGCGCGTATCGGCTGTTTCTCGACCTTTTATTAAAGGTTGAGTGATTGCTAAAGTCTTGAAACCAGCACGCCTCAGCAATTAATAAGTAGTAATTCTATTGCTGCTTTCAAAAAAATAATTGGTTATTATTAATAAAAAATACACCCTGTAGGTATGTTAATTATAATCTCTTGGAACAATAGGTACATGTTTTGTTTAAAAATTTTTATAATGGCAGATGTTATGGATTTTATTATTAAATTTTAATATTAGCACATTTGTTTAAAATGATAAGGCCCTTAGTTAAATATTTTAAAATTTATTTAAAAAGTTTTATTCGTGCCGATAAGCGCTTGTTAAAATTATTTGTGTAAAGTACCCTTTTGACTTGCAGTTCAAGTCAACTTTATAACTATGATAAAGTACGTTTATCGAACAAAATTCAATAATTCTAAAATAAAAGTAAGATATTTTATTCCATAATATACAAAGGGGTGCCAAAATAATGTACTAGAATGCTTATTTTTGATAAAATAATTGCGTTCAGTAGTTGTGTTTCAATCATCTCGACTTACTCAACTCACACATGTATAGATATAGAGTGGTCAGCAAGCTCCATGTGTGAACTTTTCTCCTGTTCTCATTATATCTTTTACTAATAGACTTCTAAAGACACACATAGGCTTACCTTCCGGTAAAGGACAGACCACACACACAGGGTTACCTTCTGGTATTGCCTGAGCCATATCGGAGCCTGAACGAATAAACGAAGTCTTAACGGAGACGCTCCCGTTTGGCCTGTACCGGTCGACCTGCACATGCCAAACCGGAAGGTAAGCTTGTGTGCTTGAGGCGGCCTTAACGATGCCCAGACGTTCCGGTTTGGTTTGTGCAGGCCTCCTGAAGGATGTCCAGACGCTTCGGTTTTGCCTGTGCATGAGACCTGCACAGACGATTGGGGTTGCTAGTTCTCATAGAGTAGAGTCATTAGTTCCCAATGCCGTGTACGTAGCCATCAATATTCTTCTACAAAAACCTGTTCAACTTTTTGCGCCACTCCGCGTTAAACGTTTACATCTTGGAGTCATATGTGGCTGTAGAGAACGCCTAAATGTGTACCAACTTCTTCTTCTTCTCGACGAACCCCGAATCTTGTGAAAAAATCTTAGGTATAAGATTCACTCTCGTGTACAACTGTAGAGTTTGATTTTGCTTTCATGGCTAATAGGTGAATTTAACTTACAAAATAATTCTTAATGTCTCGAGACCTGAAGGGAAATTTCTCTAAAATAAAAAGATAAGCAGTGATGCCTCTTCGAAAGTATTAAATTTCTATTTTTTTGGAATAACGAAGTTAACGAACTGAACTAATAGCGTTTTCGATTGCGACCGCACCGACACGGAACCAGTACGCTTTTGCACCGGTTCAGTACAATCACGTGATTGCTTTACACAAGTAGGTATTGGTGAATGTGGGACAATACCAATCAAACAAGTGAAGCTGGCGTAATGCAAATAAAACTGCACTGGAACCGCACAGGTGCAACCAATCGAAAACGCCATAAATCTCTGGTCACCCTGTATAATGTATATGTCCTAGTAGTAAAATTTAGTTGGGAGTACTAGACGATTCTTTTGTTCTATATTGAAGGATTTTTCGTTGGCATTTTTCATTATTTTTTAGCTCGAATTTACATATGCCCTTTTGAAAGCAACGTCGGATAAAAAGCCTTTAACGAAAGGACCAAATAAAATTTTGTTTGAAACAAAAGTTAAATTTGGTTAAAAAAGAGCAACATACTAAAAATTTGTATTTGGGTTTTATGTAAACGAGTCAATCACAATGCAAAATAAATTTATTACCGAAGGTCGGATTCAAGCCTTTCTAGTGAATTTTTAACTATACGATACGTACTATAAACGTGGAATATAAAATTTTTGTACCCTTACACAGAGTATTAACGATTTTTTTTGTTTCAGGTATGTCTTTTATCGAATACATTACGAGGTGTACGCAATTAAAAGCACGTAAGTTTTAATTTCACTTTTTTATTTGACGTAGGAGAGCGTGTGTTGGGGGAAAACTGTGGTAAAAACAATTCAATAGCGAGCGAAACGAAGGAGGAAATAAATTTGTTGTAATTTTCTTCACAATAATGCATTGATTTATTTTGTATCCAAGTTTACCTCAGTTTTCTTAAAGCTTGTGAAATCAGTTGAATTGAAAGTTACTTTCGCCATTTCTTTTCTCGTGTCACGCAAATCCGGCACTTAGTGTTTGGAGACTTTTTGTTATGCTAAATAGTTTAGAAAACTCCATCGATATCGAAATATAGAGGCGAACACATCTTCTAAAGATATCACATGTGAAAATCAATGTTACATTTATTTTTTATAGTTTAATGAATTGGTTTACATTTACTTTTTCCTTCTTCTACTTCTCCTTCCGTAAATAAAGGCTCTCAAATATTAAATTTTATATCAACCATTAAGGCAATTTTTATATCGTAAAATTTGACGTATTGACAAAAATTGCATAGAAGGGGCTGCTTTCAAATTGTTTGTAAGTAGTATAAATTTTGAATAGAGCATTTGAAAAGATTTACTTTTGCAGAAACTGTTTATTTATTTAAATCCCACAAAGCACCTTTTCGAAGTCGAATGTAAGATGAAAGGATTTGTATTAGTCACACTTTTCGAGTCAATGTCTTTAGTTCTCGAGAGAATTGTTTTTTTTTCGCAAGTACACAATATTCGAAATTGCTAAAGCAATGAAAAATCCTCAAAAATTGTTTTGTTACGACTTCTCTAAAAATGGCGCTCCTTATAATCGTAAGCTTCTTTAAAACTTAAGTACTTAACATTTATTTAGATTCAAGTTAAATCGTTTGTAAGTTCAAGTTGGGAGCTTTTATGGCAACAATATGGAAAATGTTTTACCTAAAAATTTTTATTAAGTACTAAAAACTTAACTAAATTATTTTTATTTTATTTAACCTTTCTTTCTTTTTGTTGGCAAACTCTACAACTCTTAAGTATTTCTAATACAATAGCCTCCTCGTAGTCCCAAGCCAATCAGGAGTTCCGAAAGCATTACCAAAAAGCGTACAAAATGTATGCCAGTGTCATTTTATTGAGTTCTTCCTGCAGGTATGTGCCTCGGCAAATCCAATTACCAGTATGACTTCATCAGAAAATATTGCTCTTTTGAGCGTTGGACTTGTCTATCGACAAGTCCACTATCGAATATTATTCTTGGCCCTCAAAAGGCACTCAGCGTGGCATATCTCGATCAGAGACTCGACAACGCAAACACTTTCAAGTCTTGGGTGTGAGACTCCATCCACTCGGTCCTCTGGTTTTTTTTCAGGAAATGCAGACTTTCTTAGGAGTCTTTAGGGTAAGACCTACTCTGGTACCAACTTTCAACTTTCTGCGATGTCTAAAAGTGCTTCTTTAATTTTTTCAGGTTGTGCAAAGAGATAAGTAAGAAGAATCAATGACGTAAGCTCCCTCTCCTTGGTCCCCGAGTGTTTTGTAGGGAAATTCTAGGAATTTTTAGGGTGTGATTTACCTTGATACCAAATTTGAAGTTCATGGGATGTCTTATAAGTACTTCATTAGTATTATTGATACCTGTTCTGTTACAAATCCATTAATTAATAGGTATAGCTGACTTTCAAGAGAAACTCCAGCTACTTTAAGCCTCCTCTACTTAGTCCCCAGCGTTTTTAGGGAAATTCTAGAAATTTTTAGGGTGTGATGTACCCTTATACCAAATTGGAAGTTCATGGGATGCCTTATAAGTACTTCATTAATATTTTTGATACCTGTTCTGTTACAAATCCATTAATTAATAGGTATAGCTGACTTTCAAGAGAAACTCCAGCTACTTTAAGCCTCCTCTACTTAGTCCCCAGCGTTTTTAGGGAAATTCTAGAAATTTTTAGGGTGTGATGTACCCTTATACCAAATTGGAAGTTCATGGGATGCCTTATAAGTACTTCATTAATATTTTTGATACCTGTTCTGTTACAAATCCATTAATTAATAGGTATAGCTGACTTTCAAGAGAAACTCCAGCTACTTTAAGCCTCCTCTACTTAGTCCCCAGCGTTTTTAGGGAAATTCTAGAAATTTTTAGGGTGTGATGTACCCTTATACCAAATTGGAAGTTCATGGGATGCCTTATAAGTACTTCATTAATATTTTTGATACCTGTTCTGTTACAAATCCATTAATTAATAGGTATAGCTGACTTTCAAGAGAAACTCCAGCTACTTTAAGCCTCCTCTACTTAGTCCCCAGCGTTTTTAGGGAAATTCTAGAAATGTTTAGGGTGTGATGTACCCTTATACCAAATTGGGAGTTCATGGGATGCCTTATAAGTACTTTATTAATATTTTTGATACCTGTTCTGATACAAATCCATTAATTAATATAGCTGACTGTGAAGAGAAACCCCAGCTTTTAAGCCTCTGCTCCTTAGTCCCCTGTTTTTTAGGGAAATTCTAGGAAGTTTTAGGGTGTGATGTACCCTTATACCAAATTTGAAGTTCATGGGATGCCTTATAAGTGCTTCATTAGTATTATTGATACCTGTTCTGTTACAAATCCATTAATTATTATAGCTGACTGTGAAGAGAAACCCCAGCTTTTAAGCCTCTTCTCCTTAGTCCCCCGGCGTTTTTAGGGAAATTCTAGAAATTTTTTGGGTGTGGTGTATCCTTATACCAAATTTGAACTTCATGGGATGCCTTGTTATAAGTGCTTCATCAGTATTATTGATACCTGTTCTGTTACAAATCCATTAATTAATATAGCTGACTTTCAAGAGAAACTCCAGCTACTTTAAGCCTCCTCTACTTAGTCCCCGGCGTTTTTAGCGAAATTCTAGCAATTGTTAGGGTGTGATGTACCCTTATACCAAAGTCGAAGTTCATGGGATGCCTTATAAGTGATTCATTAATATTTTTCGAACTTGTCCAGTTACAAATCCATTAATTAATATAACTGCTCAAAAAACCCCAGTCCCTCTATCCTTGGTCCTCGAGGGTTTTTATGGAAATTTTGGGAATTTTTAAGGTGTGATGTACCCTGGTACCACATTTGAAATTCATAAATACTTCTTTAATATTTTAGATACCTACCCTGTTAAAAATCCATTTGTTAATATGATCTTGTTATTTGTACCCTGGAGGTTTGCTCCGCCACTGCCTTTAAACTAACATTCGATTAAAACTTTAATTGTTAAAAATAACTTTTAATTCAAATGCAAATTCTTTACAAGCAAAGTTCTCTCTGTTAAAATAAATTAGAAAAAAATTTAATAGTGGCAATAAACTTTATGCAGTAGAAAGAAATGTCAAAAATAGAGCGCAAGTTTAACCATAAAGATGAGTCTTGTGGAAAATCATTTTAAGTTACAAGGAAAGTGCACAAGAATGAAATTTTTCTATTAGGCGATTGATTTAAATTTGAGGATTTGAGGGGACCAAGTATCTATTTTGCTGACATAGACATCTAAGATGGCTCCATAAACATTTCAAGATTTTAAACTAACTTAATTTATTATTGGGAAAAAATCAACTTTCTTATAGTGATAAATACAGGGGGAAAATTTTATTTGGAAAGTTAATAAACGTTTACTTAAATGCATCCGCTTAATATACAGAGTCCGGCGTATGTTTCGAAACGGCTTATTTGTTGTCGGATGCTGTTATTAACATCAGACCTTCACATGATTTTTTATACCATCCCTTATAGAGTTGTTTTTAATGATTAATAACTACCCTTAGTACCTTTTACAATTATTTTATCTTGACAACAAATATAATAAGAGGGGCATCATGTTACGTAGAAACCAGACGTATGTCATCAACCCCTTAGCAGCCACAGCCAATAACCCTTGAGCACCAAATCAGGTCGTCCGTAGACCCCATAAGACTACTCAGTATCATTCAAACTTTCAGTCGTTAGTTAAAAGTATCCCCACTTAAACTCTGGTGGGTTTGACCCACACCATTTGAAAGAAAAATTTTTCAAATTGCAAATTCAATTTTTTGTAAATCGTATTATTAGAAATAGAGGTGGGGAAATGTTTTTGAAGTTTTCTTTTCGGGCCAAAAAAATTGAAGAGTTCATTTTAGTGGCTTACAAGCGCGTTGAAAAGTATTCAAGGCGTTTTAATTAAGAATCTATTGCTTTGATTAAACAAGAATTGTGTAGATGGCGTTTGGGGCGTTTTCAGCAACTGTTTTCTTCAGGATACCCCCTCTTTTAATATTTTATTAATTTTTCAAATTAATCGCTCGGTTAGGTAAATATTAAGATAAATAATTTGTAACATGAGAACGTAAATCATTTGCTAATATTCGACATATTTAATTCAGACACAAATTAAATATAGAACATAGAAGATATTTCAGTAAGATTTATAAATACATAGGCACGGTTTATTTTTAGGCCATTTTAAACATTCCATCGTTATGCATGGATTTTGTTGTTTATCATGCAATCAAATAATTTATTTCTTGTTTTCTTTCGAATTTGTAATTTTTAACTAATTTTTCATTTATAACAAAATGTCTCTCGATTATTATGTGAGGTATCCCCAACAGGATGATTATTTAAAACACAATTCCATGATAGCTCTATTGCTCTATATAATTTAGCAATTTTCTCTAAAAGACCGAGCTATTAGGCAGTTTGAGTAAAAATAATCAAATCTCATATTACCTTATTACCTCGATGAATAATAGACCGAGTTTCAATAATTGCTTTTATTTCATAATTAATTTAATTAATTACGCGTTATACTAAAACAATTTAATCGGCTTCAATTTTCTAACCTTTGTGTTGATATTAATCGAAAGAAAATTTTCACGTGAACGAGCCACGTGAAGAAATTTCAAGCTCAGAGATGCGTGCGGTACCATATTTAGCAGCTCGGTGTGAATCGGCATCTACGTCCGTATCAGATGACTGCTTTTAACTAAGCTAAGTTTAACTTAATCGCCTTAACCTTAACTTAACCGCTCATGTAGTGTGTTATTTGGCTAGCACACTTAAAAAAATTACACGCTAACATATGATCGTGTAGGAAAAACAACAAAGTTAAGCTAATTTTAGCTTATCCTCATTTGACATTGCTTCGATCTCGTGTTATAAATCGGAAAAAAATTGGCGCACAACGCCTACAAACTAGCAAGCTTAATAATCAAATTAAATAATTTGTAGGGAAACGTAAATGTTCATTTAAAAGCGGGTAATTTGAAAAAAATTGATTTTTATTAGTTTAAAATCGTGCAGGAGCAATTTTTTATTTTGTTTTATATCGGCACTAAACAGAGCAAGCAACAAAGTGTTATGCGGCTATAATGTAAAAAAAGAAAATAAGTAAAACTTCTTTCATAATCATGCGATGGCGTGCAGAACTACGCTTTTGATCTTACAATCTTATAAAAATACAAATGGATAATAAAAACACGCATTCTGGGGGAAAAATACTCAAAGAATCATCAAAACAAGTGAAAATCTCGACACACACTGTGTGAAAAAATAACACGAGAAATACTAAACCAAACAAATTTAATACAATTAATTTTAACTTTGCTTTTAGTTAATCAACTTATTACAAAGAAAGGAAAATTAATTAAGCAGCATCAAAATTAGCTTTTCTCAACAGTGGATTTTAAGTTTTTTTTTATTAAAGGGTTGATATTGTTCTTATAAAAGATAAGGGAAATTATTTTATTCTGCTTAAGTTATTTCAGTATTTTTATAAAATTATTTTTACCTCAGCGTAACTGGCAGTGCAACACAAAAAAGTCACGTACTCAAATGTTAATACAGACAGAACGTTTTTCTCTACGCCATTCTGTATGATAGAGTCTTGAGACACTCTCGTGTGACTCATCCAATCTTCGGTGTACTGAATGACGATTGACTGTACCTAAGTGTTAAAATGTCTCCTTTTGAAGACCCGAAGGGAGTAGCAAGTTCGTTGATGAAATTTCCGAGGCTTTTGTTCCCAGGCTCCGAAGGAACTGGTTTTGTATTTTTTTAATATGCTGAAGTTTTTCTGTGCGAAAGTTCCGTAGGAAATACTACAAGGTTTTTTGTGAAATTGCGAAGGTCCTTGGGCCATAGTTTCGAAGAAGGTACTGTTGTAACTTTTTTTAAATGATGAAGGTTCTTCCTTTTGAAAATTCCACAGGGAACAGTACGATAGCTTGTGAAATTGTGAAGACCCTTGTTCCAAGGCTTCAAAGGAGCTGATTTTCTAACTTTTTTTGAAATGCTGTAGTTCCTCTTTTCGAACTAAACGCATAAAAAACATATTTTTTCATAATACAGTTTTTTTCCAAGAGCTGCTCTCGTAACTTTCCGAAAGGAGCAGTGTCCTAGTTTGCTCATTAAATTATAAATTAATTATAAATCCTTTCATCAAAGCTCAGAAGAAACTAGCCTTGTAACTTTTCAAATGTTCCGAAAGGAGCAGTTACTTTGTACATGAAATTACGAAAGTCCTTTCTATAAAGATCCAAAGGAGCTAGTCTCTTAACTTTGTTTGGAATGTTGAGGTCTTCATTTTGAAAGTTTCGGAGGGAACAGTAAGTTTGTGAAATTGGGAAGGTCCTTGTTCTAAAGCTCCCAAGAAGCTGCTCTCATAACTTTTAGAAAGGATCAGTTAGTTTGTTCATTACATTATGAAGGTTCTTTCATCAAAGCTCAGAAGGAGCTAGCCTTGTAACTCTGCTGGAGTTCTTCATTTTGAAAGTTCCGCTAGGAATAGTATGTTTGTTTGTTAAATTGTGAAGGTCTTGTTCTAAACCTCCGAAGGAGGCTAGTCTTGTAGCTTTTCGAATGTTCCGAAAGGAGCAGTTACTTTGTACATGAAATTACGAAGGTTCTTTCTATAAAGCTCCAAAAGAAAGAGTCTCTTAACTTTGTTTAGAATGCTGAGTTCTTCATTTTAAATGTTTAGCAGGGAACAGTAAGTTTGGGAAATTGTGAAGGTCATTGTTCCAAAGCTCCCAAGGAGCTGCTCTCCTAACTTTTCGAAAGGATCAGTTAGTTTGTTCATTACATTATGAAGGTTCTTTCATCAAAGCTCAGAAGGAGCTAGCCTTGTAACTTTGCTGGAGTTCTTCATTTTGAAAGTTCCGCTAGGAATAGTATGTTTGTTTGTTAAATTGTGAAGGTCTTGTTCTAAACCTCCGAAGGAGGCTAGTCTTGTAGCTTTTCAAATGTTCCGGAAGGAGCAGTTACTTTGTACATGAAATTACGAAAGACCTTTCTATAAAGCTCCAAAGGAGCTAGTCTCTTAACTTTGTTTGGAATGCTGAGTTCTTCATTTTAAAAGTTTTGCAGGAAACAGTAAAGTTTGGGAAATTGTGAAGGTCATTGTTCCAAAGCTCCCAAGGAGCTGCTCTCCTAACTTTTCGAAAGGAGCAGTTAGTTTGTTCATTACATTATGAAGGTTCTTTCATCAAAGCTCAGAAGGAGCTAGCCTTGTAACTTTGCTGGAGTTCTTCATTTTGAAAGTTCCGCTAGGAATAGTATGTTTGTTTGTTAAATTGTGAAGGTCTTGTTCTAAACCTCCGAAGGAGGCTAGTCTTGTAGCTTTTCAAATGTTCCGGAAGGAGCAGTTACTTTGTACATGAAATTACGAAAGACCTTTCTATAAAGCTCCAAAGGAGCTAGTCTCTTAACTTTGTTTGGAATGCTGAGTTCTTCATTTTAAAAGTTTTGCAGGAAACAGTAAAGTTTGGGAAATTGTGAAGGTCATTGTTCCAAAGCTCCCAAGGAGCTGCTCTCCTAACTTTTCGAAAGGAGCAGTTAGTTTGTTCATTACATTATGAAGGTTCTTTCATCAAAGCTCAGAAGGAGCTAGCCTTGTAACTTTGCTGGAGTTCTTCATTTTGAAAGTTCCGCTAGGAATAGTATGTTTGTTTGTTAAATTGTGAAGGTCTTGTTCAGGAGGCTTGTTCCGGAAGGAGTAGTTACTTTGTACATGAAATTACGAAGGTTCTTACTATAGAGCTCCGAAGAAGTTAATCTCTTAACTTTGTTTAGAATGTTGAGTTCTTCATTTTGAAAGTTTCGGAGGGAACAGTAAGTTTGTGAAATTGTGAAGGTCCTTGTTCTAAAGCTCCCAAGAAGTCGCTGTCATAACTTTTAGAAAGGAGCAGTTAGTTTGTTCATGAAATTACGAAGGTCGTTTCTGTAAAGCTCCGAAGGAGCTAGTCTGCTAATTTTGTTTCGAATTCTCCAGTACTTTATTTTGAAAGTTCTGCAGGGAACTGTAAGTTTGTTTGTGACATTGTGAACGTCCTTGTTCCAAAGCTCCTCTCGTGACTTTTCGAAAAGAATCGTTAAGTTGGTTTCTAAGGGAATTATTAATTTTAATTATCATTAAAAGAAAGTGATAAGTCCTAATAATAGACATAGTAATTATTAATTAAGTTTAAAGAAATTAAGAAAGTTTATCGATTTATTAGAGCGCCTTTAGTTGGTACCTTGGCAGAGCGTTATCGTAAAACATAAGGGTAGCTTAATCGTTATGGGAGTCTGGAGAAAAGTCAATATGTTAATTAATTCTATTGTTAATGTTTTAGTTTGTACATTATGAAATAGTTATATAACTAAAGTGTGTGATTATAATGGCAAAACAAGGTATAAGACACCTGAGGAAATTTTGTAAATATGTTGTTTTAGCGGCTGCAAGTTTACAGAGCTTATGTTATGATAAACAACTTTATTCTAGAAACTTTTGCTCGATTAGTGGTTGCCATGGTGTTTGGGTTGAATTTGCATAATGGTGTTTGAGAGATCTAATTGGGCACGTTAATGAATTTTGTGTGTAGGACGTTATGAATTGAACGTAATATGAGATAATGACCAATCTTGAGACGTCATCGATTAGCGAATAAGCTCGAGGATTCTCTTAGATTGCATTGTTAATGTTGTAACGGTGGTTAAGATGGTGGCGTCGTTTATAATCAACGGAACACAGGCAGGTGCAAGACTGATTACGATGCCGGCGGCGCCCGGTTGGTTCATCAAGATTAGTTGTCATGGCCGACACGACGCTCTCTTTTACGAAAAACTTTCAGGCAGTCTTTATCTTTCGTTCTGTGCCAATAAAATCAGAGTACCCGGAGGTTCATTTAGAAAGTACATGTTCGGACGCCGTGAAAAGTACATAAGCTTTTCTTCTTCCAATCACTGCATGTCGCCAGAAATTCACACTCGAATAAACACATCATTGTGTCTCTCTATGTTGCCTTTAATTTTATTTTTTTTATTTTACTTTTTTGACATTAAATTATTATTTAATTCCTTTATTGCTTATTCGCCGCTAACCGTACAATGGAATTTATTCCAAAGGAAGACTTATCCCACATGAATTATATTTCATTTTATTTGCATATTAATGATATTGTGCAACTTTTGTATAAAGTTTATTATGGGTTTGTTAATTAAGGTAACTTGCGTTTTAATCATTTCCTATTTTCTTCTTACTCCTACCTACTTTTCATCACGAGAAATGTACCCTTATTTAAATAATTTATTATTCTGTTAGCTACCGATTTCATTTAGTATGGAAAATTTTAAATTTTGTTTAAATTTTAGTTAATTAAATTTAAATACTTTTTCTACGTACTTGGAGGAAATGGTAATTCCCATCATTGGCAAAATGAGAACGGGAAACTTCTTTCGATGCAGCACGAACACCTTCAGAGAAATGATTTTTAATGAATTATTCCTTTGCCCAATTCGTAGTGTTCCAACCTTCATGACGTTTAACCATATTAATTGGCCAAAAGAAGAGAGATGTCAAAGAACTCCCACAGCACTGTTTCGTATATTTCAGATTTTAATGTATCTGTCCTTCATTTTGATTTCTCGGGCAGTAAAGAGACTCTGGTTCCAAAAGCTTTTTAATCTTTCTTCCATGTTGAGCTCGAACAGAAAAACACTTGTTCAGCTATGATCTCAGAAGATTTTAATCTTTCATCCATGTTGAGTTCTTGGTTAGAGAGGCTCTGGTTCAACTGTAGTTTCAAGAGATTTTCATCTGTTTTTCATGTCGAATTCGTGGACAAGGAGATTCTGGTTCTAGAAATTTCTATAATCTCTCTTCCATGAAAAACTCTAGATTATAGAGAATGTGATTCAACTCTAGGTTTAGATATTAATTTCGGATTTTAATATATCTGTCTTTCAGTTTAAGTTCTCGAACAATAAAGAGATTTTGGTTCTAAAAGATTTTTAATCTTTCTTCCATGTTGAGCTCTCTGACAGAAAGATACTAGTTCAACTATGATCTCAAAAGATTTTATAATCTCTCTTCCATGTTCTTGGTCAGAGAGACTTTGGTTCTAGCTTCAAGAGATTTTAATCTGTTTTTCATGTCGAGTTGTTGGACAAGGAGATTCTGGTTCTATAAGTTTATTTAATCTCTCTTTCATATTGAATTCTAGATCAGAAAGAGTCTGATTCAACTGTAGTTTCAGATATTATTTTCAGGTTTTAATATATCTTTTCTTCATTTTGAGTTCTCGAACAATAAAGAGACTCTGGTGCCAGAAGTTTTTTTAATCTTTCTTTCATGTTGTGCCCTTGGACAGAGAGACACTAGTTCAACTATGATCTCAAAAGATTTTGATTTTTCTTCCATGTTAAGTTTTTGGTCAGATCAGATCAGAGAGAGTCTGATCTAACTGTAGTTTCAGATATTAATTTTTGGTATTTTCGTCTGGATTGAGCAGACTCGAACATTCTGCCATAATCTTCGGTAAATTCCTAAAGGTGTTCGTCCTGACGTCTTGTTTGTTACATTTTCCTTTCCAAATTTCTCATTTGCACTCTCCCAGAGATAGAAGATGGGATCGGGTCTGGACGCGTCGTGAAGCGAAGGGACAGAACGGAAATAGTTTGGATGACTTGAGATGGGATGACAAGTAATATCTATCACGCAGCTTGGCTGTATTTCGAAAGACATATTAAACACCAGTTTAGGCTAATCCAGTTTAGGGCATAATTAGGCCCTGTAAGTTATTTCTTAAATTAAATATTCAAATTATTACTATTTTCGTGTTGGTTCTTTGTATTGATTTGTTATTCATTTTTGGGAACTGCTCCGATCTAAATTATTAAGCGTTGTTTGCTATTTTGGGATTTATTGAAATCTTCCTGTTCCACATTAATAATGTCGATACTTTGTAATATGATAGACGGTGGCAGATGAAGCCGAAATTTAAAATAATTACATTTTATTTGATGGCTTTTGGCTTCAACCTGGATTTCTGTGAAAAACAATAATGTGACCCAAATTTCATATTTTAAAATTTATAATGTTTTTGCGTTATTTTATAAAATTTATGTCTTGTTCTTTAATTTAGCCAGATTTATATATTGGTTATTCTAACAGATTTAGTGACAAATTTATAGTCGGAAAAAATAAGAAAAAGGATTGGTTCGGTGATATCCTATGTATCTGTATTTGCATCTTGAAACTGTGCCAAAATTTAAATAAAAATTTAGTAGTCTTACTTCCGCCAAATATTGATTTCGGTTATATAAATTATTATTATTCTTGAAATGTCTGTGTATTCTACTAGTCAGTTAATGAGTATGTGTCTGTTCTCTAATGAAAGCAATCAAAACTCGTTTTGTAATTGGGGCGCGCTCGAAAATTGATTCCGTGATTGCTGATTGCAAGTAAATTCACATTCATTTACTTTCATTATTTCGATATTATTTTTTATACAAAATTTAGATAAACGCGGCGTTATTATTATTCTTTTCATTTTTATTTAACAACCCCATTTTTCTTTAGGATTTTATAAGCTCGGCAGGGAAACATTGTGTCTGGCAACGAACGAAACACAAATAAACATTAGTAATTCATGAAACCGCAAACGAGAAGACGGGACCTCAGTATATGCTGAGTTTATGATTCTGACTTTTCATATTAGATGCTCCGCATCTTTTGCCTTCATCAGCAACCTTGTATGTTTTGATGAACGTCGCGCGTCGAGTCTGCGCCAACTCGTCAAATTGCTAAAATTACCTTTTAGTAAACGTCGAATTTGGTGTTGCAACTTCTTAGATTGTCCTTATTGATGGCTCCTCTAAGGTTTGAATTATCTACAGACACGTGTCTAGTTCGACTAACGCCTAATGTGTATATACATCATTGTCTCGATCTTATGGTGATTTATCTATAGTTCTCTTCATTATCAACTTCTCTCCAACTTCATCGAGCTAAATTGGTGTTCAATTTTTGTGTCTGATAACAAATTTACTAATTTAATTAAATTACCCTTCGTTTTAATAGCAAAAATAACGATTCCATTCCAATTTTGTTGCATGCAAATAAAGAGCCTCCTCCTCCGATTCCATAATTTGTGTGCCTTGTGATTTTTTAATAAATTCTTATTCAATTCTTTGACATCTCCAAAAACAGAATAACTTCTCGAGACAATTCCAAGCATTTTTTGAGCCCTAACGATTTTCATTTTCTAAAGCTACATTCGCCTCCTTCCGAATTTTTCGATAATTTTCGGAAGAATAGTCGTTTTTAGGATCGGTTTTGTTTAATAACGTAAAGCTAATTATAATGGCTGTTGAGTTCTCGGACAAAGAGACACTAATTTCAGGAGCTTATTTTTAAATCTCTCTTCCACGTTGATCTCTGGGCCAAAGAGACTATAGTAAAACTCTAGGGTAGAGAGACTCTTGTTCAACTCTAGTTTCAAGAGATCTTAATCTGTTTTTCGTTTTTAATTATTGAACAAGGAGATTCTGGTTCTAGAACTTTCTTTAATCTCTCTTCCATGTTGAACTTTAGATCAGAGAGAGTCTGGATCCAGAAGTTTTTTAATCTTTCTTCCATGTTGAGCTCTTGGACAGAGAAACTCTAGTTCAGCTCTAGTTTCAAAAGATCTTAAGCTGTTTTTCATGTCCAATTCTTGAACAAGGAGATTCTGGTTCTAGAACTTTCTTTAATCTCTCTTCCATCTTGAACTTTAGATCAGATTTGGTTCAACTCTAGTTTCAGTAATTAATTTTAGATTTTAATATATCTATCCTTCATTTTTAGTTTTTAAATTATAAAGAGCCCCTGGTTCCAGAAGTTTTTTATTCTTTCTTACATGTTGAGCTCTTGGACAGAGAGACTCTAGTTCAACTCTAGTTTCAAAAGCCGTTTTTCATGTCCAATTCTTGAACAAGGCGATTCTAGTTCTAGAACTTTCTTTAATCTCTCTTCCATCTTGAACTTTACATCAGAGAGAGTCTGGTTCAACTCTAGTTTCAGATATTAATTTTAGATTTTAATCTATCTGTCCTTCATTTTGAGTTTTCGAACAATAAAGAGACTCTGGATCCAGAAATTTTTTAATCTTTCTTCCATGTTGAGCTCTTGGACAGAGATACTCTAGTTCAACTCTAATTTCAAAAGATCTTAAGCTGTTTTTCATGTCCAATTCTTGAACAAGGAGATTCTGGTTCTAGAACTTTCTTTAATCTTTCTTCCATCTTGAACTTTAGATCAGAGAGAGTCTGATTCAACTCTAGTTTCAGATATTAATTTTAGATTTTAATCTATCTGTCCTTCATTTTCAGTTTTTAAACTATAAAAGCCTCGGGTTCCAAAAAATTTTTATTCTTTCTTCCATGTTGAACTCTTGGACAGAGAGACTCTAGTTCAACTCTCTAGTTTCAAAAGCTGTTTTTCATCTCCAATTCTTGAACAAGGAGATTCTGGTTATAGAACTTTCTTTAATCTCTCTTCCATGTTGTACTTTAGATGAGAGAGAGTTTGGTTCAACTCTAGTTTTAGATATTAATTTTAGATTTTAATATATCGTGTCTTTCATTTTGAGTTTTCGAACAATAAAGAGACTATGGTTCCAGAAGTTTTTTTGCACAGAAAGACAGTAGTTCAGTTATGATCTCAGATCTCTCTTCCATGTTAAGTTCTTGGTCAAGAGAGATTCTGCTTCAATTCTAGTTTCGAGAGATTTCAATCTGTCTTTCAAGTTGAGTTTTCGAGCAAAGACACTCTGGTTCCAAAAGTTTTTTAGTCTCTCTTCCATATTGAATTCTTGGTCAGAGAGACTCTCGTTCACTTTATAAAAAGTTAAGTCAAAAATATACTTCTTTTAGCGTGATTCCGATCGGAATGTATGTGAACGTTAGGGTAAATTACTCATTCTGGTTTACCATTGCCTTGTATGGTAAGTGGTCGGAAGAATCCGCAGAATTTGCTGGGAATTAAATTTTAATTTAACAGCATAAAAGTGTAGCGACTATAGCTACCTCTACTTTAGGAAGAGTTTATTGCCATTATCAATAAAGTATTATTGATGTCTCTAATAGTATCGGAAATAGTCTCGAAATTGTAACTTCTCTTATTGGACAATGGACAGTTAAAGATATCTCTTTATTTTTGAAAATTATTATTATATCGAATGAAAAGAAAATTGAAAAAAATTGTATTATTTCTGAAAATAGGAATAATTTTGAAATTTTATTAGCAATAAGAGTGGTATGTTTTTATTATAATTTTTGAAAATAAAAGGATTTTTGTTTTATTATTATTTTTTTGCAACTAAAAAGTGGTATGAAAATAAAAGAGGAAAATTGTAACTTGATGTCATAAGTCAAGTTGTGGCTTTTATTCAAGTTACTTCCGTTTACAAAAAACACAGGACGATTTATTAAAAGCTTATAGTATAAAAAAGTTTGACCCTAAGATTAACTTTTGGAGTATAATTTAGTGCCTCGGAGGGTAGCTTTGTGAATTTTTTTAGTCTTTTCTTGTTTCACGAGCAGCTAGGGCGAGATGAATAGAGATTTTGAAGGTTGTAAACCTGGAGGCGTTAATAATTTTAGTTTTATGCGTGAATTTAGTAATGTGAAATTATTTGCAATGTTGTCCGGTGCCAGGGACCACCACAATCACTAGCCCAGTCGATATCTGGAGTAAAGCCGTGCCCGGACCATCGCTCCTCTCTATCGATTATTCATTATTTATACAAACGTTCTTATTATTCCGGGCTGAGCTTTCCTTTTTTACTACTTATGGAAAAGTTGCTCAGCGTAAGCCTCGAGCGAGTTTTTACATTATTCCCAGGATTTCTATCTACTTTTTTTTTAGTTCGATTATCCTTTTTTACTTAATGATCGTTCAAATCGCTCCATTTAAATTTTGGTAGCAATTTAAATTTTAATTATTTATAAAAATATTTTCTTTCGCTTCTTTTGTTTAATGTGAAAGAAAAACTTTTAGGTTTTTAGCGAGTTTTGTCGACTTTTTATGTATCTACTTAGGGACAGCTAAAGAGCCCCTACTTGTAGGCATTTTTTCAGTCAACTGTCAAGGATCTTTTTATATCCAATTTCGGTAGTGTATAAATTCGAAAAGTTTTGGGACACAACAAAAAACATTTTGCTAAAACTCGGGAACGTACTTAGGATCAATAACATAAATTGCTTGTTCCTGTTTTGTCCATTATAGCATCAACAAGAAACAGTTCATTCATAACTGATGGAACTACTTAACTTCCCTCGGCAGCTTTACACAAATTGACCGCAGTAATAGTTTTAATATCGCCGAATCTCCATCGCTGTTGCTCGTATTCCTTTTACAAAATTTGTCCTATATTACTATACAAAATGTATGAAATTTTAAAATCCCCCAATGAATAATTGAGTTGAATTTTGATGCCGGTTTTAGCGTGAAAGACTTTGTTATCCAGATGATTTATTATATAAATTTTAAAACAACATTTCGGGACTCTATTTAAAATTTTCCTATCTTCCTAAAATTTGTCACGAAACTTACGAGATACACAAATTTCAACTACCTATACACAGTTAGTTATAAAATTTTTACCAAGAAAATAACTAGAGGTAATACGGTAGCGACGATCAGAAAAAAAATGAATAGTTTTAGGATTTCCAACGTTGAGGTATCTTCCTATTTCAGAGAGGAAAGGTCAAAACAGAAAGCAATATTCAATTAGAAAAATTATCTCGGGAAATTTAGTAGATACAGTCCTTAAATTTATTTTCTTTATGTCAGCAGTGTAGAGTTCCTTATCGTAGGAACTCAGCCCTACTGGACTTACTCTCGGACCTTTGGTCCTCGTTGAAACTCGTAAGAAAAGACACTTCGTGAGTTCAATCGAATTCCAACTCACAAGGCGACAAATTTAGAATTGATAATTTTTTTTATGGATTAAACTGTACTTAATCGAAAGGGTATGCATATTGAAGCTCAAAAATAAAAAAATAAAAATTTTTTTACGAGTTGTTTTTGAGATAATCCACAACTTGTGATTTTTTTACCATTTTTTACCATTTGTTTTTCTCAAAAACTACTAAAGGATGCTAAAAAATTCAAAGTTTATGTTAAAGAAAACATTTCAATCTTTCCAAAAAATATTTTTAAATTTTTGAAAAAAGTTCCAAAAGTTCAAAAAAAAAGTTCTAAAATTTTATTTTTAATTTTTTTAGAACTTTTTGAACTTTTTTTTTGTTTTTTTACTTTACCTGAAAAGAGCAATTTTTTTTACACAAAATAGTTAAAAATTAGGAAAATCCTACGAGTCAATAAAATATGAAGCTTAAGATTAAAAACAAAAGAAAGATTTGTATACAGGGTGTCCGGCATAAACCTCCGTTCCTTGAAATGGGTGATTTGTGAGCTCAAAATAGAGTGATAAAACCGAATTTACCTTAGTCCAAAGTTGTTTGCCTACCAAGTTACAGCGCTTTGAAGTTCTTCAAAAAAAAATCGATAAATAAGCGTAACTTTGGAATTAAAAGTGATGGAACAACGAAATTTATGGAATATACTTTTCTTGATGAGAGGAAAAACTTGGTAATCAGTAAAAATCGATATGATTCTTCTGAGGTGGTTAGTTGCCCCTCCCTCGATGTTAACGCACCCTTAACTTTTTGTTTTTAACTTTTACTGATTACCAAGTTTTTCCTCACATCAAGAAAAGCATATTCCATAAATTTCGTTGTTCCATCACTTTTAATTCCAAAGTTACGCTTATTTATCGATTTTTTTTTGAAGAACTTCAAAGCGCTGTAACTTGGTAGGCAAACAACTTTGGACTAAGGTAAATTCGGTTTTATCACTCTATTTTGAGCTCACAAATCACCCACTTCAAGGAACGGAGGTTTATGCCGGACACCCTGTATACAAATCTTTCTTTTGTTTTTAATCTTAAGCTTCATATTTTATTGACTCGTAGGATTTTCGTAATTTTTAACTATTTTGTGTAAAAAAAATTGCTCTTTTCAGGTAAAGTAAAAAAACAAAAAAAAAAGTTCAAAAAGTTCTAAAAAAATTAAAAATAAAATTTTAGAACTTTTTTTTTGAACTTTTATAACTTTTTTCAAAAATTCAAAAATATTTTTTGGAAAGATTGAAATGTTTTCTTTAACATAAACTTTGAATTTTTTAGCATCCTTTAGTAGTTTTTGAGAAAAACAAATGGTAAAAAATGGTAAAAAAATCACAAGTTGTGGATTATCTCAAAAACAACTCGTAAAAAAATTTTTATTTTTTTATTTTTGAGCTTCAATATGCATACCCTTTCGATTAAGTACAGTTTAATCCATAAAAAAATAGCAGTGTCACCTTGTGCTATGGAACAGTTCCCAACTAATTACTAATTTTCTATCTCTGTCTATTTTATGACGAGAATAGTACTTCAGTAAAATAGCAAAAACTAGAGGAAATAATTAGGTGAAAGCTGAATTTTTAAACAATAAATTCTTAGGCCACATATACTTGAAAACTCTAGAACCGCAATTGTTACTTGTGGAGATACAGCGCAATCAACTGTAGTCAAATCTGCCATCTTTAAATCCAAATTCTCGACAACGCAAACGGGGGACGGGGGGACTAGTAGTTTTCAAGTATGTATGGCCTAAGAATTCATTGTTGAAAAATTCAGCTTTCCCCTAATTATTTCCCATATAGAGCAAAATGTCGTCTTATTTTACTGAAGTATAGGGAGACTGATCCGAAAAGTATACCGTTCAGCCTATGATCGCCTCGCATGATCACGATCACTGCATCGTTTGAATGGACGTGTTCAGAACAAACAATCGTTCTCAACAGCTGACTAATCGATCATCTTCTCTCTCTGTCTATTGGAGGGTTTAAGGGGAGAGATATGAGAAGTATACACCCAACTTTGGTGATAATCTGTGTGTATGTTGTTTCCACTGTTATGTCTTTGCAGTTTTTGCACTTCAGTTTGTTATTAAACCAGGCCCGGTCAGAACTTATGGATCGAATGAAACAAAAAAACACCCACTAAAGTAGATGTCGCTAGTCACAATAAGGATATTTCAGTGAGTTGGGAGCAACATAGGCAAAGATTAAACAAGTTTGCCCTTCGAGAGATTTTAAGCGATTTTGACCTAACAGCTTTTCACATTTTTTTATATGGGTTTCGCTAGTCTTATTATTATTTTACATTATATTAGTCTTTGATTAAACTTACAGTTTTTGCTGAGATAGCGTACAAGAGTTCTGCTACGTTCTGCTACGTTCTGATTAACGGACGTTTAACAGCTGTAACAGTCTTATAACAGGACTCTAAGATAGACACAGACAGAGTTTTCAACAGATTTTAACGTTTTTTGTAATAAACAGACGCTCCTGTAGAGGCGCTCTTAAAAGGCAGTTAAAAGCTGTTTTGAAGCAAACAAACTCAGTTCGAAAAACTGTTAGAAATAGATGCTGTGCGGATGACATTATTAAAAGAAACAAAAAAGATCCGATTGGGCATAAGCGTTTTCTTATGGAATTAACATGAAGAACGTCTCAGAACTCTTACTGCCTATCGACTATGCTGTCATCTTTATTCGGAAAGTTACTTCTTTGTCGTAAGAGCTCGCTCGATATTTCCAAATTAATTGCAATGGTCTTACACTTACACAGTGTTTTTAATCCTATCCTAATTTTTCCTTCTTTTGTATTTTATATTAGTTATTAATTGTCATAAATTTATGCTGTAGGAAAAAATTTATCTGTATGAACATTGAACATCTTGTCTATTTAACTTGTCTTCGTTTTTGTTTAAATCAATTCTTGGTTTAGCTTCCGTGTATTATTTTATAATGCTTTTGGCTATTTATTCTTAGAAAATTCTTTCAATATTTTGCTTCGTGTTTATTCCAATTATTAGCTACCTTTTACTTTGTTTCCTGTGGGGAGCGGCTGCGGCTGGCATATCCCTTGCGTTTGCAAAATGTGATTTTTTTAACCATCTTCTCCCCATCACACTTCAGCAAGAAGCTGTTATTTGATGTATGTTGCATGCAAGACGGGAAACTGGCGGTCCTCTTTGTTTTATTTTTTACAACAGCAATTTTCCAGACGACCTCTATACTGTAGTCCTTTTCGAACCCTACATGCTTGTCTCTTTAAACTATGATATTTTCAATATCACGTGCAGCGTTTCTCGACCTTTTAACACCTCACACTTTGATGGAGATATTTTTTTTCCAATTATTTACTTAATTAGAGATTAATTTATATTTTTTTGTTTCAGGTGAGTCAACTTGAAATTCTAATTTTTATGTCTCATTATGGGTAAGTGATTTTAATTTTCAAGAAATCTCCCTTATTGAATTGTGTAGATAGTACAAGCGTAAAAAGTAAAAATTTTGCTTAAAATATTAGAGTTTATCCATACGAACTTTATCCCATCCGTTAAAACCATCACAATTTAATTTAAACCAAAAAACGTCGTGGGGTTATTTTGACCCCAACTAATTTTTTTGTGTTTTCGATTAAGTTTAATCATTAAAAAAATTAAAAACTCAAATTTTAGATTATTTGAAGAGTTTCCTTATTGAAAGCCCACCTTATCTTCCTTCTAAAATTCAGGCGACCTAAACTTATTTTTGATCAAACGCTGATTACAAAAGTTTTTATGAAGACACCGAGGGGTCAACCACTGTTCTGAATTTGTACACTGACTGCAGTTGACTGCATATGCTATGGCTGCAGATGACTACCGTTGAGAGCTCAATTTTCGTACATTGACTGCATAGAGTGGATAACCCCTCGGAAGACACCTTTTCAGATCATATTTTGCGTAATAAGGAGCTCAGGAGCTAAAAATCAATTAACAATTTTAAAGAAGAATTAATGTAGTGTGTAAAATTTAAACTTGAATTGAACATTTAATTTAAATCGTAGAAAAGGTTAACTTTTTATCGTAAACGAGGATTTCGAATCCTGTGTGAATCGGAATTAGGACAGCAAATCAAATTGTCAACTATTCGTGCAATGTTCCATTTTTTGGGTTAATTAAAATTCCCGACTTCAATCATATTTTACTTAAATTTAAGGGATAATCGAAACTGGAACTGTTTAAAAGGTACTTGAAACTGATTAGAACTTTTGAATTAAACTTTTTGTGCGAGAGGCATCCTCTAAACCTAAACTAATATTAAATTAGCTTTATATTATGGATTTGAGTTGAGTTCGCGATTTCTACAAATTCGTCGAAAATTAATTACTTAGAAAGCGACCTAACAAGAGACTATTGGAACCCCACCTTAATTATTCATTAGTGCCTAGTTAGTCAACACTAATTGCTCGAAAAATAAATAGAATTTCAACATCTTATTTAATTATTTACCTAGTACAATCGTATAATTAGATAAAGCGTGGTTTTTGATTAGGTTCTTCCTCGTTAAAATTAATAGCGAAATTTTTTGTTTATAAGTTGTCGCATAAAAGTTTTAAAATCCTTGACAGTTTGAACAAGTTCATAATTATTATTATTTCTAGTTTTGACCCTAATGAATTACCTTAATTACTCATCCAAAGTCGTGTCTGTTGAGTGAACTTTACAACAACTCTTCGAGTTAGCAAAAGCCACCTTCAACTTATCCTTTCCTGCATTTTAATTTTATTGTTCGGTCAGATCACCTGTCTGCTTACGTATGTAAACTATGAAAAATGTAACATAATCAGATATTTCATTTTAGTTTTTTTAAATAGCTCGAGGTAATCCCCTTAGGTTAGCAAACGGTGACAAGTTTAACGATGTGTCCCACGAGATGTAAAGTCGGGCTTGCCAACATTCATTCCCGTGGGTTTAGATGAAAAAGTCATGCTCTTCTAGCATATAGCGTTTTAGATTAATCTATATGACAGCTGTACTACGCTTAATCTCTCCAACTAATTCGAATCCGAAATGTTATCTGATAATTAAACAAAACTAGTTGGTTTTGTATAAAATATAGTTAATTTATTTGCCAAAAAAAAAGGTTTTTCATTATAATTGTTGTCAAAAATTCTTTTGTTATACAAGAGAAAAAATTAAGCAAAGGAAAGACAACTTTTAGACTATACTTTAGCATTTTCTAAAGGGGACGAGTTCTGTGCTACAAAGGGCACGTGAAAATTCCATCCGGATTGTTAACGACAGCCATTGAAAATCGTTAACAAAAAGAATCTCCAAAGTTGTGGAAGGGTAATTCATATTTATTTTTCCATTTATTGATATGCCAACGGCCAGTTCCTCACTCAACCATCATCCATGGGACCATGGTTGATTCAATAAGCGTTATGCAGCATGCTGATAGTCAGTTGGAAAGGGAGTAATCTAATCCAGCTTTTGGAATTTTTTTAAAGATTGCTAAGGTGGTCTCCAAAGGTGTGGAAGGGTAATTCATATTTTAATTTCCATTTATTAATATGCCAACGGGCAGTTCCTCACTCAACCATCATCCATGGGACCATGGGTGATTCAATAAGCGTTATGCAGCATGCTAATAGTCAGTTAGAAAGGGAGTAATCTAATCCAGTTTTTGGAATTTTTTTTTACCATTGCTAAGGTGTTTTCTAAAAGTGTCAAATGCAACGACTTTATTTGCCCTCCCAAACATAATGATTTCAGAAGTGAGTTCCAATAAAGGAAATACAGTAGGCCTTTGTTTTAAATTCTGTAATGGTTGTTGTTACTTTTCATACATAATTCAAAGGATAAGTAGGCAGTGTTTTGATTTAATTCCGAACTATTGATGGAGAAACCTCATACATAACATCAAAGACATCCTTGTAATCTTCCACATCTTCTTTTCCTTTGTGACAAGCCTACAAAATAGTTCATTTATTTCTAAACAATTATCTCCGTTAACGTCACGTACCTTTTCTCTCAAAAACATTCTTGTAATTTACTGGGGTCCTTTAGAATTCATTAAATTTATTATCCTAAAAGATATAAATTGTCCTCCTCTTTTTATTTATTATATTTATATTATAAGCTTATAGATACTGCAAGATATAATTTAATGGCCCAATGTTTTTTTATCTCGAAAAACTGATACTCGAACTTTAGTTTTCCCTCATCATAATGAATTTTCCTCCACACACATCGCGCTCGCACGAAATTGTTATTTTTGTTAAACTTTTTAATTGTGGGCAGCAGACTAAAACGCAAAGAGACAAAAAGGGAACGAAACGGCGGTGAGATTGTTTATTTGTCGTTATTGTTTGCGGTCGGTTGTTAACAAAAAGTCGTTTGACATTTTTCCATCCCAAAAATTAAACTAAAACATTTTAACTGTATAAGTTTTTAGGGGTAGTATAGAATAAATAGTCGTCTTGGAGAAATTTTATAGATAAGGGGAAGAACTAGAAGCATTAAATTGATAAATATTGCGGTCTTTATAATATTATTTTTAGACGTCGAAAATGTATGACATCTTGTTATAGCAATAAAGTTTCAATATAGGTCGTATAAAATTTATAAATCTGTTCTGTTGGGTTTTGTTTTCTTTTTCAAAGGCAAGATTTAAAATGCTTTTAACGTGAACTGATGAGATAAATGTGATTTGTAACGTGGAATATACTTATTGGAAATTTTTTCTCCAATTTTGCCTGCCCCCGAATCTCTTTGTATATCGAACCTTTTTGATCGCAAGTTTTTGCTTTAGCAATAGCTCGTGGGCCGTAGCTTTTTACTACGTTATGTGCCTTTGTTTTGAAAATGATTGACGCTCTTTATGACCCGATAACAAAGTTAGACAGCGACATAAATTTGAACGCTGTTTTTCAACGATACATCTCTATTATGGATTCAGATTTGAAAATTTATTGAATCATATAAAACGGAATCGTTATGAAATTTTGAAATTTTGGACTGTCGATGAAATATGTATGAAGCATTGTTAGTTGTGAATTGTTTGTTGAACCTGGACGGTTTCCCCAATAATCGTTCGCTATCAATCATGTCCTTCCGTATGACAAACAGCTGATTCAAACCGCGGATATTTTTATAATTTTTCATTTTTTGTCGACTCCTTTTCGTGTCGTTACAATTTTCTTTTCGATATTACGACATCAATATATCAACTTTGTAACGTGCCTTTTTTTCTCTCCCATCCAAAACGTCCAACTTTCTCCCTTAGGACATTTTTAAAACTAATCACTTCGATAGATATACCGGAACAAAAGTTATTTTAGAAGCTCGTCCAATTTACAAGAAATAATTATCCCAAATCGATTTTGCTATAATTTATAAATTTTAATTAAAAACTCATTCGGGCAACTCGCGAGATTTTAATAAATATGTAGCTGCTGAAAGCGAACCACCTACATCTTCTAAAAGATAGGGGCTTTTTGTTTTCTTTCTTATTGCATCTTTTGTCATTAAATAATGTTGCTCGCGTGCGATGCATTTTGAGGTTATTAATTTTTGGAAATATCGCTAGACACTGGATTTTAGAAATTCCATTAAAATATAGGGGTTGTTTAAAAATAAAAATACCTTTTTCACAATTTTCCACACTTGTACGTAGGAGAGGGCACGTAAAGTCGTCGCTCCTGTTGCGAACGTAATCGTAAAAATCTTCGATAGTGAGTTCGATAGGTCTCTTACCCAACGCACAGTATAGTTAGCTCGGAGATATAAGAAACTGGCTAGTCAATAGCTACAATAGAGGTTATTGAGTGCAAGTTATGTGAGAGAACTTTTACCATAATCCCATGCGTATAGTGTTAACTTTATTACTAATCGCACTCATGCGATCCAAGCTTTTATTATATTTACATACAAATTTAATAACATTGTATCATTATATTCTGTAACCTAAACATTTCTTTCGTTCACTTTAATATTATCATCACTGTACCAAATTATCTTTATGTATTCTTTTTTATCATATACTTCTCATAACTTAACGTGACTTGCAGTCACGACTTGGTGATAACTTTTTATATATAAACTGTTACAATTTTATAAAGAACTTAGTATCTTGGTAACAGCGTAATTGTACGTATAACAATTATTACAATAAACATTTTTATTCTCCGTTGTATTTTAATTCGAAATAACCCGTTCAGGGGAGAAACTTAATTTGCATCGGTGGGGTGTACTGTTCACTTGTTCAGATACGAACTCGAACTTTGTTATAGAAAAATAGCTTAGGACGAAGCCGCCCTTAATACAGATCTGTTTGAATTACTTGCTGAATTTATGGTCCGCGGTGATGGTGCGTAGGATGACAGTTTCTTATATCTCTGAGCCTACTGTTGTATGTTAAAGAGGACGTAGACAACAAGATGAAGATGTCAAACTCTTGACATCCACAGGAAGATCATATGGATCTCCAGTTATTTTATGGTTTCCAACATCCCCATTTATTAAACCAAAATTGAATCACTCTCTATTACGTAGCTTCAGAGAAAATAAGCACTTGGCAATAAAATATCTGCAATAACATTCTATGGTTAAGGGATTATTGAGAGATGGGATTTACTGTTCATATGCGAAAAGTACTCAAATTTTTATATGGAATAATTGTACAAGGTGAAGTGGCCCTGAATACTAGTCTTGCTGGTTTTATGATCTGGGGTGATGGCAAGTAGTATTTCAGTTTCTTATATCTAGGAGCCCACTGTCGTGTGTTAAAGAGGACGCAGAGAGTAAGACCAAGAGGTCTTATACAACTCCACAACCTGTAGACATCTACAGGGGGTTAAAATCAAAATCAAAATGAGAATATGAATCTCTAGTAATTTTGTCGCTCCAGCAACTTTATGTGTTCAGTATCGTTGCCGTCTCCATTTGACCAACTTAGTAGTTCTTACCATTTCCAAGATCCCCGAAATTGAATCATCCTGCACTGTGATTGTTTCCTTAATTTGGTCATTTAGTTTTCTCGATCATTTTTTCCAGTTTGAGAAAATTGTTAATCCTGATTGGCTTCTGAGCCTTACTGAACTGCGACCAAGTGTTGATCTTTTGTTCATAACTCTATACTCTATAGTTATGTTCTTAGGAATTCAATCTTACCAGCGAAGCATAGAATATCCCTGAGAAGTTTGCTTTTCACTTCTTCAGGCGTCAATTGAGCCTGCTCTAAATGTCACTATTCTCTACTCTTCTTCGACTGTCTTGGTCCTGGTGCGCTGTTCCAGTGAGAATTTTTGTTCTCAGTTTCCCATTTTTGGATCTCCGCCCTTCTATGTGTTCTAGATAATCCACGGAACGGTTCAGGTCCACGGGAGGGCTTTGTTGGGAGTTTCCCTGGCAGGAGCAACCTTGTTGTTCTTTGACATAGTTTTGAGGGTCTGCATTCCCAAGTGGATAAGGACTTAAATCTATTGGCTTTGAGTGCGTTTATCGCAGTTTTGCTGTCATACATTATGTAGAATTTTTTGCAATTTAAATTCCTTCGTAAGCATTCTCGGGCACATAGTTAGAGTTTCAGCTTGCATAATTGTGGGGTAGGTTCCTAAGGCTATTGATGCCCTATATTTTGGGCCATATATGCCTATACCCGTTCCCTGTTTAGTTTTAGATCTACCTGAATACCAAATGGAAGAGTTTTTTTTCAGTTGTATTGACTGACTTCTAGCCGTGTTGCGGTTCTGAATGACCACCTCGAACGGTGTCTGGAAGTCAAACACTCTTATAATGACATCCAAGGGTTTTTCAAACAATTCTGGCTGTATAAAGTCCAGGATCTTTAGGTGACCTGTTCTCTCACCCAGTATGAATTTCTACTCTGTGCAATTTTTATGGTGGTTTGGAGACCCCCCCCCTCTTCACCTCCCGATGTGGTTATCCAATATGAGACCTTTCTCGTGCTTCTCACATCGTATCTAATCTACTGGTCTTATGAATACCACAAAATGCTTCAGGTCCCATGGAGTTGGACCTGAACCTCGTCTTCTTTTACTAAGTGATCTGCAATATTATTACAAGCAATATCCCATAGCAAAGTGGCCTTCTTCTGACTTTCCAGTTACTTTATTGTATTTAGGACATTTCCAGGTAGCTTGTAGATTTAAAAATTTAGGTTAGAGCTGCTTTTAGTTGCTTATTAGCACAGAGCTCTGCAGCATTATTTATTTCTTTGGAAGAGAGGTTGTGCGTTTTTAAGAGCTATTTAAAGAGACTAAAGACCCGTTCACAAGCACAGGCCTTGCCTTCCGGTTTAGCCTGTGCAGGCAGCCTGAACGCTGTCCACACGCTCCTGCTCCTTGCGAAGACAAGCCTGTGTGTGTGGACAGGCCTTAAGAAACTATTTAAAGGTGGATTATGGTTCAGAACCATTCTACCTTGACGTCCGCTTATATATTTTTTAAATGTTAAAAATTGTGAATTTAGAAATTATCGAGAACTCGATTACTCCGATTAAAGAGTAAAGAATTAACAGAAAAAATTTAAAAAGGTTCGTTTTTGATTATAAGCAACATTTGAAAATAATTGAGTCGCTGATGATTATATGACTAACCCTCTATATTGTGTGTTGTGCGCTTCCCTTTTTCACCGTAATTTTCCTCTGAGGCATTTGCCGACGACCTAATTATCTCCTCAAGGACCACCTACCTCATCTTGTCAAGCACAAAGAATATAGCTAATCGGAAAAATTTTATTCATAATAATTATCAGATGCAGATGCTTTTAGAAACCAGTTGGAAGGAACTATAGACTTAGAGTCAAAAGTAAGCCTCTTCTTTGGTAATAAAATATAAATTTTCGCATTTTCAGTCATTAATTGGAAATCCAATTTGAGATAAATAATTTAAAGTATTTTGTTTAGTATAAATTTATTTATTTATATTATACAACGTAAATGAGTTTATTAAAAAGGAAATTATTAAGTACACAAAACGAAAATTATAACAAGAAGTCCAGAGTAACAACGTAGCTTACAGGAAGTTGGAGAAAATAAACTGACGGAAGGAAGCAGGAAGATGTGAAAGCGACATTGTTGTTTGCTTATTATAATAACAACAGTTGGGGGTATTATTCCGACCCCCGCGGTAACTCTCTCTCCTCAGTTCCACATTATAAATTTTCTTTTCCGACGCAAATCGAAGTGTGGATAAAAGCAATTGTTGTTTTTGGCGAAAATCTATTTTGGCGCCGCCCTAAGTGAATTTTTTTAAAGTTAATCAATAGCCATAAAAGTACAGTGAGCGTTAATATTCCATTACAAGCTTTCAGCGCCGGTACTTTTAGTAAACAGTTATCTCGTAAAATTAGGAGAACAGCTTTAGCTAGCACGTCGTAAAATGATCTGGATTTCCTTTTTACGATACTTATAAAGTTTCCGAATTTGAAATTTCAGGTCTAAAATTACAGCATCCCCTAGATGTATATGTAGTAAATGCTTTTCCGCCACGACGTTTTAATGCCGAATGAGAAATTTTATATGGCAAATTAAGACTTAACATTTAACAATCGTAACTAGAAATTTTGGTGTAATTTACTTCCGCGTGTTTTGGCTAAATTTGAACAAAGAACTAGTAGATATTTCAAGATTAATCGATTATTATCAACTGCGGCGCGCATAAAACGAAATGAAATTAATTTAATATTGGTCTTGTACATTTCTGTTTGTTTTGGGTCATTTAATTTATGTAAAACTGTAACGTAAAGTATAATAAATTTAAACACAAATTTCTCTCTGTGTACAATCAAAACCTCAGTGACGGAATTTCGAGACAATCGCGCACCGCCCTTTTGTCAGAGTATTAAATTAAATCCCTAAATTTAAACAAGTCACGTTTTCTCATTCTTCCAGTTTTACAATGAATAATTAAATTCTGTATTATAAAGTTTAGGGTCGCGTCGGGGAAAATTGTAATACTTTTCTGGATGGGGTTTACGATTGCACCTGATGGCCAAATTCGATCATCTCGTCGTAATCAAACCCATGTTGAAAATTGCAAATTTACTCCTTTGTCCACATTCGCAAATTCTTACACTTTTACGATCTCTTATAAAGCTAACTCGAGGTCAAGAACGTGACCTACCTATAAGGAAAAATTTATATATTTTATAAAACTTTTATTCGTGAAAATTGCCAAATAGAACGACGAGAGTTGGATATAAAAGTGAGCAAGATTTTTTGTTAAATCTTGAGATGAAGATGGATAAATTCAAAATATGGGCTTAGTGGGTATTTTTTTAGAAAATGTCCATTTAAGGTTTCTGGTGGTTGAATACTCAAAACGACTCCTGGATAAAATTCACTCTACTTTATTGAAAGGTAGAAGTTCTAATGGATATCAAATTTACACTCCCATACAACCCTGTGCTATGATAGAGAGTTCAATTCGTGTTAATTCCTCTTTTAATGATGAAGCGGACCTTCTTTCTCAACATGGTGTTGTCCACCTTTAAATATATGCTCCTTCAAGTCTCTTCCATTCCTCCCCGTTTAGATTGCCTCCCTATCCATTGCTATTTCTGCTAGTTTCAGAAATTTTCGAATTTTTCTGGGGTTATAAAGCATCCACTATTTTTGGTTAATTTTATGCTCTAAAACTTCTATTTTTTTGCTAAAATAAATTTGGAAGCAGAAAATTACCAAAGTATGATTTAACATGTTAAATTCCTATGATCGTGAGGTCCGGTCACCATCCTGTATTATTTATTATTGTTGTGCACTCTCATTCTTCATCTGTGTCTGAATCCTAAATACGTAGAGAATGGGCGATCAATCAGCTGTTGGGAATTGTTCCATCGGCTTAATTCACCCATTGTTGTCCTATAACTATCCAATTTTCTGACTCTTAGCAAAGAAAACATACCCTAACGAATAAGAGACGACAGGAGGTAAAAATCCCATGTTAATTTTTTGCATACATTTTTAATGCGTATTTCCGCTGGATATGTCATTAATTGCTCACAAGCAATCATATCATCTAAAATACGCGGCACTTTTTAAATTTTTAAATAAAATGAAGTTTTTCTTCAAATGTCAAAAATATGACATTTTGGTACTCAAAATGTACAGTCAGCCTCACAATTATTGGCCACCCTGGCTATATGCCAGGCAAAATAAAGTTACCCCTCAATTTAAGTAGGGGGTGTTATGATGATTGCATCCACAATTCGTGCTAGACGTGTGGCCAGGGTGGCCAATAATTTTGAGACTAACTGTACGGTTTATGCTGTAATACAGAATAAATACTACTATAACAACTAAGAAACAACACGCCCTCAATGCATTTTTGATGTTTCTATGCATCAATTTCCACTGCACATGTCCGCTGGAAATGTCGCTTATGACTGACAGCTAATCATATTTTAAATTACAATTTGCAAAATATGCAAATATTTAGTTATATGTCTGTGGTCTACGTCTAAATAATAAGGTTATATTGTGACACTGACATATCCAGTGGACATGCACACTGGGCGAAGATCAACTTTTTCGTCTCCGCGTGTCGCTTCTTGTTGCTTATCCAATTCTAAGAGTATCTTTTCTTTGCTGTTACATACACGGTTTTGATTTTTAGAACTGATTTAGCGGAATATTTTCAAAAATTCGAAATTCCTTTGCATAATACCACTTAAGTGCGTGGTATAGTTCAATTTTTTTAGCTTTCCGAAAAAAGAAGTAAAAAGTTAAAGTAATAAACCAGCGGGTGGTAGGTCAGGACCTGTCCAGTTTGTCTAATTCTTTCTTTCTTAAAATGTTGGCTTATAGCTATGTCTATTGACTAAGAATTTAAAACTTAACGTATGTAGGTATGAACTGTAGTTCTAAAACTTTATATTTTAGTTCGACAAAATACAATTTAAACCCTGCAATGTTTGAGAACTGCAGGTCGTACCTAAAATTGCTAAATTTTGATTTAAAAAAATAACTACCCGCCTGCTGGTTTATTGGCTTACCTTCTTAACCTTTTTTCGGAAAGATAAAAAAATTGAACTATAGTAACAATTATTCTATCTTGTGCTTTAAATGCCACTGCTTTATTTACAATATTAATGCTGATTTTCATATGACTGCGATCTCATTGGGAACTATGTAGGCTGTGACGTTACCACTGTCATAATTTCTCTCTGATTGGTGATTTTGCTTTGGAGAATGTATTCCATTGCTGTGAGGTTTCAGTCTGCAGTCGTAGCATCGTTCTCGCTATCTACACGCTTCTTAGTACTAACTTAATCCGTCGATCTACTTGGCGCTCTTTAGGGCTGTGAGAAATCATTTGTTTATGTGGAGATGCCATACGTAGATAATGGCCCTACTAGGAGGCATACTTTATTGTTTAAATGACGTCATCTTTTCTCACAGTATCTCGTTTTTTCATAACTTCAACACACTGTGTTTTGAGAAGTAATATAGTTGTCTAGTCAACGACGGCGTTATAGAGGACTTGGAAGTGGATTTAAATTTTTTTCAGGAGTGTGTTTGAAGTAGTTAGGACGTAAAAATACTAAAAGTCTCCGGTGCTAGCTATATGGCTAAGGGAGGGAGATCCCGTTTTTGGGGTGTTCGCTTATATCTCAAAAATGGTGGGTCCTAGGGAAAAAGTTATTCTTAGTGAAATGAAAGCTTATCAAATTTTCTGCAAGATTTTTTAAATTTATTGTTTCTCTATTCCTTATAGTTTTCGAGATATCCGCCCGGAAAAATTGTTAATGTATATAAAAAGAAATTCCTTCGCACGTTTTCGTCAAACTTTTTCCTGTAGCACTTTAGCCCTTCGTTTGACGTCAGAATAATCAAAAATCCCAAAAACAGAAGCATTCCTTCACCCTCTCTCCCTTTTTCATATAGCTAGAACCGGGAAATGTTAATATTTGTACCTACTAACTACTCCAAACATATTCCTTCATAAAAGAAATTCAACCCGTGAGCGGTCGTTGACTAAACTATAGGTTACATATTCATTGTTCATAATATCCCTCCTACCTAAAATAAGCCAAAGAATACCCACTTCAAGTTTTTCTACTTACTTAGGAATTACCCTGTATACAGTAGACTATTCTGTGAACATTTGTATTTATAAACCTGCATTGATATAGTTTCGCACCTGTATGAATTGATATTGTGATTGTTTGAAGTTTGCTTCCGTGAAAATTTGTAATCACACATAGTGCTCTAAAACGGTTTTCACCCATACGAATATACGTATGTCTAGTTAAAATGCTATACGTGCTACGCTAACATTTGAATTCAGTACCTACATTCAAAACGTTTTTCATTCCAATAAGTCAACTATTCATTTTATCACCTTTATAATGACATATTGTAGTACATAATGGAAATACATGAACTGTTAAATTATTCCCCTTCTCTTCTCAAAAAACACATGTAGTTGAGGTTCAGTCTAAATGCGTGTAAGAGACCCTCGTTTATACTATTGGCTTCTTATGTTCAAAAGAAATCAATCAATAAAGAAATCTGAACTGATTTCCAAAGAACGTTCAAGAGCAAAGTTTATAGAGTTTGGAGCAGTGTTTCTCAACCTTTTTTGTGCCATGCTCCATCTAAGTCTTTCTAAAATTCTTATGTAACATACCGGGTGTTGAATGACTTACCGATACATAGGGCAATAGCACGTAAAATCACGTTTTTATAAATTCCTGCTTTCCTAATTGTTTTAGAGGAAACACGAAAGAGCCAAAAATGATGCAGAATTAAAAATTATAAAAGTATTACATTTCATCATGCTTTTACTTAAAGAGCAAAAAAGACTTTAGAAGTTGTTAAAATTTTTATTAATCAGGATAGCAATTTTAATAACAAGCAATAATTTCATTGTGTATCGTAGCGACATTTAAATCGCTACCCTGATTAACGAAAATTTTAACAACTTCTAAAGTCTTTTTTGCTCTTTCAGTAAAAGCATGATGAAATGTAATATCTTTATAATTTCTAATTTTGTCTTTTTCATATTTGCTCTAAAACAATTAGGGAATCAGGAATCTATAAAAACGTGATTTTACGTGCTAGTGCCCTATGTAACGGTAGGTCATTCAACACCCGGTATACACAATTTTTAATATTCAAAAATTGAATTGCTCACTGAATAAACTCTGAACGAATCAATTTTCGAATTTCCCTCATTAACAATCAAATTGCCTTCTTGTGAAGCTTTGGAAAACACTGGTTTAGAGCACTACGATGGACGCTTAAGATTATGGTATTCGTGATGTTCGGATGAACGAAATGTAAAAAAATATTTACAAAGCAGAACAAAGAGGTGAAGGGGGAGCTGATGGGCTGCGAGGAGGATTTTAGGAAGTAGGTTATTAGACGTCGATGAGAGAGAGGGTAGAATCTATTATAGGAAGCTTCCATGGTTTTCCATGAACTGTAGCGTCCTAGAATAAGTCAGAGAGCACTCCACGACCACTGACCATTAAAAAGACTCCAAAAAAGTTGACAAGATTTTAATCAGAAAAACGATGTCAGTGATAATCATAATCAGTATGGTAGATGAAATTCAGTTCTATATTTGAAATAAATACGAATGGTGTATTGTATATATCTTTGTGTTAAATGAACGATCACGACGGGTTGCATAAATACTAAAGAGAATTGAATTGATCGTGAAAATTTTTCACGGAATACAAAACTTTACATCTTATTCACTTGATTAAACTTGAAAGGAAGAATTGGAGATGTGTTGTACGATAACAGGTGCTTTTCCAGTTTGTTCAACTTATATTATTAAAGAGATAAATCATCCGAGTTACACATCAATAAAATAACACCCGAGCCGGAGAGCTGAGCTAACATTTACCCGACTGTTTATAAGTGTTGTCTATCAAAATCGAATTTGATTTTTTTACAAAGTGAAAAGTTGATATTATTTTGTAAAAAAGAGGACGCAACTTTTAGGATTTTTTTTGTGGTAAAAATAGATGGGAAAACAAAAGAATAAATTTTCCAAATTAACCCACTTTAGTGAAACAAAGTTGGGCAATAAAAATATTTTACTTCATATATATTGTGAGACTTTAAATGTAGGTAAAGTCCACATCGTTGAGATCAAATCAATAACCCACAGAGCCTTCATAAATTCAAGTTTGTTCGGCACGGTCCAAACAGCCATATATCTGACAAAGTTTTTTAATAGTAGATACCAAACGGCGAGATACTATCTCTTATTACCCAAAAAGTTTTTATAATAAAAGCGATTCGTTTTATTCTTAATTTATTTTATCTAAATTATAACATTTTTTACTGGTAACTTTTGTAATTTTGAAAACAATACAAAGTGTCATTTTGTATTGTTGTTCTCTTTTGTCGCTTTTACAGTTCTCCGCGTTTTATTAATTCATTCATATCTTTTGCTTTTAATTCATTCCTATATTACACGTTTTAGTTTTACTTTTTTTTCAGGATTTTCAACTTTTTAACCCTTTTCAATTGGATCAAACTGTTGATTTTAAAAATCCTTTGTGTTTGCGAAGTTTGTAATTTTTGGGATATAGAAGTGGTACAAATAGAACGACGATCTTTGCAGCGTCATAAAACTTAATCAAGTCGTCTAACGTTCCATCGTTCTCCAACAAGCCTCTAGTTTTCAGGAGGTTTTTAGAACTCTTAGAAACCTAGTCAGTGGTTAAGCTCGTTACAAACGGTCAGGTTTTTACTAGGGCAGGCCTCTACAGACCTAGGCAACGGGCAGAGGTAAACTTGGGGCGTCGGTTCTTATGGGCGTCCAACTGACCACCAGCTCGTTGATAAACCGTAAGGGATGGTGTCACGGAACAATTTGTTCTCCTGGACTAGCACCGTGCATAATTTAAGTACTACGTCACTACCTGCCTGTCTGTCTTTCTGTCTACTTATCAGACCATCAGTCCGATGATTATAACGCTCTCTTTATAAGTTTTGAATTACGGGTGACTAGTCTCCAAAGAAAGGATAACAAAATTTATTTTGAAGAGTTATGGGCTTGGCGGAAGTCCAACTGACCAGCTCTTTGATAGACCGTAAGGGATGGTGTCACGGAACAACTTGTTCTCCTGGGCGCTAATCCTGCGTAATTTAAGTATTACTCCACTAGCTGTCTGTCTATCTATCTCTGTACTAGTCGGACCATCAGTCTGATAACACTTTATCCATAATTTTTTGACGATTGATGAAGTCTCCAAAGAAAGGATGACATAACTTTGAAGAGCTATGGGCTTAACAGAAATTAGAAAAAACCTTCACCAGCTTCACAGTGTCACCGAGCAACTCCCGTGGGCTAACGTCCTCCAACAAGGCTCTAATTTTCAGGAGATTTTTAGAACTTTTTAGGTAACGACTTTCTTTTAACCAAAAGTCCTCAAGCTACGTTATCTAAGACTTGAGCAGACGTGCCTGTTTAGGCGAATCTGACAGAAAGACCTGTGTATTCCTCTTTAGACAGTCAGTGGTTAAGCTCGTTACAGACTGTCAGGTTTTTACTAGGGCAGGCCTATATAGGCCCATGCAACAAGCACAGGTAAACTTGGGGCGTCTGTCGATCATTCAGGCGACTTGGGCAGTTTTGACCTGCACAGGCCTTCCATAGTAAAAGCTTGAGCGTTTGTAGCGGCTTTTAGACGGATGAAAGCGTGTGTTTGTAATTAAAAAGTGGATGCAATTTTGGACCACCCCATGTTTTCATTAAAGTCCAATCAAATCCCTGATTTTGACCAAATATTTCAGAACTATGCTGTATATTTGCATGAGTTTTCTTCAATCAAAACTTCTCAGGTAAATTTTTCTGAAGACGTAGACCTGAAAAAGGTGCGCCTGTTTAGGCGAACCTGGCAGAAAGACCTGGGGGTGTGTATTCTTCTTTAGACAGTCAGTGGTTAAGCTCGTTACAAAAGGTCAGGTTTTTACTAAAGGATGCCTATACAGACTCAGGCAACAGGTGCAGGTAAACTTGGAGGGCCTGTAGATCATTCAAGTGGTCTGGGTAGTTTTGACCTGCACGTACGTAGTAAAGGTCTGAGCGTTTGTAGCGGCCTTTAGACAGATGAAAGCGTGTGTCTGTAATTAAAAAACGGATGCGATTTTGGACCCGAAGCTTCTTTCATTCAAGCCCAATTAAATCCCTAATTTTGACCAACTATTTTAGAACTACCCTGTATATTTGTATGTGTTGAATTTAGCACAACTAACGTGTGATGCAAATGCATTATTTGTAAGCTTTCAAATAGCTTTCAGTAGTACTTTCGTAGATATAAGTAAGAACGTTACTTCTTTTTATAAACATAATTTTTTGTCATCAACTGTACACATATAAAACCGCGACGTCGACATTAAAGTAAATCCTCGAGTTCTTGGGACGTAAAGACGAGTGTTGCCAGTAAGTGACAGGCGCCTGAACAAATGGAATGGAAGACGATTTAGAAGCTGTGCTTGGTTTGTTTCTGTAACATTAAAGATCACTTTGTTGTTATATATTATGTAAAATTTATTTCCATTGTCATCTAAATTTATTTTAAAAGAAAAGAGATAAAAAGCTAATTTAAATACCAGTTGCGTCCTTTTGGTTTCCTTTTTGTTTAGTCCTTATAATAAAATACTCAAACAGTAAAATTGAGAAGGAGCTCTTAAAAAAATGTTGTCAAAGAAACTTGAACCAAATCTAGTACCCATATATAGCCGAGCAAGGAGAAAAGGACTAAGCATATTATCCTTTGAGATGCATTCCGTACACGGATCGTACTAGGGAAGAGCGCTGAGACAGCGGCACGTGACGGGCATACACGTAGTACACGGCTACGTTCATTTTAACTGGGAGAAACATTCGTATAACACCCCTAAATACAAAATTAAGGTTAAACTAGTAAGAGAGGAAAAAATTAAAAAAAAATCTGTCGGTAATTAATCGAATCGTGTGCTAAATAGCATTTACCATCCATCTTTATTAAATCAAAACCAATTTATAAATTAATTATTGATTTTAATGTTGGCAATGTTTGTTAATGAATGATGGGGGGTTAAGTGAAAAGTGTGAACGAAATTAAATTACTAATTGATAAAGCAACCCGAAAAAAAATTGAAAACGTTAATTACTTTGTGTTGGAAAAGTTCTCTGTAATGGTAGATGATGAACTATTCAATCGTAAGGAAAATTCGGAAAATTAAGATTTGTAATTGAGTTCCAAGTTCCCACTATCCGTTTACTTTTAAGTACAGCTTGTCTCTCATAGTTGCGTATTTTTTATACGTGTTTTATTTTCTTTTTAGGGGTTGTAAAATAAAGTTTTTGTATATTAAAGAAGTGGGATTTTCTCTTCTGTTGTCAAGTGTTGTTCGACACTTTCTTACCCGACAATACTTTCGCAAGATGATAGGCTTACTTTAACTAAATCTTGGAGAAATTTAAGGTTTTTATGAGCTCTGATATTATAGTAAATTGGCGAACTACATCGAGTATGGCGACATGGAAGTTTCGAACTCGGAGTATTAATTAGTCTGTGTCCCGGCCTACCTGTTTGTCTGCCTGTCTGTCTGACTACTGTCCGATGATTAACGTTCCATGATTTTTGAATGGTGGTGGAGATTGGTGTTCTATAGACCATGGTAGCTCAAGACAGGATAACATAACTTTGAAGAGCTATGGGCCTGACAGAAGTCTAGCTGATCACCCAGCTCGTGGTTAGACTGTAAGGGATGGTGTCACGGAACAACTTATTCCTCTAGGCTAGCACTCTGTGTAATTTAAGCACCACCTCACTACCTGCCTGTCTGTGTTTCTCTCTACTTGTCAGACCATCAGTTCGATAATTACAACACTTCCTCCATTAATTTTTGCATGGCGAATGACTGTAGTATCCAAAGAAAGGATACCAAAACTTTGAAGAGCTATGGGCTTGGCAGAAGTGCAACTGACTACGAGCTCATTGTTAGATTGTAGGGGATGGTGTCACGGAGCCACTTGTTCCTCTAGGCTAGTACTCTGCGTAATTTAAGCACCACCTCATTACCTGCCTATCTGTGTTCCTTTCTACTTGCCAGACCATCAGTTCGATGATTATAACACTCCCTCCATTAATTTTTGGGTTGTGGATGACTGTAGTCTCCAAAGAAAGGATGGCATAACTTTGAAGAGCTATGGATTTAACAGAAGTTAGAACGGACGACACCTCGTTGGTATACCGTCACCGTGTCACAGAGCGACTTACTCCCCTGGGCTAACATCCTGCGTAATCTCAGCACGATGGCGATGGTGGGGTCGAAATAGTTCTGCCTGTTTAACGAAGGAAAATCTGAGCTCTATTAAAAATATTTAAAAACATATTAATTATATTAGTATTCCTAGGAACGTATTGGGACACTACCATAGAAATCTTTTTGTAAGAAAACCGACGTTTTTGAATCTTCAATAATTAATAGATTCAGGATGTCTCTAAATTATAAGCTTGTATTTCCTGAAAAGTTCTCGCATCAATTCTGCAGTATAACATTTAGTATTTTAATATTTACTTCCAAGTTTTGCAGTGGTAATATAAACTTGCAACTTTATACACAAGTTTAACCTCTAAACTATAACAACTTCTAATATAATATTTTAAGACAAGAAAGTTCATATAATAAATATAATTTTTGTCCGTACATATAGTTCTTGTTTTACATGCAAAATATTTCGAATTAAATAAATTGAAAGGCCTTATTTTCGTTTCGTAGGCTACGAAAAGCAAAAACTAAAATCAAATTGATTTTAAATGGCTTAATAAAAGTTGATTTTAAATTTCTTTATAAATAAATTGATACAAAGTTGTAGACTTTGTTTGGTTATAATGGAGTTGGGTCCGTTGAGAATAGCATTTTGCTCTTATAGTCTACGAGTTTTCATTTATTGAATTTTTTTGTAACTTCAAACCGTATACAGCACAGTTCAATGAATGCAATGAAGAAAATATAATTTTAAACAATCTAAATCGGTGCATGACCGTATGTTATGTTCTGAGTGCAGCAGCTATCGACGTCCTATTTTTGGATTTTATCCTTTAGGAACTTGAGTATTTTCACTGCCATTTGTTACTAATAGAACAGCATTCAAATAGAATTTGAAGGTAACAAATGTTTTAGGATGTAATAATAGATCGAATGTTTTATAATATTAAATTACACAAAATGGGAGCATTTAACTACGTATACAAATACACCAAAGTGGCTTAAACGTGTTTATAAAATTTTATGGAGTGGAAAAGAACTGCTTTATTTTTTTAAACTTCATTACTCTTCTTCTTCTCTACTCATTTTCTCATTTAAACAATTATGGTCGTCTAATTAGTGTAATGGTGTGGGAATCTATTTGCGACTTTTATTACAGCTTATGTGTTGTTTTGCTTTATGTACAGGATGTCCCACGACGTTAAGTCCCCATTTAGATCACGATAAGTGGAGTCGATAATAAGCCAAAACTATAATGGTCATTTCGTTAATGTAGATTATTAAAGGAGTTACGTCCTTTTGAGGTAGATATTGGAAGTTCGTGTGTTGGTAGAGGAGAAATTAAATCAGATCCTTAAGACCTCCTTATTGGACTTGTCCAAATTATAATTTTTTGGATGTTGGAGAAAGCATTTGGAAGGTCGCTGAATTGATCAAAATGAAAACCACAATCCATGCAGGAAAACTAGAATTATTGATTGGACAGTCTTTGCAGAGCCACATGGAGCAGCTGCCTAACTTCTAACTATTAACAAATATCTTAACCTAACTATTTTCCATAGTTTGCTTCTCATAAGATTGACTGTTGTCTAAGAAGTTGAAAACTAAGCTTCGTGGTTGCCTTCATATTTATAACAACCGTACGAATATGGCTTCATTTTATGGTGGTGGTCATCAAAGACTTTATCGAACGATAAATAGTTCAATGGTCCTTAAAGATCTTCCTCAATAATAGCTCTTACCTTTGGAACAGAAAGCAGGAATTTAACTGTCAACACAAAGCAGTATTATACAAATAGTGCTTCATAGTTCTTAACAAACTGAGAGTTATGCAACACACCATACACCGTCCAAATTGCAAACTTGTAGCTGTGGCATCGTCTTTGGTAACAACGAAGTCGTTCTATTAGTGTTATTGGAAGGAAGCAAAATCAAAATCTAATCACTGCCTTCTTTCTATCTTTTTCCTTTGTTTTCAATTTCTTTCAAAGTGCTCTCTAGTGCATTTAAAGTCTCGTTACTGGTTTCAAGTCTACATGGGCTAGACTCGTAGATTGGAGTCCTCACTTCCATTTCTCAGCCATACTAATGCAAATGGAAACAAAATAAAAATTTTACAATAGTAGGGCCGAGGGGTTGTCCACTCTCTGCAGTCAATGTTCAAAAATTGAGCTGTCAACGGTAGTTATCTGCAGTCAATGGCAGCCATAGCATATGCAGTCATAAGCAGTCAACTGCAGTCAGTGTGCAAATTCAGAACATGTAAAGCCTCGAATCGGGCCCATGTCTTTTTCAATGTTCCCCTGCTTGACTTTTAGAGGCTTTTACGTCTATGAAATATCTGAATTCTTCAGTTCATCTATCGGCTTTACGGTTAATGTTAGTTCTTTTTGACTCCTTATGTTTTATGAGTTTAGACAGCTTGTTCATAACTGTTTTCTCCTCTGGCAATAACTTCAGCTAGTTGGAAAACTAATTGGTAGATTAAATTTACAACGATTCATACGACTGTAAAATATGGAGGAAAATACGACAGGTTTATGTCCAAAGGTAGAGTTGAAAACATCTAAAAGTGGAGAAATTGTTGCTTACACTTAACCTTCTTGAAGGAAACGCTACTTTTGCTATTTTTGTCTGCTTTGAAGTGTCTCGAAGTATTTTGCAAAAAAAAGATGATACTCATAATTTATGTAAATAGAAAGATTAAATTGTAAGAAGTTTATATTTTCTGCATGCCATCAAATTTAATTTTCATAATTCAGCAACTATTTAAATTAAGTTTTACTTTGAAGTTCAAGTAAGTAAATTAACTCAATTACATATTACATTATATTGTGCACCCTTATTTTTCTAAGGGTAGCTAATATTATACTACTTATTTTTCAAAATTTTTGCTATACCAGGTTACTGTGCAACCATTTCAGTATCCGAGTAATGGACCCATTCAGGAAAGGTAAATGCTGAATAATAGCAACCAACCACAACACAGTAAATAACTAAGCATCTCAACCTCTAACTTTTCCTGAATGGACCAAACGTTTCATTTCAACACAATATCTTACTGAACAGCAACAAAATGCAGCAATCTTTATGGTGATGATGCCACTTTGACCATTAAAAGCATTTTTAACATAAGTATGGTTACATTTTGAGAGAGCCAAATTTAGACTGTAAAAGAGGTAGTAAACTGCTCAATTAAGTCCAAGTAGCTACCACCCCTGCAGTCGTTAACCAACCATTCATGAAACTCGTCGAAGAAGAAAAAAATTGCAGTCGTGTCTCTCCATAGCAGGGATGCTTGCTGACTAGACTACGCAAGCATCTTCTCTTTATTCACTGGAATTAGTATACAACTTCAGGTGTGTTGTGGCTGTAAAGTTATTAGCCCAACATGGCCCAAATAAGTGCCATTCCTTTCACCAGATTTCTGGGGTCTCTTAGCCAATCAATGGTAGTTCGAGAACTGATGAGCTTGTATAAGCTACTTGGAGGATGTCCAAGAGCACAATCAAACAGTTGAACCCCAACCCCAGATGTGTTCTGGCTGTTCTTAGCCCAACTAGCCCAAATAAGTGCCATTCCTTTCACCAGATTTCTGGGGTCTCTTCGACAAGCTATAGTAGTTCGGGAACTGATTGGCCTGGATAAGAAGAGGATTCTTGGAGGATGTCCAAGGGCACAATCAAAAAGTTGAACCTTTTTTGAGCGCTGGTTTGCTTCAAAAATTGAGAACTTCTTTAAATAGTTATTTCCAGTATCGAAAACTTGAAATGGTTGATTTTACAATTTCGTTTAATACGTGGCGCCGTGTGTACCTAGGTACTTGGTAAAAGGGAAGAAAGGAGAAAATTAATATTAAATGAAGTTAAGTATTTTTTCATTTTAATTTAACATTTAAATCGCGCTGTTAAATTTTTAAATATAAAGTAGAAGTATTACATTGTTTTTAATTATAATAGTACAAAGCAAAGCTCGTAATGAATGCACTTGAAAAAGTTTTATTACTATATTTTATAAGGGGAAATGTTCTTCTAAAAAGAATGAATTATTCATTTCATCTGTTTTAATGATTAGAGGGATTTTTAACGAGTAATGTAAAATTATTTTTATATTACTACTTTAAAATAGGTGGGATAGAAAGGTGAGAGAATGCAAATTGAGTCACAACTTTATAGAATGGCTCTTGTAAATAGTTTATTGAAGAGATAAAATATAATATCCTCCTTTTATAATACCTAAAATTTTACTTCTTTTTCTTACCTCCTCTATATTGGCTTCTTAAAATATAGGAGACTTTACCAAACTATCGATTTCGTAATTTTAAATTTCTGTTTGTTCAATTTAATCACTATTTTTTATTAACCATTCAATAAATAATCCTTCTTTTATTGTTTAATAAGATTTTATTCCTGTATTTTTATAATATAAAATTTTGTTTAAGTATCCTATTTAAACTAAAGCCTTCGTACCAGTAGTTTGTACTTGCTTGAAAGAGACACAAATACCCAACAGTTTGTATGAAGATGTGGTTATCTATAACCACAAGATGTATAGATATTTCTAAGAAATTATAGACCTACTGTGCCAGATACACACCTACATAGGATAGTTTTCAAACGGATAATAACCAACGCAGTTACAAAGAAAGAAAGTAGATGCTCAAGCACCACATGAGCAAGCAGGATTTAAATGTGGTTCAGTACTTATGATATATGATAACTTGCAAACTAAATGGTCATTAGGGAAAAGAGCAATAAATAAAATATGAAAATATAAATGGATATCTAGAATAGTCCGACTGCAGAGAGACCCAGGTATCGATGAGACCCCAAAAGTGAACTCGGCAACTTTTTTCCGGTCGCATTCGGATATGAATTTTAAACTAGAAAATAATCACAAAATCTGGCAAAACACACCGACCTCATAAGTCATAAGAAAACCATGCTGGGATTTTGTACGACTTTGTGAAAACTATCGGCTCATCAACGAGAACTGCAGACTAAGAAACTAAATGGTGTAACACCGATCTTACGATTGAGTGTCCTCGACATCACTCGAGTCGAAGACGAGATGGATTCGAAACGATAAACAAGCAACAACAAACACTTTGAACCCAAAAAGAAAAATATTTATTTAAAATTAAAAAAATAACAGTTTCTGTTACTCAAACGAAGCTTATAAGTTTATAAAATAAAATAAAAAACGTTCTTCGGATGACTATCGCGTTCTCTGGACACCGCACTCTGGTGGTGACTCTTAGCACTCGATCCTTAAACGTAAATGGGGACACGTGGTTAGCTCGAAAGCTTGACCAGCGTTCCTCCAGATTGACAGTCGGCCAACAAGTCGAAGACTGTAATCAAGCCCCACGCGGTCGGTTTAAAAAACCCAAAGACCGTTGAATAGTCTCACACGGTCGGTCAAAAAGCCCTAAGGCCGTTGAGAAGTGATTGGCCACTAGGCCACCCCACTTGTAATCTGATCGACAGTCGGCCAAGAAGCCAAAGACTGTAATCGAGTCCTACACGATCGGCCAAAAAGGCAAATACCGTGACCTGTGGTTAGCGCGAAGACCTGACCAACAGAAGGGGTGTACTGGGGTAGACGAAATCAGCTTAAACCCTACAACTGCAGCTTGTTCCAGCCGTTGGTGCAGGGACGCCAGCCCATCAACTACCCGCAACACAAGAGGATCTCACTGGACGCAATAATGCACTTTGTACAGTGGATGTACACGGACGGTCACGGATTCTCTTGAAACCAATGCACGTCGAATATTTATTAATTCTCCACCACCAAGTTCTTAGCACTAATCAGAACTCTACTTTCGATGTAACTACGAGGTGGGGACGTACATTTTACTCCGTACGCTTCGTACTCATATCTTTACCATTATCATCAAACTCTTACATAAATGCTTTTTATGCGATTATGTAGGTGGCGGTAGATGCGGGGGCTTAAAAGAGGTATAGAATAGTATAATTTTCTACGGGTTACGTTAATTATAAATAATATGGGTTATGGATCCATCCTTAACCTTAGTTCAGTTTCCTTAAAGAAGGTTACTAGCCTACCCCTGTATGGCATTTATTAGCCTCGTGTAGTGGAATAAATTACATAGTTTAGACGAGGTTAATCAAAAACGAAATAAGAGTTTTCGCGTCAAAAATTAGCCCTTTCAAAACTAAGACCTACTGAACAACCAAAAGTTAGCTTTTTAATTTTTTGGGGAAGATTTTTCTTGCATCCTTTTTAAAATTTTTAACTTTTCTTTTAAAAGATTTAGCCCCTCCCCCCTAACTCTTAAGAGGGACAAACAGATGTAGTTCTCTACATGTATTCTGAATTTTTTTAAATATCTACTGCTACTCGCTAGACAATTTTGAAACACTGACTCAGAAACTAAATAAGGGTCTTAAAACCTATTAACGCCCACTGGCATCATATGACGACAGACACACTTTATTTTTTATAACCATTTGCAACTTTTGAGGGTTTTTTTTTGAATCCATAAATTTGAAATTTTGTGCTTGGACGTTAATGGTTAGGAGAAATCTAAAGTTCTTACCATCAAAAACGCTGTTTTAACAATAAGCCAATTCATTCTTTCAATTTTGTTACGTCAAACGTTTGCCTAAAAGGGTGGGTGCCAAAAATAATTTACTGATACATGTTGAAAATATCTCTGTCGCTGCCTGTAACGTCATAGTCGTTACAGTCGATTAAGGGTCGTACAAAAATCGCAGTTAAAATTTTGATTAAATTAAATTGAGAGAGCTAATACTTGATTAAAACTGTTAAATAATTAATAATTAGTTAAAATTTTGGCTTTCTATTATTTCAATCATGTCATTTTATTTGTCAGTTTAATTTTCAAATTATTAATACCTGGCTATTGATAACGATAAGTAGTATTATCTTCTTTTAAAAATATGTCTGCTATCTTTTTACTTTTATGCATCCAATGTTTAGCTGTTAGTTTTAAGTTGGTCGTGTTGTTTGTTAGGTGTGTGTGTGTGAGTTAGTAAACTTTTTAATTAAAATAAAGTGTTATGGTTTAAATTATGGTAGCTAAGAGTATAGTTAAAAAGGTACAATTATTATTAAGGTTATAATTCAAGTCAAACTGTTTACTCTTTTAGTCAAATGTTATGTATAAACTTACGAGATATAAGTCCTTGGTTAAATTTTGAATTAATTTTTGTTTCTTTTTCTCCTTTCAGGTGAGCAAAAATTTCTTACTAATTCTAACATACGAGGGATTTAAGGCGACAGCACTATGTATTATGTAAGTACGTACATTTTGATGTTTTGGTGGAAGGTCCATTTGTCTTTTTGTATTCTCATTCTTATGTAGCTTCTTTAAATTAATTTATAAGGGCTGCTTTAAACTGATACGAACAACCGGTAGGGTTTCTTCTTACCACCATGATAGGTTAGGTGTATAAATTGTATTAGGCAGGTTAGATATTTAAGCCCAAGTTGTGGTTTGTGAGAACAAAGAACATGGTCCGTTGTCTTAATTTATTATTTTCCCTTACAAACTGCTTGTATTAATTATCAACATTGAAAGTTAACGCGTAAGTTTTTAATCCTACAGAGTATACAGGCGCAGTTGCATAAGTCGTGCTTCTGAGGTCCAATAACATGAGTTGTATCAAAACTTCTTTTTTAGTATTCGTAGGTCAAAAGAAATTTTTAGTTTTTGTTGTTAGAACACAATAAGATCAATTTTATTTTTAACTTTGATATGGTATCTTTTTTAAAAATTAATAATTGCTTATTAATTTATCGATGGCAGCATTGTACATTTTTTCCCAAAAATTAAATTATAACCTTCTGCGACTGCATAATTTACTTTCTCTTTCAACTTGTATCCCCATTACTGTTAGTAAAAGGACATGGAAGATGGGCTTCTATGCCCACAGCTTAATTTTAAAAAATATCTATTTACAAATTATTAAAAATTTTAATTCTTCTATCGAGTGTCAGTATTTTCAGAACTGTTACGTAGAGTATACACTTTCACTTATGCATGATAATCTTCGTCATTGACAATCTGACAATAGCCATTAATTTATTTAATGCACCAAAAAATTCAAACATGTGGTTTAGCCTTCGTTATTTAATGTAAGTACCTATATCAAGCATGTCAAATTCACGACCCACTGCCCACAACGAATATATTTGCGGCCCAGCCAAAAGTTTCAATCACTGCCAACAAAATTTACTCTGAAATTGGAAAGATGGTCACAGAGAAGAGATGTCAACTGGCAGGCAATTGCCGATGGGGCCAAACGTTTTTGACCTGAGAAAATATTTTCTGGTCGCCAGGTACCAGATTGCAGCTAGCTCAAGTCGTTTACATGTTGCTAGGTACAGTCAGCCTCACAATTAATAGCCACCCTGGTTATACGTTTAGCACGAATTGTGGATGAAGCCATCATAACACCCCCTACTTAAATTGAGAGGTAACTTTATTTTGCCAGCAAATAGTAAATCAAAAATCTCCCCTTCTGTCCTTTTGTCGTTGTTGGCTAATAACTACCCTGGCGTATAGCCCGGGTGGTCAGTAATTGTGAGGTTGACTATACATTGGTACAGTAGACCACAATCTCTATAACGACTGTCACACACTTCTCCTAACTCTTCCTTAATCTCGAACCTGACTTTTAATCGAATGAGCACATAATAATGACGCTTTGCCAAGTTTGGAACACAAAAACCGTTTCAGAAATGCAAATGGAAATTACTTGATCACTCTTCTTATAGGCTAGATTTAGCACAGCACACTTTGATTTATCAAAAACTCGTTTTCATAATAGTCATAAGTTTGGACATGCCGCTATTCGAGATCAATGACGAGCATAAGAAAGAAGTAGTGTGTGACAACTTGGCTCAATATCCCCAGATGGAAACTTTTTGTAGGTGGTGCCGCGTTACAAGTACCTTATTCGGGAATTCCTTTCTTATTGAATCCTAATTCTCTTGAACTATTACTGTTATTGTTGTTGTTTACAACGCCTTGGAACAAAATAGTTTTTATTTTGAGTATGATCGGTTTTGGGGACGGAAAGAAGGGGCCAGATTACAGATACGGCACCAAATGGGGCCACCCAGGCGCTGCTATGTTTCTATAAAAGTTTTAAGTTTTTTTGCGTCCACATAAAGTTAGACCTTGTTTAGTTAGCCTTTGAGTTTGGCATGCTTGATGTGCACGATGTAAATTCAGTGGCATACACGGTTAGTTTTCAATTATCTTGGGATCTTGGAATGATCTCAAAAATTCAACCATATTTCAATTTTATCGGCTACGTTCGTACCAATACCAGTGTTACTGTTAATAACAAAAATTTTCATTCATGATTGATATTTAAAAGTTAGAAGCTTCGACAGTTAGGAAAAAAGATGGAATTCAAATTCTTAAAACGCAAACCGTATTCAAAAATGACCATTAGTTACGTCACAGTCTATACATTGTTCACCGACAAGATGCAACTAGGCCACTCCTTAGAAATAAACCGAATTTTCAAAATTCGACCAATAGAAAAATTCTATTCGAATATCGCGCCCTTTTTTTGGGGAGTGGCTTAGCCGCATTTTTTCCGTGAATATTGTATAACTTTAAACATTTTTTGACATAAAGCGGATAGTATGTAAGGTCCAGGCCTATCGCAGAAGTCTATTACTTTAAAGCTCATTTCAAACGCCATAAAAAAGTATCTTGTAAATGACTCGTTCAATTTAATTACCACCCTCCCATTTTTCCCAATTTGGTCGATTTTAAGAGACTGCTAGGGGGGCCTAAAAAATTATTTTTCCACTTTTCCACTGTTTTGTGTCTTACCTTGACCAACCTGAACAAAACTGAAATACATCGGTTTCACACAGTGGCGTATCTAAGAACTTGGGGGCATCCCCGCAAGATTCAGAGTGGAGTCGTAATCCCCTCCCTCTAAAATATTTTGATATTACCAACAATAAAAGTTTATTTGAAAAGTTCAGAGAGTTTCTACTTAAAATAATAATAAAACTAATTAGTGGCTAAGTAACTACAGTAGAACCCTGTTATAAAGTACCCCTTTATAACGTTTCTGGATATAACGGACTAAATCTTTGGTCCCATTTTTATATTTTGTTTATTTATTGTGTTTTTATAACAAACTTCCGGTTATAACGTACCAAATTTTTCGGCCCCTGATAGTACGTTATAACGGGGTTCTACTGTAGATAAAAAACGCCAAAAGTATACACAGACTACGGAAAATATAATTTTTCTACTCCCATATGTGAAACTAAGCATTTCGTCATCACTTACTCGTTACGAAAATAGCATTTTCGTCTCTAGTGAGAAAAAGTGTTATTACAAGCAGATGTTATTTACAACATGAGGTGAAACCAGTTTTTTTGTGGTCGGTTCACATTTTAGTAAAAAGAATTATTTTTTTAAAATGTACTAATTATCGTCGTAGAAAAAATAGCATTTACGACTCGAGATGAAATCCGTTTTTTTCGTTCGAAAGATTAATTCACTCGCCCCTACGGGGCTTGTGAATTAAATTCTATCTCACGAAAAAAACGTATGTTTCATCTCATGTTGTAAAAAATACTATTTTCTGTTCTTTAGTAAATAGTGGGTTCAAAGCCGCATATTCAGAAAAAACATTTTTTGATTTTTATCGAATTAAATGACAATGACATCCCTTATAATGCACTTTTTGGCCGTTGGGTTGTACCTGAAAATCTCAACTTTGGCAAGTCGATTCTACTCATCAAGTACCTACTATATTTTTGTTGAACAAAAAAGTTTTTTCTTACTTTCTTGCAATGCCAGTGGATAAGTTAATTTTTGATCCGCTTTTGGTGCTTTAGAATTTTTTCCATTTCCATTTTCTACTGAGCTGAAAGGTACGTTGTTATTGGCCTAGAATAATTGATCGTCTGTCGATTTTGCATAATTGCGTTTTTTACTATTTCTAAAACTTTTAGAACCGACCTTTTTACATAGTTTACAAATGCAGTTTGCCGACAAGACCGAAGGTTTATTAGTTGCTTATTGTGGAAACATCTGTGTAACTTTACAAGGGAAGAAAAGTATTTACCTACTACTTTTTTAAATTCTCAAATACATAATTACAAAAACAGACATCTTTTAAGTGCCTCTTTATGATACAAACTACGGAATTTTTTGAGGACCCCCTTTATTCGTGGGCCCTCCAGCAACGCGGGCCCTGCTGGCTTTTTATTTACGCCACTGGTTTCACAGTTCTGAGCTGGACCATCTGAGGTTACATAAAACGGTAAAACTAACACTGGACCTTTTGTAATGTTGCTTTGGGCACTCTTTAGTGGACTTTTGACAAGAATAATTGAAATCGGTGGCAGAAATTACAAAAAACTGTGTATGCATTCACTCGTTTTTAGTTCACAACATTAACAGAGCTAGTATTGCCTTACACGATAGATTAAGGTTGTTTATACTCTGACCAAATAATTTCGCAACTAATCTTCCGTTGGCTAAGTAAGGCACAGAACCAAACTTGAGCTCTTCCAGGTGTAGCAGTTTATTTAGCTAGCAGAACAACGAGTGACCCCACTAGTAATAAATTACCTTGGTGTAAGCAAGTGTGCTGTGGTTCTTCGGGGGGTTCGTTAAGACGTCATCATCATTTAATTTAGATGAGGACCCATTGAACCAAGTCCTTTGTATTGTTCGGTTGTTCGCACCTCTTTATTTTCTCACTGGTTGGTCCGAGAGGGGTTTCGCCATTAATAAACTGTTTGGTGTTCTCTTCTATAGATATGCTCTCCCATATAAATTCTACTACGGCGCTTTTAAGAATAATTAATTTCAAAGACCCACTTTGGAAATTACCCTTACTTTTTTTCGACGTCTACGTAATATAAATAAGACTTAATACCATTTAAAATAATTAAAGGAGCTTTTGGAATTTGTGTGAAAGCTTCGTTAATGTAATATGCTCTTCTTTAGTGGTGTGATTTTACAGATTTCTAGTTGTGTCTATAGAAATTTATAATTGAAACATACGAAGTTACTTTATGTGTATGTACTTAGGCTGCTGTATAACGTTTGTAATAAACTGTACTTCTCCACTTCTCAAATTATTCTCTAAATGATGTACAGAATTATTTATTTACTTAGGTTAGATAACAACTAACAGGGTAGAAGTAGGGTAGGACTTTCGCCCTAATTACGAACTAGTCCTATTATAGCTCCATTTGTGGTGCAAGTGTGCTTTGGATAAGGTAAAATAGGGACCGAGTACCTACGTGTGTTACAGATTTTTTTTAACTACCCTTAGTACAAAAAATTTAAACCCTATTTAAAGATACGAATTTGTAAGGTTATTAAAGGCAAGTTCTTTCTTTATGGGACTTTTTCTTTCCTTCATCGACTTCCGTGTCCCACAAAAAGTGACTTATTAATTGGTTTAAAAAGGCGATTCAACAAAATTTGGGGTGAGAGTACTTTAAATTATCATAGATAACTGGTGTAAGTCAAAAAATTAGCTTCCTTACCAAAAATTACCTCAATTTCATTTTTTTGCTGTAGGGGAAAGTTGGGTAATTCCGACCACTATTTTACAAATGACTATATCTCATTTATATTAAATAAAATTATAGAAAAAAATTGTCCATCACAGTCCTCGACATATTCTATTTTTAATATTTCTACTAAATGCATAAATTTGGAAAATTCCAAAACTGGGTAATACCGACAATAGAAGAGTAATGCCAATCTCGCATTCCTTAATTACGACCACATTTAAAATGCTCTGTAAGACATTTACTAATATTATAAAAGGCAAGCATATAAACTAAAGGAACTAAAAAAAGTTCTACAATTAAACTCATTTTTGACCTATACCTTATAGCTTAACTCGTAAAGAAAATAGCGACCATGGTAGTTGGGAATTTCCGATAAGATGTTAATAAACAAAAAAAATTAAAAAGAGCCTTAATTGTATCATATTGAAATAAATAATTACACAAAAACGAACTAAACAAAAAGGCCTTTCCAATGACCCATTTGAGAAATTTATGCAATTACTTATGCAAGTGTAATTACCTATTTATTTAACAGTAACAAACGTGAAATAACGGTTCGCGCGATTTTGTAGGAAAACAATTATCTAAACTAATAATCTAAATAGTCTCATCTAGTTTTAAATACATATCCTAGATATCTATGGCGTACTTTCGCCAAATATATTTCTAGTAACTGTAATATGCCTAGGTCGGTATTACCCGGAAAGTCGGCATTACCCTACTTTCCCCTAATTTTAAGACTTGTTTATAACTCGTGTATATTTTTAAGTTTTTTTACGTCATCAGTAGCAAACCGTTAAGTTGGTGTATTTTTGTAAATCAAGAGATGCTCTCATTTTGCACTTTAGGGATGGATATTTTTTTTTAAAGTTACAGGATTCATAAATTCACATTTGGTTGAACCGGAAATGCACACAAACTCTATTTTACAAGGGGTGATAATTTATTGTTCTCACCGTGTACATAAATTATTTCATTAATTGGAAACAATTTTAAAAAGACTTTAATTGTGAAATTTCAACCCTTAAATCTTGTAAACCTTTAAGTGAGGTCTTGTATAATAATTGAGTTGTACGTAAATTAATTCTTAAATTAAAACTGATCTGTTCCTTTCGTATTAGATGTCGGATTTACACATAAACCACATTTTAATTTAGCTTATTATATTTAAAAGGGTGGTTTAAATTTAAACTTCATCCAAAGTCGTTTGAAATAAATAAACTTCCGTTTTAGTTCGTGAAAGATATTTTCCAAGGCATCGAATTAAGTTTTTTAAAATAAATAGAGGGCCTTTTTGTAATCCGTGCATGGGAAAAATGAGGAGGTTTTTTTCCCTAAAATTAAATTAGTCATGAATAGAACAAAGTTTTGAAAATGGCATCGTATTAGCAGTTTTTAAACTCTCCCCGAAGTAAACTTTTTATGCGGCTGTTTTTAATTGAATGCTTAATTAAGTCGAAATTAAATTAATTTAAATTTTTAAAGTGATAAAAGTTACTTTATGTAAGTAAATCGAAGGGGTTGTTTCAGATTTTTTAATTAATTAACACCTAATTACAGCTCAAAATTAAAATTAATGAAAACATTTTTTGACGGGACCAAATGCTAATTTAAGGGATGTTTAATTATTTCTCGTAATTATTTAATTTAATGAGTGAGTTAAGACGGATGATTTTCTACTTTTGATACTTAATTACATATTTAAATTTGTAATTAATTAAAATATTTTTTGGGGAGCAAATTGCCCTTATACGTCATGTGTGAGCAAAAGTAATTTAAAACTTTTTTTAGAAATGTTAATTGTAACGGTTTGTTTTATGAATCATGAAAATTAAATTAACCTTATGTAACCACATAACTTATGATTCTTAGAATTTTCCAGAATTAACACAAGATGAAGGAGAGCTGAAATTTTTTTGAAACAACATCCTTTTTTGCACACTTTTTATTCACCCACAAATATATTTTTTCAATTACAACACGTAATTACACTTTAGTTGTTTTTAATTAATTAAAAATCACAATTAATAATCGGCACTGAAAATTTCACAAACTCAAAACTAATTCACTGAATAATGGAGTTGTAGTTTCGCGCAACCTTCGTTTGCTCCATACTTCTTTACATTCCATACGTCTTAAGTACTATGGGAAGTAAGGAAGCACGGAACTCTCGAAGATCTTCCATGATGTATTAGCGATGTGTGTAAGTTAGAAGATCGTCGGTTGGCAACTAAATGCATCCTGCATCCGAGAGCTACTATTGAGATGCCTCTTAAGAAGCTCGTCTAAAAATGGCCCCGTGTATGCCATTGGTGCTAGAGGAAAGGAACATAACTCTACACCCAACCCCTCTTCCCAAATTTGTCTTTTCTTAAAATACATCTGCGGCTAGGCTGAACCCCCCGGCTGGTTTCTTTGCTAGGGCTGATAATTATAGACTACCATGTGTTAGCACATGTGTTGGTTGTCGATATACCGTCGTCGTCATAGTGGCAAACGTTTTAGGATATCTTCGCTTTAGTCCGACCTTTACTTGGCAGGGGATTCGCTTTCCTCTACCATTTTTCTTACGTCTTGTTTTTATTTTTTATTTATATAAACTTGTGTCATCCACCTTTTGTCAAATTCTTTCGTCTCCCCTATTATCGGCGCCCTAAAAAAATGAGACAAATAAAATAAATTCGACATTAAAACATATCCCTTCTACGTGAATAATGATAAGTGGCAATCATAAATTCATAGAATCTATAACGTCTATTTTTAAGGGATGTCTATTTTGTCTCTGTCAGAATATAGGCGTATGTTTAGAACAGGCGTCGTTTTGATATAAGTGCGATTTATACAACATCGTCAATCATCAATATTAAAAGAAGTTTTTTTAATGTTCAGTCAAAAACAGAATTTTTTGCATATTTTACTTCCTTTGCCAATGATACGTTATAATTTTAATATTAAAGAAGGCTTCGTTAATTATAAAGTTGATTTTCAAATTTCAAAATATCGCAGAAAAACAAATTTTAAACATTTGATAAATTGGGTTGTCACCGTGTCACCCTGACCCTTTTTGGGTAACCATTTAGCGAAGGTTGTTTGTATATATCGGAACGAGGTACCAAGTTTTCAAGCGACTGTTCCACAGTTTTGTTCTTACCAGCAGGGTTGGATTAGTCACAAATCGCATGAAGCGCGCGCTTCAGGGCCCGGTGTTGTGGAGGGTCCGGAAAAAAGTGAAATAGTAAATGCTCTACAACTTCTTCTCTGAAGACTTTTATGTAAAACAAAGAGCTGAGATGCTAGAGGCAAAAGTTTGACGAAAAACGTGAAGCAAAATATTTTTTTCATGTACTAACGATTTTTGTGGGCGGGGATCTGAAAAACTATAAAAGGAATAGAAAAAGATGAATTCAAGCAATCTTGTAGGAAATTTAATAAGCTTTCATTTTGCTAAGAATAATTTTTTTCCTAGGATACATCGTTTTCGAGATATAAGTGAAAACCCAAAAAAAGGAATTTTTCATCCCCTTGCTTCTTTAGCCATTTAGCTAGAACCGAAATCTTCTAGTATTTTTACCTCCAAGTCCTAACAAATCCAAACAAATTAATAAAATAAAATTCCACCCTCTCTTCCATGTGCTCTATAGCATCTTCGTTGACTAGACATAAATAAACTATAATTTTGTGAACTGCAGTGTATTTTTGTAGGGGCCCGAATATAATTAGCGCTGCAGGTCCCAACGTTGTTTGATCCGACCCTGCTTACAAGTAAATAAGGGTTTATTTTTATTAATTCCGAAAAATACAGTTTAAAAATATTGTTCAGGGTGTTTAAATTTTTAAGTCAACTAGATAAAATAAAATCTCAAAACTGTGTAAAAATTATTTCAAAATATATACATAGTTGATTTTTAAATAATTTAAATTTAAATTTTCTTCTTCTATCCAGAATTTATTATCTTTTTAAATTGGGAGATGATTCTAAATTTTCATTCTATTAACATTTTGCAATTTTTGTCTCATTAAAAGCTTGTTTTTCTCTTTGAAAAATAAATGGAAATTGAATACAATATTTTTGGATATTTCAAAACACATAATTAATTAATTAAGGGCGGTGCTGCAGGCGAACATCAAATTGAAAAAATAAATGCCAAAAATATTTAATTTCCATTTATTGTAATTTTATTTTCAGTTTTTATTTATTAGATGTGCTTTTGGAGTTCTTATTTTATATTATGTAAACAAGGTGTTTGAGTGCTCATTTTTGAGCGCTTTTTAATACAATTTGTAGTGGGCGCATTTTGGGATTAATAGTTTAAAAAAATATAGTGATTCAAATTTTCCCCATGGGGGTTGCCACGCCGTCACCACATCACTATTACATTGAGCAGCGACCCTACTTGGCAGCCTGGCATGATGCAATGTTTACAATTTGGCGAATTCAGCCGATAGAGTTCCCAACAGCTGAGCGATTCCTCATTCTCTATATCTCTGTCTATTTTTTAACACGAAGACAGAGATAGATGATGAACGATCAGTAGGCTTTATGGAATTCACCCATGATGGTCTGCATTTCATTTGTCCGTTGGTCGTTGTAAATTACAGGACTTCTGATGTATATATATTTCGAGCTGATTAAATTTTTCTGAGGCTATTCCTGAAGTCCTCGGAAATCATTTTCACTTCTAGTTTGCACGTGCATTTTTGTGTTATTGGCATTTGGATACTAAAACAAATATGTCGCCTGATAATGTAGTAACTACTAGACTCTGTTTAGCAAACAGATGCATCTAAACCACTCCCCAATTTCTGTCAAAAAAGGCTGACGCATAAACCGTATTTGCAAAATTCGGCCAATAGAAAAATTATCTCCCAAAATTATTTGGGAGCGGCTTAGCTGCATCTGTTCCCTAGATGGAGAATAGTCTCTTCTGCAGAACACAAACCGATCATTTTAACTTCTCCAGTCGGAGTGGCTACTTAAAAACCGTAATGCGTCACTCTGTTCAATGATGCTCAAATTGGAATAGACTTATTACTGCTCTGTACTCTCTCATTTCGACTAGATGGCGTTAGACAGTGCCCTGATGCCAAGTGAAATGTGGTTAGACCCAAACTAATAGACCCTTCCAGAAGGGATAGCTTGGCCATCGTATCTGAATCTACCATGTTAGAAGAAGTCTCTGAAAGGGGGAGATGTTCTACTACTGCATCACAGATCCTTGCTGGACGAGCGCTAGGGATAAGTTCGCGCAGATTTGGCCACGCCCGTTTAATAATTTAAATACGTTTTGGTGGGGATAAATACCAATTTAGTGATCTACGCATCCCCACCGCTCGCCAGCATAAATTTGTCTTGCAGTATTATTTCATGTTTGAGAGTTTTCAGAGGAAAAGCGTAAAAATTAAAATTCGCCGAGAAGATGGAAAATTTTTAAGTCTTCTCAAGACAATATATTACCAATTACTTAGGCACCAGGACGGCCACCTGGAAAATTGTTCGAAAGTTAGCAATTTGTGAAGCCAAAATCTTTAACAAAAGACGAAAGAGATGTTAAATTAAATTGAATGTCTGCTCTACATACACATTTTCATTGTGTACCTGGCAGCTCTTTATGGTTTCACACCCCATAATTGATTTATTTAAAAATTCTGATCATATATGTAGTTCCAGTCTCAAAGTCTATTGGTCCATATTTGGTAATTTGATGTAATGATAGTGACATTGTTCGCATTAATTGAGATGAAGCCTCTCCACATCGTTAGCAAACGCGCGGCGTAGAAGTAAAAAAAATTACAAGGGAAAACTGGGGGATAAAATTTATAAGAAAAATTTTGTATATTATAAAAACAAAAGATTTATTTGGCAAATGTAATCTATGTCCATTCTTATCTTAATTAAGTATTAACTTAACGGACGCCTAAGGCTCTAAATTACAGATAGCAGATAAAAGGAACAGTTTCGGGGGTTTATAGCGGATATCATTGGGTAACAATGAAAATTACAATGAAAACCTTAACCGGTAATACGAGATGGCGTAAAATTAATAACACATATACATTATACGTATATATTCCACTTTAATTACCTAAACAAACAGCATAAACGTAAACATTTTAATTTATCCCGCCGCCGCTCTCTTCTCCTCCCTCACGCTCTTATTTTTTGTTTTTGTAACCGCTAGGAAACTTTTAATCAGGAAAATGTTAGAAAATCCCTATTACATTTTATTAAAATTAATCAAACGAGAGACTCATCATAAAGTAAGTAGTGCAGTTATGAGATTCTTTGTTGCCTTGTTATTATTCACGAGATTAAGATTTGCATATCCTATATTCACACCGCTCGCAAAATATTTTAATAAGTAAGGAGCTTTTCTTACGAACCGCCGCTCATCTTTTCTCATTCTTAATGCGAATTAAGAATTAAATTATTTTATCAAGGACCTACATTGAATTAATGATGCGATTTTTTTTCTTCGTCGCGGTTAATTTGGTTTGGCGATTATTCTAATTTCCACTTGTTATTTACGAAATTTTCCTGAGTTTTAAGTTTTATTAAATTCTTCTCCTATGTTAATCCAATCTCGAGTCAAATTAATAGGTGCTCGTAGAAAAGACGAGTCAACGACTAAAGTAAGGGTTTGTTCTGATGGCGCTCCATGAGCAACAAAATCTTGGCGATTTTTCATCATATTGCTGCGCCTACCATCGGTGTTCTCAAGACGTTAGAGACAATTTTCAAACACACAATTTTCCACAAATATTACTATTCAGATGTTATACCAGAGTTTTCATTGGATCGCCCTCAAGAAGTACAAAAAGACGTGGTTTGAAGGCGTTTGATGGCAGGTCCATTCATAAAGGATATTTTTTTACGGTCGGCGAAGCCCTAGCTTCGATTCGAGCTAATAATTACGATTGTTTGTACCTCCTGAAGGTCTCCCACGCACAATCGACGTAGCACAAGCAATAAATTTGAATCATAATGTTTGATGAGCATTCATGCTCATGATGGCAGGTCCATTCTTGAGGGATACTTTTTTTAATTGTCAGCGAAGCCCTAGCTTCGATTCGAGCTAATAATTACGATTGTTTGTACCTCCTGAAGGTCTCCCACGCACAATCGACGTAGCACAAGCAATAAATTTGAATCATAATGTTTGATGAGCATTCATGCTCATGATGGCAGGTCCATTCTTGAGGGATACTTTTTTTAATTGTCAGCGAAGCCCTAGCTTCGATTCGAGCTAATAATTACGATTGTTTGTACCTCCTGAAGGTCTCCCACGCACAATCGACGTAGCACAAGCAATAAATTTGAATCATAATGTTTGATGAGCATTCATGCTCATGATGGCAGGTCCATTCTTGAGGGATACTTTTTTTAATTGTCAGCGAAGCCCTAGCTTCGATTCGAGCTAATAATTACGATTGTTTGTACCTCCTGAAGGTCTCCCACGCACAATCGACGTAGCACAAGCAATAAATTTGAATCATAATGTTTGATGAGCATTCATGCTCATGATGGCAGGTCCATTCTTGAGGGATACTTTTTTTAATTGTCAGCGAAGCCCTAGCTTCGATTCGAGCTAATAATTACGATTGTTTGTACCTCCTGAAGGTCTCCCACGCACAATCGACGTAGCACAAGCAATAAATTTGAATCATAATGTTTGATGAGCATTCATGCTCATGATGGCAGGTCCATTCTTGAGGGATACTTTTTTTAATTGTCAGCGAAGCCCTAGCTTCGATTCGAGCTAATAATTACGATTGTTTGTACCTCCTGAAGGTCTCCCACGCACAATCGACGTAGCACAAGCAATAAATTTGAATCATAATGTTTGATGAGCATTCATGCTCATGATGGCAGGTCCATTCTTGAGGGATACTTTTTTTAATTGTCAGCGAAGCCCTAGCTTCGATTCGAGCTAATAATTACGATTGTTTGTACCTCCTGAAGGTCTCCCACGCACAATCGACGTAGCACAAGCAATAAATTTGAATCATAATGTTTGATGAGCATTCATGCTCATGATGGCAGGTCCATTCTTAAGGGTTATTTTTTTTATGGTCAGCAAAGCCATAGCTTCGATTCGAACTAATAATTACAATTGTTTTGTACCTCCTGAAGGTCTCCCACGCACAATCGACGCAGCACAAGCAATAAATTTGAATCTTAATGTTTGATGAGCATTCATGCTCATGATGGCAGGTCCGTTCTTAAGGGTTATTTTTTTTATGGTCAGCAAAGTCGTAGCTTCGATTCGAACTAATAATTACAATTGTTTTGTACCTCCTGAAGGTCTCCCACGCACAATCGACGCAGCACAAGCAATAAATTTGAATCTTAATGTTTGATGAGCATTCATGCTCATGATGGCAGGTCCATTCTTAAGGGATATTTTTTTTATTGTCAGCGAAGCCATAATTTCGATTCGAGCTAATAATTGCGATTGTTTGTATACCCCGTGAAGGTCCCCCACGCACAAAAAACGCAGCACAAGCAGTAAATTTGAACCATAATGTTTAATGAGCATTCATGCTCATGATGGCAGGTCCATTCTTTAGGGATATTTTTTTATTGTCAGCGAAGCCATAGCTTCGATTCGAGCTAATACTATTGTTTGTACCTCCTGAAGGTCCCCCACGCACTCGCCCACGCACAAACAACGCAGCACAAGCAGTAAATTTGAACCATAATGTTTAATGAGCATTCATGCTCATGATGGCAGGTCCATTCTTAAGCGATATTTTTTTTATTATCAGCGAAGCCATAGCTTCGATTCGAGCTAATAATTACAATTGATTGTACCTCCTGAAGATCTCCCACGCACAATCGACGCAGCACAAGCAATAAATTTGAATCATAATGTTTGATGAGCATTCATGCTCATGATGGCAGGTCCATTCTTAAGCGATATTTTTTTTATTATCAGCGAAGCCATAGCTTCGATTCGAGCTAATAATTACAATTGATTGTACCTCCTGAAGATCTCCCACGCACAATCGACGCAGCACAAGCAATAAATTTGAATCATAATGTTTGATGAGCATTCATGCTCATGATGGCAGGTCCATTCTTAAGGGATATTTTTTTATTGTCAGCGAAGCTATAGCTTCGATTTGAGCTAATAATTACGATTGTTTGTACCTCCTGAAGGCATTCCACGTGCAATCGACACAGCACAAGCAGTGAATTTGAATCATAATGTTTCAATAATGAGCATTCAATTCACTTGCAACTGAAAGTCTCATTCGAGACTAGGAAGTACCCAAGCAATTCAGTTTAATAAACTGGTTCATTAACCGACTTGGGTATTGGCTCATTAACAACGAAACTTAGAATGAACCTCTTGGCCTAAATGCAACATTTTTGTAAATTTTGTCGTAACACCTAAACACGTCGAAACATTTTTGAGACGCTAAGTAAAAAAATAAACATCACAGAAAGCTTTGAACTAAAATTAATCCTTCATCGAAGTGCTGCCTATCAAGAAAATTTATCTTAAAACTACTCAATGGCTTACTTTAATTTATGTAACCCTGTCGCCTATGTTTAATGCACACTCGATACCCGTGAGTAGTTGGTATCGATATTTCTGAATCTCAAATTAAGGTTAAATTTTCCGCCGTTTTGTTTTTCCGCCAATTTTCCTCGATTTTTAACGGAATAAAAGTATTCGAGATTTTTGTTAAGAGCGGAAAATTGTTTTTTCCAACTATTTAATGAAATTTAGTACTTGTAAGTAAAAATTAAATATAAGAAAATAGAAGGAGAAAACGAATCACGTTCCGTTCTCTGATTAGGAGTGACAGGAGTGAGGCGCTTATTTATATCTCGTAAGTTGATGCGCTCCTTACTTGGAGCTTTGCTCTATCCGTAATTGAAAATTATCGTATACTTAACAAACTTAACGATCCTATTAATAAAACCCTTAATGAATGAAATAATAATTACGTAAACTTTGTATCATTTTTTTTATTCAAATTCGATTTAATGCACGAAAAAAATTGTAACTTACGATTATTATTATTGGAAGGCCACCCGTTTTTATATTTAAAAAATTCTATTTATTGGTTTTAATACAAACTAAATTTTTATTTTTATATCTAGCTATTCTAATAAATTTGAAACGAAAATCACAAACGTTGCCAAAATAGAAAATTTTTAGCAAACTTTGAGGTTTTCCTCTTATTTACTATTAGATTTTTGTCTTCATAAATTTATAGTGGATTTTTCTTTAGAAGCTTTTTTTTGAAAAAAAAAATTCAAAATGGCACAATTTCATTAAACTTTGAATTCATTCAATAAGAAAATTCGGTGAAAAGCTTATAAGGGTAGCGGAATTAAATTTCAATTTTCAAAGTAATTTTTTTTGCAATTTGCGGACAAGTTGATACGCAAGGAGGCAAACAGATACTCAGGTATGCAGATTACCAGCCATATTGGCAGACAGACAAGCACTCAGGTGAAGGGGCATCATGCATGCAAGCATATACACTTATACAGGGCGGTGACCGGAGCTCTCGATCATAGGGATTTAACATGAAAAATTATATTTCCTGATTCCCAATTTATTTTAGAAATATAATCTCCAAATAAAAATTTTAAAACATAAAATTCTGAATATAAATCAATAAAATAAATTAATTTTTGAAATCGCTAATTATGCTAGTTTTCGGTATTTTCAAATTAAATTTCTGACGTTATAAAAAATCCAAAATTAATTTTGATTATTGATTTGGATGCAGGATTTTATGCTTTGAAATTGCTATTTAAAGATTTTTTTAAATAAGTTGGGAAGCAGGAAATCACCAAAGTATGATTTTGCATGTTAAATCTCTATGACCTAGAGTTTCGGTCACCACTCTCTATACACAGACACATGAGGCAGACAAGTAGACTAGTAGTCTCTATATTTTGTATGAAATTTTGATAATATTGTGAGTGTAGATCACAGGTGGACTCACAGGGAAAGAGGCTGGCTTGCACCCAGAACTTTATACAAGCAGACAGGCAGACTGTGATAGTATACCTACTTTGGGCGCTGGCATGCCTACAGGTAGAGAGACAAGATGCAAAAATACTATAAAGACTCGTCTACACACACAGGCTTGCCTTCCGGTTTACCTGTGCAGGCACGGTTTGGCCTGTGTGGTCTGAACGATATCCACACGCTTTGGTTCGGCCTGTGCAGGCGGTCTGTACAGCGTTCAGGTGGCTTGTGCACGCCGCCTGCACAGTCAAACCGGAAGGCAAGCGTGTGTGTAGACGAGCCTTAAAAGCCGTATAGACACTCTGTCCAATTTAGTACAGAATTTAGTACTGAATCGGCGCAAAAATTAATTGAGCAAGGTGTCAAGTAGTAAGTTGATTTGCAGTCAATGGCAATAAGGCAAATAGAGAGACAGGTTCCCAATCAGGATCACGATCATACAAAAAAGACAAAAATTGTATAAAATACCCTACAAACCGTAGTCTACTCGATGGTCCTTATGTTAAAAGGCTCTGAAAAAAAGTAATCATTGTCCCATAACTAAAATAATTTTAAAAATTTCCTCTTTTCCGTACGTCCATGCTATTTTTTGTTATTTACCAACGAATTCATAAGGAACCGTTTTTATGACTTTAATTATTTTAATTGAACTTGAACTTTGATAGCGCGTAAAAAAATTGTATAGTTTTGGGTAACTTAACATATGGCAACTTACAATAAATTGTAATTTACAAAGAGGCCTATTAATATTAAACAACAGCTTAATTTACATAATTATTACTAAAATTTTAATTTAATGCTTTAAGTTGCACTTTTAACTTCCTTTTTACATTTTTTTTTAAATTATTCTATGCTGTAATAATTTTTATTTTTCCATTTAAGTTGGAATCAAAATGATTTAAATTTTTTTACCCTTTTCTCGAAGAATTATTGTAAAATTTTTATATAATTTAGCTCTAGTGCCCAAGGACAAATTTAAACTTTTTAAAGTAATTTTTGGCAGGGCCAATAATACGCTTCTTTTAAACTTAAGCTTCCTTGTTCCTTCAGTATTCTAAGGTAACAAGCCCTTAAGGCTTTCTCTTTTTATCTGTGTTAATTTCTACCATCTTTCTCTACAGAATGTTAACAATTGTTTGACCCATATTGGAAATGAGCAAAACTCAAAAAATCATTAGACGTATTTTTATCCAAAGATAACATCGCCTTTCTATGCTTCTGTAAGTTAGGGACGTTTTTTCACTTTCCGTTACAAATGCCAATTCCTAGCTCTAGCAGTGGTGTAATTAAGAGTTTGGGGCCCCTTTCGCAAAATCCAGAGTGAAGCCTCTACCCACTTCCGTCGATTTTGTTAAGAGTTTTTATACTAAACTATGTTTCTGGGGCACTCCCTTAACGCGGACCCTATGGACACATTATTTAAGCGATTAACCCTTTAGGATTTTATAAATTCATTCATGTTCCTGTTTAGTGACAGGTATTTTTCCAACCCTCGAATTGTTAGGATGCAAACTAAAGTGCACGTTCATTTAGTCCACTTATGACCGTTTGCACTAATGCTAAGCAGCGACTTAAGAGTTGCCTAAATTGTTGATTTATTAATGAATCAAATGGGAGCAATATTTATTTAGATGTTTCCTAAGTTGTTGCTTAGTGTTAGAGCAAACAGCCATTGTGATCGATTGTGGTATCTCCTTAATAGTAACTCCCTCATCCTTTCAGTCCTGGATCTATCTCATGTTAGATATATGCCACTTTGGTGACAATTTCTCTAAATCAATCACCATCCTACGTCCCCCTCTCTCAATTTCTCTAAACCAACACATATTTTACTTCTCTCACTCTCTCTATCTCTTTTATTTTATACCTCTGTCTCTTTCGGACCTTACTGCGCATTTCCGATGATCCATGTGTTTTTTATCGTGTGGTTGAACCCAATAATACTGGGAAATGAAGTGTCGTTGATACAAGTCATGTGTTCATGTTAGGTCAGTATTCCCCTAACATAGTCCAACCCTTGCCGATCAAAGAACTGTGCTATCTAAAACGTTCTTCTTATTAATACCCTACCTTGAATTAGCTGCATCCTATCTAGGACTTGGCAAGACCTCTTACACCTTTGCTGTGCGTATTTCAAATTTATAGGTGCAAGTTTGATAAGTACCACTGCGTAAGACATCCACATTTGTCCACAGTTTGGAATTACCTTCTCTTTATTATTCATGTCGTCCTTTTCTTTAGCCGATGGATTCCAATCGATTTCCTCGTAATTAATCGAGTTCTCGTCTTAAGTGCTAACTCATCTGCATGTTGTGATGGTCAGGGTTCCTTAGGTGTTGTTTAGGTTAATCGATGTGGTTCTCTCTTTAACCGTGGGTCACTTTGAAATGATAGCACTTTCTCACAGTTTTGGGAGCAATATTTTTATTGGTTATGCTCTTCCTTTACTTCAAGGGTTTTACTTTTAATAGTATGCCCTTCTTTGGAAATTGTGTGGCTTTTGAGTAATACTCTTCATATGTCATAGTATTAGAGATTTTCTATTCGCTACTATTATTACTAGAGATCCCCTTCGCTTCTTTAATGGTTTTCCTTTATCAATTAGTAATGCTCAAATGCCTCATAAAATTACCTAGGAATTGAGATACCTTCTGTACTCATTAAACCTCATTTTTGAGGAGTAGGTCCGAATAATTGTGTACGATCCACTATTGACGTTGTATTTTGTATCCTTCGATTTATTTATAAGTTATTTATTATTCATTAAGTTCTTATTTTAAAACTCGAAAAAAAAAAGATATTTGACAAGTATTTAAACTAATGATTTAAAATTTTGCTATGAGCAGGTTACAAAATATGTCTTTACATAAGCTCCGTTTTGTGCTTAATTTAACATAAAATTTCCAATCATTGAATTTCAACCCTTGAATATTTAAATCCTATAGCGGTTTGTTTAACAGTTAAATAAATATTTTCACCTTCTCTTCCTTCATCATTTGTATTTTACAATTGATCGAACATTGCTTAATGATGTTTACCTATTTATACTAGCAACTTTGTAAAGTTAACTTTAATTTAATTACACATCACACACGGTGATTCACGTACAAATCAAAAAGCTTTTTTTTGGTCTCTTTTTCTCTCCCCCACACCTTCTCTTTAGAAATTGGAGTAGGTACTTACACAAGTTCTTGCTAATTGAAAGTTTTACCTAATTAATTAGTATCGACTATCGAAAGCTTAAAGTATAGACGGTTTACAAATAACATTTCACAGATTTCAACAACTAAAAATACAAACCGACGCGTGTTGTAGCGCTTGTATTATCGTTCTCAGCAATGACGACGACGCTTAAATTAAAACTATGCATATTTATAGAGGTCTATTATTATACGGTTAGGTGTACCATACAAAGCAATTCGCTTGCCAACATTTTCATAATTTTATTATATATTTACATACTTTTCGAAAAAAAAATTAACATAAGGATTAAGTTACACATTTATTTAAAAAAAATATTCGCTGGCGTTTTATTTGTAATTAAAATTTCAAATCGTTTTTCGCCGAGAGTCCCTTTTACAGTGTTACGCTAAAATTAATGGATTGTTTTGCTTTTAAATAAGGGATGAAGTTTGTTAAAAAGGAAATAATGGTTATGGAATGGCACTTAACTTTTTAAATGTAGATCTTATCAAAGTTCAAATGTTCATTAAATTATAAATCGTGTCGATATCTTCATTTACCATTATTAACTCTTAAGAGTACGGATTATAAGAGAAAAATGTTTTTTTAGTTGGATTTTAGTAAGAAAAGTTTTGCTAGTTTGTCTATATACTACAGTGCATTTAGCATTAGCCGTGGGACAAATTAGTATAAAGCTGAAACCTTTGATATTGTATTGTACTTATAGCCCTTATTATAGTACTAAAAGTCCCCACCCTTCCGAGGGCTGGAACACACCCAAAATTGCGTTTGAATCTCAAAAATTACACTTTTTATCATATTTTTGCAATTATCTCGAAAACAAGGTAGTAAGCGAAAAATTATAAAGAGTCAAAAATTGAAGAGGATAAAATTATACGGCAAAAATCTCATTTGCAATTTTTCAAAATATTTAATAGTTTTTGAGAAAAATGTTATTGAAAGTTAACCTATTTTGCGCGATCAAAGTGATGCTGAGCGCCCTATTTTACATTATTGAAAATTTCTCATTATCTATCAGATTTAGAAAAAAAAAATATATATGTAGTTGAAGAGGACATCTTCAGCTTTAAATTACATGCAAAATATTTTGATTTTAAGTAATTTATCATGGAGAAAAAAAATAATGAATGTAAAATAACCTAATTTTTCTTAAAATTTAAAAATCTCCTAAAGTAATTGAGGAAATATAAAATCCATGTAGGATTACTATCTTCATGATGTATACTTTAATGTCCTAAGAGCAAAATTTTTTTCGAGTTTTATTTTGACAAAAAATTGGACTTTGAACTTCATAATTTAAAAAAAAAATTTTCTTAGATATTTTTCTATCTTTAAAGGACTCTCAAATAATAAAGAAGAGATCTAAGGCCATAAATTTTAGTTTGTAGAAAGCCTAAATTTTTATCTCTTTATTATTTTCCTAGTTTTCCCGATAATTTCATAAATATGAGTGAAAGTGCAATTTTGGGGGGTTTCCCCCATCGGAAGGGTGGGGAATTTTAGTATCATAATAAGGACTATAAGTACTAAACAATAGCAAAAATTTTAGAGTTAGATAATTTTGTTCCAGTTTCACCATATGTAAAATTTCATAACTGCAGTGAACTACAATTTTTTTGCTCATATTCTTCATCGTACAAACTGCTGTCGTTTCTAAAGTAGAATTCCTATCAAGATGCGATTAGCAGATATAAAACCTTTAGAGTATTACCTTTATTTTCGTTCAAGAAAAAGTTTGAATTCTCAAAAATTAAGCGAGTAATGACCAATTTCGGAAAAAAACTACGTATTTCGATCTTTCTTCATATTGTTGAAAATTTTTTGATGAAAACGTTAAATAATGTAAATTTTTAAGATGGCTTCTTAAAACGTATACTATAGGCTTTCTACAAACTAAAATTTATGGCCTTAGATATCTTCTTTATTATTTGAGAGTCCTTTAAAGATATAGAAAAATATCTAAGAAAATTTTTTTTTTTAAATTATGAAGTTCAAAGTCCAATTTTTTGTCAAAATAAAACTCGAAAAAAATTTTGCTCTTAGGACATTAAAGTATACATCATGAAGATAGTAATCCTACATGGATTTTATATTTCCTCAATTACTTTAGGAGATTTTTAAATTTTAAGAAAAATTAGGTTATTTTACATTCATTATTTTTTTTCTCCATGATAAATTACTTAAAATCAAAATATTTTGCATGTAATTTAAAGCTGAAGATGTCCTCTTCAACTACATATTTTTTTTTTTTTTCTAAATCTGATAGATAATGAGAAATTTTCAATAATGTAAAATAGGGCGCTCAGCGTCACTTTGATCGCGCAACCCATGAGTACTGTAATACGCGCAAAATAGGTTAACTTTCAATAACATTTTTCTCAAAAACTATTAAATATTTTGAAAAATTGCAAATGAGATTTTTGCCGTATAATTTTATCCTCTTCAATTTTTGACTCTTTATAATTTTTCGCTTACTACCTTGTTTTCGAGATAATTGCAAAAATATGATAAAAAGTGTAATTTTTGAGATTCAAACGCAATTTTGGGGGTGTTCCAGCCCTCGGAAGGGTGGGGACTTTTAGTACTATAATAAGGGCTATAAGTACAATACAATATCAAAGGTTTCAGCTTTATACTAATTTGTCCCACGTGCCTATGTAAAATTTCAGTAGTGCACCGGACTAATAATTTTATTGGATATTTCTTATAAAAATTTCATCAATGGGAAGTTTAATTTGAAATAATCAAGAGAAAAGTTGTGAATAAGCAAAACTTTGTAAGCAAACACAAAAGAAAACCAATTCGTGTGCGATTGATTATCTCGGAAACATTATTGGCAAAAGTTTGAACAGACCGACAACGTGACAAAACTTTTTAATAACAAAAAAGTTTAAACCAAGTGCTCTCTTTCATACATTTATCATTCTTTGTAATTTCGGTAAGATTTTTTTTTTATTTTTCAACAATCGACGATATGAGTTGCATTTTATACTCTGTTAAAGCTACTTTTGACAATGGACGTTTTAAAAGAACTTTTTTAAAATTATCCGTTTTGCAACGTTTTGATCGTATTGGTTCTAGCAAAGCTTATATCCGGGGATTCAGCTTCATATTCAATCAGAGGTGGAAAGTTGGTAATGTTCTACTGTTTAGTTGTTTGCTATAGAGTCAGATTGCAACTTCAAATGGTATTGAAAAATTATTGTTAATTATACTTTTAATTCTTTTTGGTTGAAAATTGATGTTTTATTTGGAACAAACTCTGAGAAACTGTAACGTCACCTCCACAGGCCGACTTATTTTAAGTATTTTACATTTTTGCCCTTAATTTGAATCAGAAATTAAAATTTGAGAAGTATAAGGAAAAGTAAGTTCATAAAGTTATATATTTTTGGCCCCACGAGTCAGTTGACTCCCGTGGCTTTCGCCACTCCGCCACTTTGCCCAGTCCGCGCCCTGTTCGTGAAATTTGTAGATTCAAAAGTGACTTGCTTGCTTCTAGAACACTGCTTCCATTCGACACTTCTCTACTTATCAAATGCTTGTATAGTTCGGTAGTCTAAGAAAGATGAAACCTTGTGAAAATAGGCTTTTAAAGGCATCTTAATTACTCTGTTCAGTGGCGTAAATAACATGCCCGCAGGGCCTAGGTTACGGGAGGGTCCCAGGATAGAAAAAGCCCCATGAACATCGTTTAGTATAAAGTTACGCCAGTGACTCTGTTATTCGTATTTTGGTGCACAAATGACGTAATTTCTTACCCCTTTTGGAGGCAAAGTCGGACTTGTTGGGTGGACAGGTCAGCAATTGTCAACTGGATCAAGTGCTTTTTGGGATTGAACTTTTACATACAAATACGTTCAAGTTTACCACTTGATAAGAAACGTAGCCTAAAACCGTTTTTAACGAGGGAAGGGGGGAATTTTCTCGACCAAATATATAAACACTCAAAGGCCACGATACTAAAGACCAGCAGCACTCGCACATTACTTCGGATTCCCTACCGTAACCTACCCTTGTTTCTGGCGGGACCAAATATAGCCAGTTTGACCCTGCTTAGGAGAGGGTCTACTCACTAAAGACCAGTAGCACTCGCACATTACTTCGGATAGCCTACCCATACGTACTATTGTTTCTGGCGGGACCCAGTTCGACCCTGCTTGGAAGAGGACGTTTTTTTAACTGTTAATAAATAGAACAGATCGTTTGATGGCCGTTTACGAGAAATTTTGACTTGCGATAGAAAATTAGCAGTTGCTTCTATAACCCCCATCACTATGTTGGATTTTTATGATCGGTTAAGAATAAGGCAGTCGCGATAATATCTAAAAAGTTCTCCAAAGTCCCGCGTTCGCTTCCCCATTTTTGAATAATTAGTCTAGAAATTTCATCGTTTTTGAACGCTTTCTCTGTTGCAATAAAAGTGGAACCAATAGATTTTGGATAGGATATAAAGGGCCCCAGGAAGGTCGTTTAGTATGAAATTTCGTTATAAAATTAATTTGCGGTTAAATAAAATTATTATTACCGGGAATGGGTAGGGGCTTGTGGATTTTGCGGGAGGGTTCCTAAACTCTTAGTTAAGCCACTGTTAAAATTCCTGTAGTTGATCTTCTGTAAGCCAAGAAACGAGAAAACGAAAGCGAGAATTTTGATTAGACGATCATGGTAACGTTGAAGTATAAAATTTTCAACCGCCCATCAGTATTTTTAAGGTTTTTCCCAAGAAGAGCCAAAATTCTATATTAAAGCCGGGATCAGAGAAATTTTTCATCGGGGAACGGTCCGAAAATAATTGCTTTTATCAGTGACGTAGCCGGAAATTCTTATGGGGATAATAATTGATTAGTACCAAATAGTCTAACACTGGGTACTGAATATTGACCTGAATTATTTTAGTTTGTTTCTTGTTTCCCATGTTTCTTGACCTTACAAAAAATTTTAACTTATTTAAAGGCCGAAGTGTGAAATTACAGCCCATCGTGAATTTTTTAAGGCTTTATCTACTAAAAGCTAGAATACCTAGGTTAGGTACGCAACACTGCAACAGTCAAAATATTTTTTAGAAAGTTGCCAGTTCTACAATCAATAGACTATAGGTTTGTTCCTACAAACAGTCGAACCAGTTCAGAACGGTTCAGAACTGAACAGCGCAAGCGCACATTGAAGTTGGCAATACAAATTTCAATTTGCGCACACTCCGCCCAGTTACGAACTAGTTCGAGCTGTGTGGGAACAAACCTTATAACTTTGATGTTCTAAGAGCCGTTTGCACTAACGCTAAACAACGAATCAGGAGTTGCCTAAATTGTTGATTTGTTAATAAATCAAATGGGAGCAACATATTTAGGCGATACGTAAGTCGTTGCTTAGCGTTAGTGCAAACGGTCATTAGAAAAACAAATGGGAGCAACATATTTAGGGGATTCCTAAGTCGTTGCTGAGCGTTAGTGCAAACGGCCGTATATAAATGGCTTAATCAGTGGTTTATATTATTTTTGCTGTGGGCTCAATTTTATGTGCAAATTGAACCTTATAAAGTACTTGAACTGTCCACCATTTTGGTGCATGTGTACCAAATGCGTCGGTTCTAAGGGAGCTATTAGGAGAACTCTCAGCTACATACATAGAAGAGTGATTTTTTAAATTGAATTTTCAAAACTGTTCTTCCAAACTATTCTCTAGAACAGTCTAGATTGTGCAAATTTGACACTTTTATGCAATTTTTAATCCTTAGCGATTGCTTTCACTTAATGCCACCCTTACAAGTATAGAGTGAAGTAGTGAGAATATTGGTTGAACGAATGAAAGAATGTCATCTAATTCCGTCATTGACCGTCATAGGCCTCCAAGGGCATATCATAGAGCTAATCAGAGACAAAATTATCAACTAAGTAAGTTGAGCATAAAAAAATGGTTAATTTACCTTAAAAAGTAACTTAAAGCCCCACCCAATTCCAAAGAAATCCAAACGTAGGAATTTCGTTAATTTATTGCAAAAATCACACAATTATCTTGGCGATTAAAAAAGTTTAAATGGAGCGTTTCCACCATGACTTGTAAAAATTTTTAAATTCCTCATTTGATACTTATTTTTTCTTGCACATTCGAACTGAACTATTTTTATTAAAATATAAACTACTCACAACTCCAACACTGGGCAAAATTGTTTGCCTTGTTCGAACAAGTCGCACACTAAAAATGTCGAATTTTGACCAAATTTCTTTCTTGCACACAAAACACAATCGTGTACAACTACTTATTAAAATAACTACATAAATTTGGTGAGTCGAACTACGTACTGTAAAATATACATAAGTTTCAATTAACTTTGACTCCGTACATAAGTACTTAATTCAGTGTTGTAGCACGAGGGGTATAAAAATTTAATAACGAAAGTTTAAAAAAAAATTTCAACTTTTCAATTTTTATCACTTTTAAAAACTAATCGAAATTTATTAGCGGACTTTTTTGAAATTTTATAAAGTTTGGTAAAGTTGATGAAATGAGCAATAAAGTTAAATGTGAGCAGAGTATGTTCCATAAAACGTCGTTCTTTGTGCCGTACATAAAAATGCTATTTTTAAACTTTATTATCAATCATTAAAAAAACCTTTATCTCTTAATGTTTTTAAAAATAAGTCGAATTATTGTGGCGCCACTGCTTTCCGGGGATCGAGGCCAGGGGGCATAGCTTACAATGATGCATGCATTGGTGACTCTCCCACTTGCGCTAAATACTCATACAACACACATGTGATGACTTTTGTCTCGAATTCTACTACTACAAAACGACAATTTCAACTTCAACACATGAATCTGTGTGTCTAGCACACCAAATTTCAATTTAAACCTACATTTACATTTATCCATCTCCATCCATTGCTGCTGCTGCTTGCTGCTTCTATGCGAATAATCAAAATCCTTGATTCATTTTGACTTGACTTTTCAGTTACTTGCTCCCGTGTTTCAATTTTATACTTAGGTACGACAAACTGACGTATTTCATTCGATTTATGTTCCGGAAATTAATGAACATATCCACGAGGAACTCGATCTATTTTTTTTAAACTTTCCAGTGTTACTCTCCTGTTACAAAGGTGCGCGATTAATTTTTTTTGGGAAAATTCAATTTGGCTTTGGTTAAAAAGAGCATCGATTTGCTTAAAATTTAAACTCGGTTTTTTTCTCTCTCGTAACTAAAGGTACTTGACCCGCTCGTTAAGTATCTTAGCTCATCTAATAAGCTTCCGTTAAAGAGTAATAAATTAAGGTAGTCTTTAAAAATAATAATTTTTTACCAGGTCCGGAGTGAGATATTTTTAGTACATATCTAAAAGGTCGTAGAATGGTCGAATCCTTGCAGGGCCAGACTGTGTTATCAGGACAGGCTCAAAATTTAAAGGGAGGATGAAAAGCTAAAATTAGGGTTTTCGCTCATCTGGGTTTGTATAAATCCGTTGACCACTGTAATTTCTTCTGAGGATGGAAGTTTTTTGATCAAAGTTTGCAAAAATTTGACTTTCTCTAAATCAATGTTTTCTTCTTCGGCACCAAGTAGGAACTTATCGTTTTATTATTATTGCGAATTCCTTCGCGAGCAACCTCTGGCTAGAACAGGCTTAAAATGTTTCAGGGCAGGCTCAGCCTATTTTGGCGTATTCCTGGCTGCGGCCCTGAATCATTGATTGATTATCGGCACGTATCTTATTTTCTGTCTTTGTTGGTTCTGGTAGTCACATAATTTCCAGCCACTTTTTTTCTCGTATTGGCGTTTCTAAAGCCATTGTTCATCATTCCTCATTCATCCATCTGATATGACCGTACCAGTTTAGTCTTCTGCCTTCTATTATGTCTAGGATATCTTTGTAAGTCTATGATATTTATCAAAATTCTTTTACTATAGCCGTTTGTGTAGGAATGTAGCCAGGAGTATGCCAAGACAGGCTGAGTCATTTCTCATTCATCCATCTGATATGACTGTACCAGTTTAATCTTCTGACTTCTATCATATCTAGGATATCTTCATAAGTGCTAAAGATTTACCAAAATTTCTTTTCTATATCCCGTCATCCCGTTGTGCAGGGCCTTAGCCAGGGGTAGTCCAGGGTAGGCTGAGCCTATCTTAGAAAATTTTAAGCCTGTTCTAGCCAGAGCTTTCTAAGGATTTCGCAATAATAATGAAACGATAAGTTCTTATAGTAATCGGTGCCGAAGAAGAAAACATTGATTTTCAGAAAGTCAAATTTTTGAAAACTTTGGACAAAAAACTTCCATCCTCAGTAGTGGATTACAGTGATGAACAGATTTAAACAAACCCAGAAGAGAGAAAACCCTGATTTTAGCTTTTAGTCTCTCTTGAATTTTTTTGAGACTGCCCTGATAACACAGTCTGGCTACGACCCTGCCTTTGTGTATTTTCCTTTTTTTATCCTCCACACCTCAAGTCCGTAGAACGCAATAAATATTCTCACAACTACGGTATTGTAGATTTTTCTCTTTGCTGTTTTTGTTATGCTTTTGTTCCTTATTATCTACGTATTATGGAAATATCCAGGCACGTAACTACGGGAGGGCCATGCCCATTTAAAATTTTTCCAGTGCTTTGTATCCCCTTGCTACCTTGTATCGACTTTAAAAAATGAAAATAATAAACGAAAAATCCAGATATTTGCAGGATAACCTAAATTCAAACACCAAGCGGTATAAGTACGCCACTCTGTTTCACGGTAGTTTTTGAAAAAAATCAGGGTTTTCTAGTGATCTTCAGGGTATGATTTATCATGATACCAAATTTAAAGTAACTAGATCATCAACGACTACCTTCTCTCTGTCCGTCTCTGTATATTTATGCCTCTTCTATCTATGAAAATCATCTGTCAGTCTCCTATTATGTCATATCTCATCTATTATTCCATCTCATCTGTCAATCGCTTCAGTCAATTTTCTCTATCACTCATCTTATCTGTCAAACTCATCTGTGAGATAAAATTACAGGTCTAATGACAGATGGGATGACAGATGATATGACAGAAGGAATCACAGACGAAAGAACATATTGGATGACAGATAGATTGACAGATGGGGTGATAGATAACCCCCCTGTCATTAGAAAGGGCATAGCATGACAGATGACCCCCCTCCATGATGACAGATTAACATTTAACATACGTAAGTGAAAGATTACTCCCACTCCCCATCTATCTAAACTAGCGGTTCTAAAACTGTAGTACGCGTACCACTGGTGGTACGCAGAGTGCTTCTCAAGATGGTACATAAGCCCCAAACAAGCGGCTTGCTTCAACCATTCAGCTCCACTTTCACATACGTTTGAATTTTTTCACTACTTCATCATTCTGAAAGTCAGCTACAGTTGTTTCAGGGAATCTTTGCCGCTGTATGTCAAGATAAGTCTACATACGTCGTTATAATTTAGCGTCATATTACGCAGCGCCAACAAAGATAGATGCTACACTACTTATCAGATTGCGTGTTTTTACGTACTTAGCCGAGTTCTAGACCGGCAAAGATCCGCTGGAACAACTGTATATTCCTATTACAATACGACTGATTCGTGGTAGTACACACGAGTGGTCCGTGAAAAAAAAAGTTTGAGAACCGCTGCTTTAAACCGATCTCTGAAATAAGCTCTGTTCGTTTGACTTGCACTAGTTGCTCGGAGCAGTCCGTAAACCAATGACTGAAGACTTTATTCTGTATTCTTTATTCTCATTGGTTTACTGACGGTTCGGAGTAACTAGTGCAAGTCAAACGAACAGAGCTATTGATAGATAACTTCATCTGACATATGAAATGATAGATGAAATTGATTTGTAGTGACAGATGACCTTGACATTGACATATGTAAAGTAACTGATGAACCCCCCTCTAACAAAAACCAATTTTTATTCTACTTCCCCCACTCCCCATTTCTGTAAATGAATCCCTATCCTACTTCAGGGCCCCAATTCTCGACCCTTCGTGATAAAACGAATGTTTGTTTATGACGTCAATAGCGATGAAAACACTTAGAAACACATTGTGATTCCATTGTTACTGACGTCATAAACGAATATTCGTTTTATCACGAAGTGTCGAGAATAGGGTATTTTCCAATTTTTTAAATATCGATTATTGCTGCGTTATTGCATAGCAAAGTCGATTATCAATGACTTGGCCACACTAAAAATATTTCAATCAAAAAAGTTTTATTAAAAAGTGCTTTAGTAAAAGCATTAAATGCTGCAGGTTCAAAGTGAAAATTAAAACGGAAGTGACGTAGCTGGTCGTACCCATCACTTTGTTGCTTAGTTACTTGTGTTAAATGTCAGTTAATAGGTCTGTTCGTTTGTCTTGCACTGACTTACTCTAACTTGCTCTAACTCACTACAATTTACTCCTGCTCTTGACTAGGAGTAAGAAATGTAGAAACGATCATGGTTCCGAGCAACCAGTGCAAGACAAATGAACATACTTTGTATTTTCTACTCTTTATCACGAGCAGGAATAAGTTGGAGCAAGTTGGAGTAAGTTAGTGCAAGACAAACGAACAGACCTATAGTGTAATCAAGGTTATAATAAGTTGGAACTCATTAGTTGAATATTGACGAATATTGACAGCTACGACTCGTGACGTCATGCCGCTTTTATGCGGGAAACTTTATAGTTTGAATTTCAAATAATTTTTTTGGCAAAACCTACAGTCGCAATTTTTCTTTAATGTGGTTTTGAGATTACGTTATCAATAAGGTAACTTTCTAGATACATTTTAAAAAATTGGAAAATACCCTATTGGGGCCCACATAGTCTTTTTTTGATCTTAGTTTCTTGGCCAAAGTCATTTTGCCGCTGCGCCACTGCCACTGCGAGAAAGGGTTTCCGCAGAGTGTAGAAATAAAAAACTTGTATCTATTCTGTTTTGAAATGTCTGTAGCTCCCAATGGATCATTGGAAATGCTGGGGCAACATTTATTAGGAAGACAGTATTTTCTTTCTGATGCATCAATTTGTTGTATATGCTCTCTGGAGCATTTCCTATAGGGCAGAGAATGCCTAGGTACTAATTTGTCATTGTAGTTCAATTTTGTAGGGATGACATCAGGACTGATGGATGGGATAATATGTAATGTTTTTTAACGCTATCAGTTTTCTTTGAATACATATTTTGTTATGTTCCTACCATGTTGTTTGTATTATGTAGTCTAAACTTGCGATATTTAGTGGAGAAAATACGTTGCAGATCTTGAGTATGTTGATGAGTGTTTGGTATGTACGTAACATAGCAGGTACAATGGAAGTTATAATGGGACGAAACTAAGTTGTAATACTGTAACAACTAATTAGTATTGTTTGTAGTTGCGCCACGACGTAGAATATAACAATATCGAGTTAATTTATAGCTCGTTATTAGCTCCAATGTATAGCTTAAATTGAACTTTTTTGCCACAATATTAAAGCAGCTATCGTCATAACAGTAATTATTTTGATAGTTTCCTATTAATAGGTATCTGGTCTCGCCTTCTAAATTTATACATATTTCGTGGAAATTCTCTAAAATTAATCAATGTTTTTTAACTTGTATAAGAAAGAAGGGGCCGTAATTACTAATTACTTTTAACATATTTGATTAATAATTTAACATAATACCAATAGCTCTGTGGTAATTTCTAGTGCTATGAAGATTCTCCTTGCAAAACTTCCACGTCCTTGGATTGTGGATGAGAAGAAAGACGATGGTTACACTGCCTTACATCTCGCCGCTTTGAACAACCACGTAGAAGTTGCCGAACAACTGGTCCTAAACGGAAAAGCCAACATGGACTTGCAAAATGTAAATCTTCAAACTGCTCTTCATCTTGCCGTCGAACGACAACACACCCAGATTGTTAGGGTATGTTTTCACATTTTGATCAAACACTTTGGGTATATCTTTTTTCATAGCTTTTAGTCAAGGAAGGTGCAAACTTAAACATAGCCGATAAAGATGGAGATACTCCGTTACACGAAGCTTTACGACATCACACTTTATCTCAGTTACGGCAACTTCAAGACGTTCAAGACGTAGGTAAACTTCTCATGGGTTTAGGTACTCAAGGCTCGGACAAAAAGTCTTCCGCAAGTATCGCTTGTTATCTCGCCGGTAATGGGGCCGATTTAACCATTAAAAATAAAAAGGGACAAACTCCTTTGGACTTATGTCCCGATCCTAATCTTTGCAAAATGTTGACCAAGTGTCATAAAGAGAAGAAAGGAGAAGAAGTTGAAATGGTTCCTCAAAATAGTCAAAATACGAATATATCTTCTGCTATGGACGAGTGCTTGGTTTGTTCGGATGCTAAAAGGGATATGTTATTTCAACCGTGTGGCCACGTTACGTGCTGTTCTGGTTGCGCACCTCGCGTTAAAAAGTGCTTGCTTTGTAGAGAATCGCTCACCAATCGTGTAAAGGTAATTGCTTATTGTTAAGTGTTGAAATTTAAATTGATTTGTTTTTTTTGTTAAAGATTGAAGAATGTATGGTTTGTTCTGATAAGAAGTCTGCTGTTTTGTTTAAACCTTGTGGGCATATGTGTGCTTGCGACAGTTGTTCTCAAATTATGAAAAAATGCGTTTTGTGTAGAGCTCAAATTGAGTTGATGGTACCTATGACAGTTTGTAGCGGTGGTCTAGGAATTATTTCTGAAGTTAACCCAGAGGTGGAAATTGAGCCGTTACCATCTACTAGCGATTTAACTAGCCAAGGGAATGTTATGAATAATGGAAATCGTGATACCAGCAATGATATACAAAAATTGCAGCAGCAACTACAAGATATTAAAGAGCAAGTAAGTTACATTTATGAACAATTAAAGTCAGATTTAGCATGTAGAAACTTATGGTGGCTAAAAATGTGGTTGCAGCTGGGCCAATTTGGGCCGTATTGCTCTTGGGCATAATTAAAGCAAAAGCAAGTTTGTAATGAAAACTTGTAATATCAAAACTTTTGCACCTTACACGCCACTAATAATAATAAAAAATGTTCTCTCCTCTCTTGTAAACCTTCTGGACTTTCTTATTACTTTTTTATCATTAACATTTATGTGGTGTTATGTTTCTGGCTTAATGTTTATGTTTTCTTGTTTTTAGACTATGTGTCCGGTCTGTTTAGATCGTCTGAAAAATATGATATTTTTATGTGGACATGGATTGTGCCAAATGTGTGGAGATCAAATGTCAGAATGTCCAATATGTAGAAAAGCTGTGGAGAAACGCATCCTCTTATATTAAAGGATTTTTTAAAGTATTAAGCTCAAATCTATCAACTTTTATACTTTTAATGATCATAAGAGAAAGCAACTTACAGGACCTTTGTAAATAATATCAACCCACGTGACCAATTTGCTAGGCAAGCACCAAACACCAAGGTTCGTGGTGTTGGTGGTTGCGGTCACGTGGTTTGATGCAGTTGATGTTATTTACGAAGGCACTGTACCTACCTACAATATAATAGTGAAGAAATGTGGCAATTTTGATATGTGGAGTGCTGTAGCTTTTTCATGAATGTCTTTTTATGTTTACTTTTAGCGAATTAATTTATAAGAAAAGATTTAGGTTGTTTTATAATAATGAAGAGAGCTTGTTGATGATCAAATTTAAATGAGTTGTTGATGAGTGCGTTTGTTTACTTATTATAAATGACAGAAAAATCTAATAAATAATAATTACATATTTTGGGATAACTTATTGCTAACAATACAACAGAATTAGTTAAAATTTAAAAAATTTAGTTCCAAGTTTAAATTAGCCTCACGTATTAAATAACCGATATAGGGTTTTGAACCACTGCCAAAAGTCGCTGTTTTGCTGTCATTTTATTTGACATTCGGAAGCCGTGATTGAGGTTAGTTTTATATTTTGTTCATCGAGTTTGGAAATACTCAACACATAAATGTCAGGAAAACACACAGTAGATAAGGCTTTATCCTTATTACGCCATTTACCTAGAGTTAATCTAGCAAATATTAGAGACAACCCTGGTGCAAAAACAGTGAGTTCGTTTCGTCACTTTTTTATGAGCTAACAAACAGTTACATCTTTGTAGAACAAAAAAAGAGGTCGTGCTCAATATGGGGGAGATTATCATGGTGCCGGTAACAAAGGTTCTGGTCAGCGTCAAAACTACATGCGATTAGGCTATGAAACTGGTAACTGGCCTTTTTATACACGTTTTGGATACGAACCATACTACAGGGGTCATCAGTAAGCTTTTAAAATTAAAACTTTGCATACAACGTATATAATTGTTTTAGTTTACGTCGTGAATACCCACCTTTAACACTGTTACAACTACAAACATTAATCGATACTGATCGAGTTGACGTAACCAAACCCATCGACTTAGTAGCAATTTGCAATACAGGCTTGTATAATATAAAACCAGATCAACGTCATTTTGGTGTTAATTTAACTGACGAAGGGGCCGACAATTTTAGTAGCAAAATAAATATCGAAGTTCAATGGGCAAGTGAAATTGTAATTGTGGCTGTTGAAAAAGCAGGTGGCACTATTACTACTGCATATTATGATCAACATAGTTTACAATGTATGGTAAATTCAAAGAAATTTTTTGAAAGAGGTGAATTTGAAATAATTTCAATTAGTGAATTGTAATTGTGGATTGTGTAGGTTTAGCAATTCCACGTCGAATGATGCCTCCTAAAGATGCAATTGAATATTACGCAGATCCAACAAAACGTGGATATTTGGCTAATCCGGAAGAAATTTCACGTGAAAGACTAGTTTTGGCACAAAAGTACGGATATAATTTACCAACTATTGAAAAGGATACGGATTATGATATGTTAACAATAAGAAAAGATCCAAGACAGATATTCTACGGTTTACACCCTGGTTGGGTTGTTAATTTAAAAGATCGAATTATTTTAAAACCTTTAGAGGAAGAATTACTAGAGTACTTTGCGAGTTAAGATTTTTTAAGTTTTGTTGAATAAATTAGGATAAAAATAGATGGTTTTTTAAGTAAATATGAAATTTATGATCTCTATGAAGTTATGTGATTAATTTTAATCACTCTAATAATCGTTAGGATAGTAGTTGAAATATACCAGTAGTTCAACTGTAGCATAGAGTAGTTCAAATATCACAAAGTTTTAAATTAACCTCACTTAAGTTAGTCATGCAAATATTTGGAAAGTTTTCTCTATTCAGAAACTATTTTCCTCTTCAAATAAGTAAAATGGCTAAGAGTAAATTTGAATATGTTCGTCAGTTTGAGTCTGAAGACAGCTTACTACCTAATTGTTGGATAGTTGTTCGAGTTGATGGAAAAAGTTTTCATAAGTTTTCCAGCAAACATAACTTTGCGAAACCGAACGATTCGAGAGCATTAAATTTAATGAATAAAGCTGCTTTGAAAGTAATGCAAGAGTACAAGGACATAGTCTTAGGGTATGGCGAAAGTGACGAATATTCTTTTGTGTTTCGTAAAGAAACTGAAATTTATAATCGAAGGAGATTTAAACTTATTTCTTACGTTAATAGTTTATTTACTTCTTCGTACGTGTTTTACTGGAGAGAATATTTTGGTGAAGTGAAATTATTGTATCCACCTTGTTTCGATTCTCGTGTAGTTTTGTATCCGAGTGATAAAAATCTGTGCGATTATTTATGTTGGAGACAAGTTGATACACATATTAACAACTTATACAATACTACGTTTTGGAATTTAATTCAAAAAGGTGGCTTTACAAATAAAGAAGCTGAGGAACGTTTGAGTGGAAGTTTATCTTCGGATAAAAATGAAATTTTATTTAGCGAGTTTGGTATTAATTACAATGACGAACCCATAATGTATAGAAAAGGAACTACTTTGTTAAGGAAAAAGGTGTTATGGCGTGAGAAGCATAGGCAAGTTATATTTCCAATTTTTGAAGATATGACTAACGAACAATTTTGGCATAAGCATTCTGAAGTTTTAAATAATAAAAGTGCTCCGAAATATGACTGTGACGATACCTCTTTGCCTGAATTGGTTGCAGAACAATTGAAAAACAATATTGGCCCAACTGTTGATGTGTAAGTATTTTTATATTTTTTTTGCTAGAGAAGTATTGAGTTAGGTTTATTAAAATCTCGAGTTCTGTGAAATGGTGTTTTTTAACTTTTTCCAATGCAAGAAAAAAAAAAATAATAAATTTTTTTTTGCATTTCTCGATGTTTTGAGTCCCTATGATTCCAAAAATGCAAAAAAAAAATTTTCGATTTTTTGAACCAAAATGTCAGGATGTATGTATGTACCCCCCCCCCCCGAGCAAAAACTACTGAAACTATTTTAATGATATTTCATTTTAGCCACTTTAAAAATATTTCATCGGCAAACTAAGCTTTTATAAGAAATCTATACAGGGTGTCCAAAAATAAGGTGCTATTTTTGGGCGCATATTTGCAAATTTGGGCCAAATTCGTTTCTACTTAACTATAAGATAGTATATCTGAGTCCCAATTAAAAAAGAAAATTTTTTATTCTTTTATTCAAAATGGCGGCCAATAGAACGATTGTCCCATTTTGTGGTTTTTCCCTTATAATTTGACCGGTAATTATTATTATAAAAATTTCAAAATGGCATTGTACAGCCAAAATATAGGGCTTTTGTCCTAAATAAATCGATTTTCAAGATTGTTTCAAAATTGCCTACCTTTAAGGGGCCAAAGTAGGTCTAAATTTTGAAATGGAGTTTCTCAAAATTTCCTCTGTGATATTTTTTCTTTCATGGATATGTTACAGACAACGTAATTCTCTATGGAAATATAAATTTTTATCAATATCGTTCGAGCCGTTTTGGAGTAATGATTTTTTGAATGTCAAAACTTCGAAAATCTCTAATTTCTTTTGTAATAGAAATAAAAACTTGAAAATTGATATATTTATATCAATCCCATGAAATCTATTATTTGACACTATTTTTGGTTAACAAAACGCTTCCGGTTAAACCGTTAATTAAAAAAATATCAAAATTTTTATAAACACCCTGTATATTTTTAAATATTTTGAAAGCTGGTAAAATTAGCTATTACACGATACCAAAAACTTTATATTTTGACTTCCGGTTTAACCGGAAATGGAATAAAATTTCTTAATTTAAATGGAACACCCTGTATATTTTTCAATATTTTGAAAGCTCCTAAAATTAGCTTTCTGAAGATATAAAATAATGCATATTTTGAGCTTCAATTTATGCCAAATTTAAAAAAAAATGCAATTAGATTTAACTAGTTTATACCTAAAAATTCTGCTTACACGCAGAAGTCTTAGGTTCGATCCTGGACGAATGCAAAGATATTAAATGAAATTTTAATTTAAAAAAACACAAAATTAAAAGATTTGACGGACGGAAGAAGTTCCTCATATGGCCACATCCGTTGTTTTGTATGAATAATTTAACTCTAATAAATTTGGGTGTAGATTTATTGAGTTACAATTTTTTACTGATTACAATTACACATGATTTACAATTATCGGCATAAACAACCTACTAATATACAAATAAAATAATTTATACAATTTTTTACAATTTGCAGTAATTACTTAATTATTTTCTACAACATTTCTAAAATGGAATGACATCAACGGTTAATAATAAAATTTAAAATATAGGAATGTAATTATCGATTTTAGCTCTATGCTTTTGAGCTACACACTCGGCAATCCACACGATATTGCGACATTCCTGCTCTTTTAACTTCAAGTAAGAATAAAAAACGCCAAAATGAAACTGTTGTAGAAATGCCATAACATTTAGTCGAACCTACAAAAATAATAATAAAAATCGAGAGATTAAATGTAACTTTTATCTAACCTCGTGCTCAAAAAATTTATCTTCCAAAGTTTTATCTCCTGGATTATTTCCTGCTCCTTCAAATAGTTTAGAATACTCGGCATAATACTCAGCAACAGCTTTAACTTGATCGTAATCTTCGGCTCTTGCCAAAGCAGCAAGACCATCAGGATTTAGTTTCCCACACCGTGGATACAATTTAGCCCTGTCGTCTTTACTCAGCTCTGTTCCGAATGAGTTGATTGTGATGATAATAGCACGACGATCAGCTTCAAACTAAAAATAAGTTTCAATAAATATTTTACTTTGCAATCACTTAAAACTTACAGCTAGAATTTCGCACATACAATCAGCTGTTGTACCTCCAATTTCTTTGCAAAACTCATAAAAAGCTTCCAAATACGCCTTGTATAAGGTGTTACGAATAATCTCAATGTTCATTTCATCCAAATCTTGTTCGCTAATGCAGTCGACAAAGAAAGGCGCTAACGGCGTATCGACTAAAACTGCATTGTACAATTCAGCTGGTGTCGCAGCTACGTGTATAGCTTCCATCTGCTCAAAACTTCCCAAAGGATGACATTTTGGAATCAACTCGGAAATTGGTCTTTGATGTAAAGTTCCAGTTATTAACAAAATGATGTTATCGATCATGTAACTGTAAGTTATAAAATCCAAAAAGGTCGATAGAGGTTCGACTGCGTGATTTCTTAAATGTTGAAATTCGATGACCAATTTTTCACGCAACTTGTCGTCGATTGTCGAAACAGCAAGAGGCGAAGGTTCATTTGCGAGGAAAGCACCATAATCGGTTCCTTGTAAATGCAATTTTAGATCTGTAAGAAGGAATGTAGTGTTTATGGGGAATAAGAGACATATTTATTACCTTCGAGAGTTTCGCATTGAACTAAATTTAAATAGTCGGCTTGTTTCAAGATTCCGCACTTAAAGCCGCGACATAAGCCTTCTAAATAACCGTTATCAATATTAAAAATACACCCTTTCATGGCTTCTGTTATTAAATACTGTTCACTTGTACTTAATTTTTATCCCAGCCCTTTATCATATGACAGTTTGCATATGACTTGTTAATTAGCGCACTAGTGCGCAGGTCATAACTTGTGACTAGAGATGGTACGGAGTGGAATTTTTGCGGAACAGTTCCGATGTTTCGACCTGTTCCGAGTCAGATGCAATACCTGTTCCAAATATCTGTTCCGATTCCTATACGTTCCGGTGGCGGTGCTAAAAAAACTAATCGTTGAAGTGGGAACATAATTTTCTTATGATTAATCTACGTTCACGAGATCCCCAGATAAGATAAAAAGACCTGTTTCCTGTTATCTGTTATATTTAAAATCCCGGAGCTGTTCCTTGGAACAGTAACCACGTACCTGTTCCAAAATAACAGGTTTGCTCATTTCGTACCATCTCTACTTGGGACGTCAATTTAAAATATCTCATTACAGTAACGCAGCACATATTTTAAATATTTCTAAAATGCTTATCATTCCACAGTTTAATGATAGCTAATTGTTTATGTCTGTGGATCTTTAATAATCCACGATAATCTGTTTTAAGAAACTTTTTACGTCACTGGGAAGTTACAAAACTTTGTGGTATTGCGGTATTTAAAAGAAAATGTGACGCCACTGAATCCTTTTTAGCGCAAGTTTTTAGTGAGGCATAACCTCACTTTCTCACCTTTTTCGCCGCTTGTAACGTGCGGTTGTATTTTAAGCTGTTTAATTTTAACTTTTAATTTAAATAAGTAAAAATGTCTAAACCAGCTTATAAAGTTGGTAAGTTTATTAAACCCATTCATTCATTGTGCAATTTATTAAGTTATTATTTTTCTAGCCGACATGAAGTTGGCCGACTGGGGCCGCAAGGAAATTAGTTTGGCCGAAAACGAAATGCCAGGTTTAATGAGTCTACGAATGAAGCATGGACAAACTAAACCATTAAAGGGTGCTCGTATTGCCGGCTGTCTTCACATGACCATCCAAACTGCTGTTTTAATCGAAACTTTGGTTGAATTAGGGGCTGAAGTAAGTACTTGTGTAAACAATTCTATTACAACATTAATTATTATGCAATTTTTTGTACATTAAAGGTTAGAGTTCAAGCTCAAAGCGTGTTTCTTAATTTAACATAGATAAAGATGACCTTAGGTGACTTGTCGGTTGCTATTGTCTCTTTAGACGTACTTAAAAAATTTCTTGCATGTTTTATGTTTATCTGATCATTTCTATCGCCTTTGGTTTAAATTTACTATACTTTTACTTTCATCTTACTTATCAAATTTTAAATTTAGGTCCAATGGTCTAGTTGTAACATCTTCAGCACACAAGATCATGCAGCTGCAGCAATTGCCAAAGCAGGCATACCTGTTTACGCATGGAAAGGTGAAACTGACGAGGAATACATGTGGTGCATAGAACAAACTTTAGTCTTCGCAAATAACCAACCGTTAAACTTAATTTTGGACGATGGTGGTGATTTAACAAACTTAGTACATCTTCAATACCCAAAATATTTGAACGATTGCAAAGGTATCAGTGAAGAAACCACAACTGGCGTTCATAATCTTTACAAAATGTTCAAAGAAGGTTTACTTAAAGTTCCCGCTATCAATGTTAATGATTCTGTTACTAAGGTTGGTAAAGACGATATTTCGCACTTCTTTTGTAATACATAATTTTTAGAGTAAATTTGACAACTTATATGGATGTAGAGAGTCCCTAATTGATGGAATTAAGAGAGCAACAGATATTATGATTGCAGGAAAAGTTTGTGTCGTAGCTGGTTATGGTGATGTAGGTAAAGGTTGTGCTCAGTCATTAAGAGCTTTTGGTGGACGCGTTATTATTACTGAAATTGATCCAATCAATGCACTTCAAGCTGCAATGGAAGGTTATCAAGTAACAACAATGGAAGAAGCTTGCAAACTAGGACAAATATTTGTTACTACCACCGGTTGTAAAAATATTATTCTTGGAGAACATTTTGTTAATATGCACAACGATAGCATTGTTTGTAACATTGGTCACTTTGATTGTGAAATAGATGTTTCTTGGTTAGACAAGAATGCCGTTAACAAGACAAACATTAAACCTCAAGTCGATCGTTACGAATTACCCAATGGTAATCACGTCATTGTATTAGCTGAAGGCCGTTTGGTTAATTTGGGTTGTGCAACCGGTCACTCTTCTTTTGTTATGTCGAATTCGTTTACTAATCAAGTGTTGGCTCAAATCGAATTATGGACTAAACCAGGACAATACGCAGTAGGAGTTCATGTTTTGCCTAAGAAGTTGGATGAAGAAGTTGCTGCTTTGCATTTGAATCATTTAGGTGTTAAATTGACAAAGTTGACGGAAGAACAATCAAAGTATTTGGGAATACCACAAAATGGACCTTTTAAACCTGATCATTATCGTTATTAAGTCAAACTTGTATTACTTTGTATAAAATGTACAATTTAATTATTAATGAGTTTAATTTCGCTCGAATTTATATAATATGAGGTAATAAATGAATGAGTTTGTATCTCAAAAAATCTACTATTAAATAAAATTACGCCTTGTGTTTAGGCAACCTTTCATGCATGTTAAAGATTTGAATTGGTAAGGCAAACCAGTAATTAGAAAGCACTTTTAAATAATATAAATTAGCCTATTGTTCTTGGTTACTTTATGCTATTACTCATTTTATTTTTTAAATTTAATTGTAAATCGTCATGTGAAGTTAACTGTTGATAAGTATTTTGTACCGCTAGTTACCACACTTATTGGTAGTTGCCATGATAAAAAAAACTGTTCTACAAGATTATTAACTGGCAATCATTGACCATCATTTGTCCAAACCGTGGTCCAAAGATATTAATATCTGCAGTTACATTACATTTAAGTTTCCTTGTATAGTCGAAATCTTCTATCTAAACCCCTAAGCCATAAGAAAAAAATTTGTAAAATACGATTTTAAGTGCTCTTTAACCAAATGCTTTATAAAATTGTTTTTCTCTTTCATTTCATTTTGTTAATTCCAATTGATAGTAGAACAGGAATTTTAAATAGCTGTCATGAATTAGAATGTAGACGATTTCAAGTAGGTATTACCACAGACAATACAATCCTTTTCTGTGGTATTACATTATGTCTGGAACATTGTTGAATAATTAATTAATGTTTCTGTGTAGAATCTGTCGTCCTTGGCGAATTATGTTAATCAGAAGAGGTATCAAATGAATTGAATCTGGAAGGCTACAATGTATGTAAGTGTAAGAAAGATAGATGACAACAATTAATATAAAGCTTCTACTTCAAGAGACGTTAACTGGAAAAAACACTTATAGTATAGGCATAATAAGATTGGAGACAGAATTAATTATTAGAAAGCTGATTTCATCTGAAATATACCTTCTATAGGTCTCCCTGTATTTCCCCAGAAAAATCCCAAGAAATCATCCATGGGGAACACTCTTAAATTTTGAATAAACGGCCGCCATCTTCCATTTTTCCAAGACAACGCCATAACCAGTTTTTTTACAACGTTGTAACTCATTGCCCTACTCTTTCTTCCTTAGGGCTTGGGACCGACATTGGCGGAGTTATGAGCTGGCAACCAAAGAAAGACAAAAACGAGGAGGGTCTACCAGAAGATTGAAAAAAACAAGTGCAGAAGGACATGGAAAAGAGAGTTATAAGACGAACAATGGATGGAGAAGATGCCAGAGACGGCCATGAATCTGTAGAAAACCAATATATCTATATTATTGCATAACATAAAACAGGTTTGAAAACTTACAACATTTTTTCATTAAACTAGTCTTCAGTTTGCATGATCTTCTCTGGGAAAGAAGAGGGTTAGAAGACGTACAATAAATGGATAAGACGGAATGGTGAAAAGGATGCGAGAGACGGTCAAGAATCTGTAGAAAACCAATTTATTTATATTTTCTTCGCATCTTCTTCTCCATTAATTGTTCGTCTTCTAACTCAATTATAAATCAAAAATTAATTGATTTTGTGCTTCTAGGTACAAACGACTGCCAGAGCAGACTAAGTATCAGTAGGTAGCAAAATAACTGTTTGAGCAAACTTATTTGCTACACCACTTTAACAGCTCGGCGAATCAAGTCTCCTCTAAATGTGGGATATTAATATTAAATAACAAGTAGCATTAATTATTATAAATGTACTGCTAATACTAGTTTAGTAATGTGTCCCATAATTTATCGTCCCATTTGTTTTTATTATAATTTATTATAACTTGATTCACTTAATTTTTGAAATGATAAATTATACAACACCCAAAGTTAAAAAGATTTTTTGTTTCTTGTATAAGCTGTAGGGTATCCATTAAAATGATATTAATATAAACATTACAATAAGTTCAAAGAAATTAAATTATATAAAATTGAATGTAATTTTTGTAAGGTCCGATAATGAGAAATCACTCGATTATACAAAGAGTACATTTTATTTTAAGTGAAAAAATATACTGAGTATAAGAAACTAGGTGAATATCACTTTTAAATTTATTGATCAATGACTAATAGATGTTTACTTTTAATGTTTTAATATAAAGTAAAATAAAATAAATTTAAAAGTTGAAAAATTATTATGAAGCATCAATAGTCATTGATTGTTACCTAATTATTTGTTGTTTGTACTTTAGTTTATATTTGCTAGTCGAGTGTTTACATCTAGTAATAAGACCTTAGTGAATAGTGCATTTTTTTATTGTAATAAGGATAAACAAAGCAAAGAAAAACAGAAATGTTAATAAGGTACAGTGAATGTTTTAATTTTCTTATGTAACTTTTTGTAAATTTTGGTCAAAAGTGGTTAAGTTTAAGAAAACAACCATTAATAAAATAGTTTTTGTATTTTAACTTTAAAATGATGTGAAGAACAATTATTTTTATTCAAATTACTGGGTATACTAAATTTATAAATAACACCGTATTGTCAATTTATAGCTCTTGTAGTTCGCGTTTTTATTTTTTAAACGATAAATTGTGTAGCACCTAAAGTTCTAAACTAATTTTTTGTTTCTTTGTTGTCTATTAAAATAATTTAACACAAACATTACGATAAGTTTAAAAAATTTAATTAAAAAGATCCAATGTAACTGTTTAATTTAATTTTTTTAAATGTTTCTACAAATAAGTGAGGAATCTCGATGACAGAAAAAGTACCTTTTAGTGTAAAAAATAATTTGTTCAATGTATAATTGTAAAATGTAAATATTTCTTTTACAAATTTCAGAATGTCCACCAAACCCAATAAAAATAATTATCGTGATTAATTAATTTCTCTTTGTAACTGTTTTATCATAAGTGGTTGCAGAACATAAGGGTGACACTAACCAAAATTTTGTATTTTAACTTGAAAAAGATGCAAAGATAATTATTTTTATTCAATTTGGTGAGCGTACTGATATTTGTAATTCATTCAAGCAATTAAAGAACAAGAACATACTTGATGAATGTGTAGTTCCTGTTTAACATTTATGATTATTTTGAAACCCTTATTCACGAGCAATTAGCAGATAGAAGTTATAAATTAAATCAATTTCGTAATAAATTCTTCTGGAAAAAGCAATTTGCGCCTATCATATAGGCAACCCTACAATACTCGCATATTATTGGATGATATTTCTTTGATGGTAGGGAGTGGGTAGGAGAAAGTTAATATAAGTCCGATTTTCGCCATAAGTTCAGATTCTTATCAGTAACACAGATCAGCAATTTTTAGAAAAATAAGGGTTACTCTTGTGAAAATCAACTTGCAGTTTTCGAAATTTTTTTGCTTGGAAGTTGTTTCTAATATTATTATAAGTATTTCCACCGAATATTAATTAATTTGTTTCAATATTAATTGTAAAAATTGAAATTGTGTGATCAAAAATTATATTATAATTTAAGACAATTGTAAATGCTTAGTAGTGATTATAATTTTGATTATAACTCACTTATATTAATATATTGTATAATATATTAATTTTTTTAAATTTAATTTTTTGGCTTTATTTATTTTTTAGAGTTGTAAGTATACGCATCTTTGGCGGAAAATATAGTTAAAAGTTTGAAATTTTATAATATACATTTTTTTGTTATTCATTTTTATTTATTTTATTTAGCAAAATAAGCTATTTTTTCTATGAAAATTTTCGAAATAATCTGTGTGCCCATTGACTGACAATTTTTACACACATAGATAGGATTACTTTTACATAATGGATATTTTCTTCTTACGCTACTGTCTTCTATTATAATAATATGGCCAGGGGCGGATCTACATACGGACTAATAGGGCTTAAGCCCTGGGCCCCATGCATCAGAGGGCCCCCAAAAATTGAATTGTTAGAAAGCAAAAAATATCGATCCCCGATAAACATCGGATGAAAAACAGCGATGTTTTTGACATGGTTTGTCAAAACCAATTATGACTTAAGAAATAAATAAATAAAATAAACTTCTGGGAAATAAACACTAATAAAAAACGGCCAATGTTAACAAATTATTATCTCAAAACTGCTTTCGGACGTAAGTGGTAAGGTTTCACCTTTCAGTACGGGAATGGATTTTATTTAAAAACAAAAATGAGCAAGATCTCAATTTTAACGGTAACAGTAAACAAAATAACTATCTTAATTTTTTGCACGATAGAACGATATCACTTAGTTACCGCGTTTGTTGGCAGATCGGTAAGTATGTTTTACTGGTAACTCATATAAACAAAACAGTAAGTAATTTACTTACCGTTCTAGAACGGTAAGTAAAAAAATAAAAAATAGTCATTTAAAAACGATATAATTCAAAAAACATTAAATAATAATAAATAAGACTTCGAACCAAAAACAGAAAAATCAGGGTGATCATATTCAGGCCCATCTTTTGGGAGTAAGTTATTTGAGTGCTAGCGAACACGAAAATCTGATTGGCTGCTCAAAGCACTGGCTCTCAAATAACTAATTCCCAAAAGATGGGCCTGAATACGATAATCCTGATTTTTCTGTTATGGGATAACATAACAGACTAGTCCCGGCTACTATTTCACATTGAAATTGAACGTACAATTACTACAACTACTAAAAGTAATAACGCTACTTTGTGCGGCACTTGGATTTAGAGAAACTGCTACTGAATTCAACGTTTGTCTCACCTCGGCGCTACCTTGTTCTGTATTTAAAATTTTTTTAGCAAAGTCAATTTTGTTTTCAAGCGAATCTTCAACGTAACTCTCTGCTACGGTGGACGATCTCCACCCACCATGCCTCTTCAGTCCTAATACGTCTACTCCTTTATTCGCTAAAAAGGTCGCCGAAGTGCGCCTAAAGGAATGACCGGTGTAAGTATTGGAGTGTTGTAATTTTAGAAAATTTGCGATTTTTGACGGCCAACTTCCAATAATCCCTTTGCCTATTACTTGATTGCTACACTTCCCCTTATGATATTTCAAAAATAAGTGCTGACTCTTTGCATTTTGTGGGCGTAGCCTGAAGTATTTTCTACATATTTCCAGGTAGTTAATATCATTATCTTTGTCAATTACCGTAAATGTTCGCTGGATGTTGGTCTTCGTGTTGGGAATTTTCACGATCAAAAATGATTCTCGATCTTCTATGTCTTGCACGCACATATTATACAATTCTTCTCTCCTACACGCGCCTGATATACCTAATATCATTCCCACCTAAAAATGAAAACAAAAATTCTTATCTTATAAATCACAATAATATAGATAAATGTAAAAATACCTTAAGAGTTAAAAATTCATCATCCGGAGCTTCTTTCAAAAAGTTCGTCATACCTTCCTTAGTGAAAATGTCCGATTTTTTTGGCTTGTGTCCAACATTTTTCCTTTTAAGGAATGCTATCAAGGTTGTGAACTTGGATATATCAATTCCATTATTTAGAAAAATTGTACTTTTGAGCATCGAATATTCAGCCCAAAGACTTCCAGGTGACTTCAACTTTTCATTTCGTCGTACAAAATAAGCCAGCAAAATTTTTTCGTTAATTTGTAGATTTTTATCCTCACACCAGCTTTTAAAGATTTTGTATACATTCTCATAACGAATTCTCGACTTTTCAGGAACAATAGAGGAGCAACCAATATTCCAAGCTTCTTCTATTTCACTGTCCACACTTTTTAAATCACTCATTTTTTTTCGTTTTTATGCAGCAAAATATTAGAATTTTTTACTTCAAAAAGCGGAGACAATTTGTTAGTAAATAACACTATGGTAACACCTTCAAATATTTTTATAAAGCCATCTAAAAAATTATGTTGCACAAAAATTAAAACATAATTTTTGACATTTTCATTTTTATGATTAAGGAAAAGTTTCTATCGTGCAAAAAACGTTGTAAGCATCACAAACGTTAAGGGTTTACTGGTCTCAGACAAAATTGGGGACTGCGCTTCGCTTAGTCCCCAAACATTTTGTCTTTGACCAGTAAACTGCCCTTACCGTTTTTTATACTTAAATTACTATTGTGTATGTCATTGTTTAAATGAATATTCAAAGTGTCGTGTGTCGAATTTCAGTTCGGTTAAATATACACTTAATTTTAACTCCGATTTAAATCTTATTAAAAATGAATTTTAACCTCAATTTAAAGATTCATAATCTAACAAAAAATGGGGCCAGTGGCGTATCTATAATGGTTCCGAGGGTTCCGTGGAACCAGGCCCGTGGTTGGGCCTGGCCAAAACACCAGGCCAAAAAATTGCTAAATTTCACAGTACAAAAATATGTTTAAAAATTCCTAAAGTTGATGTAAGCACTGTTGACCTTGAAAATCCCAAAAATTTCGCCTGCGGCGCTAAGGAGATCGTGAAACCTCTTTAGAACCCAGATCCGCAATAGTCTCGCTACACCACTAAATGGGGCCCCATTAAACTTCAATAGCCCTGGGCCCCGAAAACCACAGATCCGCCCCTGAATATGGCCAATATTGTGAAATATTATGACCTTTGGTAAACGGCTCTAGAAGGCCTGCCATCTGTTGAACTGCTAGATACTATAATAATGTCTTCCGCAACATCAGGATTTTCTGCTTCTCCACTAAATTTTATTAAGCTCGCCACTAATTGCGAGCGAAAGTCTAATTGGGAAATACCATGAAATACTCAGTGGCCACCACCACTTTTTACCTCTTATTCCAAAACCGTAGATTACGATTCCATTATCATGTTAGACCCCCCCCCCCCCATGTATTTATTATGCTGATGTATGACATAAGGCTGGGGATTCATCGAGTCAAGTAGCTTGATATTTTTACAAATTACTTGACTTGAAATTGAAAATCAAGTTTTCCAAAAATTCAGTACTTGACTTGACTTGATTTATTGTCATTACTGCTTGACTTGATATCAAGCTACTTGATAAACTCTAGGAGATCGCGTATGGCTTCCCCTTCAAAGTCTGTAGCGTAAAGCAGCGACGATTCTTTGTAACCGATATCTTTTACTTTTTTGAAGGCATTATCAAGGAAAGCGAGTAGCGACCATTTGTGTTGAGTTCTCTATATAAACAATAAACCATATAAACCCATAAATAAACTACTTCTTTTCCTGACTCGACTTTCTCAGTAATCTCTGGGTAGTTCTTATTGAAGTATATTCGTAATTATTTTAAAATTTTTATTTTTTAAATGAAAAATCAAGCTACTTGATTTTTCAAGTACTTGACGTTCGAACTACTTGACTTGACTTGATATTTGACTTGAACTTGACTTGATTTCGAGTCAAGTCAAGTCAAGACTTGAAATCAAGTCAAGTTCAAGTCAAGTAGCTTGAAAATCAAGTCAAGCCGTGAATTTCAAGTCAAGACTTGAAATCAAGTCAAGTTCAAGTCAAGTAGCTTGAAAATCAAGTCAAGCCGTGTATCTCTACATAAGGCTGCGGTAGAAGAACTCCCTTGCGAACTGTCTAAACTTTCGGCTTATAATTTAGAAGATTGGTGTAAATTTTGCAAATCTATCATTCTTGATTAGCAGGGTGGGATTTCGTTATGTTGTGTTAAAATATTTAAAAAAATGTATACTGTATTGGCCAAAAGTGCGTATACGAATCCTTTAGATAAACATCGAAGAAGGTCCTGTTTTCAAAGAAATTGACAGAAACGTAGGGTAGTGTTTTAAACTTACTTATTTTCTTCAAGTCTAGCAAAAAATAAATAATTATTATTCCAAAATTACTTCAAAAAGATTTTTTTTGTAGTAGTCGTAATTGGTTAAATTATGCGATTTTTAGAAAATTTTAAAGGGGTGAAAATGTGAGATTTATAATTTAAAAAAATCTTCATATATTCTATGAATTGTTAAAAAGAATATCTGTAAAAAATAAAATTGTAAGTTAGTGCCCTTGTTCCCACAAAAAAATTCGATAGAAAGGTTTCGCTGGCGAATCTTTGGCGGTAAATGGGTTAATAAAATAAACGCAAAGATTTTTATTAAGTTGGCAAAAAGTTAATAAAAACCCGATAATAAGTTTAAATCGTTATCAGCGTTTCAATCGGAGTCCGAGAACAAATTTAAGGGTTACGTTGATGAAAATTAACTTTATAGATTTTTGAATTTTTTTTGTATTGTAAGTTCGTATAATATTTCTATCAAGTTTTAAATAAAAAACTTTAACAAAAACGGCGGAAAAATATTATGAGAAATCAACACCCCTAAACTAACTATACACATTTACACATATCACATTCATCAAAAGAGCTCTAATTAATTAAACTATAAAAATAAAATAAAAACACTTATTTATGGGATTTCAACCTGGACACGAAAAATGTTACTTATTATAGTCTGTTGCCACTTTCAGTACTCAAATGTAGTATCACCTTAAGGGGATAGTTTATCCATGCCTATGTAAGACAATTATACCTACATATTTGAGCCAAACTGTAAGGGTTTTCTTAAAACAATGTACAAGATTCACAATCTTATATACCATAAGCTGTTTCACTTTCATGACTTTTTTACCTCTACTCTACTTTAAATAAGGGTGTGCTTTCTAAAATTTAATATTAAATTAAAATATTTGGGTTGTTATTCTTCTATCTTCGTACAAAATTTTATTAGTTTCTATGATTCTATGTCTACTTCCAAGAATTAAGCTGTTCTCCCTTTGAAACTTTGAAAGGGTGTAGCTTTGCTTTAGGGGTAGTTATTTAAATTTTGAAAAAAGGGTTAGTATATGTGACCCTACGGGTAGCCCGGTGTCAATTTTGAACGCTGTAGCTCCTGCGGTTCAAAAGTTGAAAGTGTAAATCAGATAATTTTGATAAAAATGCGCTAAAAATTGATAAGAGTTGGTCGACGAATAAGTTGAAGTGACAGGAGCACAGAAGAGTATAGGAGTTTGTTGAAAGTAAATGGTGGGATGTTGGGGATATTTCAAATTAGCATTTTCGTAAACAAAGATATAAACATAACGAACATAACCTCAAATTGTCTTTTGTTTAATAAAGTTTTAAGAAGCTTTTAAGGAATTTTACATGTTACTTGTAATTATATGAAATGTAATTTAAATTATAACTGGGTAAGCTTATTGAGAAAAAGAAGAATTCTAACTTATATTATATCGAGAACTACTTCCCGATGCTCAGGTAACAATTCTTATAAATTTTGCAGTGGTGGCAGCTACAACTGAATGTTCATAGGTATGTGTTCATCGATAACAATAATAATTCATCAATAAAATAATTCATTAAAAAGCAGATGTATAAATTTAGACCTATTTATATGTATCGGAAACATATTGCCTAATAATCGATAAAATGTTTTGAAGATAAAGTCAGAATAAAAGCAGAATTTTGTCTATCAAAACCACATTTTACAAGAATCGTCTGCATTGTATTTTGGAGAAAAGAGGTTTTACATCTTTACGAAAGCAATAGGTATAATTTAATTATACATTTTAGGGAATAGATTAAGTCTCAAATGTTTTAATTTCAGCTAGAACATAGAAACCATTTAGATATAAAAGGGAGTAGAGTGAAAACAACTGAACGAATTGAAAAAATCTGATGTGAAAAAAAAATAACAACTACAATAGTTGAAACTTCAACAAATAAATGATGTGATATAGTCAGAGTTGGGCAGTATCAATGATACATGTATCTTTGATACGTATCTTTGATACTTTTGTATCTTGTATCTATGATACTTGAGGGTAAAGTATCTTGTATCTTGTATCAAAGATACTGAAATTGAATTATCATGTATCTTGTATCAAAGATACTTATTAGCATCAATGTGCCCAGATACTTTTTAACACTTGTTTCAAAAATTAATAAAATTCAATAAAAAACAAAAAAAAAATTTAATTACAAAAAAAACTTGAAATAAACTTGGTAAAAGAGCAGTTACATAGGTATTGTTTGAGTTTGGTAAATGTTTGACTTTCCTGTCGCCATTCCTTTGTTAGAAGATTTTAAATTCTTCTAAAGAATGATGAAAAAAGTGTCAAGTATCAATTATCTGTATCTTGTATCTTTCGAACAAAACCTAAAAGTATCTTGTATCTTGTATCTATGATACTCGAGCTGAAAGTATCTTGTATCTTGTATCAAAGATACTGAAATTGAATTATCATGTATCTTGTATCAAAGATACATTTTATAAGTATCTTGCCCAACTCTGGATATAGTTACTCGAATATTTACTGTTAATTTAAGCTAATTTTAGTTAAAAATGATTTGATTTTGTTGTATTTAACGCGTTCACTACCACAGCAGTTCTAATCGAAGCTTTCGAATCGAATTCTCTGAGGATATGCCTGTGGTGTATCCGGTCGCTGCTAATAAGTACTTAAAAATGAGTACTTAGTACTTACTAATAAGTACGACAACGAACGTGTTAAAAGCAACATACCATTTTATTTAAAATAATATTTACTGGATTTTTTTCCTTTTTAAAGAGGTTTTTTAAATTAATTTGTTTTTTTGGAGAAAAGTAAAGCACAAGTAAAGCAATTTGGTTGGTTGAAATTTTATTTCAAATAAAAATCCATTAAAAAAACAAAACGTAAAATACGCTTAAAACACTTATTTAGTTTTCTTATTTCGTTTATTTATACTGATGAAAGCAGTGAGAGCGAACTTAATTTCTCGAGTGAAATCACTCAATAAACCAAGGGGTCAGCCACTGTTCTGAATTTGTACACAGACTGCAGAAACTTTTGTACATTGACTGCAGAGAGTGGATGACCCCTCGATGAAAGTAAATCAATTACATAACTAATTTTATGCCATTATGATAATTAGTATTAATTGGATGGTGTTTTGCAACAATAATCGAAGTCATAAGTATGTAGTTTTCCACAAATTAATAAAATAGTTTAAAATACTTTAGTAATTTGCGTTTTAATAACAACGTTTTTTAAAAGATGGTATCACCAAGACCAAATGTTAATTTAATCAATTTTGCTTGTTAGTTGTCATGAGGCACATTTTAAAATGAAAAAATCAAAAAAGAATTGTGGGTTAGAACATTGTTGCAAAACATCATCCAATTACAAGTATAGACAATTTGTCAAATGCAAAATAAATATTACATACACGTCAAACTTAATTAAATACTAAGTACTAAAATTTAAAATAAAAAATTATTTATTATTAAAATAATTTCAATAACATAATTTTATTCTAAATAATATTCTATTAATTAATAATAATTATTGATCACAAAACTTGAATTTTTACCCTTAATATTGAAGTAAATTAAATAATACTTTGCAGAAATACTTATTTTAATGTAAGGAAAAACTTCCAATTAAAAAAATTCAAAAATCTAAAGTTCATTTTCAACAAGACTAGCCCTTATTTTTCTAAAATTTGCTGATCTGTGTTACTGATAAGAATATTAACTTCTGGCGAACATCGGACTTATATTAACTTTTTCCCTATCACTCAAGAAATATCAACCAATAATATGCGAGTATTAAAGCAAACGATTGCCTATGTGATAGGCGGAAAGTTAAATTTTAATTAAGTTAATTTGCATTATATAATTTATTTCTAATTATATAATTCACGTTCGCACTTGCCTTCAGGCAGGCCTGTAGACCAACAGTGTGCGTCCAAATGTGAAGTGATACTCCACCACACACTATTGGCCTGCAGGCCTGCCTTAAGGTAAGTGAGAACGTGAATGGCCCGCATAAGCATTTTTAATTTATAAACAAAATTAAATTAATTAATATTTAGGCAATTAAAAAAATAACAGTAATTTTAAACTGAAACATTTATTTTTTATCCTGCCAAGCTTTTAGTAACATTAAATAATTATTTTTTACAAGTATAAAAATACATATTTGGTTACATAATAATTGTTGTGTAAATCTGAAGTTTAAATTTACAAAGGCACAACAATTGATAAAGTAGTTGATGATTCACTCTGTGTCATTTATAGTAAAACTTCGTAATTTGTTTTAGTTTCGTTTGAACTTCTGAGTCGAAAGGACCGTTCTTGAAGTGCCAGTGCGTTTAACAACAGAACCTAGGGATTAACAGAAAATGAACAGAGACACGGACAACAATTCCAGAGTTGGAATTGTGGAAAGAAAGCTGCCAGTTGCATTCCCAATAAACCGAATGAAAAAATTTTGTAAGTAAGATTTATGATATTTATAACTTTTGTCTAGCTAACTAATTATTAAATAAATTTAAAGCGTTGTATTCACTGTTTTGAATTGTTATAAAAATTAAAAAATATTTTTAATTAGGTAGTGCTTTAAATACGTAGCCATTAATTTACATAAACATAAGGATCGAGTCAAAATAATCAGCAATTCGTATGTAGGTAATTAAAGCAATTACCCGGTAGTTGAGTCTGTCATTGATTAACTCTCTAAAATAAGAAAAAGACTAGGATTACTTTTATTAAATTAATTTTAACAAAAAATACAATTAATTATTAATGTTCAAATCAACCAATAGCATTTAATTATTTTTAAGGGTGTATTTGTAAGAAATTTTTGGCAAGTAATATTTTAGAGTTGATTAATTAAGTTGAGTTTTGCCCTAATTTCAAAATAGGCTTTAGGTAAAACTTCTTACAATGTAAAATATCTCTTAACAATTAGCATTAAACTAATTTAAATTATGATGTAAACACATAGTAATCTCTGATGTTCGAAATTCTATTCTCTTAAACATCCTGTATAATGTAGTGATAAGCATAAGAATAAATTTCGTGAAAGTTAAAAAATGTGAAAATAGATAAGAACATTGAATTTGCTGTGATTCACTTTGTGTCTATCATAGTAAACATTTCGTAATTTGTTTCAGATTTCATTCAACTTTTGAACTGGCAAGATCGTTCGTTAAGTGCTCTCTATACCAGAATAATTCCAAAGACCAAAGGACCTAGGATTACAAGAAAATTAACAACGATTAATGTAAGTACTTTTCATCTTTTTAAGAATATCTAAAGTATAAGAGAAAGAGATATTTTGCAAATACATTTAGTAGGCTTATTAGTTAATAAACTTCTTTCTATGTAAAATATCTCATAACAATTAAACATTTAACTAATTTAAATTATTATGTAAATCCATAGCACCTACTTACTTTATTTCTTAAAAATTTTTTAGATAACTTCCCTTAACTAATTAAATTATTTTACTAAATAGCAATAAATATTCCCGAAAATGCTTTCCTTCTGGTTCCTTGTAAATATTTAAAGTGAAACTTTGTGAAAAAATCGTATGTTTATTTAATTTATTTTGCAAATTAAAAATTCATTACTTAATTGAAAATAATCATTGATTGACTATGCCTAATACATACTAAAATGTTTCTTATTTCAGTTTCCGTTCAAATCTTCGACTTTGAAAGATGGTCTTGTAACTAACAGTTCTTCATTTTGCCGAACAACGAGAGGATTACAAGAAAACTTAATGGACCGAGTTGAAGTTATTTTACCTAAGTTTATTTACTTTCGAGTTATTTTGGATCAAAATATGTTTAATTATTAGTTACTAAAAGTTAATTAATTGGAAATAATCATTGGGCGAAAATTACTAAAATTTAAGTAAGTAATTTTAATTAATTTTAAATAGAGAAGACACCATAGAAGTTGTTTGCTTTTTGCTATGCTGCATGCTGCATGTATTTTTAATTAATTTATATTGAAAAATAAAAATGAATTACTTAATCGAAACGTATACTAAAACATATCTTATTTCAGTTTCCGTTCTATCGTCTTGTGGTCCACATCAAAAGGATTTTTAGAAAACCTAATGGACCAAGTTAAAGTTATTTTACCTAAGTTTATTTTCTCACAGCGCTTTCGAGATATTTGAAATCAAAATATTTGTAATTATTGGTTAATTAATTGGAAATAAGCATTGGGCGATAACTACTAAAATTAAAGTAAGTACCTAATTTTAAGTAGAGAACTCACCCTCCTAGAACTTTATTGAAGCAGTTTACTTACACCTTATATTTTTAATTAGTTAATTTTGCTAATTAAAAATTAATTACTTAATTAAAAATAATCATTGGTTGACTCCTGTATCGACACATGCCTATTACATACTAAAACGTTTCTTATTTCAGTTTTTCGTTCAAATCGTCGATTTTGAAAGATGGTCTTTTTGTGACAAACAGTGCTTTATTTTGCCTAACATCGAGATGATTACAAGAAAACTTAATGGACCAAGTTGAAGTTACTTTATCTAAGTTTATTTACTGACAGCGCTTTCGAGATATTTTGGGTCCAATTATGTTTAATTATTGGTTATTAAAAGTTAATTAATTGGAAATAATCATTGAACGAAAATTACTAAAATTTAAGTAAGTTATTTTAATTAATTTTAAATATAGAATATACTCTAAAATTTGTTTGTTTGCTTTTTGTTAAGCTGGCCTTACATGCCAACTTCTAAAAGCTAGCTTTTTTTTTCTAAGCCAATAGAAATCCTGCATTTCCAGCGGCAGAAGCTAGAAAGTTGGTTCAAGTTTAACTTCTAGCGTCTGCCGCTGGAAATGCAAGGTTTCTATTGGCTTAGAAAAAAAAAGCTAGCTTTTAGAAGTTGGCATGTAAGGCCAGCTTTATGCTGAATCCTGCATGCATTTTTATTTAATGTTTATTGTAAATTAAAAATTAATTACTTAATCGAAACATGCCTAAAATACCTACTAAAACACATCTTATTTTAGTTTCCGTTCAATCGTCGACAGTGAGAGTGCCTTTTAGTCCACATCAAGAGGATTTTTAGAAAACTTAATGGACCAAGTTGAAGTTATTTTATCTAAGTTGATTTTCTCACTGCGCTTTCAGGATATTTTGCATCAAAATATTTTTAATTATTGGTTACTAAAAATTAATTAATTGGAAGTAATGATTGAGCGATAACTACGAATCTTTAAGAAGCAACGCAAAGCAGTCCTTTTAACGATTCAGCTTGTGTCCAAAATGGGTACATCAGACTAACATCTCAATTAGTTTCAGATTACATTCCACCTTTGATTCGGAAAGATGTTTATTTTTATTAAGCCGACAGTGTCTTCTGGTTTTGGACCCAACATGAGGATTAGGAGATTTAGTGGACCAAGATTAATTTATTTTTAATATATTTTGGATTGTATTTAAGTAGAAGGGTAGCTACACCTCTAGATTAGTTTTTTTAAATTAATTTTTTTCAATTTAAATTCATTGCTTGCTTAGGAGGGTAGCTACCCCTATTTACTGGTCATCGCTAGCGAAGACGTAGCAGCTAGGTAAGTTGCTTCCAACAGCTCTTCTCCACGTTAAAGAGAGCGCGAGGGTAAGCAACCTCTAAGACCACTGCGAGTTGTCCTCGAATTGGTCGGAGGTTGTTCCTCTTTCGTAGTCTTTGATGTGGCGATGGGCGTGGACTCCATGTTGGAATGTGGGTGTGCGTTGGCGCCGGGCGGGGAGGGGTAGGTGGGAGGGGGGTCGGCGGTCCCCTCCCCCCTACCCCTCCCCGCCCGGCGTCAACGCACATGCGCACTCCTACACGGAGTCCACGCGCATGCGCATTAGAGACTAAGGGGGAGGAGCAACAACCGACAATTTCGAGGACAACCCCCAGTGGTGGACGGGGGTGCCACCCCTCGTACTCTCTCGGACAAGGTGCAGGGTTGAAGCGACGCCACCTACCTAGCAGCTACCCGATAAACAGCCATTACCAGTTTCAATATTAATTAATATTTTGTAATTATTTATTGTTTTAATTATGTCTTGTGGGCCACCGCTTGATGAGCCGAACTCCTCAAGCGATGACTCCTCAAGCTTTATTTGTTACAGTTATTTCTTTCCAAATCTAACGAGGGGTGGATTTGTTGTAGCCCATGCCCTGGGCTGCTACCTTTAATCTTTTTTTAATGGTATAGCTATTTTTACGATTTTTAATTTCTGCTGCATACATCGATTAGGACAGAAGACTGAATCATTAAAGGGACTGTTATGTCTCTTGAATCTCGCTTTGGTGATTTACTAAGCGTTGGCCCGTCAATCGATAATAAATTGTTTACAAATAATTAATTTTGAATTTGTAAAATTAATTACTTAATAGTATATTATTATAATTTTCTTGTGCACATAATTATATTAAATTTGTATATTATAGGTAATAGAAGATATTTTTGTGTATTTTATCATTTTAATAAACAGTAAACTCATGTAGATCTTGACTTTTTTTCCAGATATAAAAGCACCCTTAAAGAATTTCTCTCAATAATCTCCTTCTTTTTCAATTACCTCGAAAAAGATATTCCCTCTCCTACTCCTTTATTCTCTTGATTGCCTTACACGTGAAAATCCAAGTTTTTAATTATTATCCACTGTCTCTTTAGTTCTTAAAACCCAATTCTAAAGAAATTAGACTAGTACTATTTGGATTTTAAAAGTGAAAAGTGTGTTTATTAGTACATAAGACAATGAAGTCCAGCTGGATAACTGTAACACAAAGAGTTCTTCTTTACTTGACAGTGAAATGAGATGATAAAGGCAGAGGAGATTGACACATGAGATTAAATAACAGAAGGGTATGAAAGATGGAACTTACAGATGAGATGATACCTAATATTATTAGAGAGGGAGAGGCAGATATACAGATAGAAAAATAGAAGGAGACAGAGATCGATATACAGATAAAGAGAGTTATAGATAGATAGAGATAAAGTGACATATATAGAGACTGATGAAATGAGATAAAAACATAGTAAAATATAGGGAGTTAGGTATAGACACAGAGATAAAGAGACTGATAAAATGAGATAGAAACAAATGAAATAGAGGGAGATAGATATAGACACTGAGATAAAGAGATAGATAAAGAGGCTGATAAAATGAGATAGTAACAAAGTAAAATAGAGGGAGATAGGTACAGACACAGAGATAAGGAGATAGATAAAGAGGCTGATAAAATGAGATAGAAACAAAGTAAAATAGAGGGAGATAAATACAGACACAGAGATAAGGAGATAGATAAAGAGGCTGATAAAATGAGATAGAAACAAATCAAATAGAGGGAGATAGATATAGACACTGAGATAAGGAGATAGATAAAGAGACTGATAAAATGAGATAGAAACATTGTAAAATAGAAGGAGCTAGAGATAGATAAACAGACATATACAGTGACTTCTGAAATGAGCTAATATAATAGTAAAATAGAGGAAATTATAGATAGATACAGAGATAAGGAGATAGATAAAGAGATTGATGAAATGAGATATAAACATAGTAAAATAGAGGGAGTTAGAGATAGATTCAGAAATAAGGAGATAGATAAAGAGACTGATGAAATGAGAGGAAAACAGTAAAATAGAGGGAGTTTACAGATAGATACAGAGATAAGAAGATAGATTCAGAGATAAGGAGATAGATAAAGATGAGACTGATGAAATGAGAGGAAAACATAGTAAAATAGAGGGAGTTAGAGATAGATTCAGAGATAAGGAGATACATAAAGAGACTGATGAAATGAGAGAAAAACATAGTAAAATGAGGGAGTTACAGATAGATTCAGAGATAAGGAGATAGAAAAGAGACTGATGAAATGAGAGAAAAACATAGTAAAATAGAGGGATTTAGAGATAGATTCAGAGATAAGGAGATAGATAAAGATGAGACTGATGAAATGAGAGGAAAACATAGTAAAATAGAGGGAGTTAGAGATAGATTCAGAGATAAGGAGATACATAAAGAGACTGATGAAATGAGAGAAAAACATAGTAAAATAGAGGGAGTTAGAGATAGATTCAGAGATAAGGAGATAGAAAAGAGACTGATGAAATGAGAGAAAAACATAGTAAAATAGAGGGATTTAGAGATAGATTCAGAGATAAGGGGATAGATAAAGAGACTGATGAAATGAGATAAAAACATAGTAAAATAGAGGGAGCTATAGATAGATTCAGAGATAAGGAGATAGTAAAGAGACTGATGAAATGAGAGAACAACATAGTAAAATGAGGGAGTTACAGATAGATTCAGAGATAAGGAGATAGAAAAGAGACTGATGAAATGAGAGAAAAACATAGTAAAATAGAGGGATTTAGAGATAGATTCAGAGATAAGGAGATAGATACAGAAACTGATAAAATGTGATAAAAACTTAGTGAAATAGAGGGAGTTTGGAGATAGATACAGAGATAATGAGATAGATACAGAGATAAGGAGATAGATAAAGAGACTGATGAAATAAGAGAAAAACATAGTAAAATAGAGAGAGTTAGAGATTGAGATACAGAGAGAGAGAGATAAAGAGACATAAACAGAGATAAAGAGACAGAAACAGAGATAAAGAGAAAGACATAGAATGGGAAGAAGATAGAGAGAGAAAGAAGCCCCAGGGAAAAAGTCCAGGGGACTTTTATTTCTCAATCTCTCTATCTCCGTGTCTGTCTCTTTATCTCTATTTCTCTCTCTTTATCTCTGTTTCTGTCTCTTTATCTCTGTTTCTGTCTCTTTATCTCTCTCTTTCTGTATCTCAATCTCTAACTCTCTCTATTTTACTATTTTTTTTGCTCATTTCAACAGTCTCTTTATCTATCTCCTTATCTCTGTATCTATCTCTAAACTCCCTCTATTTTACTGTTTTTATCTCATTTCATCAGTCTCTTTATCTATTTCCTTATCTCTGTCTCTGTATCTATCTATAACTCTCTCTATTTTACTATGTTTTTAGCTCATTTCACCAGTCTCTTTATCTATCTCCTTATCTCTGTATTTATATCTAAGCTCCCTCTATTTTACTGTTTTTATCTCATTTCATCAGTCTCTTTATCTATTTCCTTATCTCTGTCTCTATCTATAACTCTATCTATTTTACTATGCTTTTAGCTCATTTCATCAGTCTCTTTATCTATCTCCTTATCTCTGTATCTATATCTAAACTCCCTCTATTTTACTATGTTTTTATCTCATTTCATCAGTCTCTTTATCTATTTCCTTATCTCTGTCTCTATCTATAACTCTCTCTATTTTACTATGTTTTTAGCTCATTTCAACAGTCTCTTTATCTATCTCCTTATCTCTGAATCTATCTCTAACTCCCTCTATTTTACTATGTTTTTATCTCATTTATTAGTATCTATCTCCTTATCTCTGTATCTATCTATAACTCTCTCTATTTTACTATGTTTTTAGCTCATTTCATCAGTCTCTTTATCTATCTCCTTATCTCTGAATCTATCTCTAACTCCCTCTATTTTACTATGTTTTTATCACATGTTATCTATCTGTAACTCCCTCTGTTTTACTATGTTTTTATCTCATTTTATCCATCTCTTCATCTATCTCTAACTTCCTCTATTTTTCTATCTTTATATCTGTCTCTCCCTCTATAGCTCTCTCTTTTAATATCAGCTGTCATAGTCATCCGTTATTTAATCTCATATAGCAATCTCCTCTGCCTCTGTCATCTCATTTCACACAAGTAAAGAAGAACTCTTTGTATTACAGATTTAGCCAGCTGGAATTTATTGTCTTATGTAATAAGACTTTACTTTTTGCTTTTAAAATCCAAATTTAATTGAAAATTAAGAAGAGTATGGAGAGAAGAGTCTTAAGGACTCCAAGAGTACTGTTTTCTTGGGAAAAAAGGTCAAGATTTACATCAGTTTACTTACTATTTATTGAAATGAAAAATACACAAAAGTATATTATAAAACGTATATTTAATATAATTATGTACACAAGAAAATAATAATAATATACTAGTAATTAAGTAATTAATTATACAAATTTAAAACTAATTATTTGTAAACAATTTATTATTGATTGACGGGCCAACGCTTAGTAAATCACCCAAGCGAGATTCAAGAGACATAAAAGTCCCTTTAACGATTCAGTCTTGTGTCCTAATCGATGTATGCAGCAGAAATTAAAAAATGTAAAAATAGCTATACCATTAAAAAAAAGATTAAAGGTTGCAGCCCAGGGCATGGGCTGCAACAAGTCCACCCCTCGTTAGATTTGGAAAAAAATAACTGTAACAAATAAAGCTTGAGGAGTCATCGCTTGAGGAGTTGGGCTCATCAAGCGGTGGCCCACAAGACATAATACATAATTAAAACAATAAATAATTACAAAATATTAATTAATATTGAAACTGGTAATGGCTGTTTATCGGGTAGCTGCTAGGTAGGTGGCGTCGCTTCAACCCTGCACCTTGTCCGAGAGAGTACGAAGGGTGGCAGCCCCGTCCACCACTGGGGGTTGTCCTCGAAATTGTCGGTTGTTGCTCCTCCTCCTTAGTCCTTAATGCGCATGCGCGTGGACTCCGTGCAGGAGTGCGCATGTGCGTTGACGCCGGGCGGGGAGGGGTAGGGGGGAGGGGACCGCCGACCCCCCTCCCACCTACCCCTCCCCGCCCGGCGCCAACGCACACCCACATTCCAACATGGAGTCCACGCCCATCGCCACATCAAAGACTACGAAAGAGGAACAACCTCCGACCAATTCGAGGACAACTCGCAGTGGTCTTAGAGGTTGCTTACCCTCGCGCTCTCTTTAACGTGGAGAAGAGCTGTTGGAAGCAACTTACCTAGCTGCTACGTCTTCGCTAGCGATGACCAGTAAATAGGGGTAGCTACCCTCCTAAGCAAGCAATGAATTTAAATTGAAAAAAATTAATTAAAAATAAACTAATTGAGAGGTGTAGCTACCCTTCTACTACTATACTTAAATACAACCCAAAATAAATTAAAAATAAATTAATCCTCATGTTGGGTCCAAAACCAGAAGACACTGTCGGCTTGATAAAAATAAGCATCTTTCCGAATCAAAGGTGGAATGTAATCTGAAACTAATTGAGATGTTAGTCTGATGTACCCATTTTGGACACAAGCTGAATCGTTAAAAGGACTGCTTTGCGTTGCTTCTTAAAGTTTCGTAGTTATCGCTCAATCATTACTTCCAATTAATTAAAAATAACTTCAACTTGGTCCATTAAGTTTCCTAAAAATCCTTTTGATGTGGACTAAAGGGCACTCTCACTGTCGACGGTTGAACGGAAACTAAAATAAGATGTGTTTTAGTATGTATTTTAGGCATGTTTCGATTAAGTAATTAATTTTTAATTTGCAATAAACATTAAATAAAAATGCATGCAGGATTCAGCATAACAAAAAGCAAACAAACTTCTAGAGTAGGTTCTATATTTAAAATTAATTAAAATAACTTACTTAAATTTTAGTAATTTTCGTCCAATGATTATTTCCAATTAATTAACTTTTAATAACCAATAATTAAACATAATTGGACCAAAAATATCTCGAAAGGCGCTGTCAGTAAATAAACTTAGATAAAGTAACTTCAACTTGGTCCATTAAGTTTTCTTGTAATCCTCTCGATGTTAAGCAAAATAAAGCACTGTTAGTCACAAGACCATCTTTCAAAGTCGAAGATTTGAACGGAAACTGAAATATGAAACGTTTTAGTATTTAATAGGCATGTGTCGATACAGGAGTCAACCAATGATTATTTTTAATTAAGTAATTAATTTTTAATTGGCAAAATTAACTAATTAAAAATACAAGGTGTAAGCAAAGTGCTTCAATAAAGTTCTAGAAGGGCGAGTTCTCTACTTAAAATTAGGTACTTACTTTAATTTTAGTAGTTATCGCCCAATGATTATTTCCAATTAATTAACCAATAATTACAAATAATTTGATTCAAAATATCTCGAAAGCGCCGTGAGAAAATAAACTTAGGTAAAATAACTTTAACTTGTTCCATTAGGTTTTCTAAAAATCCTTTTGATGTGGACCCAAAGACGATAGAACGGAAACTGAAATAAGATATGTTTTAGTATATGTTTCGATTAAGTAATTAATTTTTATTTTTCAATATAAATTAATTAAAAATACATGCAGCATGCAGCATAGCAAAAAGCAAACAACTTCTAGGGTGTCTTCTCTATTTAAAATTAATTAAAATTACTTACTTAAATTTTGGTAATTTTCGCCAAATGATTATTTCGAATTAATTAACTTTTAGTAACTAATAATTCAATATATTTTGATCCAAAATAGCTCTCAAAATAGTAAATAAACTAAGGTAAAATAACTTCAACTTGGTCCATTAAGTTTTCTTGTAATCCTCTCGTTGTTCGGCAAAATGAAGAACTGTTAGTTACAAGACCATCTTTCAAAGTCGTAGATTTGAACGGAAACTGAAATAAGAAACATTTTAGTATGTATTAGGCATAGTCAACCAATGATTATTTTCAATTAAGTAATGAATTTTTAATTTGCAAAATAAATTAAATAAACATACGATTTTTTCACCAAGTTTCACTTTAAATATTTACAAGAAACCAGAAGAAGGAAAGCATTTTCGGGAATATTTATTGCTATTTAGTAAATTAATTTAATTAGTTAAGGGAAGTTATCTAAAAATTTTTAGAAGAAATAAAGTATCGGAGTAAGTAGGTAGGTACTATGGATTTAAATAATAATTTAAATTAGTTAAATGTTTAATTGTTATGCGATATTTTACATAGAAAAAAGTTTATTAACTAATAAGCCTACTAAATGTATTTGCAAAATAGCTCTTTCTCTTATACTTTAGATATTCTTAAAAAGACGAAAAGTACTTACATTAATCGTTGTTAATTTTCTTGTAATCCTAGGTCCATTGATCATTGGAATTATTCTCGTATAGAGAGCACTTAACGAACGATCTTTCTAGTTCAAAGGTTGAATGAAATCTGAAACAAATTACGAAATGTTTACTATGATACACACAAAGTGAATCATCACAAATTCAATGTTCTTATCTATTTTTAATTTTTTTTACTTTTACGAAATTTATTCTTATGCTTATCGCCACATTATACAGGACGTTGAAGAGAATAGAATTTCAAACATCAGATTACTATGTGTTTACATGATAATTTAAATTAGTTTAATGCTAATAATTGTTAAGAGATATTTTACCTAAAGCCTATTTTGAAATTAGGGCAAAACTCAACTTAATTAATCAACTCAAAAATATTACTTGCCAAAAATTTCTTACAAATACACCCTTAAAAATAATTAAATGCTATTGGTTGATTTGAACATTAATAATTAATTGTATTTTTTGTTAAAATTAATTTAATGAAAGTAATCCTAGTCTTTTTCTTATTTTAGAGAGTTAATGAATGACCGACTCAATTACCGGGTAATTGCATTAATTACCTACATACGAATTACTGATTATTTTGACTCGATCCTTATGTTTATGTAAATTAATGGCTACGTATACTATTTAAAGCACAACCTAATTAAAAATATTTCTTAATTTTTATAACAATTTAAAGCAGTGAATTAAAACAGTGAAGGTAAAAATTAAAAATTTTTGAAGAAACAAAGTAAGTAGGTGCTATGGATTTACATAATAATTTAAATTAGTTAAATGTTTAATTGTTATGAGATATTTTACATAGAAAGAAGTTTATTAACTAATAAGCCTACTAAATGTATTTGCAAAATAGCTCTTTCTCTTATACTTTAGATATTCTTAAAAGGACGAAAAGTACTTACATTAATCGTTGTTAATTTTCTTGTAATCCTAGGTCCTTTGGTCTTTGGAATTATTCTGGTAATTAGAGAGCACTTAACAAACGATCTTGCCAGTTCAAAAGTTGAATAAAATCTGAAACAAATTACGAAATGTTTACTATGATAGACACAAAGTGAATCATCGCAAATTCAATGTTCTTATCTATTTTTACATTTTCTAACTTTCACGAAATTTATTCTTATGCTTATCACTACATTATACAGGATGTTGAAGAGAATAGAATTTCAAACATCAGATTACTATGTGTTTACATGATAATTTAAATTAGTTTAATGCTAATTGTTAAGAGATATTTTACATTGTAAGAAGTTTTACCTAAAGACTGTTTTGAAATTAGGGCAAAACTCAACTTAATTAATCTACTCTAAAATATGACTTGCCAAAAATTTCTTACAAATACACCCTTAAAAATAATTAAATGCTATTGGTTGATTTGAACATTAATTTAATTAATTGTATTTTTTGTTAAAATTAATTTAATAAAAGTAATCCTAGTCTTTTTCTTATTTTAGAGAGTTAATGAATGACCGACTTAACTACCGGGTAATTGCTTTAATTACCTACATACGAATTACTGATTATTTTAACTCGATCCTTATGTTTATGTAAATTAATGGCTACGCATTTAAAGCACTACCTAATTACAAATGTTTTTTAATTTTAATAACAATTCACAACAGTGAATTACAACGCTTTAAATTTATTTAATAATTAGTTAGCTAGACAAAAGTTATAAATATCACAAATCTTACTTACAAAATTTTTTCATTCGTTTTATTGGGAATGCAACTGGCAGCTTTCATTCCACAATTCCAACTCTGGAATTCTTGTCCGTGTCTGTTCATTTTCTGTTAATCCCTAGGTTCTGTTGTTAAACGCACTGGCACTTCAAGAAATGTCCTTTCGACTCAGAAGTTCAAACGAAACTAAAACAAATTACGAAGTTTTACTATAAATGACACAGAGTGAATCATCAACTACTTTATCAATTGTTGTGCCTTTGTAAATTTAAACTTCAGATTTACACAACAATTATTATTTATTATGTATTTTTATACTTGTAAAAGTTAATTATTTATTGTTACTAAAAGCTTGGCAGGATAAAAAATAAATGTTTCAGTTTAAAATTACTGTTATTTTTTTAATTGCCTAAATATTAATTAATTTAATTTTGTTTATAAATTAAAAATCTGATGATTGATTGATTAATTCATTTAATTCTAAATTAATTCATTTAATTCTAAATGAATTAATCAACTCTAACTTTTACTTGCACAAATTTCTTACAAATACATCCTTAAAAATAATCGAATAATGCTATTGGTTCAATTATTATCAGAGTACCTACTAGTAAGAATGCCAAGTCTTATGATCCATTGAAGTTATTTTTCGTAAATACTACCCTACCTTACACCCTAATGTAAACTAATTATGTAGCTCCAGAAAATATTATTTGGAAATATTTCTTATATTCTTAAAGATAAAAAAGAACACTTACATTTCATCTCTGTTAATTTTCTAGTAATCCTTCTGTTCTGGTGTCAACGGCACTTGCACTTGAGGAGCGATCCTTACAACTCGAATGGTAAATCGAAACTGAAATAAATTACGAAATACTTTACTATAAATGACACAGAGTGAATCATCAAGATTGTTGGGCTTTTTAAATGTAAACTGTTTTGACTTACACAACAATATACGTAACGTTTATGGTTACTAAAAGCTTAGCAGGATAACAAATGATTTAATTTACAATTACTATTATTTTATTAATTGCCTAAACAGTAATTACTTCATTAAAAAATAAGTTTTTGTGAACTATTTGATAGGAAAATCGTACAGAGTAGAACAATGTTTTCTAATTTCATAAACTTAAATTAATAAAGTAATAACAAAAATAGAATTTTAAATCATCCCTAACATACTAAGAGACCACACCACGTAAGTTAAATTCTACAAAAAAATTCTTAGTAGTCTTGTAAAATGCCTCCAAATATCAGTTTAATACGATACCTTATCGATGGTACTTGGAAGTTGTTTCTTACATTAAAAGTGAACAATTATCTTTAATTAATAGAATATTTTTTAGAATAAAATGATGTTATTAAAATTATTAAATTTTGTGTTTTATATAACAAATTTTTAATTTAAGAGGGTGCATTATTAGTTTATAATAAGATAAGATTTTTTTTAAAAAACACACCACAGAAGAGGTTTACTACCTCTTCTACTACATAAAAGTTTATGTAAGGTTCACCACAATCTGGGGTCAAGAAATATAAACAAAAGTTGTAATACAAATAAAACGCAGAAGATTAATTTATACTATTTTTAATTAATAAAGGAATTTATATCATTTTTTTGCATAAAAGGATATTAATAGATGCAATACACGATATAAAATTAGCAAATTAATGTAAGAGCGTTATAATTAAAATTATAATCACTTTACTAATATAAGCATTTACAATTAACTTAAATTACAAAATAAATGTTGATCATAATATTTAAATTTTTACCCTTAATATTGAACTAAATTAATTAATACTTGGTAGAAATACTTATAATAATGCAAGGAGAACAACTTCCAATCAAAAAAATTCGAAAGTTGCAAGTTGATTTTCAGAAGAGTAACCCTTATTTTTCTAAAATTTGCTGATCTGAGTTACTGATAAGAATCTGAACTTATGGCGAAAATCGGACTTATAATAACTTTCTCCCACTCATTCCCTACCACTAAAAAAATATCAACCAATAAAACGCGTGTATTAACCCTTTCGTGACGGTTGCCGTACTTGTACTTTTTTCATTCTCTACATTGATGACCTACCGCCGTACTGACACGTTATGAGTCACATGTTGTTCAAACTGTCACCGTACGCAATTGTCATATATAATACAACAAGTGCTCTTATTTTTGCCGACAATATTTGTCATTCAGAAACAAGTTGCTGCTGTGACGAAAATAATCACGAGCGCTAGCGCGAGTGATTATTTTCTAAAAACGGCAGCAACGAGTTGAATGAATGACAAATATTGAAGCAAAAATCAGAGCAAGAGTTGTATTCGGAGGACAATTCAATGAATGAAAAAATGTTCATTTTGAAAAATTATAAAATTTTACTAAACTGTCAAATCAAAAATGCGATGTGTGGATCTCGGTTATTATACAATTTAAAAAAAATTTAGTTATCCATGGTTGATCATTTTTTTTAGTTTATTTGACGTTTGACGATTATTTAACAATTTAATTTTTGTTCTGCATTTTGTTGTGATTTTTGGTGCAAGATTGAAAAATGAATCGATTTGGAACTAAAGATTTAGATTCGATTCGACCAGAAGTAGCATCTTCTGGCTCCCAAAATGGCCAAAATACTAAAAAAAAACAGAAGTCGAACTGGGAACAGTTTGTTAAGTTTTGTAATATTCGAAATTTTAATTTAAACGAACCAGCAACACCTTGTGATCTAGGACAAATATTAGAAGATTATGCTTTCAATATGAAAAAGCAAGATGGTGTCGACTATAAGGAAACCAGTTTAAAGACCATTTGGAATACCACGGCTAAGCTTTTACAGGACTTATATTGTAATTCTTTTGATGTCAAGATAAATCCGTTCTCAGACATCGAATTCAAATCAGCAAGAATGGCGCGAGATGCCAAAAGAAAACAACTTCAAGGAATCGTTGAAAAAAGAAAAGTTAGTTCTGCCGCAATAGATCATAAACAATATAGAAAAATGATTACTGTTTGGAATGAAGAGACACCTTCGGAGTTGCAAAAAATTTTTTATTTAATTGCAGCTAGAGAACTAGCTTGGCGTGGAGGCGAGAAGCGGCTAATTGCTTAGTGCACCACTTTAAAGAAGAAATCGACGTTTCTGGGCAGGCAACAGGACGTTATGAATACAATCCCATTTTTTCAAAAACGTGCCAAGGGGGCTCTCATCCAATTTGTAGTAGCAAATGGTTAATTCCAAACAGTCGAGAACCAGACTTATGTCCCATTAGGTAAGTAATTTATTTACCTGATTCTGTAACACTTCAAGTCGAATTAGTAAATCCTTAAAGTTTCTTGAAGGAATTGTGAATTTAATACTGACCTAATAAGTAATTTATAAAATTTGGGTTTTTTAGGCTATTAAAGAAAATGCTTGCAAAGTGTGGGCCTAAACTGCGACCGTCTGTTTCTAACAGAGAATCCGTCATGGAAAACCTCAAGCTGGTACAAGAACAGCCCTATTGGAATTAATAAAATTGGCAAATGGATAAAACTTAGTGCTGAAAGAGCTATTTGCAATTAGACGAAGACCACCATTCTCGTCTAGTACAATCGTTTAGAGAAGAGATAAATTCAACATCCACACTAACACTCGAAAAACATCAGTTGAGTCTATCCACGCCAGGAACTAATTTTCAGAACTGCACGTTTAAAAATTGTAGTTTTTCTTAAATTTGTTTAAATTTTCTATTAAAATAAGTCTTCAAAATTTTCAAATCTTTAAAATGTTAAAAATAATATTTATTGTTATAAGTTTGTGTTAAACTGTTTAAAGTTGTAGAAATAAAATTATAACTTTTCTGACATTTATTTTAGTTTGACGTTTATCTGACGTAAATATTGTCGCTACAATACTCTGTTGCTTTTCGTTTGACATAAATATTGTCAGGGTGAGATCTTCTTATTGGCTAAAATTACTAAAAATCAGGACCTTTGATTGGCTAACAAAACATGAATTGAATTGTCATATATAATACCACTAGAGATAAAATTTTGTCGGCAAAATTGTTCGATTGTTATGAAAGTTTGTTGCTTGATAATTTCGCGAATGACATTTGTCAAAAAATCACGAGCCGTACGGCGAGTGATTTTTAATTAAATGTCATGAGCGAAATTATCAAAAAGAAACAAACTTGAATACTTACAAGAGAACAATTTTGCCTACAAAATTTTATCTTGAGTGGTATTCGACATGACTATTTTACGAGAGAAAAATTAAGTCTATTTTCACTTAAAAAACTTATTTTTTACTGCAAAACGCAATGCGATGCAAAAATGTCAGTTTGACAATGATTTAATTTCCAAGCTGACTTGAACGTTTAAAACGTCAAAAAAATTGTCGCTGAGATTCCATGTTGTTAGTTTTGCCAAGGTACTTGTTTTGTCACCTGAATACTTGATTTTATTGTCGCTATAATACACTCTAGTGAAATAGTCACCAAAATTACTTCTGTGAGACGGCCGCCGTAGATGAACGACAATAATTTTCCATTTTTAGATCGAGTGTCGTACATGTACGGCGCTCCCTACTGCTTTTGAGTCCGAACGCCGTACATGTACGTTCCTCTGTTATGAGACTTCTAGTCACGACTATAGACGTACATGTACGTTAGGATTTTCAATCAAAAATAATATAAAACTAATAGATTCTAGATTCATAATCACTTGTCAACTAACTAGTAGCATTGCTAATAGATTCTAGATTCATAAATCACTTGTCAATTTGTTGCGACAAGTTAAAGCGTGCAAATTCCTTACGCCGGCCACGGTCGAGTAGAGTGCAATACCTCGGCCGTCACGAAAGGGTTAAAGTAATGGGCTGCCTATATGATTGGCGCAAATTGCTTTTCACAAGAATTTATTTATTAAAAAATTAGTTCAATTTATAATTAATTCTAGCTGCTAGAATTAATTATATTAAATGTTAATCAAAAACTACACATTCACCAAGGGATGTTCTTAAGTTGTTTGAATGATGTCATTTATAAATTTCAGTATTCCCATGAAATCGAATAAAAATAATTAATTATCCTTTGCATCTTTTCAAGTTCAAATACAAAAACCAAATTTTGGTTAGTGGTTGCTTTATTACCCTCATGTTCAGCAACCACTTACTACATAATATTAAAAAATTTTACTAAGGGAAGTTACAGCTACAGCAGTAAGAAGAGGAGTTATGGCGTTAAATTTTAAGATTTCAACAACCCTAAACTAACTATGCACCCCCATTAAATTGATATAAAACTCAAAATTGCGAGAAAACGGCCAATAATATAAAAAAATATTACTAAGGGAAGTTACAGCTACAGTTACAAAGGGAAGTAAATTAATAAGGATAATTATTTTTCATAGGTTTGGTGGACTCAAATTTGTAAATGAAATGTTTACTTATAAATCGAACTAATTTTGTTTAATAAATACAAAGAGTTACATGAGAAAATTAATTAATATTTAAAACGGCCTCTTTGCCTTATTTGCAATTAATTAGGTAGCAATGGCAACATTGGAATCAATTTTTTCACTTTTTTCAATTTCTAAATTTATTGTTTTAAAAGTTAACAATTATGTAAATATTCAATAAATGGTAATACGTAAGTCATTGACTAAAGAATTTAATTGTGATATTGTTCACATAATTTCTTATACTTTGGGTACTTTTCCACTTAGACTAAAAAGTCGAGTAGAATAATAATTAAAAAAAAACTAAATTAAAAAGTTGCATTTGATTTATTGAACTTTATTCTTTAAACTTATTGTAATGTTCGTGTTAAATTATTTTGATAGACAAGAGAGAAAGAAAAAATCAGTTTTGAACTTTAGGTGCCCCACAATTTATCGTTTAACATATAAAAATGAGAACTACAAGAACTATAAATTTACAAAAAGATGCGTTTACAAATTTTAATATGTCCAGGAAACTGAATAACTATATAATTATTCTTTACATCATTTCAAAGTTAAAATACAAAAACAAAATTTTCATTAGTGGTTGATTTCGTACCCTAAAGTTCAAGAACCGCTTATGACAAATGATTACAAAAGTTGCACTAGAAAATTAATTAATAATTAAAAGATTACTCTTACACCCTTAAAAGTACTTGAATTGGTTGAGTTGATCATTAATATTTAATTATATTTTTTAAATAATTCAACAAATTAGTAATTCTAGTTTTTTATTATTTTAGAGGTAGTTTATAAAGGACCCACCCAACCCAACTAATTATCAGGTAACTGTCTTAATTACTTACATGTAATTACTGACTAGATGGGAGGATTTGTTATGAAAAGTTACATTCCCGAATTAATTTAAAAAATTATTTTTGTTGCTTTTTATTAAATAAATGGCTACGTATTTAAAGCAATACCTAGTTGAAAATGTTTTGCAATGTGTATAATAATCCAAATAGAAAGAATTAAGACGCTGTTAATTGATTTAAGAATTAGAGAAGTTATATCATAAATCTTACGTACCAATTTTTTTCAGTCGTTTCATTAGGAATGCAACTGGCAGCTTAATTTTCTCGTTTTCAACTCCATATCCTAGATGTTCTTTTTGAAATACCAACTAACTCGCACAGCCATAGTAGTATGACGATATTCTTTTTGTAATCCTTATGTTCTGGTGTTAAAAGCACTGGCACTGCAGGAACGATCCTTTATCCACAAAAGTTAAATAGAAACTGAAACGAATATGAAATACTTTACTATAAATGACACACAGTGAATCATTACAAGTATCGAATATTTTATCTATTGTGCCTTTTAAATTTTATCTTCAGATTTACACAACAATGTATGTAACGAAATATGTATTTTTGTCCTTGTAATAATTGATTGTTTATTGTTACTAAGAGCTTGGCAGAATAAAAAAATAATGTTTTCATTTAAATCACTGTTATTTTATTAATTGTACAATTATTAATTAATTTAATTTTGTTTAATATATGAAGAGATGTTATGCTCTTTTTAAAAATATTTAATAGTTTTTGTACCCATGTAGTATACTACATGGGTATACCCATGGGTTTCGCGGTGAAACTGATACTGAGCGCCCTATTTTCTGTTATTATAAGTTGTTTATTACCTATAAGATCTAGAGAAAACCAAAAATACGTGCTTGTAGACGACATTTTCAGCTTTAAATTACATGTACAATATTTCAATTTTCAGTAATTGATCATGGAGAAAAATGTTAATGAATGTAAAGTAACCTAATTTTTCTAAAAATTTAAAAATCTCTCAAAGTAATTGAATAAATGTAAAATCCATACAGAATTACTATTTTCATGACGTATACTTTAATATCCTAATATGTGAAATTCTTTTCGAGTTTTATTTTGAAAAAAACGGACTTTGAGTAAGTAAGAGTAATTCTAATTATAAATAACAAGTTGGCAATACAACCATTTTTGTTCTATTATAATGTCATTTAGTTAAAATTTATTGTGCCAAAATTGATCAAAATTAAAAAAATTAAAAACTCAAAATATGGACCCACCAGTAACCGAAAACTTATTCTTGCTAGAATTTCTGGTGGATTCGGTTCAAATAGACCCTTGCTTTGATATCGGTGGGACAAACACAATGTGTGTCGCAGTACAATTTTTAGACAACGCCGCATTAGATATATGTGAAGATGACTTTTGCCCTAAAAGGCAATACTCTCAAGAATCGGAATGCATAAAAAGTGGGAAATCGTGTTTGTTTTCTTTGACCCCTATTCAAGCGCAAGAAGCTTCAAGTCAATTCGACCTTACCGTCCATATATACAAAAGAGCGCCACCCAATTGTCCATTCGATAAAATCCCAATAGGAAGTTCAATTATTTCTCTGGCCCAGTTATTTAAACAAGTGAAATGTGCGCAATGCCAAGCTAGTAAATCTAAATCCAATACAGCCCCTACAGTTCAAACTTTGCGAGACAGATACGAAATAAAAAATCAACAACAACAGGTTATAGGGCAATTAAGCATTTATATAAGAATGTCGTGTTTCGGCAAAATAATTGTAACACAATTCCAAATGAATCTAGAAGATAAAACTGTGCTTTTTAAAGATGAAGAAAGAAATTCGATGTTTAAATACAAAAAAGTAGACCCTAATAAGGGTGGACAAGGAGGACCAGCGAGTGGTAGTGCTGGATATCTTAGTCGTGGTGGTTGTGGTGGTTGTGGCTCTTAGAGCAATAAATCTTTAAATAAATTTTTAGCAAATTTTAGCACATTTTTACATTGTTTATGGTAATATAGGCTGATTAGAACACTCAACTTTCAACTAAATTATACATTGGAGTAGTCGAAGTAGCCAATTATCTCCTGCCTAACTAATAGTATCCCTTTGGAAAATAGGAAAGCGTAAAAAGTTAAAAGCTTAGTTCTTGAAAACCCTAACATGTGTAGTACTAGATAAACAAAAAACCTCCCCTAATTTAAATTTTAATAACCATTGCTTAACATTGAGTCAAAATATTGATAATTCATTTTAGTGGCGTCGAAATACGGTTGCGAATGAAAAGTTGTGCTAATAGAAATATTATGATTGAATAATGTTCAGGACAGTATCAGGAATAATGTAGTAAATTTCGGAAATCCAACTCCAGGGCCCCAATTCTGGACACTTCGTGATAAAATGGTTATTCGTTTATGACGTCAGTAAAAATGGAATCACAATGTGTTTCTAAGCGTTTCCATCGCTATTGACGTCATAAAGGAATATTCGTTTTATCACGAAGGGTCGAGAATTGGGGCCCTGGTGCTTTCTTCGGAAAAGTGCCTTTTGTAGTACATCGACGCGTTTTCCTTGACGTTTTATTTAATTTCTCAACTTGTAAACATCGGATCGTAATAAAAAAAAATATAGGATTATGCGAAATAGACTGACGATCAATTCTAGACCAAAAACGTGTAGTTTGGTTTTGTAGTTTCCGCGAAAAAAATTCTTAAGCACCAAATACCGACCAAAAATTGTTTTATTCAGTGCAATGCGAAGAATTAATAAAAAACTGTTTTGCTCATGGAAAAGATACTACTTCATGAGTAGAATCGACCTGCCAAAGTTGAGATCCTCAAGTGCAACCAAACAGTCAAAAAGTGCACAGGAAGTCAGAATTTGTAAGGGTTGCCATTTAATGCGATCGTTATGAAAACGAAATTCTTTTTTTTAAACATTCGTCTTTGAACGTACTCTATGCTGAAAGAAATTGTTTTTAAATTTTTGCAAATCGTATTCCACTTTTGACTCTTCTTCCGAAACGTACTTTTTTAAATCGCTAAGAACATTGTCAATAATTGTTAAATAGAAAATGCATTATTTGAACTTGGTAGATCTTTTTGAAAACTTGCATTTCAAAAAATAAATATCCCGATATTTCAACTTGGAGGTCGATTGTGGACATTTTTGATTTCCAACTACTGTGTGGCACGTTCCCCCACTAACGACGTTTGGATGTATTTAGATGCAGTCGATGCAGTTTTATTTGTCAGTGTCAAATTTATTTTCAAAAAACCCATGGCTGTTACTATTTTGATGCAATTTTCGATAGTTTCAATATCTAATTTCTGTAGTTACGAAGCACGCAAGATTAATTTTGTTTATTGACTACTTCTTTTTACTCTGGTTTTGAATTAAAAGATGCATGACATATTTAGATAACATATATGAACAAAAAAATGTTTTACCTTTTAGTTCAGATGAAAACGATCTAAAACCAATTAACCGTTTAACCAACCATTGCAGTTATAAATACAAAAATATCCACATTAGGCCTCCAAGTTGATAAATCGCGATGTTTTTTTAAAGCAAAGATTTTTAAGACATCTATCAATTCAAAATAATGAATTTTCTATTTAACAATTATTGACAAAGTTCTAAGTGAAATTTTTTACCTGAACGTAATTATTATGCAGAGATTATTATTATTATGGTGGTTCCAAACTAGTTTCAAACCGATTTGAGTGAGCCAGTGAGTCTATTTAAGTTCTTTAAAAAAATATTTTCAACATCTTTATTATGAAACTATATTCACAATTCCTTTCCCAAAACCATCTTCTTTTCCCCACTCTATCGCCTGCCTACTTCCTAGTTCTCATTTATCTACTTTCGGCTTGGTTTTTTTTCTATCTCTCTCCACCTCTTCTTTTGCAGTAATCCAGTTAGCAGAAAAAACGTAACAGTAATGTCTTTATTGCCAGATATTCGATTAACCGATACAATCTCGAGGAGGAGTTCAATTTCTTGTGAGCTCTTTCACTCAATTTTGGAATCTTTTGGAATATTGCTCTGCTGCTCTTGTTGATACCTGAGATAACAATATCAAGGGGGAGTTCAATTTCTTGAGCTCCTCCACTCAATCTTGGAATATTTTAGGATGCTGCGCTTATCCATACCTGGTAAAAAGAAAGCTGTTTTAACTACAAAGAAATTAAATAAATTATTTTACTTAGGGCCGTTTTATATGTACTAAATATCGTACTAAATTGTTAGTACTAAATCTACGCAAGGGGTAAAATCACGGGAATCGAAGCTTTAACGTCAAACCTCAAAATTTCTATGCACGACGTTAAAGCTTATATTCCCGTGCTTTAGCTTCTTGCGCCGATTCAGTACTAAAAAGTTAGAACCATATTTAGTCCGTGTAAAAGGACCCTCATACACTAGCTTAATGGAATGGATGTAGGTAGAATAAGTGGGAGAGAGATAGACCAGTAGGAGAGATGGTCCAGCACTGATATTTTACAAACTGTTGCACCTACAACCCTGCTATTGCGTCAGAATATAGCGAATGTTACTTCGTATGTGTGTCGACTTAAAGATAGGTTAGATTTTTTATTTATGTAAAGATATTAGAAATTTTAAAATTTTTATTATAGGGTTGAAAATATCGTTATGGTCACTTCTTAGTGAGCTACAGTCGGGAGAGATTACTCTATTATCAAAATAGGCATGTTTCTCCATCAGAGATCTGAACTTTTGGCTATTCTAAAACAAACTTTGTTCACACAGGAAAACTTACAAACATTTCAAACTTCTAAGAAAAATCGTTTAAATGAGAAACAATGCCATTTGAAAACATCAACAAATATTTTTACAAAAGCGAATTAAATTTTTATTGCTTATTGAAAACAATAAAATTATTTGTTTTAATAATTATTATTCGGTTTTTGCAATTCGTATATACCAGTTGACAATTAATAGGATTATACTAGGACTGTACCTACGTATAGGGAAATAACATAAAAAAACCATGAGATTATTAATGTGTAAAAATCTAAAATCTCATCCCTACAAAATTTAGTGTTATCAACAGTAGCTATCCCGTTTGATGCCAAAGACCGTATGCACTAGATATTGTGAGCAAATGCAAGAAAGAGTCAACAATGACCGAAGCTCTTCTATTTGGTTTGTCCAAGAACGCATATTTACGCTAATAATAAGCTAAATGTACAAAACCCGAGATATTGGGATGAAGAAAATTGTCTTCTAATTGCCCTAAATATTTACGCAATAGGTACCTCGAGTTCCAATCCCGAGTTGGACAGTGATTTCAAAATTTTTGTCAAAAGTGGGAAACAATTTCACTATACGATTATCGTTCCCTTCCATTATCATTTGGCATAGGGGCAGAAGTTTTCCCATGTTATTTTCCTATGTTCCATAATCATGTTGCTACCCTGTATATAACAAAGCTATTACCTCTCAAACTCTTTTTGACTGCAACAGATAAGCATAGGTATAACATTAATACTTGCCAATTATTGCACTAACCATACAAGTAATGGAATGAAAACATGGCATATAAAACGGTCGTTTTAATCCTTCAGATAACAATTATACTATGTTATCAATGTAACTGCACAATGCACATAGAAGGTAAAATAACATTTAATTATTATAGGTATATTTTTAGAAAACTTTTCTTAGGATATTATTGGAGGGATTATAGAGGATTAACGCCAAGTGATGCTGTGCAAGGAGGAAGCACTGCTGACAAATCCTTGTACATTGGCCGAACTATACACAACGGTAGTCTAATTGCTGGAAAAATTTTCGACAATGACCCTCACCTTTACTACACATATCAAATGGAACCATATGAAACAACCCACCAGATTAACGTAAGTATTGTTCAGTTCGCCGATCTTTACCGACACGTCACGATACATTTATTATTAAGTAAATATTTATTTTACTTTCTGAGTATTCTAAAAGTCACGTGTCAGTCAAGCTTTTTGATATAAATATTGTGAGTGAGTAGTGAGATCAATGTTTAGGCTAAGAGCCATTTTACATGGACTAAATATCGTACTAACTTTTAGTACTGAATCAACTCAAGGAGCAAAAGCAAGAGAATCTAAGCTTTAACGTCGTGCACGGTCGTGCGTCAAAATTTCTACGCACGACGTTAAAGCTTAGATTCCCGAATCAGCTCTTTGAGTTGATTCAGTACTAATAGTTAGTACGATATTTAGTTCATCTAAAACGGTCCTAATATCAGTGTTTCAGAAATAGAAGAAAAAGCGTTATGTGTTTATTTAAGACTGTCTCTTTAATTCTGAAACGCCCTGTATAAACAAGCTGTGTCTAAACGAGTAGCAGCAATAATTATGTATTAAAATCTATGTATTTTAGATATTATGTACTGAAACGCCAGAAAATTTGGTTTGGATCACAATTACAGATCACAATTTTAATCTCTTACAAAATAAACACGCAATATCAGGTGGATATGGACCTGATGAGGGCACTATATATATTGGGCGCGTAGATTATAATTCAGAAAAAATCGTTGGTCAAATTATTACCCCAATTTCTAATGATGATCAAGACACAGCTATGGTTATTTTAACAGGCGATTCACCAGTACTGTCCACGTTTACGAAATATGAAGTTCTTACATACAAACAATCTGATGTTTCCTGTATGTAAATCACTACAGGCAACACCTTGTACTTATCAATAGAGTCCTGAACAAATTTCTTTTGGATCTTTACGTTACTCAAAAATTGAAGTGATTTAAGCCAATGTTGATAATGCTTATTTTGCTTTTTTTCGAAAATTTTGCTTGAGACATTTCGTGCTTTTTTGAGTTTTTTTTTTCTAAGTGTTTTGAATTAATTCGCTCCTAAGACTGTTTATCCGTATAGCTCAAAATATAGCTCCAATTTTCGTCAAATAAATTTGATTTCTTGATTGTAACTCCCTAAGGCAGAATTACCTCGAGTAGTGTTGTCCTTTTTCCCAATTTGTTTATAGAATTGTTTAAAAAAAATAAATTGTAGAAAAAGATTTTATACGTGTTTTTTTATTTTTTGATCTGACATAAAATAAAGACACAATCCTGGAAAAACCATACCACTTTGGATGAGCGTGGACGCTTCCCTGCCGATCATAAGTAGGTGGAGTTGATGTCCACATGGTCTTCTGCTACTATCTGTTAGAAATGTGCAAGTTGTAGAAGCTTCAATTATTTTTGATAATAATCAAAATTCATTTAAAGTGGAGGTAATCTAAAACGTATGAACAGCCTTAACCTTAAACATTTCACTTAATCTTTAAGAGCTAAGGTAGCTTGCAAGTTACATTTACTTTACAACTCCTTAAACAGCCTTTTTAGCTACACTTTAATGTTAGCAAATTTTAATCAAGTTTATCCGCGAGTGATATAAGGAACGCCGAAAACTCTTTTAATATAAAAAATATAACCAAAAAATTTTTTTTTCAACATTTTGGATTTTCTAAAACCACTCTTTTTAAACAGACCTAAAAGGACAGTCTCTGCATACCAATTTAGGGGGTGGAGAGCCTTTAGTCCATAAGCTATGCCAGATGCCAGTCTTATAGCATATGGTATTTGCTGAAAGTTAGGTAACTCTTGAGTTCGATAACTGTGACGTCACACAGACAAGAGCTTCATGATTTGCCCTGGTTGCTTAGCCTGTATGACGTCACGAATTTTTATTTAAAAGTCTTATATCTTCTGAACAATAGTGGTTCATAGAAAGAAAGGAAAGGTTAGACGAAATTTTTTTTTAAACTCACACCTAGTGTTATGCATATCGCACCCGTTTCAAAATTTTTTTCCAAGGTGAGCTCTAAAATTTTTGGGTAGGCACTTGGGTGGGCACTCCAATCAACAGCGTGAGCACGTGCCCAATAAAGCAATCTCCTCTGGCGCCGTCACTGCTTTTATATGAGAGTGTGTATGAAGGGGAGTCTATTTCCTTAGCTCCCACTTTCGATTTTGTTACTTTTTTTAATTGTTTTGGAAGGTGCTTGCCAGATGCTGACGAATGCTGATATTTTTACCAAAAGTGTTCTGCAAATAAATCTGTAAAGTATGCGCATTCCTGGGGAGAAGGCTGTCTTATGTGAGTCTTATGATTTTTCAACTTTTTTTATTGATTTGGAAGGTGCTCGCCAGGTGCTGGCGCATACCTGGGGGGCTGTGGAAACGAGAGCCTCCCTCACTTATGATTTTACATGTGTGGGGGCGAGGTTCGGTGCTTCAGTGTAGTCAATCTCGCATAAAATAATTCTTTATTTATTTTTTGGTGCGGTGTGCGGTGCTAGGGACACGGGACAGTGCGAAGTATGGTGCCCTGACGTGTCCATGAAGGAAGACAATTTGCATCTAAATCGCTTTTTGAATGTTGGGTCAGTGTTGATGAATTTTCTGCACTGAAATTGATTTTAATGACTGAACAGAAACATCTTAATATAAACATTTTTTTTTTTTCATAACCATTTCATTAGTATTTGTTAATATTTCTCATTGGTATAGGTTAATTAGAGACATTTATCAAGATACAATTCAATTAAAAAATTCCATCTTTATTATATATTGACGACGTTTCGATTAACAAATCATTGTCACAGTCCTAAAAATTGAAATTATTAGACCCAACTGGGCTATTAAATTATGGGTTTCAAGAACAAAATTCATGTTTGTATCGTCTTTGTTACCAAAAAAAAAAAAAGAAAAAACTGATAGCAACATAAAATTTGTAAGTAAGCGTGCTGTACACATATTTGTAGTCATGATTATATGTTTTTAGAACTGTGACAATGATTTGTTAATCGAAACGTCGTCAATATATAATAAAGATGGAATTTTTTAATTGAATTGTATCTTGATAAATGTCTCTAATTAACCTATACCAATGAGAAATATTAACAAGAAACATCTTATCTCTGTGAAATCGGGTTTTTTCTCCTTCAACAAATACTTTTTTCTTTTATTTTCATTTTGCTCGCGCCCCCTTTCAGATTTGAGATTTAGTGCTCCCCAAGGGGGATGAACACTACTGGTTGAGAATCGCTGGGTTAAGGTATATACCTAGAGAAGTTTTTCGGCTTACAAATACGCTTACGACAGGCTACCATCTTTTTCAATTAATAATTTAGAAAATAATAGATATTATAGGATTAGAATACCTAATTAATTATCTCCAAAATGATAATTCAAATTTTGAATAAAAATTAAATTTTTAAAATATATTTTTGATTAAACAAATACCTGTACCTACTACAACAGGAGGAAGAACCTTTACAAATACGTTTTAAATAATTACTCGCTTGTAATGATAGCGGCACTATATGGCCACTTTATGAAGATCGCCTCAAATGCTGTATTTTGGAGGATGATATATTTGCTTGGGCGACAACAGTAGCTCTCAAATTTTCTGCATTTTTATTTTTAATTATCATCTTTAGACAACTTATACCACACAAGCAGGAAAGCACTGTGGGCCTATTTTCTTCTGATTGTGTCCGTCTGAACAAATCAGCTGTTTTCTACACATATAACATCTACTTTTGTCAGTTAATTTTTGTTTCCTGAACAAAGTACTCGTATGTAAATGTAAATATAGATCATGTTTAGAGTCTAACAAGAGAATCAGCGCCTGTCAAAGCTACAAAACACGAACTAATATTACGTCTGATGGTCTAATTGCGTGACAAAATCAGATCGCTCAGCCTGCTCTTTAGCACTGCACTAGTAAATAATCAGCAAAATCAGATCATCTGTTTTCGTGCACTTGTTCTGTAACTTCTAGTTTCAAGCACAGGTTATTGAATTTTTAAATAATCACACGATTATTCATAAGTATTATCTAATTTTGATGGATTTTATAATTTATTACAAATATGTAACCTTAAGATTAATTCAATCTGACTAAACTAGTTACAAATTCGGCCAGTTTTGACCTAGTTAAATTATTAGGCGCCTAAGAAAAATTTAAAAATTTTCCAACTAACTACATAATTATTTTGTAAATTTCATTCCCGTCTACTCCACTTTTAGTAAAATTAGATTAGAGCGAATAACTGGAACTGGATCAACTTTGAATGAGCTTTGCGTCGGAGCCGATTTACACACATCCTGATGTGTGTCGAAGACTCTTCATTGATAAAATGATTACCATAGTGAAGATGTTTTGTAACTTGCTTGCCTTCGTCTTTTAAAATACATATATATACAAGGCATTATATTTTGTCTCTATTAAATGTTGTCGTGTTGTGTCATGGTGGATCGTGAACAAGCATAATGGTAGGTATTATTTTAAATTTTTTTGCGCAAAAGGAGTTGTACGGTAACAATTTAAAAATTTTCCCAGCAAGGTTTTTTACAAAAATTTTAACAATGTTCGATTTGTTTGATCAAACAGGATGTTTAAATTCCAATTATTTGTAATTAAATTTTGCTTCTTTTGAAAATTTTTGGAAACCAAATACCAAAAGTGATGTCCTTTAAAAGGAATTTGAAAAAGAACTAATTATTGGAAATGTCAATCAGTTTAAAAGGGCACAAAAATATTTTTCAAATATCAAATGTATTTCTAATTATAATTTAAATTGTTAAATTTAAGTTTTGTAACGGACAATTAGTTTATTACCATATACAAGTGAACTTTATAAAATTAAAAATGAAGAGGTTATTTAACAATCGTTAAATATTTGAATTGCGTAAAACTTATAATTACACGTTAAAACTATTAATAAATTTTTACTAGGTAATTAAAAATCAGTGTTTTACATAATTTAAAAATATCCCGCCAAATTTGGTTACAGTGTGTCTCATAGTTACAGCTCCCCATTGGGATTTTGAATACTAGAAGAAAACATCAACGATTGAATGTAGAAAATTTACTAATTGCTTACATTATTAAAATGCTCAAAATTACACATTTTTTTAAATTATTGAAGAATTAAGAAATAATACGGATACACAAGTGTTACAATTAGGACCCGGATTTACATGTTTTTACATATTTAGTTTGCTTAGTTTTGCAAAGCCTTTTTCATGTTTTTTAACATTTTCATTAAAATACAATATTTCAATTTCATTCATTAGTTAAAATATTATCACGCTTTAAAGGTTTTTGTAAAAATAAGCAAACTAAACATGTAAAAACATATAAATCCAGACCCAGTTATAATATACAGTGCGCGCGAAAGGTATTGAACATGGCAAATAAAACTGAAATGAATGTTCTTTTTTGCTAAATCTTGAAACATGTCGATTTTATTTTTTTGAAATTTTTAAGTCAACTAATTTTCCGATATTCATTTGTTTGTAAAGTAACGACGTTACAAATTATTTAAAATTTAATAAACACTTATTAAAAATCATGGTAATTTATTTCTCTAAAATGGCCTTATGTAAGGTATCAATATTTTTATACAATCATTTAGACAATTGAATAAAGTACGTACCCAAATCACGAAAAAAAATAGGTTGCCATTTAAATAAACTATTGATGATTTCGTTTCTTAAAACAAAATGAATATCGGAAAATTGTTGCCATTTTAAAAAAATATTGATGACGTCATTACTTAAAAAATGAATATCGGAAAATTATTTTGACATACAAATGTGTATTTCAAAAAAATAAAATCGACGTATTTCAAGATTTAGCAAAAAAACATTCATTTCAGTTTTATTTGGGATGTTCCATACCTTTCGCGCGCATTGTATAGGTAACTGAAATAAAATTGTTGAACGGTTTACTAAAAAAATCCAGAAGACTTTGTTTTCATGCTTTTATGTTGAAGTGGTGAAGTATCATCAAACATTATTGAATAATTATCAATTAATCCAAAATGGACGATATTCCTCGAAAAATAAAATAACTGATCATTGTTTTAAAAACGCATTTTTTTCACAATTATTGGTCCAAATTTAAAAATACACACATCGTTGAAAAGGGGATTTAAAGAGCTTTAAAATGATATACATCTTGACCCCCTTTTCTTAATAAATTTTTTGGGGTTGATTGCACCACCGCTGAGGGGTTAAAGTGGCGGTGTTCAAAGTAACAAATAAAGTACCCCTTCAATGTTAAAATTGACGGGTCTCGCGGAATTTCATAATTTTATACTAAGGCGAAGATATATTAGAGGTGGAAAGTTTTGAAACTGGACACCCTATATTATACAGAGAGCTCGTAATAATCGTAATGGAATAATCTAATTATTTTCTTTCCTGATCGAAATATCAAAAAACGGTTAAACACGTAAAATTTATTTATTTTAAAACAAACATTTTCCGATGATTTTTATTTTTCTACCCCTCACCCTTTTCAAGCAGTGACGTCATAGAAGGTTTTTTAAATTGGAACCCTTACTTTTTTTTAGGTATTTCGATAGATATGAAATTCTGATTTCAGCAATATGGACATGTTTGCCCTTTAGGCTCTCAGTTTCCAAGATATTAATTTTTAAATGTATAAAGAGTGTATTTTCGCGAAGTAAAAAATTTTTATTTGGAAAACGATGCTGGCTTGGTTTAATATTGATGCTAAAACTAAAGCATTTCATCGTTTTTCCAAAATAATTATTTCACTTAATCATTGATAAAATCCATCAGTAAACTAATTTTTGTTGAAAAAACTAGGAAATGCTTTTGTGAGCTTTAGCATCAATATTAAACCAAGCTAGAATCGTTTTTCCAATAAAAATTTTAAATAAAAAGAATAAAATTTTTTCTTTGGGAAAATTTCATTTAAAAACACCACCATAAAAATTAATATCTTCGAAACTATGAGTCTAAAGGGCAAACATATTGCTGAAATCAGAATAATCATAGGGGTTGCAATTTCAAAAAATCTTCGATGACGTCACTGCTCGAAGGGGGTGAGGGGTAGAAAAATTAAAATTATCGGAAAATGTTTTAAAATAAATCAATTTGGCGTGTCCAACCGTTTTTTGATTTTCCTATCAGGAAAGAAAATAATTCGATTATTCCATCTTTTACTGTAGATGTAAAATAATCTTTTTCTAATTTCCCTAATTAAATAAAAGTTATAGGTAGGATATAAAATTCTGCATCTAATATCAATAAACAAAATTAATTTTGTTTGCCCTTTAACGGGAAATTATTAGTTATTAGATAAATATGAAAATGTCGAAAATTACCTCAAAATATCAAAATAGTGATAGCCATGGATTTTGATAAACAATTTTAATGTTTGATTAGTTCATTGACAGAATTAATTTGTCAGTGTCAAATTTATAACATTTTGTGCAAGAAAAATTCATGGCTATCAAAATCATATTTTTTTATTGGTTTTCACACGTTTCTTGATTTTCTTTTATTTAATTTCAGTTGTTTGTTTTTTATTCGATTGTTTCAAAAGTAACTTGATTTTTTCAAAATTTATTATACCTACCATTTTATATTTATGTTCTTATGTAAAAAAAATTTAAAAAACAACCCTAAATTATGGAGCTTTTCCCGACGGTGCATCTCACAGTTTTCTAATTTCCAATAGCGAACTTTGAATCTAGAACACACTGTATTTGTATTCACACGCTACACCTACCTATTAATAACTTTTATAATTAAAAATCCATGTTTTCTATAATTTAAATAAAACCCGCCAAAAATTACATATAAAAACGCTTTTATATAATTAATAATGCTAATTAATTAACAAATTATAATAATTTATTATTTTAGCAAGGTGTAAACATTAGAAAAAAAATCGCGATTTTACATTGAATTAATATTCGAAAAGAATAATGACCCCTCCCCTATAATAAACAAATCATTCAATTTTCATAACGCTCTTTGTTTGTTTTGCAACTTTACCACCAATTAATTTGATTTTTATGACCTATTAATAATTATTATTGGTTAATTTTGAATAAATTATCTAAATTGTTTGTTAAAATCCTCTGTTTTTCAAAAAATTTAAATTAGAGCTTAGGTTATTTACCTAATAAAACAAATTTTTTTTAACTATAAGTCTTAAGTTTAAACTTGAAAATTTAATTATAAATGATAACCTTAACTTTAACGCGAAGCTTATTATTTCTTTTTAAACTTGACTTTGAACAAATTTTTTGTGCAAGCATAAATTATTAATCTCTATACTTTCTATTGAGTCATGCAAGAAAGGTTCCTGATTTTGTCATTGTTTGAGTTCGCGTTTAATTGTTTAATATTTTGGAAGCTACCTCTACCTCATAGTTAATAGGATCGCTCTAAGTGAAGAATTTATAAAACTCGTTTAGGATTATTAATTGAAAGAAGGAGTTTTTGAGTACTTTTTCAATCGTATTCCTGCAATTCAATTCCTACAACATTCAAAAGATTTTCGAGTTTTCTAAAATTGAGTACAAAACGAACACTTCAAACCTTCACAAGAGAACTGAACGAAGGTTTCAGTAGATGTTAGAACTTCCCCAGCTCTTGTTTAAGTTAGACTCGGCTCAATTCTACATTACACATTTATCCTTAGGATTTAATTTTAGTCTCGGTATAAAAAGGTTTTAACAATAGCTTGAACCGGTTTATACTGAGAATAAAATTAGAACCTAAGTATAAAAGTGTATTGTAAAATCCACACTTGAAAATATTAAGAAGGAAACCATTACAATTTAGTGATTTTGGTTCAGCAGCTGGACGTTAAAGCAGGGGGAGGGGGTGGAAAGGTCTGCTTTTTGGGGTTTTCGCATATATCTCGATAACGGCAGATCCTAGGGATAAAATTATTCTTATCAAAATGAAAGCTTATCAAATTTTTTACAAGATTGTTTTTATTTATTTTTTCTCTATATTCCTTATACAGGGTGATTTTTTTAAGTGGTACTAACATTGGGATCTCGGAAACCGTAATAGTTACGAGGCTGGTTAAATTAGCAAAAAGTTGCATATTTTGATGATCTTTAAGAATCCGTTTAGAAAATTTCAAAATTCAAAATGGTTTCCGAGATAGTTACCACGAATACATGCAGTATTGAATACGGATTTGAGTTTTGACTCAAAACTTACTAAAGCGTATATACATGGAAATGTCATGTTTGTCTGGAAATGTCAGGATTGAATAGTTTTTGTTAAAAATGAGTTTGAAGATGAAGATTGGCACTAAACGAAGCGAGTTTGTTAACTAACAGAACAACTCGCAAGGGTTGGGAGTATTCCATCGCTTCTAAGCGTATACATGGCAATTTTCACTTCAAATTTCGATACGATCCCATATTTTGTGGGATTGGATCGAGGTATTGAATACGCGTGTTTAAAGTGTATACATGCGGTTTTCAAAACTCAAAACGTTTTCAATTCGTATTCAATACTACATGTATAGGGAGTAATTGTAAAAAAACAAAAAATTGGCAATTTCGTTTTTCGACTGTAGTTTCAAAATGGCGTACTTTAGAAACAAAATTTTCGGTAAAAATTTTTAGGAGATCAAAAAATCTATCAAACGATACCAAACTCGACTTTTTATCACATCGACGCTAGGCGTCTCGACGTTCAACTTTTCATTTTCTTATGGGGGACATATGATTTTCTCTGCAAATATTACTCAGTAGGCTTATCTAAATTCGAATACCAAACGAAAACTTTCTATCTTGAACTTTTCTTAATTTTTACAACTTTTCAGATTATGTTATGTTACGTTATGTTAATATTCTACTTTATTATAATATTTACGTTATTTATTGCGATAAGAAATAACGAATAGAACTTAGTTTTTAAATTTTTAGAAAAGTAATTTGAGCTGGAAATAAAAATAGATCAAATTATTATTTATTTATTAAATCTTAGTAATGAAATTTTATTTCTTGAATAAATTACTTTTCTAAAAATTTAAAAACTAAGTTATAGTCGTTATTTTTTATCGTAAAAAATAACTTAAAATAAAATATTAACATAACATAACATAACCTGAAAAGTTGTAAAAATTTCGAAAAGTTCAAGATAGGAAGCTGTCGTTTGGTATCCGAATTTAGATAAGCCTACTGAGTAATATTTGCAAAAAAAATAATATGTCCCCCATAAGAAAATGAAAAGTTGAACGTCGCGACGCTTCGCGTCGATGTGATAAAAAGTCAAGTTTGGTGTCGTTTGATAGCTTTTTTGATCTCCTAAAAGAAATTCTTTAAATGTTTTTTCTAAAGTACGCCATTTTGAAACTACAGTCGAAAAACGAAATTGCCAATTTTTTGTTTTTCTGCATTATCTCGGAAACCATTTTGAATTTTGAAATTTTCTAAACGGATTCTTAAAGATCATCAAAATATGCAACTTTTTACTAATTTAACCAGCCTCGTAACTATTACGGTTTCCGAGATCCCAATGTTAGTACCACTTAAAAAAATCACCCTGTATGGTTTTTGAGATGCAAAAATTTTAAAATTACTATGACTCCGTAATAGAATAAATAGTAAAAATCCGATAAAATTAATAGTAAAGGAAATTTATTGCTCTACAACTTCTTTACTGAAGACTTTTACTCTAAAACAAAAGGCTGAGTTGCTAGAGACAAATGTTTGACAAAAAACGTGCGGCAATTTTTGTTTCATATTACATTAACGATTTTTGCGGGCGGATATCTCGAACACTATGAGGAATAAAGGAAGAAACTATAACGAACTGAAAGGACGAAAAATAAATAGAAACAATCTTCTAGGAAATTTTATAAGCTTTTATTTTGCTCAGAGTAATTTTTCCCAATGACTTAACGTTTTAGAGATATAAGCAAAAATCGCGAAAGCTGGACCTTTCCATCCCTTTCTCATCTTTAGTCATATAGCTAGGACAGGGAACTTTTGGTATTTTTATCTCCTACGAGTAACTAAACACATTCTTGAAGAAAAAAAATTTCACCCTCTTCCATGTCCTCTACACCCCTTTTTTGAGAATTCGTCGACTAGATTAAAAAGACTCAAAGAAAAGCAAGTTTTTTGGATGAACTAGTGTACACTCTAATTTCACCATTAAGTGACTAGAAGAGTCAATATTTAAAAAAATATGTTTTTACTTGCTAATTTTCTATGTAGCATTTTACATCCGGTACAGTCGCTTCAGCACATACCTATTTCTGGAAAATTTCTCGTTTTCTTGTAGATTTTAGAATGTGATGCAAAAATGTTAGATGAGATAATGAAGAGGTCAAGGTTTAATAAAATTATAAAGTAACCACATAATTACTATTGAAATTTTTAAACTTCTTTGTCATTTCCACTAAGTTGACATACCTTTGAATATTATGACTAAAATGCGGAATTTAGGACGTAAAAAATTAAGAAAGAGGCAGCACTGTTTGGGTTTTTAAAACCCAAAAATAAGCAGTTTAAGACCTTTTTAAATAGTTAAAATGTTATAAAAAGGTATTTTAGATAAAATAATTCAGACTATAACAGAAGAAGGCTATAACAGAAGAAGAACTGAAGAAAAGAACATAAAGATTACATACAGAGCGTCAATTTAAAAAGGAGCTAGGGGCTATATCTCTGAAACTAAAAAAGATATCAAAAATCGCCCGAAACCGTTTGTAGTACGGAGGGGGGAATCTAATGACGTAGTAAGTGACGCACCCTCACTTACCCCCTAAACTCCAGCCACCCCAATTAAAAAATCTTAAATAGCAACCTCTTACTTGTGATACATCATTGGAAAGCCCTTAAAAAATGCTTTCTAGTGGTACCAACTTATACTGCATTTGCTTGAATAATTTTCATTTAATTTAAAAATAAAAATTATAATGTTTATTAATTTCTTCTTTTTTCATAGATGTATTGGTTAATTAGATGACACTTAGTAAAAAATCTTAATTGTGAATCGTTTATCAATTCTCCATCGTCGTTATACAATAAAATTTAGTCTAATAGTATTTAAATAAATTAATATAAACATTTTATATATCAACGATAGAAAATTGATAAACGTTCCAAAGTTAAGATCTTTTATAAGTGTTATCCAATTAACCTATACAGGGTGGTTGATTTTTTACTGTCCAGCTAATATCTGCTGAAATATTGAAGATACTTAAAAAAGTTAAATTAGAAACTTTTCAAACAACACCTCATCTACAAAATAGCGTAAACAATTTTTTTCCATGGCCTACTTGTTTGGCGGGAAAATATGTAACTTTGGTTTTTTAAATAGAACACCCTGTATATTTTTGGAGAATCGTATTCTAAATCAATTTCTCTTTACAACGATGTATCACAAGTACCATTTTGCTTTCTAATAATTATGCCCAATATTTCAAAAAAAGGAACAGTTGTATGAGGGTTGTAGTGACTCTTGATTAACATTAATTTATTTACTTTTTAACAAACTAAGAAATTTCGGAACAAACTTTAACACGTAATGTATTATAATGATTGTTCAGATTGTCCACCATGGAATTCGTCAATTTTTGGCCCTCTTTGACTATGTTTTCTGCAACACTCATCCTAAAAAAATTTTAAATAATGGAAATAATTAGAAAGCAAAATGGTACTTGTGATACATGGTTGTAAAGAGAAATTGATTTAGAATACGATTCTCTAAAAATATACAGGGTGTTCTATTTAAAAAACCAAAGTTACATATTTTCCCGCCAAACAAGTAGGCCATGGAAAAAAATTGTTTACGCTATTTTGTAGATGAGGTGTTGTTTGAAAAGTTTCTAATTTAACTTTTTTAAGTATCTTCAATATTTCAGCAGATATTAGCTGGACAGTAAAAAATCAACCACGCTGTATACCTATGAAAAAAGAAGAAACTAATAAACATTTTAGTTTTTTATTTTTAAATTAAATAAAAATTATTTAACCAAATGCAGTTTAAGTTGGTACCACTGGAAAGCATTTTTTAAGGGCTTTCCAATAATGTATCACAAGTAAGGGGTTGTCATTTAAGATTTTTTAATTAGGGTGGCTGGAGCTTAGGGGGTAGTCACTTACTAGAGCAATAATATTTTATAGTGACAATTTTTTTTTGTACATAATCACGTTACCTTTTTTAAAAAAAATTGTCTTATCGAATATAATTCGACGTCATTTTTCAATCGATAAAAAACTGACATTTGCACTCAAGTGCCAAAATGCCTAAGGTAATTTATTTCGACCTTTTTGAGCATTATTAATGCAAGAAAAAAGGCCTCAATAAATGTATATGCATTTTGGCACTTTTGTGCAAATGTCAATTTTTTATCGATTGAAAAATGCGGTCTTGTTATATTATAACTGACAATTTTCCCCTCTATGCAATAGTAATCGCCTAGTTATTTATAATTTAGTAGCCAATTATACAAACGAATTTATTTTAAACCAATCGCGTTTTAGGAGAAAATTTCCCTCAGCTCCTCACTATGAAATATTATTGCGCTACGTTATTAGATTTCCCCCTCCGGACTACCCAAACGGTTTCGGGCAATTTTTGATATCATTTTTAGTTTCAGAAATATAGCCCCTGGCTCCTTTTTAAATTGACGCACTGTATATAGAACTGACAGAGAGGAACAACGCTCCCACCAGAAGCAAATTTGGAAGAAGTGCAAATCAGACTGAAATAATGTTCCTTTTTTCCTATTCTTGGTATAGCGTCCATTAAATTCTTGAAAAACAGAAATGTTAAATTTAACAAAATCTACAAAGTGATCAATCAGACTTAGAGTAGTCGAGAAACAGTAAAATAGGGTTTGCCAAGTAGTAAAAGTCAACATTGGAATTTGTTTAGAGTTTTAGAGACACAGAGACACTAATGCTAATTATTAGACACCAAGAAAATGAGCACAGTCTTAAAGAGGTAAGCGCAAGTGGCTCATAACACTTCGAACAGATAACAAAAAGAAGCACAGGTACGACATGCATCACAGTTGACGGAAAACCAGGTTAAAAAAGAATACTAAAAGCATTCAGACACAAACTCTACCGCGAGGAATGAATGTCACCTCAATGTCACCCTTACTGAGAGATGACATTCATGTAACGACGCTTATTGAATTATCTTTGGGATGTGCGTACCCTTACAGAGAGGTGACATCCATGTAGCGACCATGCTCGGGAGAAAGGAACCAGAACTGACTGTTTCAGAGTAAACAGAGCAAACTATGTATCTCCGAATTAAGGATTTGATAGTCCTGGGACGTTTTAAAAGCAAGTTAAAAAAGGATAGGTAGTATCCATGAAAGAAGGAGACCTATACATGGTATTCGTTGCCACACAATGCAATGCTTTCGTTTCGCACAGTGGACAGTGTCGATAACTGACCGAAGAGAAGAATTATGGATTTTTATGTATATTATGTACTTAGGCTGAGAGAGTCATACGAATTATTATCTACCCGGGTGTAAAATTAGTTCCTCACGATTCCCATCAAAACTATAAAATTAATGATTATTTAAAATTTTATTCAGTAAAAATACTATAAAAATGCGTGAAGAAAAACAGGATGAAGAAGCATAATATCATAATATTAAATGAGTAATTATTATTCAAAGCAATTACATTTGTTGTTAATGATAATTATTAGCTCCTTACTTTCACAGTAATTTATTATTATTTATGTTCGTGTCTTTGTGTGTTTATACATAGACACGACTTAATTTAATTTTATTGACATTCATTTTTTTTTAACTTTTATATAATAGCGTTCCTACAATAATTAATAAAGGCTATAATATTTAGTGTTTCACGAGACAAGATTTCTTGTCTTGCTTGACTATTTCTTGTCACAGCAAGACAAGAAATTAAAATACCTATGTCTTGTCTTGCTTCATTCTTGCAAACAAAAATCTTGTCTTATCTTGTTAAGTCTTGCATATTTCTTGCCTTGCATATTTTCGATTAAAATAACGTCGGGGCTTCCCCTTTCTTGCTTTTTCTTGCAAAATACTTGCTTTATTGCAACCCGGGAATTTGACAAAAGAGCAAGAATGTAAGAAAATGCAAGAAAATCTTGTAACTCTTACACTTTTCTCGCAAGCTAATTTCTATAATAAAATAAAACATGAAATATGACAAGAGAGCAAGAATGCAAGAAAATACAAGAAAATCTTGTAACTTTTGCACTTTTCTCGCAAGCTAATTTCTATAATAAAATAAAACATGAAATATGACAAGAGAGCAAGAATGCAAGAAAATACAAGAAAATCTTGTAACTCTTGCACTTTTCTCGCAAGCTAATTTCTATAATAAAATAAAACATGAAATATGACAAGAGAGCAAGAATGCAAGAAAATACAAGAAAATCTTGTAACTCTTGCACTTTTCTCGCAAGCTAATTTCTATAATAAAATAAAACATGAAATATGACAAGAGAGCAAGAATGCAAGAAAATACAAGAAAAGCTTGTAACTCTTGCACTTTTCTCGCAAGCTAATTTCTATAATAAAATAAAACATGAAATATGACAAGAGAGCAAGAATGCAAGAAAATACAAGAAAATCTTGTAACTCTTGCACTTTTCTCGCATACGAACTTCTTGTCTTATCTTGCTACAAACTATGTAACTCTTGTTTCATTCTTGTCTTGCATTTTGTGCAAGAACAAGACAAAAAAAATGCAAGAATCTCGTGAAACACTAATAATATTAAAGAGAAGTGAAGAGAAGGGGAAATGGATAAAAAATAATTTTGCAATATTAAAATTCCACTTATTATATAAACTTTGACTTTAGAAAATATTAATCTCAAGTATAGAAATGACATATAGCTAACGAATCAGGAAGAAATTTGCAATTCAAGGTACACAAAACAAATAAATTTGACTTTCAAAAAGTGCTAGGATTTAGTTTTTTTGTTTTTGTATGTCCAAAAACGAAGGATTTATTTAATTGTTGGAGCGAAATAATAAATAAAATTGCATTATTGATGCGTCTCGCCAATTAGAAATTTCATTACATAATTTAATAAAATCAATGACCCTTCTTGTTAAACAATTTTATTTGAAATGTCATCCTAAGAGCACAAGAGCGCGGTATGATAGTTTTGATCTTTCATCGCCTCATCATAGGCGTAGAGTACTCGTTGGATTAATTTAAATTAATAATAAAATTATTTTTATTCGTTGAAAAAGTTGAAATTAACATAATATACCTGTAGCTACTCTTTGAACTAAGTAAGTGATGAGAATATCAAAAACCTTGACATTTTAAGACAAAATAAAGCAAATTTAATATATTTTTTTAATTCATATATTAAGTATTTCAAAATATTTATTGTTAAAAAATGCAATCTTATTTAAATTATTCGCATTAATTTTATTTAAGATGCTATCAACAAGGTGTGTATGGCTGTGGTGTCCGCATGCAGTATATAATTTCATTCGATTAGTGGTCAAATTAAACTTATGACTTCAACATTTAAATTTTTGACTTGGAGTATTTCGTAAATAATCACTTTGGTCTTTTAAAAAATTCTGAGAACAATCAAACATCACTAGGTATCGTCGGTATCGAGATAACTACCGAGGAAAAATTTATTGAATTCTATCTATAATAAAGAACAAATTAATGTATATCTTATTTTGGGTTTAAAAATAAAAAAAAGTTTAAAAATGATTTTCTTGTGACATTCTAAATACGGATGTTTACAAATAAAATTTTAATCCTAGAGAAGCCCAGGTCTTGTACGATCACTGTCCACGTGTCCACAAACGTTGCTAGACATACAGACTCCCATCACTTTAGCATTAATTTCAAATTTTCATAACGTAAATATTTAAAACAAAAATTCAATTTTTCTCATTCATGTTGATAAACTCTGGGATGCTTACCCCTCCCCCCTCAATTCAAGAGAATTGAAGAATATGGTTTAAAATACATAATCTTTCTCTTCTTGGGTTGCGGAAGTCCAGTCCAAGTCTCACAAAATCTTTTATCTTTTATTTTTGGCTCACACCCCAATTAATAGATAGATATGGGGTCGCTTGATGGCGGAAGCTACCCACAGCAACTAAAGGGGTGATTATTTACCATGTAAGTCCATTTATTTAATCTACACAAGGTCTTCTTGAAGGGCCGTGTATAGCAAGACAAATAGAGACGCACACACAAAAAATTCCATTGATGATTTTCTCTCCAATAGTTTTGGAATTATTAATGTTCACAGGTAGATAGCTAGACAGCCAACCAAATAGACAATTTTTTGTGTTGAAATCGATATGCATGACATTAAAGAATCCCAAAAACAAATATATCATTAATGCTGCGTTCAGGGAACTCGAAAGGCCTCCCATCATCTTCAAGGATGTAACAAATTGCTATCATGTGTTAACATTTTTGCCCAAATTTTCCGTCTAAAAATACTCATCCTTAAACTTGATAAAAAAATTTTACCTGCAGCAAATTTTGGTAAATCACCTTCAAGTCTCCTCGTTAAAATAAACAAAATCTTAAATTTTCAAAATAGTGTGGAAACCCTGATTTTAATAATCATTAATCAGAGTGCCTGGTAGTAATTAATTCAGGTCGCACAAAAAATTTTAAAAACGATGTAAAATTTCAAAAAATAATAAAATTCAAATTCAAGATGACCTTCTTTCAAAAAAACCATTAGTTGTTATTTTTTTTTAAATTAAATTCAAACCATTTTTATTGTTAACTCATCATTTCATCCACGAGGTGTGGTTTTATTACTAAACCGCGAACTTGTAGCAAAATTTCATAACTAATACACCGTCCAGCCTTGTGCATTGAATAATTAATTAATTATTTATTTTTTAATTATTTAATAGTATTTAGCATAGTATCTCTCTTCGTGACATGCTGATCGTAAAGCTCGTTAAAATTGTTTAAAAAATTCAATTAAAATTAACATTTGGAAAAGGAGGGCTGAAAAAATTCAACGTGAGCAATTATTCGTTTAAAATAATTTTTTCTGTTAGTAGATATAAATTAAATCTGTAAATCATAGATATGTGATAGGTGTTAAGACGTATACCTATTATGTATTCAAATAAGGTAATGGGTCAACTTTTAACTCGTTGGCATTTACTTATTGTTTTTCTCTTGATGTAGAATCATATGAATGACCTTTTAAATCGTCTCTATCAATATCCACTACTTTATTAATATTTAATTTTTTTCAAACAATTGACCTTCGAGGAAAGAGAATGGTTTTTGAATCATTGATAACAATCAAACTTACACCTGTTTTAGAAATTACCAAATCACATAATAAAGTCAAAATACAGGGTGGTCAGATAAGCTCTTGGTCTTAGAGACAGCTACAAGACGCTGAGAGAATTTAAAATTCCTAAATGGACGAGACATCAAAACACCCAATTTTGAATGAAACGCTTTATATATTTGTAGAGACCTAAAATGGTCCATCTACACACACAGGCTTGCCTTCCTGTACACACTGTACAGGCCAAACCGGAGCGTGTGGACACCGTTTAGGCGGCCTGCACAGGCCAAACCGTAGCGTCTGCACAGCGTTCAGGTGGACTGCCCGGGCCGTCTGTAAAGGCAAACTTGTGCGTGTAGACGGGTCCTTACACTACATGTGCATGTTTAATAATTTAATTTTCATCAATTTCAAAGAGTCAAAACTCCATTCTTTTAAATAGAACACCCTGTATTTCCATTTATATTTACTATTACTTGAAGTATTTTTAATGTTTGTTAACAATGTTTTATCTTCTATAATTTGCCTAATATTTAAATAAAATGAAAGCATCATTTGTACCTTATAAAAAAATTATATTTTTTGTTTCAGAATAAACTGCTTGTCCTCACTTTTATTTTGGTTCCATGCATTTTGGCAACTGAAGAAGTAGTTAGAAGCAAAAAACAGATCGATTTTGGTTTTGAGAATGAAGAAGAAGATCAATATGTGGACGAAAAATCGTCAGTTCCATTTGACGTAGTATACGATCAATCTTCCAATGTTGGAGAATCAAATTCTCCAGAAGGATATTTTTATCCTAAACCTAATATTAAGTTTGAAGAAGGAGGTTTTGGAGAACCCGTTGTAACTACACCAAAACCATACATCGATATAAGATATTCGGAGAGACCCATAATATTTAGTGTAAATAAGACTGAAACTCGAAAACCTATATTTGAATTTAGTACTCAAAAAGTAACTCCACGACCTATAATAACACAAACAGTGCCTTCAGTTGGTATTGTAAGTGGTGGCTTTGTTTCCAGTTTTCCTAAATTTGAAACAACAAAAAGAGTGGAAATAGTAACACAAAGACCTACAGCAAAACCATTTACTATTGGAGGAGGACAATCATCTTACGTTTCAAATTTCGACAAATTTGAATTTAGTACTCAAAAAGTAACACAAAGGCCTACACCACGACCAATAGTAACTCCATCAGTAGGTATTACAGGCGGTGGTTTTAGTAAATTTGAATTTAATCAACCTAAAATTGAAATTGTAACACAAAAACCGACACTAAAACCATTTACTATTGGAGGAGGACAGTCATCTTACGTTTCAAATTTCGACAAATTTGAATTTAGTACTCAAAAAGTAACTCCACGCCCTATAATAACACAAACAGTGCCTTCAGTTGGTATTGTTAGTGGTGGTTTTGTTTCCAGTTTTCCCAAATTTGAAACAACAAAAAGAGTCGAAATAGTAACACAAAGGCCTACACCACGACCAATTGTAACGCAGAAACCAACAGTAAGACCATTTACTATTGGAGGAGGACAATCATCTTACGTTTCAAATTTCGACAAATTTGAATTTAGTACTCAAAAGGTAACACAAAGGCCTACACCACGACCAATAGTAACTCCATCAGTAGGTATTACAGGCGGTGGTTTTAGTAAATTTGAATTTAATCCACCTAAAGTTGAAATTGTAACACAAAAACCGACACCAAAACCATTTACTATTGGAGGAGGACAGTCATCATTTGTATCTAATTTCAATAAATTTGAGTTCAGTTCCCAAAAGACTACACCGAAACCGTTGATTACAACAAGACTTCCGTCTTCAGTAAATTATCTTGGAGGCGAACAATCCGCTTATTTATATGGTATCGACCAATTTTCGACTAGCAGGCCCAAAGTAGAAATTGTAACACAAAGGCCTACACCACGACCAATTGTAACGCAAAAACCAACAGTAAGACCATTTACTGTTGGAGGAGGACAATCGTCAATTGTATCTGGTTTTAATAAATTTGAGTTTAGTTCCCCAAAGACTACACCAAAACCTTTAGTTACAACAAAACTTCCATCTTCTGTAAATTACCTTGGAGGTGAACAGTCCGCATATTTATATGGTTACAACCAATATGAAGCAAGTAAACCAAAAGTGGAAATTACTACACAAAAACCGACTCCAAAACTGGAAGTTGTAACCCAAAAAGCAACTTTCAAACCTTTAGTTACAACAAGAGCACCTGTTAGCATTTTTAGCAGCCCACAGCCATCTTTTGTTTCATCCTTTAATAGATACGATTCCACTACAAGAAAACCTGTTACACTAACAACAGCACTTCCATCAATTAGCGTAAGTGGTCCAACTAAATATGAATATCCCGTACCAAAAATTGAATTTGTAACACCAAAACCAAAACCTTTACCTTCTGTAACATCGTCTGGTACTTATTTCGGAGGACAATCGTCCTTCCAAACGAATTTTAATAAATTTGAATTTACACAACCGAAATTTGAGGTAACCCAAAAACCTCAGCCAGTTGTAACACAAAAGCCATATACTGTAGGAGGACAAACTTCGTTCGTTTCAAGTTTCAACAAATTTGAGTTTACGAAACCTAAAGTAGAAATTGTAACCCAAAGACCTATACCGGTGGTTACGCAGAAACCTCGACCAGTTGTAACACAAAAACCATATTCCGTAGGAGGACAAACTTCGTTCGTCTCAGGTTTCAGCAAATTTGAGTTTACAAAACCAAAAGTAGAAATTGTGACCCAAAGACCTACACCACGACCAATTGTAACACAAAAACCAACAGTAAGATCATTTACTGTTGGAGGAGGACAATCGTCATTTGTATCTGGTTTCAATAAATTTGAGTTTAGTTCTCCAAAGACTACACCGAAACCTTTAGTTACAACAAGACTTCCATCTTCTGTAAATTACCTTGGAGGTGAACAATCCGCATATTTATATGGTTACAATCAATATGAAACAAGCAAACCAAAAGTGGAAATTCAAACACAAAAACCAACTCCAAAACTGGAAGTTGTAACCCAAAAAGCAACTTTCAAACCGTTAGTTACAACAAGAGCACCTGTTAGCATTTTTAGTAGCGCGCAGCCTTCTTTTGTTTCATCATTTAATAGATACGATTCGACTACACGAAAACCTGTTACACTAACAACTGCGTTTCCATCAATTAGCGTTAGTGGTCCAACTAAATATGAATATCCCGTACCAAAAGTTGAATTTGTAACACCAAAACCAAAACCTTTATCTTCTGTAACATCGTCAGGTACTTATTTCGGAGGATCGTCCTTCCAAACGGATTTTAATAAATTTGAATTTACACAACCGAAATTTGAAGTTACGCAAAAACCTCGGCCAGTTGTAACACAAAAACCTATATCATTTAGTACAGTGGGAGGAAGTCAAACTTCTTTCGTTTCTGGATTCAACAAATTTGAATTTACGAAACCGAAAGTAGACATTGTGACTCAAAGGCCTATATCCATTGTTACGCAGAAACCTCAACCTGTTGTTACACAGAAACCAATATCAATTGGTACAGTAGGAGGAGGACAAACTTCGTTCGTCTCTGGATTTAACAAATTTGAATTTACAAAACCCAAAGTAGAAATTGTGACTCAAAGGCCTATATCCATTGTTACGCAGAAACCCCAGCCTGTTGTTACACAGAAACCAATATCATTTGGTACAGTAGGAGGTGGACAAACTTCGTTCGTATCTGGATTTAACAAATTTGAATTTACGAAACCGAAAGTTGAAATAGTCACTCAAAGGCCTATACAAATTGTTACGCAGAAACCCCAGCCTGTTGTTACACAGAAACCAATATCATTTGGTACAGTAGGGAGTGGACAAACTTCGTTCGTTTCTGGATTCAACAAATTTGAATTTACGAAACCGAAAGTAGAAATAGTCACTCAAAGGCCTATACAAATTGTTACGCAGAAACCTCAGCCTGTTGTTACACAGAAACCAATATCATTTGGAACAGTAGGAGGAGGACAATCTTCGTTCGTCTCCGGATTCGATAAATTTGAATTTACAAAACCGAAAGTAGAAATCGTAACTCAAAAACCCTCGCCAAAACCATTTGTTACTCCATCTATTGGAATTGTTGGAAGTAGTCAGTCACCATTTACAAACACCTACAATAAATACGATTTCAGTACACAGAAACCATTTTTTGTAACATCTAAAGTACCATCCATTAGTATAAGTAACCCAACAAAATATGAATATCCTGTACCAAAAATAGAATTTGTAACACCGAAACCAAAACCATTACCTACAGCACAGTCAACATTTGTATCTGGATTTAATAAAATTGAATTTACGGAACCAAGAGTGAACATCGTAACTGAGAAACCTCGGCCAGTTGTTACACAAAAACCTATATCATTTGGAACAGTAGGAGGAGGACAAAGTTCGTTCGTTTCGGAATTTAACAAATTTGAATTTACAAAACCGAAAGTAGAAATAGTCACTCAAAGGCCTATACAAATTGTTACGCAGAAACCTCAGCCTGTTGTTACTCAGAAACCAATATCATTTGGAACAGTAGGAGGAGCACAAACTTCGTTCGTCTCTGGATTTAACAAATTTGAATTTACAAAACCCAAAGTAGAAATTGTGACTCAAAGGCCTATATCCATTGTTACGCAAAAACCTCAGCCTGTTGTTACTCAGAAACCAATATCATTTGGAACAGTAGGAGGTGGACAAACTTCGTTCGTATCTGGATTTAACAAATTTGAATTTACAAAACCCAAAGTAGAAATTGTGACTCAAAGGCCTATATCCATTGTTACGCAAAAACCTCAGCCTGTTGTTACTCAGAAACCAATATCATTTGGAACAGTAGGAGGTGGACAAACTTCGTTCGTCTCTGGATTTAACAAATTTGAATTTACAAAACCCAAAGTAGAAATTGTGACTCAAAGGCCTATATCCATTGTTACGCAAAAACCTCAACCTGTTGTTACTCAGAAACCAATATCATTTGGAACAGCAGGAGGTGGACAAACTTCGTTCGTATCTGGATTTAACAAATTTGAATTTACAAAACCCAAAGTAGAAATAGTGACTCAAAGGCCTATATCCATTGTTACGCAAAAACCTCAGCCTGTTGTTACTCAGAAACCAATATCATTTGGAACAGTAGGAGGTGGACAAACTTCGTTCGTATCTGGATTTAACAAATTTGAATTTACAAAACCCAAAGTAGAAATTGGGACTCAAAGGCCTATATCCATTGTTACGCAAAAACCTCAACCTGTTGTTACTCAGAAACCAATATCATTTGGAACAGCAGGAGGTGGACAAACTTCGTTCGTATCTGGATTTAACAAATTTGAATTTTCTAAGCCAAAAGTTGAAATCGTGACTCAAAGGCCTATACCCATTGTTACGCAAAAACCTCAGCCTTTTGTTACTCAGAAACCAATATCATTTGGAACAGTAGGAGGTGGACAAACTTCGTTCGTATCTGGATTTAACAAATTTGAATTTACAAAACCCAAAGTAGAAATTGTGACTCAAAGGCCTATATCCATTGTTACGCAAAAACCTCAGCCTGTTGTTACTCAGAAACCAATATCATTTGGAACAGTAGGAGGTGGACAAACTTCGTTCGTATCTGGATTTAACAAATTTGAATTTACAAAACCCAAAGTAGAAATTGTGACTCAAAGGCCTATATCCATTGTTACGCAAAAACCTCAGCCTGTTGTTACTCAGAAACCAATATCATTTGGAACAGTAGGAGGTGGACAAACTTCGTTCGTCTCTGGATTTAACAAATTTGAATTTACAAAACCCAAAGTAGAAATTGTGACTCAAAGGCCTATATCCATTGTTACGCAAAAACCTCAACCTGTTGTTACTCAGAAACCAATATCATTTGGAACAGCAGGAGGTGGACAAACTTCGTTCGTATCTGGATTTAACAAATTTGAATTTACAAAACCCAAAGTAGAAATAGTGACTCAAAGGCCTATATCCATTGTTACGCAAAAACCTCAGCCTGTTGTTACTCAGAAACCAATATCATTTGGAACAGTAGGAGGTGGACAAACTTCGTTCGTATCTGGATTTAACAAATTTGAATTTACAAAACCCAAAGTAGAAATTGGGACTCAAAGGCCTATATCCATTGTTACGCAAAAACCTCAACCTGTTGTTACTCAGAAACCAATATCATTTGGAACAGCAGGAGGTGGACAAACTTCGTTCGTATCTGGATTTAACAAATTTGAATTTTCTAAGCCAAAAGTTGAAATCGTGACTCAAAGGCCTATACCCATTGTTACGCAAAAACCTCAGCCTTTTGTTACTCAGAAACCAATATCATTTGGAACAGTAGGAGGTGGACAAACTTCGTTCGTATCTGGATTTAACAAATTTGAATTTACAAAACCCAAAGTAGAAATTGTGACTCAAAGGCCTATATCCATTGTTACGCAAAAACCTCAGCCTGTTGTTACTCAGAAACCAATATCATTTGGAGCAGTAGGAGGTGGACAAACTTCGTTCGTATCTGGATTTAACAAATTTGAATTTACAAAACCCAAAGTAGAAATTGTGACTCAAAGGCCTATATCCATTGTTACGCAAACACCTCAACCTGTTGTTACTCAGAAACCAATATCATTTGGAACAGCAGGAGGTGGACAAACTTCGTTCGTATCTGGATTTAACAAATTTGAATTTTCTAAGCCAAAAGTTGAAATCGTGACTCAAAGGCCTATACCCATTGTTACGCAGAAACCTCAGCCTGTTGTTACTCAAAAACCAATATCATTTGGAACAGCAGGAGGTGGACAAACTTCGTTCGTATCTGGATTTAACAAATTTGAATTTTCTAAGCCAAAAGTTGAAATCGTGACTCAAAGGCCTATACCCATTGTTACGCAGAAACCTCAGCCTGTTGTTACTCAGAAACCAATATCATTTGGAACAGTAGGAGGTGGACAAACTTCGTTCGTATCTGGATTTAACAAATTTGAATTTTCTAAGCCAAAAGTTGAAATCGGGACTCAAAGGCCTATACCCATTGTTACGCAGAAACCTCAGCCTGTTATTACACAGAAACCAATATCATTTGGTACAGTAGGAGGAGGACAAACTTCATTCGTTTCTGGATTCAACAAGTTTGAATTTACGAAACCGAAAGTAGACATTGTCACTCAAAGGCCTATACCCATTGTTACGCAAAAACCAATCTCATTTGGAACCGTAGGAGGAGGACAAACTGCGTTCGTCTCTGGATTCAACAAATTTGAGTTTACGAAACCGAAAGTAGATATTGTGACTCAAAGACCTATACCCATTGTTACGCAGAAACCTTTGCCTATAGTGACACCTAAACCAGTTTCATTTGGAGCAGTAGGAGGAGGAGAAACTTCATTCGTGTCTAGTTTTAACAAGTTCGAATATTCGAAACCATCAACAAAGGCACCAGAGTATTTACCACCGCGTAAAGTAGAAGTTGTAACTCAAAGACCCACAATTGCACCTCTTGTAACATCCAGACCAACCTCTTTTGGAGTTATAGAAGGTGGACAATCATCGTTTATTTCTGGATTCAATAAATTTGAATACACAAAACCAAAAGTAGAAATTATTACTCAAAGACCTACCCCTACATCTTTTGTCACATCTAAGCCATCATCGTTTGGAATTATTGGAGGTGGCGAATCCTCTTTTGTGTCGGGATTTAATAAATTTGAATATACAAAGCCAAAAGTAGAACTTGTTACTCAGAGGCCTACTCCTATACCGTTTGTAACATCTGAGCCATCATCGTTTGGAGTCATTGGAGGTGGTCAATCACAATTTGTATCAGGATATAACAAATTTGAATACACAAAGCCAAAAGTAGAAATTGTTACTCAGAGGCCTACTACTAAACCATTTGTAACTTCTAAGCCATCATCTTTTGGAGTCATTGGAGGTGGTCAATCACAATTTGTGTCAGGATTTAACAAATTTGAATACACAAAGCCAAAAGTAGAAATTGTTACTCAGAGGCCTACTCCTAAACCGTTTGTAACATCTAAGCCATCATCGTTTGGAGTCATTGGAGGTGGTCAATCACAATTTGTATCAGGATTTAACAAATTTGAATACACAAAGCCAAAAGTAGAAATTGTTACTCAGAAGCCTACTCCTAAACCGTTTGTAACATCTAAGCCATCATCGTTTGGAGTCATTGGAGATGGTCAATCACAATTTGTGTCAGGATTTAACAAATTTGAATACACCAAGCCAAAAGTAGAAATTATTACTCAGAGGCCTACTCCTAAACCGTTTGTAACATCTAAGCCATCATCGTTTGGAGTCATTGGAGGTGGTCAATCACAATTTGTATCAGGATTTAACAAATTTGAATACACAAAGCCAAAAGTAGAAATTGTTACTCAGAGGCCTACTCCTAAACCGTTTGTGACATCTAAGCCATCATCGTTTGGAGTCATTGGAGGTGGTCAATCACAATTTGTGTCAGGATTTAACAAATTTGAATATACAAAGCCAAAAGTAGATATTGTTACGCAGAGGCCCACTCCTAAACCGTTTGTAACATCTAAGCCATCATCGTTTGGAGTCATTGGAGGTGGTCAATCACAATTCGTGTCAGGATTTAACAAATTTGAATACACCAAGCCAAAAGTAGAAATTATTACTCAGAGGCCTACTGCTAAACCGTTTGTGACATCTAAGCCATCATCGTTTGGTGTCATTGGAGGTGGTCAATCACAATTTGTATCAGGATTTAACAAATTTGAATACACCAAGCCAAAAGTAGAAATTATTACTCAGAGGCCTACTGCTAAACCGTTTGTGACATCTAAGCCATCATCGTTTGGTGTCATTGGAGGTGGTCAATCACAATTTGTATCAGGATTTAACAAATTTGAATACACAAAGCCAAAAGTAGAAATTGTTACTCAGAGGCCTACTCCTAAACCGTTTGTGACATCTAAGCCATCATCGTTTGGAGTCATTGGAGGTGGTCAATCATCGCTTGTGTCAGAATTTAACAAATTTGAATACACCAAGCCAAAAGTAGAAATTATTACTCAGAGGACTACTGCTAAACCGTTTGTGACATCTAAGCCATCATCGTTTGGAGTCATTGGAGGTGGTCAATCACAATTTGTGTCAGGATTTAACAAATTTGAATATACAAAGCCAAAAGTAGATATTGTTACTCAGAGACCTACTCCTAAACCGTTTGTAACATCTAAGCCATCATTGTTTGGAGTCTTTGGAGGTGGTCAGTCATCGTTTGCGTCTGGATTCAATAAGTTTGAATATTCTAGTCCAAAAGTAGAAATTGTAACTCAAAAGCCGACTCCACGACCAGTACCCACCGTACCAAGTGTTGCTTTTAACACATACGTATATTCAAAACCATCTTTTGTGCCATCTACAAAAGCACCAGAATATTTGCCGCCTCGGGGAGAAACTTATCAAAATGTTAAATATAATGATGATATTAGCTATTTTTGAATTGTAAGTTAGAGAGTTTTCAATTTAATTTTTAAATATTAAGCTGTGTTGTAAATTTTTTGTACTTAATTATAAGTAATTAAAAATGTTTTTTTCCACAAGTTTTATTATTTAAGGACAGATTATTTATTTTCTCTATAGAGATATACTTAGCAACTTCTTATGGAAAACAGAGAAACCAATAATTGTATAAACTCGGAAAGGTTGAACTTAGATTAGGGATTACAATCCCGTTGAGTTTTTCCAATCTCGGGATTTATATATTTTAATTAGATTTATCCCCCAAAAGTTATTTAGATTTAAAAACATACCCTTTAGCAGATATTTAGGAAAAAACCAATAAATTTGTAAATTGTGATAGTGTAAAAGCTCTTCTAAGATGTCCAAATTTATCTTCAATTTTAAAGTACATTAATTTACAAAATTAGATAAACAAAATGACAAGTAATTACATAAGTAAGTACAGTCAGCCTCACAATTAATGAAAAACCCTGGTTATACGTTTAGCACTAATTGTGGATGCAAACATCACTTAAATTGAGGGGTAACTTATTTGGCCAACAAATAGTAAATCAACAACCTCTCCTTTTGTCCTTTTGTCGTTGTTGGCTAATAACCGCCCTGGCGTATAGTCAGAGTGGCCAATAATTGTGAGGATGACTTGACTGTACATAGGTACCTAAATTATTTCTAAATGTTTGGAAAATATTTTCAATAGAAGATTTATTTCTGACTAATTTAAAAAAAAATTAAGAAAAATTAATCTCGAAATTCCGGGATTTTTAAATTTCTAATACCGGATTTCCAGATTAAATAATCTGGGGTGATATAGGTGATTTTTTGGTTTTAAAACTTGTAGACATTATGCTTATAAAAAGGCTTGCAAAATAGGAAAAAATAATAAAAATTATTCATGTTTAAGTAATAAAATCTGCAATACGAAAAATTTTTAAATTCCAAAACTATCAGTTTCTAAGTTCAACCTATGTCTTTAACATATTTTTTGAATTTTGGCAATAGAGTCACAGTTTTAGAGATTTACACCATTTATTTTTAATGGAAAAATAGAGTGCCTTCTGAAGTAACATCAACCCACCCCACGTGACTAATTTTCTGGTCACGTCATCAACCCAAGTGACCAGAACATTGGTCACGTGGGTTGATGTTATTTACGAAGACCATGTAGGCTACAGGGTCTACACTTTAGGGTGCTACAGGCTGTATCACCCTACAGTATTATAAAAAATACTAGTAATCGAATTATAACAAGTCAAAGTAGAAAGTACACTAGAGATGTTTGGGTTGCCTGTCCCACAGATGGGTAGTTTAATATTATTTTACTTTTACTTAGAATCAGAGTTGGACCATGGTGTGACAGAGAAAAAAATATATTGAAAAAATTTAAATAGATTGAAAAAATCAAAAATATAAAACTGGACTATCAGATTTCCCGGTACTAATTTTTTTCCTAGTTCAGCCGTGCTTGGAATTCGTTGACGCTTCGAGTTCACTTGAACATTAAAATGTAATAACAAAATAACAAAAAGAAAACCTTAGAAAACGTTTGTGTGACTGTACATATGTAACGTCTGTTGCTATAAAACTACTAAACCGATTTTGTAAAATTTCAAAAAAAAACTCATATAATAAGCTTTAAGAAAGTAGCGGTCACCCCCGTCGAAATCGACGAAGATATGAATGAGCTATGACTATTTTATAAAAAAAATAAGAAAACTAACCTTAAAGATAACTAAGCCAAAGAGGGCAACTTAAAAAACCGTCTCAAAAATCCAAAATTCACAAAAGCACGAAACGTAATTAAAAATGCACGCACCAACCTGACCATATCGCGTATTAGAAACGTACTGGTCGAATAAATGTATTGAAAATTTTATCCTCATGACCAAATTAATGTATAATGTGTGCCTTATCGTATAAAACCAAATACTATCTACATTTATTCTCATTTATAATTTTTAAAATTGGATTATTTTAAATTATAAAATTGATTATTATGTATATTATAAAATATAAAACAATGTATGAAATTAATAATTTTGAGAAAAAAATTAGTGGTGACATATCTGTGGGTCAAGAGCTTCAGTTTTTAAAAAAATCATCAAAATCGGTCCAATAGTTCGCTAAGTACGCTAAAATTAGCGGAAAAGAAAAGGCTTCGCGTTTTAAATATATGGAGGATATAAATACAAAAATACAATACAAAAAAATACAAAAAATACAATGTCTAAAATACAGTTTTAGGAGCAATTTAGAGGAAACTAAAATTTAGGGCGTCTTCCTGACACATAATAAAGAGAAATGACCGAGTTTACAAGATCGCTATTGAAACACCTTGTATATTATGCAGTGCATCCTCAAAAATTGAGATGGAAAAAAAATTTTTAATTTTTAGAAAATTTTATTTTTTTAAAGGTTTGGTCCCTCTAACCACTGCCTCAAACCCCCTATTACGCATAAATATTGAATGTAACTAGACTATGTTCAGCGAACAGATGCAACTAAGCCACTCCCCATAAGTTTCTGTCAAATAAGGTTGACGTATGTCAATTCTTGTGTGATTGTTATAAACCGTATTTTAAAAATTATATTAGAATATCTCGCGCTTTTTTTGGGAGTGGCTTAGCTGCATCTGTTCCCTGGACGGAGACTAGGTTTGGATTAATCTTGGGTTGCTTGGGAGACTTTGAGACTTTTAACGCTTGGTTACAATTGACAGAAGTTTTGAATGTAACGGAGCACCCACAGATAACTGAGATATATTCTACAATAGATGCGGGAGCTAGGGTGAGACGTAGGTTACCATCATCGGTAGGGGGGTAGGTAGTTCTTACCACCATCACGGTATGGCGCTGGCAGCATCGAGATCCGCGTATTTAATACATAGGGATCAAGTAGGAATGTGATATAATGTAAAAATTGAAGTTTATTTTAAAATAATTTGTCAGTTGTGTGAATGTTTGAGTAGTGATCCCCAAAGCAGAAACCATGTAGTGATATGGCATCTAAATTGAAAAGAACAGTTTAAAATTTGAATAAAAAACGGTGTTCAAATCATGAAGTTAATAAGAGCAAATTTTAGTGCATGATAAATGATGTGTTCGACGAGGAGTGTAAAAGAAGAGTTACTATTTTCAAAACGGTTTAACTTGGTTAATACATTGGCATCGTAGAAAAATCGGATGAAAACCTAATTGAAGGCAAGTTTAAGTTGATACTTAGTTGATTGTGGAAACACCCAATTTAAAACAAAGTTGAGCAATGACCAATTTGTAGAAATGTAGTAAATAATGTTAAACCAAGTTGTTACGTTAATTTTTGTAGCAACTAGTTAATAAATAATAAATATATTACAATAAAATGAACAGTTATTTTATTTTTATTTTCACAGGAAGTTCAAAAAATGAAGAGGTGGTCATAATACGATCACTTACGAAAAATAACGAATTAAATTTAGCAAAAATTATTATTATTATTACAAGCACCCCAAGCACCCAATTTTGTTAGCAGCGCCAACAACGATAGTGGTAAGAACTAAAACATGGTTACCATTTAGAGTGGGGACTCGGCCATCTATTTCTGAATATGTAAATCTATATCTGTGGGAGCACCTACACTTTGACATTTGACACTCATGTCAATTGTAATCACTTGGGTTCCGCTTTAAATAACGCGCTTCCGCTTAAAATTTCGCTTTGGTAACCGTAATTTTGAATTCAGCAGGGTCGAAGTATTGGGGAAAGACTGGTTGCAAACATGTTACCTATATAAAATGCCGCTTGCATGGTTAAAGACACGTGTTTTTTTAATACGATTCTTGCCTATAATAGACCATGTGCTATTTATAGACCAAATAGTTTTTTCTTCCTTTTACTGTGTTTAATCAAAGACTATACATTGTAAGTCTGTCAAAGCTTATGGGCCGAATGTGACCAAAAATCCCCGCAAAAGAAGATGTCGCTATTCACTGCAAGGATTTTTTGAGTGAATAAGATAGTTGTCGAGGCGGGAGCAACGAAGAAAGAGATAAAACAAGTTTACCCTTCGAGGCATTTTAAGAGATTTTCACCTTAAAAGTCTTTCGCATTTTTTAATATAGGTTTCGGTAGTCTCTTCCTATACAGGGTGTCCCACCTGAACTTTCTCACCATGGGCAACTCGCTTATTTGAAGAGATAGAAAGGAGGTTAAAAGGGGGCATAGTTGCTAAATATAGTTACCTACTAACAATAATCTGCTACGAGCCTTCGCACCTCCAATGGAACAATGACATAACTGCTAAAAGTAAAACCAGTAAAACTTTGAGATATTGCTACTTAAAGAAAAAAAAGTACTTTATTTGTATTTAAACTTTCAGTAAGAAGACATTGAAAAACTATAAGAGGTGTTTCTTATGGAGAAAGTACTGTAGTTTGTAATGAAAGATATAGATTTTATTTAAACTTCATCACATTAGAGGGGAGGGTCAGTGGCGGCGCTAGGTTTTTATGGCCCCTGGGTACACATTGATGAAAAGAGGCCAAAAATTGTTATAGCGCCGCAGGCTAAAAATTTTCATGCCTCAAGGTCAACAGCATTTAAATCACAATTTAGCACCGAGCTCAATTTCAGAAGAAACTATTTCTTTGAACTAATTGCAAAAAGAAAAATATATCTAACGGTTTAAAACTACACATTTTTTATTACTGACTATAAACCACGGTAATAAATATAACAGATATGGCGACGGTCGTTCTAAGTTGAAGCTTTTGATGACTGATTAAACGCGACTATCCGCATTTGATTGGTGCAAATAATATCCCTTGATATGTTTTCTCTGTCTTATATTAGCGCGACAATTACTCTTGATATGCTTTCTCTCTCTCACAAAGTAGTTCACAATAATTGGCCTCAGTTTTGTTGAACAAAGTAATTTTTTTTTTCACTTCTTATTTTAAACTTATTAAAATAATCTTATATTTCGGATAGGAGAGCCTCAAAAATTCATTAATTAATAAAAAGCAATTAATTTATTTTTGTTCTACAGCAAGACAAATAACTTTCTTTCTGTTCTTTCTTCTTCTGGTTTTTAGAGGCCACTTGAACCATAGTGAGAATGAGGTGGGTAAGAATGCCCCATCTCGCCCCCCCTGGCTCCGCCACTGGGGAGGGTGTTATAATGTAGATATGACGTTTTTCTGTTAGAATTTATTATGTTTTTTTACATTTTGGTCAGTTAATTTTTAGTAGAAAAATGTTGTAACTAACACTTATGAGTATGAAGTTTTTCAAACAAAATAATGTCATTATTCTGATTTAAAGTGGCTTAATGGAAAAGCGACACTTGGGTCATCTAGCGTTAAGGTTTGAAGTTATATTTGTGACGTTTTTCCATTGCAAAGATACTTTAGTTGTGACACTTAATTCATTATAATCCGAAAAATGTCGATTTAGCAGTTACGTCGTTATTCCATTGGAGGTGCGATATGTAGGTGTGATAATGTAATAATGTACAAAACAATGTAATGTAAATAATTTAAAGTATAAAGTATCTTAAATCGTTGGATTCAGTAATTTTTTGTCTATCTTTTGATGTAAAAATCAAATATGGCGTCCATAAGAAAAAACAAAGTTGATGATGGTTACGAAGAACCGAAACGTTTTACAAAATATTTATCTCTGGATTACCTAATATGCATCATAAAAAGTTGTCTTAAGAACGTGTTTTCAGATTTTTAATAGTTCAAAAAATAAGAACGTTATAGACCAAAAACTAAATTCGCAGTGAAGATAGAGGATAAGAAAAGTAGGCTAATTTTCGTAGCAGATTATTGTTATAATAGTAACTGTATTTAGCAACTTTGTCCCTATTTAACCTCCTTTCTATCTCTTCAAATAAGAGAGTTGCCCATGGTGAGAAAGATTAGGTGGGACACCCTGTATATGGTCTTTGGTTTAATTAAATATGCCCAAAATGATCATACAATAAAAATTTATACAGTAGGTAAATACAAAGAGTTATTTACATTTTTTTCTAAACAAATTGGGTGATGCAATAATTTGTTTGGTGAGTGAGAGAGTAGTTGCTGTTAATACTCTTTTCTCCAACCCTTTCACACCCAAATGTAAATTAACTGTGTATCATGAACGCACCCAAGATTTAAATTCCCAGACTTTTTAAACTAAACTGCGCATGACGAATTTGAAATCAGTGGAGAAAATAAATGAGGTTAGAAATTCTCTATAAAGCGAGAGCGAAACAATTAAACAAAAAAAATCGAAATGGATGTAACAATAAAAAAAGAACAATTTCATGATTCTTCTGTCGAGAATTGTAGTGAGTAATTTGTTCAATGTTTGTTCTCTTTGTAATTGTAACAAAAATATTGCAGATGAAGCTTTAAAAGAACAGCCGGTCGAGCCTCTTGACGATCATCTTACGGATGTCGGTAAGAATTTTGTTAGTTTCAAATACAATTGTTACTATATGTGTGTAAAATGTTTAAGGCTCAATTAAAGTGGAAGAACATAACCTAGATGAATTTATCGAAGAAAATATTAAAATAGAAGACGATGTAAAAGAATTCAGTTGCTATAAGTCTGATTTTAAGTGTTCCGAAAACCCAAACTTAATTGTTGACATGCCGCAAGAAAGTGACAGTCAACCGTTCTCATGTTCCATTTGTGATTATAAATGCTCACATAAAGGCAACTTAACAGTTCATATGTGGACTCATACAGGTGAGAAACGACATCAATGTATTATTTGCGATTATAAATGTTCCCTGAGTTCAAACTTAAAGAAACACATGATGACTCATACAGGTGAAAAACCACATCAGTGTGCTATTTGTGAATATAAATGTTCCCGGAGTGCACATTTAAAGAATCACATGATGACTCATACAGGTGAAAAACCACATCAATGTGGCATTTGTGAATTAAAATTTTCGGAAAGGCAAAAATTAAAGAGACACATGATGACTCATACAGGTGAAAAACCACATCAATGTGGCATTTGTGAATTAAAATTTTCGGAAAGGCAAAAATTAAAGAGACACATGATGACTCATACAGGTGAAAAACCACATCAATGTGGTATTTGTGAATATAAATGTTCCCAACGTGCACAATTAAAGAATCACATGATGACTCATACAGGTGAAAAACCACATCAATGTGCTATTTGTGACTATAAATGTTCCCAGGGTACAAGCTTAAAGAAACACATGATGACTCATACAGGTGAAAAACCACATCAATGTACTATTTGTGAATATAAATGTTCCCAGGGTACAAGCTTAAAGAAACACATGATGACTCATACAGGTGAAAAACCACATCAATGTGCCATTTGTAAATTTAAATGTTCCCGCAGTGCAAACTTAAAGAAACACATGATGACTCATACAGGTGAAAAACCACATCAATGTGTTATTTGTGAATTTAAATGTTCCCGCAGTGCAAACTTAAAGGAACACATGATGACTCATACAGGTGAGAAACGACATCAATGTATTATTTGTGAATATAAATGTTCCCAGAGTTCAGACTTAAAGAAACACATGATGACTCATACAGGTGAAAAACCACATCAATGTACTATTTGTGAATATAAATGTTCCCAGGGTACAAGCTTAAAGGCACACATTATGACTCATACAGGTGAAAAACCACATCAATGTGCTATTTGTGAATTCAAATGTTCTCGCAGTGCAAACTTAAAGAAACACATGATGACTCATACAGATGAAAACCCACATCAATGTGCTATTTGTGAATTTAAATATTCCCGCAGTGCAAAGTTAAAGGAACATATGATGACTCATACAGATGAAAAACCACATCAATGTGGTATTTGTGAATATAAATGTACCCAGGGTACAAGCTTAAAGAAACACATGATGACACATACAGGTGATAAAAAGGTGTTTTAATTGTGATTACAACTGTTTAAGCAAATCTAGTTTGAGGAAACAAATGTTGGAACATAAACTACATCAGTGTGCCATTTGTAACTATAAATTTTCACAAAAGTCAGCTTTGGATGAACACGTGATGAGAAAACATTTTTAAGAGTCTTTACGTTAATTTAAATTTATTAATTGTATATTACTTTAATATTTATAATTAAGTTGTAAATGATTTGATCATTTTTATTTTCACAAAATTGTTAAATAACAGAATAAAAATAAACTATTAGTTATTTGTTTAATTTTGAAAACGGATTGTCAATATTTTAAATAAACTTTAAGAAGTTGAAGAAATTGTTTTTATTGTGGGAGTACATATTTTAGCAACAAAAGTGCGAAAAGTGCTAAAACTTATTAACTGTTTAATTTGGATAATGAAACACCTCACGGATCTGCCATGAATTTTAAAGTTTTGTTTGTTAATTCATCTCCATGAATTGGTAGATGAAATATTCAACCCAGCTTGAACCAAAATGCATATTTTTTAGAGCAGGCGCCCAAGGTAGTTGAGTTTGCAAAATATGAGGGCCGCATTCTGTCAACGAATTTGAGTTTGGCAGGTATCAAACCTCAAGGTTTTCGATGTTGCCGATGTTACGGTTGCTACGATAACAAGTTACCAGCCCTACGATAGTGCTAAGAATTGCAGCATAAGACTGGGATATTTTCCTATCTATTTAAATAATTAAGTATCTAGGAGTGTACCTTGACTCCAGATTTAACCTGGAGATACCATACCCTTAAAAAATTGAATTTGGGTTACGTGAGGCTTAAACAGCTGTATCCGCTTATAAACAGAAAGTCAACATTAAAAGTCTCTTGCACACTACTTTTATACAAATCGCTTGTAAGGCCATTAATATTGTATGGATGTGCAATATGGGGGAAGAGTGGCGTAACAAGCACTCCAGGGGCCCGTGTGCAAAGTTAATGTTGGGGGCCTCTATTTATTAATACATAATTTTTTTATTCATACTTTTTGGAAAGCAGTAAATTCTGAAATTATGGTCAGGAAGCTGCTCATTAGAAATAAACGGTGTTCCGATACATTTTGATTCTGTGCGATCTCTAAAGACAGTGGCTCTAAGAATATTTGCCTTGGGCTCAAAGTTGATCAGTGCCTCTGATAGTACGCATGGGGAAGTTTCAGACCTCCAAAGCGCCTCAGGCGAAAATTTTTCATTCTGAAGGTCAACGCGTTTTAACGTTGTAAATTTCTGGCACCTCTTAGATTTTGGCGCCTTGAGCTTTAGTCAGTTTAGCCCATAGGGTAAAACGGCAGCCAAAATTGCTAAAAAAATACTACGTTTGAGAGAAGGTGACAACGGTCGGGGGCCCCTCTTGGACGGGGGCCCGTGCACCCACCGCACCCCGGTAGTTACGCCCCTAAGGGGGACCCCGGGGAACACATCAAAGTCGAATATCAGAAAAATTCAAGTGATCCAAAATCGAATTTTAAGGATATCTGTTGATGCACCTACGTATATCAGGAACGAGCAACTACATCATGAACTAGGCCTCATGACCATATCTGAATTAATTTTTCAAAGGATAAACAAATTTCACACAAAAACGACAGAAGCAGGGGAAGAGTATGGGTTGGGAAGAAGAGACATTCATATAAGGCTAAAACGGCAATTACCACAGGATATTATATGAAATTATTTATTTAAAATATATTGTATTTATTACCGCCTTGAATAGCCATGTAAGGCTGAACAGGCGTAGTGCTAAATTAAAAAAAAAAAGAAGTGCTCTAAAAAATGAAGAGGCAAATGCACACTTTTTTAGAGTATAAACTTTGATCTTTAGGGTATTGAGAACTCAATAAAAAAATTTCATCAAAATTCATTGAAGGAGAGGGTTTCTCTCCTCTCAATTGATGCTCTTTATAGTCTAAAATAACTCCATTAAAAGTACCTTCTGGTCAAAATTGGGTTCGGATATTATTTTGTCAGCATATATGCACAGTGATGTTATCGACCGTTTAAGAAAAAGAAATTGATGCTACCAACCTCTTCCCAAAATCATGAAAAATTATTCTTCTTTGCTACCACTTTTACTATTTAAACATTTAAATACATCATTTGGTTCGTATTTTAATTCTGCATAACTTTTAACTTATCTCTCTTGCAAAATTTCGTCAACCTAACCGTTAAGTAGAAAAAAATTAAAATGTGATTATTAAAAATGTCTTAAAACTTTGACAGACAAACAATAATTATTGACTGGTTGTTGAAGTTCGCATAACAAATTGGTCACATAGGTTTATGTTATTTACGAAGGCACAGGGTGGTGCGACATTTTGGATTTTGGAATTTCGAAATGCCTGTGTGCGGAAAAGTTGTTATTGGTTATTATATTTTTTTTACTTTTATGAAAAAAATTGATCAGGCGTCGTTTTCCACCGCCCCAACGCCAAAATATATATGAAGGAAAAAATATTCCTGGGGAGGTGGAAAACGATACCTGATCAATTTTTTTCATAAAAGTAAAAATATTATAATAACCAATAACAACTTTTCCGCACACAGGCATTTTCAATTTTTTTAAAAAAGATAAAATCTCTTGTCAAATTTTTAGTTAAATGCTCCAATAACTCTGTGGCAACAGAACAAAAGCCGTTGTAGAATAACGCATAGTTTTAATAGATGAACCTAGTTCCAAATATCCTGGACACATTTCGCTTCTAAGTAGTTCTGCGCAAAATATTTTGAAGAGTACGCTAGATTTTTTTCAATCGTCTTCAATTTAAACCGATGCTTTGGAAGTAGTTTGCTGTAATGGAGTCTATTACAATACGAGACATAAGGGAGAAACCATTACATTATTGGAGTGCCGACTGAAGAGATCGGTGCAAATGGTTTATCTGCAGCTCCAACTCGTCTTCATTCACTTAAAAGTCCAAATGGATAAGCTTTAGGCCAATGTCAAACGCTTATTGTGGTCAAATTAGCAATATTTATTATAAAAGTCTATGCACCGATATACGAGTAGTTTTGGTAGTTTTAAATCAAGCTTAATTTTTTAAATCATTCGTATGTGTGAAAACTTACTAGATGATGTACTTCATACACTGTAATACAGGGAATAGACACTTTGGCTATCCTTAGAATCTATTGCTAAGTATGTATAATGGAGGGACGCAACCATCTTAGAAAAATCCCTACCATTTGAAAGCACCGAAGCAATGAAAAGAATACTGGCCATAATACGAATATTATAGAAGTTTTATTATTTCAAAGTTCACTTTGGTACTTCAGAGTATATTATGATGAGCTAATAGAATGGCAAAATATTGTGCATAATGAACCCCCCATTACTAAACATTTATCTGGAGATCAGTTGAAGCAACGTATAGAAGAGCCTGAGTTCTCTATAATTTCATACAGCAGGGATTATCCTTGTCACAAACACGCTGGTGAAAGGGCAGTAAAGCTTGTAACGCAAGCTTCAAACACAGTATGTGACAAAAATAGAATGGGTAGGGTCACTTTAAATACATTAAATTCTAGAACAACAATGCCAAAATCTTTAAATAAGTACGTGGTTACGTTGACGCACCGCACTTCGGACTACCTAGCACCGCATTTAACACCGGACCGACAAAATAAAAAAATCATTGTTTTATATGAAAGTGAGTAAGGCGAGGATCAGTGCTTCAATGTGGCCAGTCTCATAAATATGAAACTATGCTGCTATGCTTTAATTATTTTTTCGGTGCGATGCTAAGTGCGGTGTTAGGGGCAATTATAAGCGCGATGCGTCGACGTGGAAAGATTGGATTATTAATTTTCCTAATTAATTTTTTTAATTCATTTTATTGTAATAATATTATTTTATTCTTATAAATATTATTTATTTTTGATATTTTCCACAAAAATTAAAATCAAGTGCTTAAAATCTTTAATTCTATATTTTAAAAGGGGGGGGGGTGAGGAAAGGGAATACAAAATGTACTCAAAAATTACCCAAAAATACGTTACTATTAGAGCTTTTTGATATACAGATTTATTAAACTCTATGTTTTAAGTTTTTGAATTTTGAAATTAGACGTTGAATTTTCAATGGCGTTGGGGAGGTGGAAAATGATGATGAAAAATTCCCGAAAAAATACAGTCGTCTTGTGTTGTTAAGACACAACTTTTATACCCACAGACGTTTCAGGTTTTGAAAATAAAAATTTCGTTATCTATAGCGACGCACCGGCCTATATTACACAGCCCAACATAACTAAACAATACGACAATACAGTGAAAATATGGGAGGCGCAAATGATAACTATAATAACTAAACAAAATTCTAAAGACTAAACAAAATTCATGGTAACTTCATAGAATAAATGGTAGAAATTTAGACCATTTTGGCTTTCAGGCAACATTGGTATTTTAGAATCGTTTCAAAAAAGTACAAAAGGAGTTCAAGCAAATCTCTGGTACACCACCATTTCACCACTCAAAACTCATCAATCTGATTTAAAGGGTGAGGGGGGGGGTAACCTCTCTCAAATTTTTTAGCAACTTTAACTTAGATTCATTATTAAAGATAAAACTTCAAGATAATGCATTAAAATTGATTTTTTTTTAAATACGCAAGAATCCCTCCGAAAATATATTCTGGGTCGCCGTTGTGGTGGGGTAAATTAAAAAACAGTTAAATAGGGTTGTTTTTCATATATTCTAAGTAGAAAGTAGACATTGTGACTCAAAGGCCTATATCCATTGTTACTCAGAAACCTCAGCCTGTTGTTACACAGAAACTTGGTACAGTAGGATGAGGACAAACTTCGTTCGTATCTGGATTTAACAAATTTGAATGTTTTAAGCCAAAAGTTGAAATCGTGACTCAAAGGCCTATACCCATTGTTACGCAGAAACCTCAGCCTGTTATTACACAGAAACCAATATCATTTGGTACAGTAGGAGGAGGACAAACTTCATTCGTTTCTGGATTCAACAAGTTTGAATATACGAAACCGAAAGTAGACATTGTGACTCAAAGACCTATATCCATTGTTACTCAGAAACCTCAGTCTGTTGTTACACAGAAACCAATATCATTTGGAACAGTAGAAGGAGGACAAACTTCGTTCGATTCTGGATTCAACAAATTTGAATTTACGAAACCCAAAGTGGAAATTGTGACTCAAAGGCCTATACCCATTGTTACGCAAAAACCAATCTCATTTGGAACCGTAGGAGGAGGACAAACTGCGTTCGTCTCTGGATTTAATAAATTTGAGGTTAACGAAACCGAAAGTAGATATTGTGACTCAAAGACCTATACCCATTGTTACGCAGAAACCTTTGCCTATAGTGACACCTAAACCAGTTTCATTTGGAGCAGTAGGAGGAGGACAAACTTCATTCCTGTCTAGTTTTTATCTAGCACCATCTGGTGTCTAGCACCAGAGTATTTATCACCACGTAAAGTAGAAGTTGTAACTCAAAGACCCACAATTGCACTGCTTGTAACATCCAGACCAACCTCTTTTGGAGTTATAGGAGGTGGACAATCATCGTTTTTTTCTGGATTCAATAAATTTGAATACACAAAACCAAAAGTAGAAATTATTACTCAAAAACCTACCCCTATATCTTTTGTCACATCTAAGCCATCATCGTTTGGTGTCATTGGAGGTGGTGAATCATCGTTTGTGTCAGGATTTAACAAATTTGAATACACCAAGCCAAAAGTAGAAATTATTACTCAGAGGCCGACTGCTAAACCGTTTGTGACATCTAAGCCATCATCGTTTGGGGTCATTGGAGGTGGTCAATCACAATTTGTGTCAGGATTTAACAAATTTGAATACACAAAGCCACAAGTAGAAATTGTTACTCAGAGGCCTACTCCTAAACCGTTTGTAACATCTATCTAAGCCATCATCATTTGGAGTCTTTGGAGGCGGTCAGTCATCGTTTGCGTCTGGATTCAATAAGTTTGAATATTCTAGTCCAAAAGTAGAAATTGTAACTCAAAAGCCGACTCCACGACCAGTACCCACCGTACCAAGTGTTGCTTTTAACACATACGTATATTCGAAACCATCTTTTGTGCCATCTACAAAAGCACCAGAATATTTGCCGCCTCGTGGAGAAACTTATCAAAATGTTAAATATAATGATGATATTAGCTATTTTTGAATTGTAAGTTAGAGAGTTTTCAATTTAGTTTTTAAATATTAAGCTGTGTTGTAAATTTTTTGTACTTAATTATAAGTAATTAAAAATGTTTTTTTCCACAAGTTTTATTATTTAAGGACAGATTATTTTTTTACTCTATAGAGATATACTTAGCAACTTCTTATGGAAAACAGAGAAACCAATAATTGTATAAACACACATAGGTTGAACTTAGATTAGGGATTGCAATCCCGTTAAGTTTTTCCAATCTCGGGATGTATATATTTTAATTAGATTTAGCCCCAAAAAATTATTTAGATTTAATAAAAACATACCCTTTAGCAGATATTTAGGAAAAAGCCAATAAATTTGTAAATTGTGATAGTGTAAAAGCTCTTATAAGATGTCCAAATTTATCTCCAATTTTAATAGTTATTTAATCAACTAGGGTGTTAATAAGGCCGATTAATAATCGAGACATTTTAAAGCGCGAGAGTAGCGAGCGCTTTAATTGTTGAGATTATTAATCGGCAATTAACACACGAGTTGATTACTAAATTTTTCCGTCGATCGCTTTTCATTAAATTTGAGAAAATCTAATTTTATTTTATGACAAAAATGCAAGTTATCAAAAATATTCTACAATCAAAGGTACCATTTAAAACAAAAATGACAACTAATGTCACAATTTTAATGCAATTTTGGTGTGATTTGGTTGCCTATACCATAATTGATCATTAATAGAAAATTGATCATTAATAGGGGTTATTAATGATCAATTTCTTATTGCTTAATGACATGCATTAACGATCGATCGACGGAAAAGTACATTAATTTACAAAATTAGATAAACAAAATAAAAGTAATTACATAAGTAAGTACAGTCAGCCTCACAATTAATGAAAAACCCTGGCTATACGTTTAGCACTAATTGTGGATGCAAACATCACTTAAATTGAGGGGTAACTTATTTGGCCAACAAATAGTAAATCAACAACATCTCCTTCTGTCCTTTTGTCGTTGTTGGCTAATAACCACCCTGGCGTATAGTCAGGGTGGTCAATAATTGTGAGGCTGACTCGACTGTACATAGGTACCTAAATTATTTCTAAATTTTTGGAAAATATTTTTAATAGAAGATTTATTTCTTACTAATTTAAAAAAAAATTAAGAAAAATTAATCTCGAAATTCCGCGATTTTTAAATTTCTAATACCAGGATTTCTAGATTAAATAATCGGACGTGATCCCAGGATTGCAAACCCTAACTTAGTGATAATATAGGTGATTTTTTAGTTTTAAAACTTGTAGACATTATGCTTATAAAAAGGCTTGCAAAATAGGAAAAAAATAATAAAAATTATTCATGTTTAAGTAATAAAATCTGCAATACGAAAAATTTTTAAATTCCAAAACTATCAGTTTCTAAGTTCAACTATTGGTTCAACCTATGTCTTTAAATAGAGTGCCTTCTTAAAACCCACGTGACTAATTTTCTGGTCACGTCATCAACTCAAGTGACCAGAAAATTGGTCACGTGGGTTGATGTTATTTACGAAGACCATGTAGCCTACAGGGTCTACACTACAGTGCTACTACAGGCTGTCGCTGTATCACCCTACAGTATTATAGAAAATACTAGTAATCGAATTAAAAGTCAAAGTACACTAGAGATGTTTGGGTTGCCTGTCCCACAGATGTGTAGTTTTATTTTATTTTACTTTTACCATAAAGGAACCAATACAATAGAGAAACAATAGTATAGGGAGAAATGTTACACGAATAGTTGCAGGCGGGGAAAGACGGGTGTAATGAGCAATAATGCTGCCACATCTCGTGAAAATGAAAAAGTTTCTTTTTTTAAAAACTTTAAAAAAAGGTTGTGATCTTAAATTAACTAATGACGACAAATAATCTCAATCGTAAAATAAACGTATTCATTACAAAAGCATTCAAATAAAAGATAACTTAAAACTTGTACAAAGTGTTCATTGTTGAATGAAAAGGAAAAGAGGTTGTTAATAAACATTCTCATTTCGCAGAAAAGATTAATTTATATGAATACAAAAATAATTTTCTAGTTGATTAAAATTAAAACACTTCCACTTTTAAACTTTTGAAATTTTTTTAAATCAGTTTCAAAACCCACGGACGTAAAATTAAAATGCCTATCTATTACGTATTAACGTTTTCCAAGAAAAAGTTATAATTTAGAAAAATTTTATTTCATTTTTCCACGTTTTGGGTCCCCTTGGTTCCAAAAATAGAAAAAAAACATTTTTTCGGATCTTTATTGAGATAGCCGTTTGTCTGTCTGTTACACCTCTGGAGCAAAAACTACTGGGTGTCCAAAAATGAGGTAGTTGTTTTGGGCGCATTCCCATAAAAAATCCATTTTTATTCAAAACGGCGCGGCGGCCAATAGAACGAGTATTCTATTTTGTAGTTTATAACTAGGCCGGTAATTATTATTATAAAAATTTCAAAACGGTATTGTGCATCCAAAATATAGGGCTTTCCTTTAAACCCAGTCGATATTTTAAAATTGTTTCAGAATTGCCTATCTTTGAAGGACCAAAGTAGGTCAAAATTTTGAAATGGATTTTCTCAACATTTCCTCCGATATATTTTTTACTTTTTTGGATATGTTACAGACAACACAGTTCGCTATTGAAATCTAAATTTTTATCAAAATCGCCACAGCGAAACCAGAGTTTTTGTATGTCAAAATTTCAAAAATTTCAAATTTATTTTGTAACAAAAATGAAAACTTGAAAATTGATATACAGGGTGAATCAGAGCACCCGTATCAGGCGTTTTTCTCAAAAACGATTAGTCGTAGAGAGTTGAGTAAAAAATTTTGATTACAAAAGCCGTAATAAAGAATGAAATGGTGGTATTGTTATTCCGCGAAAAATCGGCATGTCGAAGATATTGTCTCAAAATGTGAAGAACTCCAGAATTTTAAATGGCAAGATAGGTCGAAAGTGGTATCAATGAAAAGATCTTTAAAAACCAAGCAAGTTTTGTAGAGAAAATTTTTTGAATACTGCCATTCCAAATTCTGAAGTCTTCAGATCTTATATCGTTCTTAGCTTTTTTTTTCAAAATCGATTAGATGGTCCTAGAGAGTTGGGATAAAAAATTGTACCACAAAAGCCTTATTAATGAATGGAATGGTAATATTTTTTTTCCGCAGAGAGGTCGGAATGCCAAAAGTTTTTCTCAGAAGTTCACGAACTTCAAAATTTGGAATGGCAGTAATCTAACAATTTTCTCTACAAAACTTACTTGGTTTTTAAAGATATTTTCATTGATACCACTTTCGACCTATCTTGCCATTTAAAATTCTGGAGTTCTTCACATTTTGAGACAATATCTTCGGCATGCCGATTTTTCGCGGAATAACAATACCACCATTTCATTCTTTATTACGGCTTTTGTAATCAAAATTTTTTACTCAACTCTCTACGACTAATCGTTTTTGAGAAAAACGCCTGATACGGGTGCTCTGATTCACCCTGTATGTATCAATTATTTTTACTGTTATTTGACACTCTTTTTGGTTAACAAAACGTTTCCGGTAAAATCGGAAACTACACAAAAATCAAATTGTTTAAGAACACCCTGTATATTTTAAAAGCTCGTACAATTATCACGTTACCAAACACTTTATATTTTTACTTCCGGTTTAATCAGAACTATCTTAATTTAAATGAAACAGAAGGTGTCCGTTACGTAAACTTGGGTCTCAATTTTTTTGCTCCCAGGGCAAAAACCCCTGCTTTCAGATGAAAAAAGAGGTACCAAAAATTTTTAAGCTCTATCTCAAAACAACCTGTGCCGAAATCCAATCAAAGTTTTAAATCCAAATAACATGGTAATTTTCATGGCAATAATATAAAAAATTAAAAAAAAACATGTTTTATTTGTACCTTGTATTGAGGCTTTGGGCATGCGTAAAATCGATCGCGAGGCAATAGACAAAGATCCAAGAAAAAGTAGACTCGATTCTTGAGCAATTTCCGAAAAACTTAAATTTTAACGATTTTTTCTGGATGTGAAAAAAAATAACATCATTTTATAAATTTACCATTTGCATTTAAAACTTTTGATTGGATTTCGGCACGGGTTAATTTTGAGATACAGCTTAAAAATTTTAGGTACCTACTTCTTTTTTTTTATCTGAAAGCAGAGGTTTTTGCCCTGGGAACAAAAATAATGTTACACAAGTTTACGTAACAGACACCCTCGAACACACCCTGTATATTTTTCAATAATTAGAAAGCTCGTAAAATTAGCTTTCTCAAGATGTTAAATTTATTTCTGATTAATAAAAATACAAAATTACGAGATTTTACGGACAGGAAAAAGTTTTTCGTATGGCCGCATCGGTTGTTCTGTTACTATTTTAGGCTTACAAAGCGCTTCCGGTTAAACTGGAAATGAGAACAATATGCTTTTTAGGAACACCTTTTATACATATTTATTAATAGACTGAAAGTTTATAATTATCTGTTAAATAGTTTAAAATAGGTTAAAAGTATTTCAGTCGCTAAATTTGACAAGTAACTGTCACTAAAACTGAATATAGGTTAATATTAAGACATTAAATTTGAAAAGTACAACGTGCTATTATTTTGAAAGGTTTTATCCGAGGGGTTATACCAGCAGTCAATGTATAAAAATTGAGTTGTCAGCGGTAGTCATCTGCAGTCAGTGGCAGCCATAGCATATGCAGTCATAGGCCGTCAACTGCAGTCAATGTACAAATTCATAACAGTGGTTGACCCCTCGGTTTGATCATAACCTAAATTAGTTGTAGATGCACGCGACTTTTAACTGTACCTGTACCTAACCTGAATTCTTGATTATTATTGGACGAATCTTTTCCCGCAAAAGAAGATTTTAAATAAAATTATTTAAGTAGACATATTTTCCGTAACGCAAAATTAGTTGGTGGGGCTCTATCAATTCGCAAAAATCGGTTAATCAAACAAGGCCCACTCTAACTTAAAAATTATTATTTATTATTATATATTTCTGGGCCACCTTTACTTTTCGCATAAAACTCTGTTTTATTTCGCTAAAGCATTATGGGGCGCTTAAAACCAAACTGGTTTAGGAGATCAAAGAATCAATTACAGACGCCACCTACACTTGAGCCGGTCCTGAATAATCGTTTTCTTTATTAATATGCTAATTATTGATCATTTTATAATAATAATCGATTTAAAATAATAATTGATTCTGAATTCTAATAATCGGTAAATTTTGGTTTTATTGGATACTTGATACTGCAGTACAAAAATGAATTAAAAATAATATAATAAAGGCATTCTAATTTTGCTAAATAGTAGTAGTTGTTTTAATAATTCTTGTAGCAATAAAAAGAAATTTGATATACAAAGTGGAAGATAAGCAGCCGGCGAGTTTGCAAGGTCAATGTTTGTGTTGTGTGTGTCTGTGTATTGGTGACGTTATTGTCTCGCATTCTTTTAGCCGAGTAACTTACCATTTCTATATTCCCTACAATTCCATCATATGAACTAACGATGTACCGACATATAGAGGTCGACGCAAAACTCAGTGCAAATTTCGCGTTAACACTTGTTAACATGACAAATGTTCCTCTATTGTATTGGTTCCTTTATGCTTTTACTTAGAATCAGAGTTTTGGACTAGCCCATGGTGTGACAGAGAAAAAAATAGATTGAAAAAATTTAAATAGATTGAAAAAATCAAAAATATAAAACTGGACTATCAGATTTCCCGGTACTAATTATTTTACTAATTCAGCCGTGCTTGGAATTCGTTGACGCTTCGAGTTTACTTGAACATTAAAATCGTAAGCGCCATGTTAAAAAGTTGAAAATTGTTTTCAGCGCTCCGGCAGGATCCAGTCTAACTAAAAGAGCTGAACTTAGCTATAGGTTTAAAACTCGGATAAGAGGTTTATACTCGGGCTAAAGCCCGCGAAATTCAAATATGTTAGTATACTAAAATTTATTTTTTAATATGTAATTAATAAACTTCAAAAAAATTTTTAAAAAGCAATTTTAAGAAACTAAATGTTTTTAATTTCTTAAAATTTCTTTTTTAAAATTTTTTTTGAAGTTTATTAATTATTTAATAATGTTCCACCAAGAGATAAGCGAGGAATCAATTCAAATTAGTATTTTTATTTATTTATTATATCAATCACTTAAATTTTTTATAATTAAGTTTTTGAAATTTTAGTAAGTTTGTTCAAGTGTGTTAAAAAAACTTCAAATTGTTATTATTTAGTCGACATTTCGCCTCCATTTTAGGGCTTTCAAGACTGTTAATACATATAAATTAAATGTAAATCTTTTTTTAACTTATTCTTAATAAAAACCCATCCATAAAGGGTGCGAAATGTCCACTAAATAATACAAATTTCAAGTTTTGTTAACAAACCTGGCCACACTTACTAAAATTTCATAAAGTAAATAAACAAAAACAGGTAAAAAAGCCAGACGTGTGTATACGACGTTATAGTTAAGATGAAAATGGCGTTATGGCAGACGCTAGACAGGGACAGCCGTTTAAAATTTGAAGGACGTTCAAATTATATGAAGGATGTAGTGCACACTAGCGCCATGCAGCGCGATCCAGTCCTAACTAAACGTTCAAACATATCTCTAGGCATGCCCATTAGACTTACACTTATAGTGATTAAAATGTAACGAGCGGGCGCTCGCGTCGAAATTCGATGAAGTAGTTGTAGAGATGAATGTGTTAGAAAAATGAAATTTTCAAAAATTATTATAATGCACTTACTTCCTACACCGATGATTGTTTGTTGTTAAACGTCCAAAATAGGCGTGTCCGTAATTTAAAATTATCGAACTTTGTTAAAGTGGGAAGATAAGATTAATACTCATAACGTCATAACAATTTATTATTTTAAAAAAATTTATGAAATTTATGTAATTTGAAGAAAATAATTAGTGCTGACATATCTGGAGGTCGACAGCTTCAATTTAAAAAAAAATAGCGGTCACCCCCGTCGAAATTGACGAACTTTTTGAAGATATGAATGAGCTATGACTATTTTATAAAAAAAATAAGCAAACTAACCTTAAAGATAACTAAACCAAAGAGGGCAACATAAAAAAAACCGTCTCAAAAATCCAAAATTTACAAAAGCACGAAACGTAATTAAAAATTCACGCACCAACCTGACCATATCGCGTATTAGAAACGTACTGGTCGAATAAAAGTATTAAAAGTTTTATCACCACGACCAAATGTATACTGTGTGCCTTATCGTATAAAACCAAATACTATCTACATTTATTCTCATTTACAATTTTTAAAATTGGATTATTTTAAATTATAAAATTGATTATTTTGTTATATATTATAAAATATAAAACAATGTATGAAATTAATAATTTTGAGAAAAAAATTAGTGGTGACATATCTGTGGGTCAAGAGCTTCAATTTAAAAAAATCGGTCCAGTAGAAGTACGCTAAAATTAGCGGAAAAGAAAAGGCTTCGCGTTTTAAATATATGGATAACAAAATAACATAAAAAGAAAACCTTAGAAAACGTTCGTGTGTATGTAACATCCGTTGATATAAAACTACTAAACCGATTTTGTAGAATTTCAAAAAAAAACTCATAAAATAAGCTTTTAAAAGAAAATATAAATACAAAAATACAATACAAAAAAATACAATGTCTAAAATACAGTTTTAGGAGCAATTTAGAGGAAACTAAAATTTAGGGCGTCTTCATGACACATAATAAAGAGAAATGACCGAGTTTGCAAGATCGTTATTGAAACACCCTGTATATTATGCAGTGCGTCCTCAAAAATTGAGATAGAAAAAATTTTTAATTTTTTAGAAAATTTTATTCTTTCAAAGTTTTGGTCCCTCTAACCACTGCCTCATACCCCCTAATTACTCATAAATATTGAATGTAACTAGACTATGTTCTGCGAACAGGTGCAACTAAGCCACTCCCCATAAATTTCTGTCAAATAAGGTTGACGTATGTCAAGTCACAAGACGTATGTTATAAACCGTATTTTAAAAATTATATTCGAATATCACGCGCTTTTTTGGGAGTGGCTTAACTGCATCTGTTCCCTGGACGGAGACTAGGGTCGGATTAACCTTGGGTTGCTTGGGAGACTTTGAGACTTTTAACGGCTGGTTACAATTGACAGGAGTTTCGAATGTAACGGAGCACCTACACTTTGACATTTGACATGTCAATTGTAATCAACTATTTTGTAATAAAATTACAAAGCGGATACCTTAAGTTCCGCTTTGAATAACGCGCTTCCGTTTAAAATTTCGCTTTGGTAACCGTAATTTTTGGATTCAGCAGGGTCGAAGTATTGGGGAAAGATTGGTTGCAAACATGTTATATAAAATGCCGCTTGCATGGGTAAAGGTGTTTTTTTAATACGATTCTTGCCTATAATAGACCACGTGCTATTTATAGACCAAATAGTTTTTTCTTCCTCTTACTGTGTTTAATCAAAGACTATACAGTGTAAGACCGTCAAAGCTTATGGGCCGAGGCCGAATGTGATCAAAAATCCCCGCAAAAGAAGATGTCGCTATTCACTGCAAGGATTTTTGGAGTGAATAAGATAGTTGTCGAGGCGGGAGCAGCGAAGAAAGGGATAAAACAAGTTTACCCTTCGAGGCATTTTAAGGGATTTTCACCTTAAAAGTCTTTCGCATTTTTTAATATAGGTTTCTGTAGTCTCTTACTATACAGGGTGTCCCACCTGAACTTTGTCACCATGGGCAACTCGCTTATTTGAAGAGATAGAAAAGAGGTTAAATAGGGACATAGTTGCTAAATATAGTTACTAACAATAATCTGCTACGTTATCATGTAGGTGTGATAATGTAATAATGTACAAAACAATGTAATGTAAATAATTTAAAGTATAAAGTATCTTAAATCGTTGGATTCAGTAATGTTTTGTCTATCTTTTGATGTAAAAATCAAATATGGCGTCCATAAGAAAAAACAAAGTTGATGATGGTTACGAAGAACCGAAACGTTTTACAAAATATTTATCTATGGATTACCTAATATGCATCATAAAAAGTTGTCTAACGTGTTTTCAGATTTTTAATAGTTCAAAAAATAAGAACGTTATAGACCAAAAACAAAATTCGCAAATTTCATTTTTGATTTAAATAATTGGGAAAATAAGAAAAGTAGGCAAATTTTCGTAGCAGATTATTGTTATAATAGCAACTACTATATTTAGCAACTTTATCCCCATTTAACCTCCTTTCTATCTCTTCAAATAAGCGAGTTGCCCATGGTGAGAAAGCTCAGGTGGGACACCCTGTATATGGTCTTTGGTTTAATTAAATATGCCCAAAATGATCATACAATAAAAATTTATACAGTAGGTAAATATAAAGAATTATTTACATTTGAAAACAAATTGGGTGATGCAATAATTTGTTTGGGGAGTGAGAGAGTAGATGCTGTTAATACTCTTTTCTCCAATCCTTTCACACCCAAATGTAAATTAACTGTGTATCATGAACGCACCCAAGATTTAAATTCCCGGACTTTTTAAACAAATGTGCGCATGACGAATTTGAAATCATGTGGAGAAAATAAATGAGGTTATAAATTCTCTATAAAGCGAAACAATTAAACAAAAAAAATCGAAATGGATGTAACAATAAAAAAAGAACAATTTCATGATTCTTCTGTCGAGAATTGTAGTGAGTAAATGTTCAATGTTTGTTCTCTTTGTAATTGTAACAAAAATATTGCAGATGAAGCTTTAAAAGAACAGCCGGTCGAGCCTCTTGACGATCACCTTACGGATGTCGGTAAGAATTTTGTTAGTTTCCAATACAATTGTTACTATATGTGTGTAAAATGTTTAAGGCTCAATTAAAGTGGAAGAACATAACCTAGATGAATTTATCGATGGAAATATTAAAATAGAAGACAATGTAAAAGAATTCAGTTGCTATAAGTCTAATTTTAAGTGTTCCGAAAGCCCAAACTTAATTGTTGACATGCCGCAAGAAAGTGACTTGCAGAGGCACGAGTTAATACATACAAATATAACATTTTTTCAGTGTTATAATTGTGAGTATAGATCTATAAAAAAATCATCATTAAGAGTGCACATGCTTGCACACACTGGCAAACAATCGTTCTCATGTTCCATTTGTGATTATAAATGCTCACATAAAGGCCACTTAAAAGACCATATGATGACTCATACAGGTGAGAAACGACATCAATGTATTATTTGTGAATATAAATGTTCCCAGAGTTCAGACTTAAAGAAACACATGATGACTCATACAGGTGAAAATCCACATCAATGTCCTATTTGTGAATTTAAATGTTCCCAGGTTACAAACTTAAAGAAACACATGATAACTCATACAGGTGAAAAACCACATCAATGTGCTGTTTGTGAATATAAATGTTCCCAGAGGGCAAGCTTAAAGAGACACATGATGACTCATACAGGTGAAAAACCACATCAATGTGCCATTTGTGAATTTAAATTTTCCCAAAGGCACAAATTAAAGAGACACATGATGACTCATACAGGTGAAAAATCACATCAATGTTCTATTTGTGAATTTAAATGTTCCCGCAGTTCAAACTTAAAGAATCACATGATGACTCATACAGGTGAAAAACCACATCAATGTGCTATTTGTGAATTTAAATGTTCCCAGAGTTCAGACTTAAAGAAACACGTGATGACTCATACAGGTGAAAAACGACATCAATGTATTATTTGTGAATATAAATGTTCCCAGAGTTCAGACTTAAAGAAACACATGATGACTCATACAGGTGAAAATCCACATCAATGTCCTATTTGTGAATTTAAATGTTCCCAGGTTACAAACTTAAAGAAACACATGATGACTCATACAGGTGAAAAACCACATCAATGTGCTGTTTGTGAATATAAATGTTCCCAGAGGGCAAGCTTAAAGAGACACATGATGACTCATACAGGTGAAAAACCACATCAATGTGCCATTTGTGAATTTAAATTTTCCCAAAGGCACAAATTAAAGAGACACATGATGACTCATATAGGTGAAAAACCACATCAATGTTCTATTTGTGAATTTAAATGTTCCCGCAGTGCAAACTTAAAGGAACACATGATGACTCATACAGGTGAGAAACGACATCAATGTATTATTTGTGAATATAAATGTTCCCAGAGTTCAGACTTAAAGAAACACATGATGACTCATACAGGTGAAAAACGACATCAATGTATTATTTGTGAATATAAATGTTCCCAGAGTTCAGACTTAAAGAAACACATGATGACTCATACAGGTGAAAAACCACATCAATGTGCTATTTGTGAATTTAAATGTTCCCAGGTTACAAACTTAAAGAAACACATGATGACTCATACAGGTGAAAAACCACATCAATGTTCCATTTGTGAATTTAAATTTTCCCAAAGGCAAAAATTAAAGAGACACATGATGACTCATACAGGTGAAAAACCACATCAATGTGCTATTTGTGAATTTAAATGTTCCCAGGTTACAAACTTAAAGAAACACATGATAACTCATACAGGTGAAAAACCACATCAATGTTCTGTTTGTGAATATAAATGTTCCCAGATGGCAAGCTTAAAGAGACACATGATGGCTCATACAGGTGAAAAACCACATCAATGTGCTATTTGTGAATTTAAATGTTCCCGCAGTGCAAACTTAAAGCAACACATGATGACTCATACAGGTGAAAAACCACATCAATGTGCCATTTGTGAATTTAAATGTTCTCGGAGAGGAGCCTTAAAGAAACACATGATGACACATACAGGTGATAAAAAGATGTTTTAATTGAGATTACAACTGTTTAAGCAAATCTAGTTTGAGGAAACACATGTTGGAACATAATATACATCAGTGTGCCATTTGTAACTATAAATTTTCACAAAAGTCAGCTTTAGATGAACACGTGATGAGAAAACATTTTTAAGAGTTTACGTTAATTTAAATTTGTTAATTGTTTATTACTTTAATATTTATAATTAAGTTGTGAAGGATTTGATCATTTTTATTTTCACAAAATTGTTCAATAACAGAAGAAAAACAAATTTGTTTAATTTGAAAAAGGATTGTCAATATTTTAAATAAATTTTAAGAAGTTGAAGAAATTGTTTTTATTGTGGGAGTACATATTTTAGCAACAAAAGTGCGAAAAGTGCTAAAACTTATTAACTGTTTAATTTGGATAATGAAACACCTCACGGATCTGCCATGAATTTTAAAGTTTTGTTTGTTAATTCATCCATGAATTGGTGGATGAAATATTCAACCCAACTTGAACCAAAATGCATATTTTTTAGACCAGGCGCCTAAGGTAGTTGAGTTTGCAAAATATGAGGGCCGCATTCTGTCAACGAATTTGAGTTTGGCAGGTACTAGGTATCAAACTTCAAGGTTTTCGATGTTGCCGATGTTACGGTTGCTACGATAACAAGTTACGAGCCCTACGATAGTGCTAAGAATTGCAGCATAAGACTGGGATATTTTCCTATCTATCTATCTAAATAATTAAGTATCTAGGGGTGTACCTTGACACCAGATTTAACCTGGAGATACCATACCATTAAAAAACTGAATTTGGGTTACGTGAGGCTTAAACAGCTGTATCCGCTTATAAACAGAAAGTCAATATTAAAAGTGTCTTGCACACTACTTTTACACAAATTGCTTGTAAGGCCATTAATATTGTATGGATGTGCAATATGGGGGAAGAGTGGCGTAACAAGCACTCCAGGGGCCCGTGTGCAAAGTTAATGTTGGGGGCTTCTATTTATTAATACATAATTTTTTTATTCATACTTTTTGGAAAGCAGTAAATTCTGAAATTATGGTCAGGAAGCTGCTCATTAGAAATAAATGGTGTTCCGATACATTTTGATTCTGTGGGATCTCTAAAGACAGTGGCTCTAAGAATATTTGCCTTGGGCTAAAAGTTGATCAGTGCCTCTGATAGTACGCATGGGGAAGTTTCAGACCTCCAAAGCGCCTCAGGCGAAAATTTTTCATTTTGAAGGTCAACGCGTTTTAACGTTGTAAATTTCTGGTACCTCTTAGATTTTGGCGCCTTGAGCTTTAGTCAGTTTAGCCCATAGGGTAAAACGGCAGCCAAAATTGCTAAAAAAATACTACGTTTGAGAGAAGATGACAACGGTCGGGGGCCCGCGTGTGCCGTGCACCCACCGCACCCCGGTAGTTACGCCCCTAAGGGGGACCCCGGGGAACACATCAAAATCGAATATCAGAAAAATTCAAGTGATCCAAAATCAAACTTTAAAGATATCTGTTGATGCAGCTAGGTATATCAGGAACGAGCAACTACATCATGAACTAGGCCTCATGACCATATCTGAATTAATTTTTCAAAGGATAAACAAATTTCACACAAAAACGACAGAAGCAGGGGAAGAGTATGGGTTGGGAAGAAGAGACATTCATATAAGGCTAAAACGGCAATTACCACAGTATCAGTATATGTATTATATGAAATTATTTATTTAAAATATATTGTATTTATTACCGCCTTGAATAGCCATGTAAGGCTGAACAGGCGTAGTGCTAAATTAAAAAAAAAAGAAGTGCTCTAAAAAATGAAGAGGCAAATGCACACTTTTTTACAGTATAAACTTTGATCTTTAGGGTATTGAGAACTCAATAAAAAAATTTCATCAAAATTCATTGAAGGAGAGGGTTTCTCTCCTCTCAGTTGATGCTCTTTTTAGTGTAAAATAACTCCATTAAAAGTACCTTGTTCTGGCCAAAATTGGGTTCGGATATTATTTTGTCAGCATATGCACAGTGATGTTATCGACCGTTTAAGAAAAAGAAATTGATGCTACCAACCTCTTCCCAAAACCATGAAAAATTATTCTTCGTTGCTACCACTTTTACTATTTAAACATTTAAATACATCATTTGGTTCGTATTTTAATTCTGCATAACTTATCTCTCTTGCAAAATTTCGTCAACCTAACCGTTAAGTAGAAAAAAATTAAAATGTGATTATTAAAAATGCCTTAAAACTTTGACAGACAAACAATAATTATTGACTGGTTGTTGAAGTTCGCATAACAAATTGGTCACATAGGTTTATGTTATTTACGAAGGCACAGGCGGTGCGACATTTTGGATTTTGGAATTTCGAAATGCCTGTGTGCGGAAAAGTTGTTATTGGTTATTATATTTTTTTTTACTTTTATGAAAAAAATTGATCAGGCGTCGTTTTCCACCGCCCCAACGCCAAAATATATATGAAGGGAAAAATATTCCCGGGGAGGTGGAAAACGATACCTGATCAATTTTTTTAATAAAAGTAAAAAAATTATAATAACCAATAACAACTTTTCCGCACACAGGCATTTTCAATTTTTTTAAAAAAGATAAAATCTCTTGTCAAATTTTGAGTTAAATGCTCCAATAACTCTGTGGCAACAGAACAAGAGCCGTTGTAGAATAACGCATAGTTTTAATAGATGAACCTAGTTCCAAATATCCTGGACACATTTCGCTTCTAAGTAGTTCTGCGCAAAATATTTTGAAGAGTATGCTAGATTTTTTTCAATCGTCTTCAATTTAAACCGATGCTTTGGAAACAGTTTGCTGTAATGGAGTCTATTACAATACGAGACATAAGGGAGGAACCATTACATTATTGGAGTGCCGACTGAAGAGATCGGTGCAAATGGTTTATCTGCAGCTCCAACTCGTCTTCATTCACTTAAAAGTGCAAATGGATAAGCTTTAGGCCAATGTCAAACGCTTATTGTGATCAAATTAGCAATATTTATTATAAAAGTCTATGCACCGATATACGAGTAGTTTTGGTAGTTTTAAATAAAGCTTAATTTTTTAAATCACTCGGTTGTGTGAATACTTACTAGATGATATACTTCATACACTATAATACAGGGAATAGACACTTTGGCTATCCTTAGAATCTATTGCTAAGTATGTAATGGAGGGACGCAACCATCTTAGAAAAATCCCTACCATTTGAAAGCACCGAAGCAATGAAAAGAATACTGGCCATAATACGAATATTATAGAAGTTTTATTATTTCAAAGTTCACTTTGGTACTTCAGAGTATATTATGATGAGCTAATAGAATGGCAAAATATTGTGCATAATGAACCCCCCATTACTAAACATTTATCTGGAGATCAGTTGAAGCAACGTATAGAAGAACCTGAGTTCTCTATCATTTCATACCAGCAGGGATTATCCTTGTCACAAACACGCTGGTGAAAGGGCAGTAAAGCTTGTAACGCAAGCTTCAAACACAGTATGTGACAAAAATAGAATGGGTAGGGTCACTTTAAATACATTAAATTCTAGAACAACAATGCCAAAATCTTTAAATAAGTACGTGGTTACGTTGACGCACCGCACTTCGGACTACCTAGCACCGCATTTAACACCGGACCGACAAAATAAAAAAATCATTGTTTTATATGAAAGTGAGTAAGGCGAGGATCAGTGCTTCAATGTGGCCAGTCTCATAAATATGAAACTATGCTGCTATGCTTTAATTATTTTTTCGGTGCGATGCTAAGTGCGGTGTTAGGGGCAATTATAAGCGCGGTGCGTCGACGTGGAAACATTGGATTATTAATTTTCCTAATTAATTTTTTTAATTCATTTTATTGTAATAATATTATTTTATTCTTATAAATATTATTTATTTTTGATATTTTCCACAAAAATTAAAATCAAGTGCTTAAAATCTTTAATTCTATATTTTAAAAGGGGGGGGGGTGAGGAAAGGGAATACAAAATGTACTCAAAAATTACCCAAAAATACGTTACTATTAGAGCTTTTTGATATACAGATTTATTAAACTCTATGTTTTAAGTTTTTGAATTTTGAAATTAGACGTTGAATTTTCAATGGCGTTGGGGAGGTGGAAAATGATGATGAAAAATTCCCGAAAAAATACAGTCGTCTTGTGTTGTTAAGACACAACTTTTATACCCACAGACGTTTCAGGTTTTGGAAAAAAAAATTTCGTTATCTATAGCGACGCACCCGCCTATATTACACAGCCCAACATAACTAAACAATACGACAATACAGTGAAAATATGGGAGGCGCAAATGATAACTATAATAACTAAACAAAATTCTAAAGACTAAACAAAATTCATGGTAACTTCATAGAATAAATGGTAGAAATTTAGACCATTTTGGCTTTCAGGCAACATTGGTATTTTAGAATCGTTTCAAAAAAGTACAAAAGGAGTTCAAGCAAATCTCTGGTACACCACCATTTCACCACTCAAAACTCATCAATCTGATTTAAAGGGTGAGGGGGGGGGGTAACCTCTCTCAAATTTTTTAGCAACTTTAACTTAGATTCATTATTAAAGATAAAACTTCAAGATAATGCATTAAAATTGATTTTTTTTTAAAATACGCAAGAATCCCTCCGAAAATATATTCTGGGTCGCCGTTGTGGTGGGGTAAATTAAAAAACAGTTAAATAGGGTTGTTTTTCATATATTCTAAGTAGAAAGTAGACATTGTGACTCAAAGGCCTATATCCATTGTTACTCAGAAACCTCAGCCTGTTGTTACACAGAAACTTGGTACAGTAGGATGAGGACAAACTTCGTTCGTATCTGGATTTAACAAATTTGAATGTTTTAAGCCAAAAGTTGAAATCGTGACTCAAAGGCCTATACCCATTGTTACGCAGAAACCTCAGCCTGTTATTACACAGAAACCAATATCATTTGGTACAGTAGGAGGAGGACAAACTTCATTCGTTTCTGGATTCAACAAGTTTGAATATACGAAACCGAAAGTAGACATTGTGACTCAAAGACCTATATCCATTGTTACTCAGAAACCTCAGTCTGTTGTTACACAGAAACCAATATCATTTGGAACAGTAGAAGGATGACAAACTTCGTTCGATTCTGGATTCAACAAATTTGAATTTACGAAACCCAAAGTGGAAATTGTGACTCAAAGGCCTATACCCATTGTTACGCAAAAACCAATCTCATTTGGAACCGTAGGAGGAGGACAAACTGCGTTCGTCTCTGGATTTAATAAATTTGAGTTAACGAAACCGAAAGTAGATATTGTGACTCAAAGACCTATACCCATTGTTACGCAGAAACCTTTGCCTATAGTGACACCTAAACCAGTTTCATTTGGAGCAGTAGGAGGAGGACAAACTTCATTCCTGTCTAGTTTTTATCTAGCACCATCTGGTGTCTAGCACCAGAGTATTTACCACCACGTAAAGTAGAAGTTGTAACTCAAAGACCCACAATTGCACCTCTTGTAACATCCAGACCAACCTCTTTTGGAGTTATAGGAGGTGGACAATTGTCGTTTTTTTTCTGGATTCAATAAATTTGAATACACAAAACCAAAAGTAGAAATTATTACTCAAAAACCAACCCTGTTTACAACTTTTGTCACATCTAAGCCATCATCGTTTGGAATTATTGGAGGTGACGAATCCTCTTTTGTGTCGGGATTTAACAAATTTGAATATACAAAGCCAAAAGTAGAAATTGTTACTCAGAGGCCTACTGCTAAACCGTTTGTAACATCTAAGCCATCATCGTTTGAAGTCATTGGAGGTGGTCAATCACAATTTGTGTCAGGATTTAACAACTTTGAATACACCAAGCCAAAAGTAGAAATTGTTACTCAGAGGCCGACTGCTAAACCGTTTGTAACATCTAAGCCATCATCGTTTGGTGTCATTGGAGGTGGTCAATCACAATTTGTATCAGGATTTAACAAATTTGAATACACAAAGCCAAAAGTAGAAATTGTTACTCAGAGGCCTACTCCTAAACCGTTTGTAACATCTAAGCCATCATCATTTGGGGTCATTGGAGGTGGTCAATCACAATTTGTGTCAGGATTTAACAAATTTGAATATACAAAGCCAAAAGTAGAAATTGTTACTCAGAGGCCGACTGCTAAACCGTTTGTAACATCTAAGCCATCATCGTTTGGTGTCATTGGAGGTGGTCAATCACAATTTGTATCAGGATTTAACAAATTTGAATACACAAAGCCAAAAGTAGAAATTGTTACTCAGAGGCCTACTCCTAAACCGTTTGTAACATCTAAGCCATCATCGTTTGGTGTCATTGGAGGTGGTGAATCACAATTTGTATCAGGATTTAATAAATTTGAATACACAAAGCCAAAAGTAGAAATTGTTACTCAGAGGCCTACTCCTAAAGCGTTTGTAACATCTAAGCCATCATCATTTGGGGTCATTGGAGGTGGTCAATTACAATTTGTGTCAGGATTTAACAAATTTGAATATACAAAGCCAAAAGTAGAAATTGTTACTCAGAGGCCTACTGCTAAACCGTTTGTGACATCTAAGCCATCATCGTTTGGGGTCATTGGAGGTGGTGAATCATCGTTTGTGTCAGGATTTAACAAATTTGAATACACGAAGCCTAAAGTAGAAATTATTACTCAGAGGCCTACCCCTATACCGTTTGTAACATCTAAGCCATCATCCTTTGGAGTCATTGGAGGTGGTCAATCACAATTTGTGTCAGGATTTAACAAATTTGAATACACGAAGCCAAAAGTAGAAATTATTACTCAGAGGCCTAGTGCTAAACCGTTTGTGACATCTAAGCCATCATCGTTTGGGGTCATTGGAGGTGGTGAATCATCGTTTGTGTCAGGATTTAACAAATTTGAATACACGAAGCCTAAAGTAGAAATTATTACTCAAAGGCCTACCCCTATACCGTTTGTAACATCTAAGCCATCATCCTTTGGAGTCATTGGAGGTGGTCAATCACAATTTGTGTCAGGATTTAACAAATTTGAATACACGAAGCCAAAAGTAGAAATTATTACTCAGAGGCCTACTGCTAAACCATTTGTAACATCTAAGCCATCATCATTTGGAGTCTTTGGAGGCGGTCAGTCATCGTTTGCGTCTGGATTCAATAAGTTTGAATATTCTAGTCCAAAAGTAGAAATTGTAACTCAAAAGCCGACTCCACGACCAGTACCCACCGTACCAAGTGTTGCTTTTAACACATACGTATATTCGAAACCATCTTTTGTGCCATCTACAAAAGCACCAGAATATTTGCCGCCTCGGGGAGAAACTTATCAAAATGTTAAATATAATGATGATATTAGCTATTTTTGAATTGTAAGTTAGAGAGTTTTCAATTTAATTTTTAAATATTAAGCTGTGTTGTAAATTTTTTGTACTTAATTATAAGTAATTAAAAATGTTTTTTTCCACAAGTTTTATTATTTAAGGACAGATTATTTTTTTACTCTATAGAGATATACTTAGCAACTTCTTATGGAAAACAGAGAAACCAATAATTGTATAAACTCACATAGGTTGAACTTAGATTAGGGATTGCAATCCCGTTAAGTTTTTCCAATCTCGGGATGTATATATTTTAATTAGATTTAGCCCCATAAAATTATTTAGATTTAATAAAAACATACCCTTTAGCAGATATTTAGGAAAAAGCCAATAAATTTGTAAATTGTGATAGTGTAAAAGCTCTTATAAGATGTCCAAATTTATCTCCAATTTTAAAGTACATTAATTTACAAAATTAGATAAACAAAATGACAAGTAATTACATAATTAAGTACAGTCAGCCTCATAATTAATGAAAAACCCTGGCTATACGTTTAGCACTAATTGTGGATGCAAACATCACTTAAATTGTGGAGTAACTTATTTGGCCAACAAATAGTAAATCAACAACATCTCCTTCTGTCCTTTTGTCGTTGTTGGCTAATAACCACCCTGGCGTATAGTCAGGGTGGCCAATAATTGTGAGGCTGACTGTACATAGGTACCTAAATTATTTCTAAATTTTTGGAAAATATTTTCAATAGAAGATTTATTTCTTACTAATTTAAAAAAAAATTAAGAAAAATTAATCTCGAAATTCCGGGATTTTTAAATTTCTAATACCAGGATTTCCAGATTAAATAATCGGGCGGGATCCCAGGATTGCAAACCCTAACTTAGGTGATATTATAGGTGATTTTTTAGTTTTAAAACTTGTAGACATTATGCTGTCTACACTACAGTGCTACAGGCTGTATCACCCTACAGTATTATAGAAAATACTAGTAATCGAATTAAAAGTCAAAGTACACTAGAGATGTTTGGGTTGCCTGTCCCACAGATGTGTAGTTTTATTTTATTTTTACTTAGAAACAGAGTTGGACTGGCCCATGGTGTGACAGAAAAAAATATATTGAAAAAATTTAAATAGATTGAAAAAATCAAAAATATAAAACTGGACTATCAGATTTCCCGGTACTAATTTTTTTCCTAGTTCAGCCGTGCTTGGAATTCGTTGACGCTTCGAGTTCACTTGAACATTAAAATGTAACGAGCGGGCGCCCCCGTCGAAATTCGACGAAGTAGTTGTAGAGATGAATGTGTTAGAAAAATAAAATTTTCAAAAATTATTATAATGCACTTACTTCCTACACCGATGATTGTTTGTTGTTAAACGTACAAAATAGGCGTGTCCGTAATTTAAAATTATCGAACTTTGTTAAAGTGGGGAGATAAGATTAATACTCATAACGTCATAACTCATAACAATTTATTATTTTAAAAAAATTTATGAAATTGGTAATTTGAAGAAAATAATTAGTGCTGACATATTTGAAGGTCGACAGCTTCAATTTAAAAAAAAATAGCGGTCACCCCCGTCGAAATCGACGAACTTTTTGAAGATATGAGTGAGCTATGACTATTTTATAAAAAAAATAAGCAAACTAACCTTAAAGATAACTAAACCAAAGAGGGCAACATAAAAAAAAACCGTCTCTAAAATCCAAAATTCACAAAAGCACGAAACGTAATTAAAAATGCACGCACCAACCTGACCATATCGCGTATTAGAAACGTACTGGTCGAATAAAAGTATTGAAAATTTTATCACCACGACCAAATGTATAATGTGTGCCTTATCGTATAAAACCAAATACTATCTACATTTATTCTCATTTACAATTTTTAAAATTGGATTATTTTAAATTGTAAAATTGATTATTTTGTTATGTATATTATAAAATATAAAACAATGTATGAAATTAATAATTTTGAGAAAAAAATTAGTGGTGACATATCTGTGGGTCAAGAGCTTCAATTTAAAAAAATCTCATCAAAATCGGTTCAGTAGAAGTACGCTGAAATTAGCGGAAAAGAAAAGGCTTCGCGTTTTAAATATATGGATAACAAAATAACATAAAAAGAAAACCTTAGAAAACGTTTGTGTGTATGTAACATCCGTTGATATAAAACTACTAAACCGATTTTGTAGAATTTCAAAAAAAAACTCATAAAATAAGCTTTTAAAAGAAAATATAAATACAAAAATACAATACAAAAAAATACAATGTCTAAAATACAGTTTTACGAGCAATTTCGAGGAAACTAAATTTTAGGGCGTCTTCCTGACATATAATAAAGATAAATGACCGAGTTTGCAAGATCGTTATTGAAACACCCTGTATATTATGTAGTGCGTCCTCAAAAAATGAGATGGAAAAAATTTTTAATTTTTTAGAAAATTTTATTCTTTCAAAGTTTTGGTCCCTCTAACCACTGCCTCATACCCCCTATTACTCATAAATATTGAATGTAACTAGACTATGTTCAGCGAACAGGTGCAACTAAGCCACTCCCCATAAATTTCTGTCAAATAAGGTTGACGTATGTCAATTCTCGTGTGATTGTTATAAACCGTATTTTAAAAATTATATTCGAATATCACGCGCTTTTTTGGGAGTGGCTTAACTGCATCTGTTCCCTGGACGGAGACTAGGGTCGGATTAACCTTGGGTTGCTTGGGAGACTTTGAGACTTTTAACGGCTGGTTACAATTGACAGGAGTTTTGGATGTAACGGAGCACCTATATCAAAGACTATACAGTGTAACACTGTCAAAGCTTATGGCCGAATGTGACCAAAAATCCCCGCAAAAGAAGATGTCGCTATTCACTGCAAGGATTTTTGGAGTGAATAAGATAGTTGTCGAGGCGGGAGCAGCGAAGAAAGGGATAAAACAAGTTTACCCTTCGAGGCATTTTAAGGGATTTTCACCTTAAAAGTCTTTCGCATTTTTTAATATAGGTTTCTGTAGTCTCTTACTATACAGGGTGTCCCACCTGAACTTTGTCACCATGGGCAACTCGCTTATTTGAAGAGATAGAAAGGAGGTTAAAAGGGGACATAGTTGCTAAATATAGTTACTAACAATAATCTGCTACGTTAGCCTACATATATGTAGGTGTGATAATGTAATAATCTAATAATGTACAAACAATGTAATGTAAATAATTTAAAGTATAAAGTATCTTAAATCGTTGGATTCAGTAATTTTTTGTCTATCTTTTGATGTAAAAATCAAATATGGCGTCCATAAGAAAAAACAAAGTTGATGATGGTCACGAAGAACCGAAACGTTTTACAAAATATTTATCTATGGATTACCTAATATGCATCATAAAAAGTTGTCTTAAGAACCTGTTTTCAGATTTTTACTAGTTAAAAAAATAAGAACGTTATAGACCAAAAACAAAATTCGCAAATTTCATTTTTGATTTAAATAATTGCGAAGATAAGAAAAGTAGGCAAATTTTCGTAGCAGATTATTGTTATAATAGCAACTACTATATTTAGCAACTTTATCCCCATTTAACCTCCTTTCTATCGCTTCAAATAAGCGAGTTGCCCATGGTGAGAAAGCTCAGGTGGGACACCCTGTATATGGTCTTTGGTTTAATTAAATATGCCCAAAATGATCATACAATAAAAATTTATACAGTAGGTAAATAATAGTTATTTGTGTTATAAGGAGACAAAGTGACGTTTGTCGCCTGTATTGCCTGACTCGCTCGCTTCGCTCGCTCATCAGCCAAACACAGTCTTGTCACACAAAACTCTTTTGACTCCGCATAAAATATTAAATTTTTTCTGCAAACGTAAAGCGTAAAACTGAAAATTTTGATGTTTGAAAGAGCACCATCTCTTGTCAATTACTTGTAGTTCAATTGTCAAATATTTTTTAAATTAACTTAAATTTGTAAATAAAAAGCTAATTATTAAACACAGCGAACTAATTATAAAGGAAAATTTAAAAAACATTAAATTTTTTACATTACAAATGCTTAAAAACATTTTTTACGTTAAAAATAAAAATTATGTGCGGTTAAGATTTTACTTTTCCTGCCTAGACAGAGAAAAGTACTTTGTCTGACTACTTTTCCTGCCTCGGCGGGAAAGTTAAACTTCACCGTTACCTATTGAGTGACACAAAGGCGACTTTTTCTGACGTTTGAAGAAAAAAAGAATTATTTACATTTGAAAACAAATTGGGTGATGCAATAATTTGTTTGGGGAGTGAGAGAGTAGATGCTGTTAATACTCCTTTCTCCAACTCAAATGTAAATTAACTGTGTATCATGAACGCACCCACGATTAAAATTCCCGGACTTTTTAAACAAAACTGCGCATGACGAATTTGAAATCATGTCATCATAATAAATGAGGTTAGAAATTCTCTATAAAGCCAAACAATTAAACAAAAACAATCGAAATGGATGTAACAATAAAAAAAGAACAATTTCATGATTCTTCTGTCGAGAATTGTAGTGAGTAATTGTTCAATGTTTGTTCTCTTTGTAATTGTAACAAAAATATTGCAGATGAAGCTTTAAAAGAACAGCCGGTCGAGCCTCTTGACGATCACCTTTCGGATGTTGGTAAGAATTTTGTTAGTTTCCAATACAATTGTTACTATATGTGTGTAAAATGTTTAAGGCTCAATTAAAGTGGAAGAACATAACCTAGATGAATTTATCGATGGAAATATTAAAATAGAAGACAATGTAAAAGAATTCAGTTGCCATAAGTCTCATTTTAAGTGTTCCGAAAGCCCAAACTTAATTATTCACATGCCGCAAGAAAGTGACTTGCAGAGGCACAAGTTAATACGTACAAATGTAACATTTTTTCAGTGTTACAATTGTGAGTATAGATCTATAAAAAAATCATCATTAAGAGTGCACATGCTTCCACGCACTGGCAAACAATCGTTCTCATGTTCCATTTGTGATTATAAATGCTCAAATAAAGGCCACTTAAAAGACCATATGATGACTCATACAGGTGAAAAACCGCATCAATGTGCTGTTTGTGAATATAAATGTTCCCACAGTGCAGGTTTAAAGAAACACATGATGACTCATACAGGTGAAAAACCACATCAATGCGTTGTTTGTGATTATAAATGCTCAAATAAAGGCCACTTAAAAGACCATATGATGACTCATACAGGTGAAAAACCACATCAATGTGCTATTTGTGAATTTAAATGTTCCCGCAGTGCACACTTAAAGGAACACATGATGACTCATACAGATAAAAAACCACATCAATGTGTCATTTGTGAATATAAATGTTCCCGCGGTGCAGGTTTAAAGAAACACATGATGACTCATACAGGTGAAAAACCACATCAATGCGCTGTTTGTGAATATAAATGTTCCCAGAGTGCAAGCTTAAAGAGACACATGATGACTCATACAGGTGAAAAACCACATCAATGTGCTATTTGTGAATTTAAATGTTCCCGCAAGGCAAACTTAAAGCAACACATGATGACTCATACAGGTGAAAAACCACATCAATGTGCCATTTGTGAATTTAAATCTACCCGCAGTGCATACTTAAAGAAACACATGATGACACATACAGGTGAAAAACCACTTTAATTTGCCATTTGTGAATTTAAATTTTCCGAAAGGCAAAAATTAAGGAGACACATGATGACTCATACAGGTGAAAAACCACATCAATGTGCCATTTGTGAATTTAAATGTTCCCGCAGTGCAAACTTAAAGGAACACATGATGACTCATACAGATGAAAAACCACAACAATGTGCCATTTGTGAATTTAAATGTTCCCACAGTAATAATTAAATTTATTAATTGTTTATTACTTTAATATTTATAATTAAGTTGTGAATGATTTGATCATTTTTATTTTCACAAAATTGTTAAATAACAGAAGAAAAACACACTATTAGTTATTTGTTTAATTTGAAAAAGGATTGTCAACATTTTAAATAAATTTTAAGAAGTTGAAGAAATTGTTTTTATTGTGGGTGTACATATTTTAGCAACAAATGTGCGAAAAGCATAACTTATCTCTCTTGTAAAATTTCGTCAACCTAACCGTTAAGTAGAAAAAAATTAAAATGTGATTATTAAAAATGTCTTAAAACTTTGACCGACAACCATTAATGACTGCCCCGTAAAACTATCTGGCAACATCAAGAATGTTGAAGATTGATACCTCCAAAACTCAAATCCGTTGACAGAATCGGGTCCTCATATTTTGCAAACTCAAATACCTTGGGCGCCTGCTCTATATTGCTAGATCCAGGGTCACAATCAAATTTTGTAACAAGTAGACTGATAGAGAAATTGAAGATATCAAGAGAAACAACCAAAATGTCAGTAGGAGGAATTAGCCAGACTCAATCAATGGTAAAATCAAAATGTAACATTCGTATATTATCCAATCACCACTAATTTTACTTGTGATATGGTGTGTTTAGAGTTACCTGAAATAACAGGACATATCCCAAATGAAAATTTAGACATAACACATCTAAAGATACCCGAGGACGTTCAACTAGCTGACCCTAAGTTATAAACCTAGCGATGTTGATTTGTTATTGGGAACTGAACATTTCTGGGAATGGTTAAATCATGGAAAAATTACTATAAATCCAAATAAAATGAGTCGTTACATACTTTGCACTAATCTGGCGTCTTACCCCATTCTATGGGTGAAAATGCAAATCTCTAACTAAATCAAATTTGATGCGAATTTTTTTGCAAAAATTACAATAGACGTGAAAAGTACCGTTTTTTCAGCTAACGTAATATCCTCAATCACATCCACAGTTCGTGTTAAACGTATATCCAGGATGGCTATTAATTGTGAGGCTGACTGTACCTACTATCAGCCACTGCCGCAAAGGCTTTTCTTAAACAGAAAAAAATTATTTTGACTTTCTCATAGTACGTACATGTAAACTTTGATTTCGGGTTTGAAGGCCTTCCCAACATGCAATTTTTTTTAAACAATTTACAAAGGCGTAAATTATAATAATTAAATCAGTAAATTTATTTATCCGTAAGAATGACAAAAGTGTGTCTTATCAGCCACTGTGTAAATGACTTAGTTTTTGAGAAAAAAATTATTTTCGACTTTCTCATAGTACGTACAGGTAAATTTTTTAGACATGGCATAGGTATGGTGGGGATTTAGCTGGGCAGTGTTCGTTTAAGTACCGCCCTAAATGCCGAATGCTTACTTCATTCACTTAAATGCAGTAGCGTATCATATGTAATTTTTAATTTTGTTTAATAAAATTTGATATTTTTAAAAGTTTTGCTTCTTTTCAAAGAGCAAGAAAATTTATTATTTAAAGAATTATTTCCAACTTTAAAAAATAGTTAACTTAAAAATACAGTGTGTCCCCGGATTGAGTTCACTATAGGTGTAATTGACAAAAAATTTCGGAATTTTGTTTTGATGTTCTGGAATTCAGCCCTGCTTGGTCTGAAATGAATTTTAAGCACATTTTTAATTTTTAAAAATGAAGGCCCCCGTGACAATTAAGAAAAATCTATTTTCTGTTCAGGTAAAGTGTCGTTTTGGTCAACAATATAGCAAAATGTCATTAACAAAAGTTGTTCAGAATATGAAATTATGGCTCTATACAAAATTTCAAAATGATCGGCACACTTTGATTAAATCGGTTTTGATTGTATGTATCAACGAAAAATCGCATCGTACGTATAGACTATGGGCCCATAACAGAAAACTGGTGGTAATATTATGTTATTGGGGTGTCACCGAACAAGAAAGGAATCATAATTGCTTTGTAAATTGAGATAAAATTTTATTCAAAATGTTAAAATAAAATTAATAATGAATTGATAGATAGGGCGTAGTTTGCTCTTATTATTTTGAGCGATATTGATATTTAGAGTGAAAATAAATAAGAAATAAGTAACTTCATGACATTTTTGTATGTTTCAAAAATTATTTCCTAGAATGTTGACTGTAGAACAACGTGTTAATCAAAGTGTGCCGATTATTTTTAAATTTTTCATAGAGTCATAATTTCGTATTCTGAACAACTTTTATTAATGACATTTTGCTGTATTGTTGCCAAAAAAGACACTTTACCTAAACAGAAAATAGATTTCTCTCAATTGTCACGAGAGCCTTCATTTTTAAAATTGAAAATATGCTTAAAATTCATTTCAGACCAAGCAGGGCTGAATTCCAAAACATCAAAATGAAATTCCGAAAATTTTTGTCAATTACACCTATAGTGAACTCAATCCGGGGACACACTGTATATAATCAAAAATTATATTAATTTTTTGTACTAATTTTAAAAGCACGTCTATGAGACGAATTCGGAGTCCATCGTCAGTAATCGCGCTGCGCTAACTTTATGCCATGTCTGGTGAATCGTACAGTAGGGGAAGATGGGGCAGAGAGGACCGGTGAGGCGAAGGGGACCTCCCCGATTAGTTTAAAACCAGGTGCTTCATCTATAAGTTAACAGTCAAAATGCATAATTTACACATTTTGTAGTATACCTAGCAATTCAAATAGTTGTATTGTAAACAATCTTAGTCTGTACAAGATAAATTCAAAATTTACGTGAAGTGATCTAATTTTTCAATTACGTTAGTTTGTTGTTATCTTTAATATGAAACGTGGTTAAAGATAGCTCATCGTCATAAGTTGTTGTTAAGATACTAGTTTAACATATTCAAGTGAAAAGTTTGACCTAACCTATAATCTTTAGCTTATGAACCTCCAAACAAAGAAAAGCGCGCCAATGGGGTACAGAGGCCCGCTTGATTCAATATGTGTTTTATATGGTATATCAGCATCTGTAGTTGTGTGTCTTCGTTTATTTTATTTACGAGGGAAAAAATGAATCCACTGTATAAAAGCGTGTCCAGTAGGGTCTTTTGGATATTTTAATGGTACTGGATAGATGGACAATGCCTATTTTATAAAATACTTAGATCATTTTATTCAACACACTAAAATGAATAGTTTCTTGTAATTTCTCTTTTTAAAAACTTATCTTAAGTTGTTATTATTTTGTCAAAACTATAACATGATGAAATAAACTGATAAAAACAATATCACAATCATTTATTCAATTGGCAAATAATGGTCCTCTTTACCTCACATGCTGGTCCTCTTCGCCCCATACACGGGGGCGAAGAGGACCAGCACAGGTAATTGCTCTTTTATCTTTAATTACAGCGATTTGCAGTAGCAGTTAAGAAACAATATTTTACTTATGTTTCAGGTACATATGTACCTAGGTGATTTAAGTATTAGTTTCCCATTAATTGAATAAGGAAAAGAGAAATTGATAAAAAAGGCTTACTATGTCCTCTGTGCCCCATGTTCCCCTACATGTAAACTTTGATTTCGGGTTTGAAAGCCTTCCCAACATGAAATTGTTTCGAAAAAATTTACTAAGCCGTATAATTATAATACTTAAAAAGTGTGTGTTAGTAGTAGTTACAGATGATAACTATCTATAACTAAACAAAATTCTAAAGGCTAAACAAAATTCATGGCAACTTCACAGAATAAATGGTAGAAATTTAGACCATTTTGGCTTTCAGGCAACGTTGGTATTTTAGAATCGTTCCAAAAAAGTACAAAAGGAGTTCAAGCAAATCTCTGGTACACCTTCATGAGTATCTACTCAAAAATAATCAATCTGATTTAAAGGGGGAAGGGGGGAAACCTCTCCCGAATTTTTTAGCAACTTTAACTTGGATTCATATTAAAGATGAAACTTCAAGATAATGCATTAAAATTTATTTTTTTTTTTAAATACGCAAGAATCCCTCCGAAAATATATTTTGGGTGCGCCACTGTGGTGAGGTAAATTAATAAACAGTTAAATAGGGTTGTTTTTCATATATTCTAAGTTGTTTTTGTCAAAACTGTCATTTATTTTCTTATAACTATTAAGTAAACTGTCTCAGTGCCAACATTAGTGTATTATGCCACCGTTCTTTTAAACGAACATTCGTTTTATTGAAAATAAAAGCAGTTAGAATTAAAATTTTCTTTTTTTTATTACTATCCATCATAAAACTGACCTAATTAAAATTATTAATAAAATTAAAAAAATGAAAAATTTTCATTTCGGCCGTACCTGGGTTAAAAGAAAACTGCCAACTTGAACTTGAGCTTGAAACACCATTTATGAAAAATCCGAAATGCACAATACAGTTATTTAAAAAAAAACACTTCTTCACATCTCACATTAGATTTTATGTAGTAATTTGAGCGTAAACAGTTTTCTTGGTTACATAATTATCTCGAAGTTTATCATTTACGTTATCGTGAAGCACCTGCACGGCTTGTACGAGACAGAAACAGCAACTTATTTTAATTTTTCAATTTTAAAAAGGAATTATTTAAAATTGTAAAATATTTAATAGATAATAATTATGATAATTTTATTTTTCATTTATTTAGATCGAGAAAATAAATCGAAAATTCTACAAGGTGATTCAAGATTTGCTAATTTGCTCGAAAACTATTACTGAGCACAGAAAACTAAAAAAAAAATTTTCTTTGTCTAAATTTTGATATTTAAAAAAAATATCTTCTTTGCTACATTATTTGGAAGAAAATTGAAAATTATGATGGAAACAATGCAGCAGTCCTTACCCTGATCGGCATCGTTATTGATTCAATTATTAAAAATCACAAAGTATCAGAAAAAGGTCCAAACGACCTTAAAATAAAATTTGGCTCTTTATATCGACTTCACTCTCAAAATTGAAGATGAATTTTACGTTTTACATTTACGAAAGACCAATACCCAGTAGGAGGAGGACAAACTTCATTCGTGTCTAGTTTTAACAAGTTCGAATATTCGAAACCATCAACAAAGGCACCAGAGTATTTACCACCACGTAAAGTAGAAGTTGTAACTCAAAGACCCACAATTGCACCTCTTGTAACATCCAGACCAACCTCTTTTGGAGTTATAGGAGGTGGACAATTGTCGTTTTTTTCTGGATTCAATAAATTTGAATACACAAAACCAAAAGTAGAAATTATTACTCAAAAACCAACCCTGTTTACAACTTTTGTCACATCTAAGCCATCATCGTTTGGAATTATTGGAGGTGACGAATCCTCTTTTGTGTCGGGATTTAACAACTTTGAATACACCAAGCCAAAAGTAGAAATTGTTACTCAGAGGCCGACTGCTAAACCGTTTGTAACATCTAAGCCATCATCTTTGGTGTCATTGGAGGTGGTCAATCACAATTTGTATCAGGATTTAACAAATTTGAATACACAAAGCCAAAAGTAGAAATTGTTACTCAGAGGCCTACTGCTAAACCGTTTGTGACATCTAAGCCATCATCGTTTGGAGTCATTGGAGGTGGTCAATCACAATTTGTGTCAGGATTTAACAAATTTGAATACACCAAGCCAAAAGTAGAAATTGTTACTCAGAGGCCGACTGCTAAACCGTTTGTAACATCTAAGCCATCATCGTTTGGTGTCATTGGAGGTGGTGAATCACAATTTGTATCAGGATTTAACAAATTTGAATACACAAAGCCAAAAGTAGAAATTGTTACTCAGAGGCCGACTGCTAAACCGTTTGTAACATCTAAGCCATCATCGTTTGGTGTCATTGGAGGTGGTGAATCACAATTTGTATCAGGATTTAATAAATTTGAATACACAAAGCCAAAAGTAGAAATTGTTACTCAGAGGCCTACTCCTAAACCGTTTGTAACATCTAAGCCATCATCATTTGGGGTCATTGGAGGTGGTCAATTACAATTTGTGTCCGGATTTAACAAATTTGAATATACAAAGCCAAAAGTAGAAATTGTTACTCAGAGGCCTACTGCTAAACCGTTTGTGACATCTAAGCCATCATCGTTTGGGGTCATTGGAGGTGGTGAATCATCGTTTGTGTCAGGATTTAACAAATTTGAATACACGAAGCCTAAAGTAGAAATTATTACTCAGAGGCCTACCCCTATACCGTTTGTAACATCTAAGCCATCATCCTTTGGAGTCATTGGAGGTGGTCAATCACAATTTGTGTCAGGATTTAACAAATTTGAATACACGAAGCCAAAAGTAGAAATTATTACTCAGAGGCCTAGTGCTAAACCGTTTGTGACATCTAAGCCATCATCGTTTGGGGTCATTGGAGGTGGTGAATCATCGTTTGTGTCAGGATTTAACAAATTTGAATACACGAAGCCTAAAGTAGAAATTATTACTCAAAGGCCTACCCCTATACCGTTTGTAACATCTAAGCCATCATCCTTTGGAGTCATTGGAGGTGGTCAATCACAATTTGTGTCAGGATTTAACAAATTTGAATACACGAAGCCAAAAGTAGAAATTATTACTCAGAGGCCTACTGCTAAACCATTTGTAACATCTAAGCCATCATCATTTGGAGTCTTTGGAGGCGGTCAGTCATCGTTTGCGTCTGGATTCAATAAGTTTGAATATTCTAGTCCAAAAGTAGAAATTGTAACTCAAAAGCCGACTCCACGACCAGTACCCACCGTACCAAGTGTTGCTTTTAACACATACGTATATTTGAAACCATCTTTTGTGCCATCTACAAAAGCACCAGAATATTTGCCGCCTCGGGGAGAAACTTATCAAAATGTTAAATATAATGATGATATTAGCTATTTTTGAATTGTAAGTTAGAGAGTTTTCAATTTAATTTTTAAATATTAAGCTGTGTTGTAAATTTTTTGTACTTAATTATAAGTAATTAAAAATGTTTTTTTCCACAAGTTTTATTATTTAAGGACAGATTATTTTTTTACTCTATAGAGATATACTTAGCAACTTATGGAAAACAGAGAAACCAATAATTGTATAAACTCACATAGGTTGAACTTAGATTAGGGATTGCAATCCCGTTAAGTTTTTCCAATCTCGGGATGTATATATTTTAATTAGATTTAGCCCCATAAAATTATTTAGATTTAATAAAAACATACCCTTTAGCAGATATTTAGGAAAAAGCCAATAAATTTGTAAATTGTGATAGTGTAAAAGCTCTTATAAGATGTCCAAATTTATCTCCAATTTTAAAGTACATTAATTTACAAAATTAGATAAACAAAATGACAAGTAATTACATAATTAAGTACAGTCAGCCTCATAATTAATGAAAAACCCTGGCTATACGTTTAGCACTAATTGTGGATGCAAACATCACTTAAATTGTGGGGTAACTTATTTGGCCAACAAATAGTAAATCAACAACATCTCCTTCTGTCCTTTTGTCGTTGTTGGCTAATAACCACCCTGGCGTATAGTCAGGGTGGCCAATAATTGTGAGGCTGACTGTACATAGGTACCTAAATTATTTCTAAATTTTTGGAAAATATTTTCAATAGAAGATTTATTTCTTACTAATTTAAAAAAAAATTAAGAAAAATAAATCTCGAAATTCCGGGATTTTTAAATTTCTAATACCAGGATTTCCAGATTAAATAATCGGGCGGGATCCCAGGATTGCAAACCCTAACTTAGGTGATATTATAGGTGATTTTTTAGTTTTAAAACTTGTAGACATTATGCTTATAAAAAGGCTTGCAAAATAGGAAAAAAATAATAAAAATTATTCATGTTTAAGTAATAAAATCTGCAATACGAAAAATTTTTAAATTCCAAAACTATCAGTTTCTAAGTTCAACCTATGTCTTTAAATAGAGTGCCTTCTTAAAACCCACGTGACTAATTTTCTGGTCACGTCATCAACCCAAGTGACCAGAAAATTGGTCACGTGGGTTGATGTTATTTACGCAGACCATGTAGCCTACAGGGTCTACACTACAGTGCTACAGGCTGTATCACCCTACAGTATTATAGAAAATACTAGCATTGATTATACAGTAAACAGATTGTTACCCTGATGCAATATATGCGTATGCTCATTTTGCCGTGGCCGCTAGGATTTTTTCAAAAAGCCATCTGGTGACCACGGCAGAAAGTTTTTTGCTATTCTAATTTTAAAGTTATGAAAAACAGCACTAGCTCCAGCTATGAAAGAGTAGAATTAACATTTATATTTAGCAAAGACAGTAGTGTGTGAAATAATCAAAAGATTTGGAATGTAAACTTCATCTGGTAATAAATATCTTATGTCAAGGACATGAATTTATGAGTGAGTATGAATTTAATTTATGTTGTCAAAATTAAAGGTAAAATAAGATCATTGTAAGAAACCATTAAAATGCTATAAGATTAGAATAAACTAAACGTGTCATTAATAACCTCGTTGATCGAGCTATATTATTATCTGAATAAATTTTACACAAAAAAAAGTAAGGGTAATTCCAGGAGAGTTGGACCATTAGGAACGACGGATCGGTGTGAGAATTTCTAGTAACTATTAACAGATTTCGCTAAATAGGCATTTTCTATTTATATTGAGTTACTTTAAAGTTGAGTAACGTGATATCGTTGTGAAATATCGTTTATTAGCTGTGTTATTGAGGTTTTGTTATTTTTGTAGGGCATAAAGTTTTTTAACGGTTGAACATTTTTTTTTTTTAATTCTTAAAGTAGGCAACATGAAATTTATTTTTATTGCTATCTAACGTTGAAAAACTTGGTAAAATCATTGATTATTAAGTCAAAGTCGAGTGCTCCATCTCCTTTCTGTATTAAGGAGAGATGGACCTGTTTTCAAAAAGAGTTGCACCGTAGTTATTTTATTACAAAACTGTTACTTTTCGGCATAAAATCATGCCTAATTTTTATAAAAGAAAATGCAACGTAAACAAAAGATCTTGGACGGCTGAGACACTTCAAAATGCTGTGGAAGCAGTAGATGCATGAAGGGTGCCCGAAATACGAAATTTCTGCGACTTATGTCGCAAACGCTTCAACAATTAAAATATTTTAGGGCTAAATGGCTTATCGAATTAAAAAAAGTTTTTAATTAATTAATTTAATTAATACTTTTAGTTTCGTTTTTATTGCAGTTTAGTTTTATGTTTTTTTTTAGTTTTTTATGTTTTAATTAAAGACTAAAGTGGAGTAATTATTTTGGTAATTTTTATTTACTTCGTTATTTAAAACAATAAAAGTTATAGTCTTTAATAAACGTGGTCCATCTCTACCGGAATTACCCTAATAAAAAAATATAATAATTGAATACTAGTAATTCTTAAGAAAAATCTATTTATGGCACCCTTCTATTTATTACACTTCATATAAAAATTTCCAGTTTCGGCCAGTTTCTGGTACATTTTTGCTTAGTTATGGATCCCTAATAACATTCCAAAACTTAACCATTTCTATTGTTTGAAACCGGTTTTTGAACACTTAGGGAATAGATATCTATTCGTCAGTAGATAAGTATCGATAGAACAACTGGCCATTAACCATTTAACGTTCCGCAGAACGCAGAAGAATTGCTATAGCAATTTTAGAAAAAAATTCGCGGAAATTTGTCAGACGATCAAAATCTTTGCAACTAGAAAATGCGGATTCCAGGTACGATCGTATAGATCATTTAATAATACAGCAAGAGAATGAATTTTTCACGAAATGTGAAAAGAAAAATGCAACGTATCCTTACACGTAGTTTGTTTTAAACCGTTTCATGTTAAAAAATAATCATTTTTTTATTATCAGAAACTTATATTTTGTTGTCAGTACGAAATTTCAAAAACGCATTTTTAAACAAACTGTACTATTAGACATTAATTTTTGTAAGACCTTTTAAAGAAATTTAAAAAGATTAAATTTGAATATTATGTGAAATTTTGTACATTTTTGTAAAGTGAAATAAAAGAAAAAAAAATTTTTAAACTTTTTTTAGTCTTTACTTTTGCGAAATCTTAAATAAACGGAGATGGAAATATAAATAATTAAAACAAAATGTCATTATGAGACATAAAAAGCAAAATCAAATCGATGTTTTATATTTATATGTTTACAAGTCATCCCTTTGCATATTCAAAACGACTAGGTACCTACTTCAGTTGTCACCTTAAAAACAATATTGATAAGACAACAAAATTAAAGTGAGATATAAAAACAAAGAATGTAATTTTTTCCAAGAGGCGATATATGATATATTATTAAAATGAAACTGGAAGATAAGAACTTAAAAATTTATTAATGCAAATCAGCTGTTACTGCTCGGAGTGGTTAAAAAATAAATCATCTCTCATGGTCAAGGTCGTGGTAAAGCTAAAGAAATGCGAGAGACAAAACGTTAAAGCATAAAGCGACCTCTATGAATTAATAGCAAAATATCGGTGTCAAGTTACTAAACTTCACCGTATGGCCGTATAAGTTCTAGCAGCACTATACGGTAAACAAATTTTTGAGAGTGCGGGGGACTCCCCGGGGGTATCACATACGATAGTTCCCATAAGGCTGTCAATCTTAATAATGTATAATCAATGATACTAGTAATCGAATTAAAAGTCAAAGTACACTAGAGATGTTTGGGTTGCCTGTCCCACAGATGTGTAGTTTTATTTTATTTTTACTTAGAAACAGAGTTGGACTGGCCCATGGTGTGACAGAAAAAAATATATTGAAAAAATTTAAATAGATTGAAAAAATCAAAAATATAAAACTGGACTATCAGATTTCCCGGTACTAATTTTTTTCCTAGTTCAGCCGTGCTTGGAATTCGTTGACGCTTCGAGTTCACTTGAACATTAAAATGTAACGAGCGGGCGCCCCCGTCGAAATTCGACGAAGTAGTTGTAGAGATGAATGTGTTAGAAAAATAAAATTTTCAAAAATTATTATAATGCACTTACTTCCTACACCGATGATTGTTTGTTGTTAAACGTACAAAATAGGCGTGTCCGTAATTTAAAATTATCGAACTTTGTTAAAGTGGGGAGATAAGATTAATACTCATAACGTCATAATTCATAACAATTTATTATTTTAAAAAAATTTATGAAATTGGTAATTTGAAGAAAATAATTAGTGCTGACATATTTGAAGGTCGACAGCTTCAATTTAAAAAAAAATAGCGGTCACCCCCGTCGAAATCGACGAACTTTTTGAAGATATGAGTGACCTATGACTATTTTATAAAAAAAATAAGCAAACTAACCTTAAAGATAACTAAACCAAAGAGGGCAACATAAAAAAAAACCATCTCAAAAATCCAAAATTCACAAAAGCACAAAACGTAATTAAAAATGCACGCACCAACCTGACCATATCGCGTATTAGAAACGTACTGGTCGAATAAAAGTATTGAAAATTTTATCACCACGACCAAATGTATAATGTGTGCCTTATCGTATAAAACCAAATACTATCTACATTTATTCTCATTTACAATTTTTAAAATTGGATTATTTTAAATTGTAAAATTGATTATTTTGTTATATATATTATAAAATATAAAACAATGTATGAAATTAATAATTTTGAGAAAAAAATTAGTGGTGACATATCTGTGGGTCAAGAGCTTCAATTTAAAAAAATCTCATCAAAATCGGTTCAGTAGAAGTACGCTGAAATTAGCGGAAAAGAAAAGGCTTCGCGTTTTAAATATATGGATAACAAAATAACATAAAAAGAAAACCTTAGAAAACGTTCGTGTGTATGTAACATCCGTTGATATAAAACTACTAAACCGATTTTGTAGAATTTCAAAAAAAAAACTCATAAAATAAGCTTTTAAAAGAAAATATAAATACAAAAATACAATACAAAAAAATACAATGTCTAAAATACAGTTTTACGAGCAATTTCGAGGAAACTAAATTTTAGGGCGTCTTCCTGACACATAATAAAGAGAAATGACCGAGTTTGCAAGATCGTTATTGAAACACCCTGTATATTATGTAGTGCGTCCTCAAAAATGAGATGGAAAAAATTTTTAATTTTTTAGAAAATTTTATTCTTTCAAAGTTTTGGTCCCTCTAACCACTGCCTCATACCCCCTATTACTCATAAATATTGAATGTAACTAGACTATGTTCAGCGAACAGGTGCAACTAAGCCACTCCCCATAAATTTCTGTCAAATAAGGTTGACGTATGTCAATTCTCGTGTGATTGTTATAAACCGTATTTTAAAAATTATATTCGAATATCACGCGCTTTTTTGGGAGTGGCTTAACTGCATCTGTTCCCTGGACGGAGACTAGGGTCGGATTAACCTTGGGTTGCTTGGGAGACTTTGAGACTTTTAACGGCTGGTTACAATTGACAGGAGTTTTGGATGTAACGGAGCACCTATATCAAAGACTATACAGTGTAACACTGTCAAAGCTTATGGCCGAATGTGACCAAAAATCCCCGCAAAAGAAGATGTCGCTATTCACTGCAAGGATTTTTGGAGTGAATAAGATAGTTGTCGAGGCGGGAGCAGCGAAGAAAGGGATAAAACAAGTTTACCCTTCGAGGCATTTTAAGGGATTTTCACCTTAAAAGTCTTTCGCATTTTTTAATATAGGTTTCGGTAGTATCTTACTATACCAGGGTGTCCCACCTGAACTTTCTCACCATGGGCAACTCGCTTATTTGAAGAGATAGAAAGGAGGTTAAAAGGGGACATAGTTGCTAAATATAGTTACTAACAATAATCTGCTACGTTAAGGTTAGCGCACATTAGAGCCGGGCCGGGCCGCATCGCATCGCAACGCAAAAATGCGGCTGGTATCTAGCGCACATTAGAGACGGGCCGGGCCGCAACGCATCGCATTAAAATGTCAAAATTTGACTTTTGACTTTTGTGACATTGTAAAAATGGATACTTCTGACGAAGAGTTCTACCTGTTTATTCGCTTATAGAGGAAGAGTCAAGTAAAAAATTTTTGTATTGTTGTTGGAACAATCCGCTTGTTTGATGAGAATAATGTAAAAGCGTTTAAAATTTTCTGATTTATCCGTGTGAATGAATGAAATTACATTATTGAAAAAAGAAAACAATTTTCAATCTTCTGAGGGTGAAATTTAAAAAAAAATAGAGACGACTTATTCACTCTTACGTGTTTAGAAAACAAACAAAAAATTATAGAAAATATGGTCCTATTTACTTTAGTATAAGATTTAAAATTAGACTAATTGCCGATAACAGGAAAAACTGGGTGATCGTATTCAGGTTCATATTTTGGGAGTAAGCTATTTGAGTGCCACGGAAGACAAAATCTGGTGGGCTTCCAAAAGCACTGGCTTAAGGTCTCAGAACTGTTAATAATAAACTTCTAATTGGTGAAGAGGGCGGGAAACACAACTGAGAGGGACGCCAAAGTAAAATCTTACTTTTTATGTAAAAAGTAGTTACTTTACCAGTGGACAAACCCAAATACCGTTTATGAGTTACGAGTTAATGGTTGCGGGTGTGTACCATAAAGACGTTTAATTTCACTCTAGTTGCCACGCTCTCAGAGCCACTCTAGAGAGTGGTCAATTTTTTTGTCCATTCTTTTTATAAGAAAAAATGTCAAAGTTCCATCACGAATGTCACATTTCTTACTTTTTCCTTCTTTAAGAATTTCATTGAATGAGAGAGGCTGAGGCCTTAAGGGTTCTCGGTAGTAATTTCGCAAGCAATGTTAAATTATGCTTACATTGTTTTCGCGTCATTTTTTTATTTCTGTACTTGAAAGAGCGGTCGACGTCTCTATGAATAGGTGACATAATTCTACAGTTCCGTGCCGTCTCAGATTTTTAAAAAAAGGTCTTGATTTTGATTAAATAATTAAAAGCTCAAATTCATTTTTAGCGTGTTTTGACGTTCAATTTTAATTTTTTTATCTTTTAACTTATACCATTACAAAGTCAATAAAAAACTACAAACTTTAATCGGGCCAATTTTTTGAATTAGGCTTTCCCTTAATTAAAAATTAAATTTTACTTTCGTTCAAAATTGTAAAAAAATCAGATATGTGACTTGATTTCAGGCAACCAACCATACTTCTTTCATTGAAGTAAATGCAATTATCCCTCACAGTGGGAGGTAAAACGACGACAATAGACCCTTTTTCGTGTAGCTGCAAGCTAGGTAATAAAATAATTTTCCGGATTTGTTGTAATCCTTTACTTTAATTTTGAAAAGTAAACCCACAATTTCAACTTTGTTTATTTTAAGACTTTTTAAAAATCAATATTTCCTTCGAAATGATTTTATAGAATTTAATCAAATGACATATATGATACCTCAAATAACCCACCTTAGCACTACCTCATAGTGACTTCTATTTGAGGACATAAAAAAGACATTTAAATTTTGACAGATTAGATGACAGATCAAACGACATATTATTCCATCTTAAATAACCCACCTTAGTCCACCTCATAGTGACTTCTATTTGATGACATAAAAAAGACATTCAAATTTTGACAGAGATGACAGATCTAATGACCTATGACATCTCAAATAACCCACCTTAGCACCACCTCATAGTGATAATTTGATGACATTAAAAAAACATATTTAAATTTTAAGATAAGACGACAGATCAAATGACATATTCCATTTCAAATAACCCAATTATAATTATTTAATTATTTATAACTGGGCACACGGACAAATTTGAGATATAATGTATACAGATTACTTGACTTTATAAATCCTTCTTTATTAAAATTCTTATATCCTTTTCACGTTTTACTCTCGAATCTATGATTTCCGGTAAGAGTGCCTTCATGTAAAACTTTTCTAGGTCAGTCGCCATTTTGTTCACCCAGAACGAATCGTCTTTGTAAACAATGCAAGTAGTCCAATCAGCTTAGTGATTTTCATAGGGGTCAACCTCTAACTAATTAGTAACAAGACGGGAGCACTTTTAAAAATTTTCATTTAGTGAGTCAAAACAGGGGAAAAAAAGTCTACCGTTTTTTTGCATACATACAAAGTTATAGGCCATTGAAGAAAAAGAGGGTGTTCTGCAGTGCTTTTTTGCAAAATACTTGAAAAGGAAGCCAAATATCGATAAAATGTAAAGGACCAATATTGTTGAGCATAAAATTACTAACAAAAAATATGTTACATGTTTTGAGTTTTGACAATCTATTAAGGTGGTACGACCGTTTTCTTAAAGTAGTCATTTTTCCAAATTGTTAATTAACAAAATAATGTTTTAACCTATTTGCAACGCAATTACAATTCTGAAAAAATTCACCTGTTATCTGACATTGTTAGAGAAGATATCCTATGAGTTTCAGATTGTTTCAAGCTCATTTGTCTAAATTATGGTTTTTTATTCATTAAAAAAAAGGATTTTTTTTTCATTTTTATTCTTTGCAGTTTTAACAACTTTCGAGTTGGCAGAGACTAATCAAACTATGTTAATCTTGTTCCTTATGCAATTTCCGACAAAAATTGTCTACTTCACTTTTTTGTATCGTCATTTGTTTCTTAATTATTCGCGTGCAAACTTGAAAATTAGTATGCACGCGAACACCAACGCTAGATATCTATTGTTAGGCTACTTTTTAATTTTTATTGTCTGGTTTCATCATTCCTCGATCTCCATTGCTTCGTCGTTTTCAGAATAGATGAAAGCTTTTTTCTTGTCCATCGTCTTTTTCAATTTCTTCGTCACTGATAACACTCATTCGGTCACCTTCAACTTCTTGAATAATATTATCGTTGTCTTCTTCATCTTCGAATTCTATTTCTGAACTTATTCGATTGGTAAGCGACGTTCCTTGACAAGAAAGACATGCTAGAGAGCATCTTAAACCGGATTTGCAGCATTCGTACGCTTTACCACAAGATCCTTTGCATTTGCGCAATATTATTCTCAGTAATTCATCGGGAGCTGGCTTCAATGTTGTCGTCGTTGAAGTTTTTTTTGCAAAGCTACCACCAATGATGGCACCAACATGACAGTATTTCCAGGGAGTCTACTTTCAAATGCTGAAATGGCTAGATCCATGATTCAAACGATTCTCCATTGGGGTTGGAAACTAACACAGTCTGATGGTCTCATGCCAACTATGACAACATTAAGACTAGTTTTAGTACCTGTGAATTACTGAGAGTAATATCGTGCAAATGCAAAGAATCTTGTGGTAAAGCGTGCGAATGCTGCAAATCCTGTTTAAGATACTCTCCAGCATATCTTTCTTGTCAAGGAACGTCGTGTACCAATCGAATAAGTTCAGAAATAGAATTCTAAGATAAAGAAGACGACGATAATCTTATTCAAAAAGTTGTCGAGGATCAGGCCCGAGAGGTTATTGAAGGTGACCGAATGAGTGTTATCAGTGACGAAGAAATTGAGAAAGACGATGGGCAAGAGAAAACCATTCATTGATTCTAAAAACGACGAAGCAATGGAGATCGAGGAATGATGAAACAGGCAATAAAAATTAAGAAGTAGCCTAACAATAGTTAGGCTAATTTTCAAGTTTGCACGCGAATAAAACAGAAACAAATGACGACACAGAAAATTGGAGAGGACAATTTTTGTCGGAAATTTCATAAGGAACAAGATTATCATAGTTTAATTAGTCTCAGCCAATTCTAAAGTTGTAAAACCTGCAAAAAACTAGAACGGAAAAAAAATTCTTTTTTTTTAATGAATAAAAAACCATAATTTAGGCAAATGAGCTTGCAACAATCTGAAACTCATAGAATATCTTCTCTAACAATGTCAAATAACAGGTGAATTTTTTCAGAATTGTAATTGCGTTGCAAATAGGTTAAAACATTATTTTGTTAATTAACAATTTGGAAAAATGACTACTTTAAGAAAACGGTCGTACCACCTTAATAGATTGTCAAAACTCAAAACATGTAACATATTTTTTGTTAGTAATTTTATGCTCAACAAGATTGGTCCTTTACATTTTATCGATATTTGGTTTCCTTCTCAAGTATTTTGCAAAACAGCACTGCAGAACACCCTCTTTTTCTTCAATGGCCTATAACTTCGTATGTATGCAAAAAAAACGGTAGACTTTTTTTTCCCTGTTTTTACTCACCAAATGAAAATTTTTAAAAGCGGTCCCGTCCTGTTACTAATTAGTTAGAGGTCCAATGTTTAATGTGATTGGACTAAAGACTTAAAATCCATTTTAGTGTGTACTACAAAGTAACACTTTTCCCGTTTCGTAATATGGAGCTGTCCTTGGACTTGATACATATACTTATCGGTATTTTTTAGTTTCATGACTCCATCTCCATCTAAAGTAAAGCAATCTAATTTGCCCGCACTTATAGCGTTTGTGATAGTGAAATCCCGCGCGGATTTTTTAAATTTTAATATATTGCTTTTTGCGCTTGTGCAGACCTGCAGAACCACAAATTTCACTAGAATAGCTTTTTATACTGCAAAATCGCGTTTTTCGCGGTAAGAAACTGATTTTTTATTTTAATACATAGTTGCCATTAAAGTATTTTATATAAATGTATTATACATACATTTTCCGATAATTTTAATTTTTCTACCCCTCACCAGTGATTCGAGCAGTGATGTCATCAAACATTTTTTTAAATTGCAACCCCTAATTTTTTTTTGTTATTTGGATAGATTATGAAATTCTGATTTCAGAAATATGCACATGTTCGCCCTTTAGACTCACAGTTTTGAAAACTTATTTTTTATTGATAAACCCCTGGCGTTTGGTGCGAACCTGCCGACTCACCCTGTATATCAGTGTTAAATATTATTTTTCCAAAAATAAAAATAAAATTATGCCTTGTTAACTTTAATGGCAACTATGTATTTACAATAAAAAATAAGTTTTCAAAACTGTGAGTCTAAAGGGCGAACATGTGCATATTTCTGAAATCAGAATTTCATAATCTATCCAAATAACAAAAAAAATTAGGGGTTGCAATTTAAAAAAATGTTTGATGACATCACTGCTCGAAGGGGGTGAGGGGTAGAAAAATTAAAATTATCGGAAAAGGTATGTATGTATAATACTACATTTATATAAAATACTTTAATGGCAACTATGTATTAAAATAAAAAATCAGTTTTTTACAGCGAAAAACGCGATATTGCAGTAAAAAAAGCTGTTCTAGTGATATTTGTGGTTCTGCAGGTCTGCACATGCGCAAAAAGCAATATATTAAAATTTAAAAAATTCTTATAAAAAGTTACGCTAATTTACAGTACATTCTCGATATTTTCATTTTTTTTACATTTTTATATCATACTTTAAAAAAAAACTCCTGAAATGTACAAAATACTTATGCAATTTACATGTAAAACTTCAACCCCTCGGTGGCACGGGTTGTAATGGAGCTACAGCAAAAAAATTTACAAGTGATATTTTTTTTGTCATATACTAACATTTTTTTCCCTGGGAGCAAAAAAAAATTTTTTAACGGACAGTCTAATATCTATATTACCTCCCAATTCTAATGTTTTTCTTGGAATTTAAAATTTTTTAAATTGGAGAAATTTAAGCTATAAGTATTTATATAATAATTATTTTTATTAACGTTTCGCCAAACATATAGGCTTATAAGTAATTCAAAATAAAAATTTTTTAAATTAAAATGTCAATTTTTAATTTTTGACTTTTAATTAAAAAAATTTTTATTTTGAATTATAATATAATTCTGAAGAAGCCTATGTGTTTGGCGAAACGTTAATAAAAATAATTATATAAATACTTATAGCTTAAATTTCTTTAATTTTAAAAAAGAAAATTATTAAGTTACTTAATTAATTGTATGGTTAATAGTTAAAATTCCTAAAATTGGTTGTTTTATTTTTGTATATTCTTTATGTACTTTCTCGGACACCTATTATAGATATTTACTTACTTAAAATTTACCTTCTTTAAAAAAAATTAAATATGGAAAGATGTAAACTCTATTTAACCCGCTACCTGCACCTAACAAAGGGTTAGTGCACAAACGTAATTTTATGAGGACCATAAATCAACAAAATACTGCTTGCAAAAAATTTTTATAAACATTGCTACCAAGGTTGCCTAAAAACAGGCGGATCTCAAAAATCCGCATTGTTGTCGAAACTGATGCAAAAGTTTAGTATCGTAGAGCCTTAAGCAAGTGCTTTTGGCAGTCAACCAGATTTTCGTGTTCGCCGGCACTCAAATAGCTTATTCCCAAAAGATGAGCCTGAATACGAGCACCCCGATTTTTCTGTTACAGGCCCATGTCTTAAGTTACAAATAAACCCCCTATAAGCTGGAGCCCTTGTTTATAAACAGACCGTATTTCCATTTTGTATTAAGACTTTACTAGATTTTTTTAGGACCCACGTGTAAATCAAGATTTTTTGACTCATTTTGGGTCCTTAAAATAGTTCATTTTTTAAACATCTTATACAAGCTCATATGGAATTAACAACATAATGCTGAGGTCCTTACAATGATGCTATTAAAATTGCTCAAGTACCAAATATATGTAATAACAATAAAAACCTAAAATGTCTATAAAAATAGACAAAAACTTTAATCACTTCACAAAGCTTAATAGATAATTATAATAAACAAAAATTTACGTCTATTGCTCATATTCATCGCACCCTGTAAAAACATCTGGAGACAGATCACGCAAAAATCCGCCTGAAAAGCGATGCGGCCCGGCCCGCCCCGTTGCGACCCGTCTATAGTGTGCGCAAGTTCATATAAAATGCATTAAAGTGATCCAGACGGATTTTGCGTTGCGATGCGTTGCGGCCCGGCCCGGCTCTAATGTGCGCCAACCTTTAGCCTACATATATGTAGGTGTGATAATGTAATAATGTACAAAACAATGTAATGTAAATAATTTAAAGTATAAAGTATCTTAAATCGTTGGATTCAGTAATTTTTTGTCTATCTTTTGATGTAAAAATCAAATATGGCGTCCATAAGAAAAAACAAAGTTGATGATGGTCACGAAGAACCGAAACGTTTTACAAAATATTTATCTATGGATTACCCTAATATGCATCATAAAAAGTTGTCTTAAGAACCTGTTTTCAGATTTTTACTAGTTAAAAAAATAAGAACGTTATAGACCAAAAACAAAATTCGCAAATTTCATTTTTGATTTAAATAATTGCGAAGATAAGAAAAGTAGGCAAATTTTCGTAGCAGATTATTGTTATAATAGCAACTACTATATTTAGCAACTTTATCCCCATTTAACCTCCTTTCTATCTCATCAAATAAGCGAGTTGCCCATGGTGAGAAAGCTCAGGTGGGACACCCTGTATATGGTCTTTGGTTTAATTAAATATGCCCAAAATGATCATACAATAAAAATTTATACAGTAGGTAAATAATAGTTATTTGTGTTATAAGGAGACAAAGTGACGTTTGTCGCCTGTATTGCCACACAGTCTTGTCACACAAAACTCTTTTGACTCCGCATAAAACATTAAATTTTTTCTGCAAACGTAAAGCGTAAAACTGAAAATTTTGATGTTTGAAAGAGCACCATCTCTTGTCAATTACTTGTAGTTCAATTGTCAAATATTTTTTAAATTAACTTAAATTTGTAAATAAAAAGCTAATTATTAAACACAGCGAACTAATTATAAAGGAAAATTTAAAAAACATTAAATTTTTTACATTACAAATGCTTAAAAACATTTTTTACGTTAAAAATAAAAATTATGTGCGGTTAAGATTTTACTTTTCCTGCCTAGACAGAGAAAAGTACTTTGTCTGACTACTTTTCCTGCCTCGGCGGGAAAGTTAAACTTCACCGTTACCTATTGAGTGACATAAAGGCGACTTTTTCTGACGTTTGAAGAAAAAAAGAATTATTTACATTTGAAAACAAATTGGGTGATGCAATAATTTGTTTGGGGAGTGAGAGAGTAGATGCTGTTAATAGTAATATCATGAACGCACCCAAGATTTAAATTCCCGGACTTTTTAAACAAATTTGCGCATGACGAATTTGAAATCATGTGGAGAAAATAAATGAGGTTAGAAATTCTCTATAAAGCCAAACAATCAAACAAAAAAAATCGAAATGGATGTAACAATAAAAAAAGAACAATTTCATGATTCTTCTGTCGAGAATTGTAGTGAGTAATTGTTCAATGTTTGTTCTCTTTGTAATTGTAACAAAAATATTGCAGATGAAGCTTTAAAAGAACAGCCGGTCGAGCCTCTTGACGATCACCTTTCGGATGTTGGTAAGAATTTTGTTAGTTTCCAATACAATTGTTCCTATATGTGTGAAAAATGTTTAAGGCTCAATTAAAGTGGAAGAACATAACCTAGATGAATTTATCGATGGAAATATTAAAATAGAAGACAATGTAAAAGAATTCAGTTGCCATAAGTCTCATTTTAAGTGTTCCGAAAGCCCAAACTTAATTATTCACATGCCGCAAGAAAGTGACTTGCAGAGGCACAAGTTAATACGTACAAATGTAACATATTTTCAGTGTTACAATTGTGAGTATAGATCTATAAAAAAATCATCATTAAGAGTGCACATGCTTGCACGCACTGGCAAACAATCGTTCTCATGTTCCATTTGTGATTATAAATGCTCAAATAAAGGCCACTTAAAAGACCATATGATGACTCATGCAGGTGAAAAACCGCATCAATGTGCTGTTTGTGAATATAAATGTTCCCGCAGTGCACAATTAAAGAATCACATGATGACTCATACAGGTGAAAAACCACATCAATGTTTTATTTGTGAATATAAATGTTCCCACAGTGCAGGTTTAAAGAAACACATGATGACTCATACAGGTGAAAAACCACATCAATGCGTTGTTTGTGATTATAAATGCTCAAATAAAGGCCACTTAAAAGACCATATGATGACTCATACAGGTGAAAAACCACATCAATGTGCTATTTGTGAATTTAAATGTTCCCGCAGTGCAAAGTTAAAGGAACACATGATGACTCATACAGGTGAAAAACCACATCAATGTGCTGTTTGTGAATATAAATGTTCCCACAGTGCAGGTTTAAAGAAACACATGATGACTCATACAGGTGAAAAACCACATCAATGCGCTGTTTGTGAATATAAATGTTCCCAGAGTGCAAGCTTAAAGAGACACATGATGACTCATACAGGCGAAAAACCACATCAATGTGCTATTTGTGAATTTAAATGTTCCCGCAGAGCAAACTTAAAGCAACACATGATGACTCATACAGGTGAAAAACCACATCAATGTGCCATTTGTGAATTTAAATCTACCCGCAGTGCATACTTAAAGAAACACATGACGACACATACAGGTGAAGAACCACATTAATTTGCCATTTGTGAATTTAAATTTTCCTAAGGCAAAAGATACAGAGACGCATGATGACACATACAGGTGATAAAAAGGTGTTTTATTTGTGATTACAACTGTTTAAGCAAATATAGTTTGAGGAAACACATGTTGGAACATAAACTACATCAGTGTGCCATTTGTAACTATAAATTTTCACTTTAGCAGCTTTAGATGAACACGTGATGAGAAAACATTTTTAAGAGTCTTTACGTTAATTTAAATTTATTAATTGTTTATTACTTTAATATTTATAATTAAGTTGTGAATGATTTGATCATTTTTATTTTCACAAAATTGTTAAATAACAGAAGAAAAACACTATTAGTTATTTGTTTAATTTGAAAAAAGATTGTCAACATTTTAAATAAATTTTAAGAAGTTGAAGAAATTGTTTTTATTGTGGGTGTACATATTTTAGCAACAAAAGTGCGAAAAGCATAACTTATCTCTCTTGCAAAATTTCGTCAACCTAACCGTTAAGTAGAAAAAAATTAAAATGTGATTATTAAAAATGTCTTAAAATTGTGACCGACAACCATTAATGACTGCCCCATAAGACTATCTGGCAACATCAAGAATATTGAAGATTGATACCTCCAAAACCCAAATCCGTTGACAGAATGCAGTCCTCATATTTTGCAAACTCACATAGCTTGGGCGCCTGCTCTATAGCTGCGTTCGGTTGTGCTCAATTCGCACTTTCTGCTCCGAGCGCTCCTGATCGTTCGGATATTCAATTTCGAGTGAAAAGTGCAAACTTGTTGATCGTTCGTTTATGACAGAGTGGTGCACGCGGAGTCGACTCCGCGTGCACAAGCTCTTGACTGCCGGCGTGTGGAGCTTTGTTTTAGGGCGGACCGATTTGTATACGAAATTTGAAAATATCGAAACTTCGAATTGTACAATTTGAGAAAAGTTGTAAAATGGCGTGACAATTTTTATATTTTTTATATTTTCATTATCTGAACAGTCAAAAATTATATTATTACATAAGTTTAAGGGGGAGTGGTGAGGGGCGAGGGGCGTTCCTATGCTTTTATATGGGATGACGTCACATACAAAAACTTAAAATAATAAAATTATGGAATTTTTAAAAGCTATTTGTGCTATGTTTAGTGTTAACTGATTATAAAAATACTCTTTCTAAGAATATATTTTTAGTCACAATCATATTTTAATTAATACTTTTTTTATATTTTTGAAAAACGTCAGGCTATAACATGGGATGAAACTTCGCAACAGGGCTAACATTACAGTAGGTTGGTACCATTGCTCTTAAATTCATGTTTGTTAAAGTCAATTTTTATAGGTTAATAATATTTATAAGTTTTGTTGGTCAAATATGGTTAAATAGATTAAAAGACTTACGTATTTCATTTGTTAAATAATATAAATTATATTTGCTGTTTTAAAATATCATTTAATTAACACAATAACTAGCTTCCAACTATCTAAAGGTTTACATGAAGTTTACAATTTAAATTGACATTTCGCGGTAATATCACGTTTAAAACGGCGTTGCCATGATTTACTCACATCGTCTTTTATTTACGAAAAATACTGAAATTTTATTCCTTAAATAATGAATAGAGTTCTTATATTCCTGGTAAGGTACCTTTATTTTGGTCTCATCGTTTTCCTCCGTTATTAAACTATAAATTGAAATGTTTTTTTTACATTTCTGACATTTTGAAAACTGATTTTTTGAAGATCGAAGAGTAAAAAATGTATAAACTGCTATACAGCCTATGTTAAAAGTTCAATTTTTGGAGCTTAATTTCTCCGCCAAACTCCTGGAAACCTATGTTGAAATTTTAACAGTAGACGTCTAACACATTCAAAAACACCATATTAAAATTTGAAAAGATTCTGACATTTTTTAAATCATGCCTGAACCTCCTTAAACTTTTTTTATATATATTTTATTTTTATTAGCAACAAATAAATTACAGTCGCATTAATTATTTACTATTATTGTAATTTGAGGCAGTTCAAGACATGAAAATATGACAAAAAAAAATTTTGAAAAAATTAAAATTCAGTAGTTAAAATTTATTTAACAAAAAAAGTTTATTTTTAAGTGTTTTACAATTTACCAATACACAAAACTCGACATTATTAAATTAAAAAATCCAATATTTTACTTATTATTTTTGTACACATATTACGCAACATAACTACTGAAAGTTTAAAATCTATTTTTCTAATTTTCTGACAACACAACGTACTTATCAACCACCAATCGTTCGGTTTTGTAAATTTTGCTCTATACGCTCGACGGTCACATGACCACACTCTAGCTCCGCTCCAGCTCTATCTGGGCGCAGATAACCGAACGCACCTTATATTGCTGGACGTAGGTCGACTCGGCAAAATGGTCAGTTTTTAAAAAAAGGTAGGGTCAAAAACTTAAAATCGGTAGTTTTAAGGGTAGGGTCCCTTTTAAGGGTTTATAATTATTCACTACAAGTAAATTGCGACCACGTTGACTTTTAATCATTTCCATTTCGAACTGTTGGCACTAATACGTTCTCGACTACTTTCGTAATAGAATGAAAATCGAAAATGTAAAAATTTGGCTATAACTAAAGAAGTAGGTACTTTTACCTACTTATTGAAAAATATCTAAACCAATCGTAATTCTAATTAGGTATAGCTAGGTATTTCCAAAAACGGTACTTTCCCTTGCAAAGAATTAAAATTAAAAATTCCCGCGCACAGCGTCTACTTTATAATCAATAAGCTTTTCTTTCAAAAACGGTACTTTTCCTCTTAAAGGATTAAAATTTTAAAAAAATTGCCGCACGGCGTCTACTACTTTATCGTAGAATCAATAACCTTTTCTGATATTTCCAAAAGTATCGTTAGTACATATAAATTATCAAGCTTTTCTAAAATTTGGTACTTCCCTAGTTATTTTCTTTTAAAATATAAAAAAAACAAAGTTTTATTGAATTTTGGTTCGTTTGCGGCTTCACATTTTTTTAGCTACCTATAAATTAGACATATCTACATTATAAAAATAAAATAAAACCACAGTATAGCCTATAAAACCAACAAATTTTGTCCAGTCTACATTTTCCTTCAAAGGGATTAAAATTTGAAACCCCCCGCAGAGCGGCATTAAAAATTTAAATTACCCTTACTAAATTTTGCCGAGTTGACCCTATCTTTTAGAGGTAAAATATGAACCGCTCAATTTGGGTCTGACCATTTGCCGAGCTGGTCTACTCCGATATTGCTAGATCCAGGGTCACAGTCAAATTTTGTAACAAGTAGACGGATAGACAAATTGAAGATATCAAGAGAAACAACCAAAATGTCAGTAGGAGGAATTAGCCAGACTCAATCAATGGTAAAATCAAAATGTAACATTCGTATACTATCCAATCACACTAATTTTACTTGTGATCAGGGCCGGATTGGAAGCAAATTATTTACCGGGATTCGTAGCCGGCCACCGGCCCCCACACCGTATAAAATTTTAAAAAGCGCCGCAGGCAAAATTTTTGACATTTCAAGGTCAGCAAGGCTTATATGAAAAGTATTTTTTAAATAGATTATTTATCAATTCATATAATTAACAATACAAAGTAAACGAAAACCACTTACAACTAAAAATAATGCATCATCAGATGAGCTTAATCTAATTAAAAATTTCAAACCGAAGCAGCTTTACAATAAGCAGGCTGCTTTTGCACGAGAGTTGATAGATGACTAATTCATTACTAATATCCAAAAATAAAGCCTTTTCGGTGGCCATAATCATAAGCTGATCTGATTCTGTCAGAAATCATGTCAAAAGGATTCCATGAATTACCGAGAGAGTTTCTTATCCAGACGATATAAAGAAGAATCAAGTTACAAAATAATTTTCTTCGTACTACCGCGAATCTCGGTAAGATAAGTAAAGATAAAGAAACTCAGACCATGCAACCTCTATTCATTTGGATTTTTTATCACCCTTTTATATTGGACATTATTCGATCTTTCAATTTTAATTTTTAATTAATAATTGCAATAAAAAATTCTAAGGAATCGGCCACAGGCCCCGTTAGGCCTACGGCCTACCGGGAACTTCCCGATTTCCCGGTGGGCCAATCCGGGCCTGCTTGTGATATGGTCATAGAGTTAAACCACGTTAAACCTATAATACTACTGGAGAAACTACTCTTATATAAATCCTATAGCAAGAAAACCGTCCGACTTGACTGAGCAGTACAACGTGTTTTCCCCACTCTTTAAGGATATAACGTTGTGTATTATACAGATTATGGTTATACCACTTTATAATAACGTCAATAACGTGGTATGACCATGATACGACCAATACGACGTGCACACTGTACTCTAAGAAGTAGGGGTAGTAGGACGTTTTTTTGGCGTAGAGTAATGCCTCCAGTAGTAGCAGCTTTTACCTCTAGGATATGTAATATGTACCTGAAATAACAGGACATATCCCAAATGAAAATTTAGACACAACACATCTAAAGATAGCCGGGGGCGTTCAACAAGCAGACCTATGTTCTATAAACCTAGCGATGTTGATTTGTTATTGGGAGCTGAACATTTCTGGGAATGATTAAATCATAGAAAAATTACTATAAATCCAAATAAAATGAGTCTAAGTTACATACTTTGCACTAATCTGGCGTCTTACCCCATTCTATGGGTGAAAATGCAAAACTCTCTAACTAAATCAAATTTGATGCGAATTTTTTTGCAAAAATTACAATAGACGTGAAAAGTGCCGTCTTTTCAGCTAACGTATCAGCTCGTTGATATCGATAACACAAAAAAACACCTAATAAAATTTAAAAGCTGTGATGTAGCAAAAACTTCGTCAAACACAAAAAGCTAATTTTTTAGAAAACTTTTCGATGGCTTGCGAGAACTCGTTTTCAACGATGTTTAGGGGAAGATGGGGCAGAGAGAACCGGTGAGGAGAAGGGGACCTCCCCGATTAGTTTAAAACGCGGTGCTTCATCTATAAGTTAACAGTCAAAATGCATAATTTACACGTTTTGTAGTATATCTAGCAATTCAAATAGTTGTATTGTAAACAATCTTAGTGTGTAAATTACGTTAGTTTGTTGTTAGCTTTAATATGAAACGTGGTTAATGATAGCTCATCGTCATAAGTTATTGTTAAGATACTAGTTTAACATATTCAAGTGAAAAGTTTGACCTAACCTATAATATTTAGCTTATGAACCTCCAAACAAAGAAAAGCGCGCCAATGGGGTACAGAGGTCCGCTTGATTCAATATGTGTTTTATATGGTATATCAGCATCTGTATAGTTGTGTGTCTTCGTTTATTTTATTTACGAGGGAAAAATGAATCCACTGTATAAAAGCGTGTCCAGTAGGGTCTTTTGGATATTTTAATGGTACTGGATAGATGGACAATGCCTATTTTATAAAATACTTAGATCATTTTATTCAACACACTAAAATGAATAGTTTTTTTGTAATTTCTCTTTTTAAAAACTTATCTTAAGTTGTTTTTACTTTGTCAAAATTATAACATGATAAAATAAACTGATAAAAACAATATCACAATCATTTATTCAATTGGCAAATAATGGTCCTCTTTACCTCACTTCCACCACAGGTAATCGCTCTTTTATCTTTAATTACAGCGATTTGCAGTAGCAGTTAAGAAACAATATTTTACTTATGTTTCAGGTACATTTGTACCTAGGTGATTCAAGTATTAGTTTCCCATTAATTGAATAAGAGAAAGAGAAATTGATAAAAAAGGCTTACTATGTCCTCTGTGCCCCATGTTCCCCTCTACTAGTAGCTTATAATCACAAGCAACCTATACATACAATTTTCCGGAGATAGGATAGAGGAATTTTGAAAAATGCTGGGATCGAAATTTACAGTAGTGGTGCACTTGCTAAGCCTATCTTCCCAAGTAACATTTTAAGTTTTATGATTATCTTCAAGGTAGCTATAAAACTATTATTTTTAGGCTTTCTTAAAACTGTTTTGCCTCCGCAACCTCCTACAAACCATCATAAAACATCCTTAAGCACAAAGTGGAGAATCCTATCAAGGTTTTGAAGTCCAAATTTAAAAACCACTATAAAACCTATAAGCTTATGAGGGTTCTGTAGTCAGTATCTTAAAACTACGATAAAACTAACTAGTTCTGAGATAAATTAGTCTTATAGTACCCTTTAAGTCAACTATAAAACTTTATGAAAACCTAACATAAAACTATTGTAAGAGTTGAAAGTTTGATAGTAAGACACATTGGCCTTAAAGTTGTATACAAAATACCTAATAGTTTTATCAGCGTTTAAATAATGGATCGTGGAAGTCTATTTGGTTTTTATGTTAGTTTGTAACTGCATAAAAGTATCTTAAGTTTTGTCTCTTAATATTTCGGTGGTAGACATTCTTATTTTTGCCATTCTCGATGTGTTATACTATTTATCGTGTTTAATATTATCTGACTGAAACGGTTAATCTGTCGTCGTCCTAGAATTGGTTTGTTCTAAGTCCACAAAACTGCATTTCGAGTAAAATAGAAATGAAGTTAAAATAATAATAACAGGATTACTAATTATGTTTTACAAATTCTGACTAGAACATTTACTTACATAACAGCCTTCGACTATTTTACCCTAAAAAATCTTTTTTTTTAAATTAATTTGCGCTGTCAAATTAATTAATTGTATTTGGATATAGAACAATTTGCTCATTTTATGATTTTCTTGACGAATTGGCCTGGATATAGAACAAATCGCAAAAATATATAAACATAGAAATCAAACCAATTATTTAAATTACTTTACTTTTATTTTGTTTACTTTGATATTATTTGTAACAAACCAGTAACGATATACAAAATCTACGAAAAAGTGAAACTATAAACTTTTTGTACCTAAACAATCAAAATGACACTTTGATTAAAAAAAGCATAAACAAATCTCTTTCAAAACACGTAAATATTTACACAAAAATATTTAGCGATTAAAAGAATAAACAAATTCTTATAAGAAAATTTTATGGATATAGAACAAATACTGACTACCACGTGGATATAGAACACACTTTTACATTCAAGATGTTGTATAGTACAAACTAATTCTGGACATTTTAATTTTATTAGGATATAGAACAAAACTCATACTGAAAAATACTAATTCCCATGTTTTTATTAAAAATTTGATGGTGGGAATAGAACAAACCAATCCTTGGGCATTCAAAAATACTCATAACTCAGAAAAGACGAAATATGGATATAGAACAAACCAATTCTAGGACGACGCTGTAACTAAAAAACTGAAACGCATCAAAGTTTTCTGATGAAATGTTATAAAATAGATAGAAAAAAATGAAGGGCCATCAATAATATTCTATTAAATTTAGTATTTTGTAAAAATGTTTTAATAAAAAAATTCAGAATAATCAATTTTATTATAAAAACCATTTTGCTAATTAAATATTTGCAAGAAAATAACCTGGACCCTTTTCTTGTACCATTTTACAAACAAATACGATAAAAATATGAGTTCGTATTTTGATAACTAAATTATATACCTATCTTTAACATGGCTGACGATATTTCCAGTGGCGTAGCGAGAAATCGCTACTTAAAAACGTTTAATTTCCAAATTATGATAAAAAACTACCTATATAATTATATAATATATATAATATAAATAATACCTATATAACATAAAACCGCCGATCCATATCCAATTAAATAATGTATTTCACAAATTTTGAGTTATAGGAAAATATTCTTACAGTTTTGTTTTGTAATTATCGAGCATTTAAAAAAGCTTTTACAAATACCTATCACTCGTTTAACAACATACCCCTAACAGATGCTTAAAAAAATTTACTAAAGCCTCCGCAATAAATTAAGTAATAAAATCACCGATAGTCGTCTTTATGGTGACTATCACACCTCTTTGTTGAAATTTTTTCTGCCTTTGTGAATACATACGGCAATATTTAACATATTTTTTATTACCCAAATTCCAAGTTGACTATTTTTTACTTGAACCCTTGGTTCAAAAAGAAATCACTTTAGGTATAACCAAAGACTATACAGTGTAAGACTGGCAAAGCTTATGGGCCGAATGTGATCAAAAATCCCTGCTACAGAAGATGTCGCTAGTCACCGGGGCATTTTCGAGTGAATAAGATAGCATGTCGAGGCGGGAGCAACAAAGAAAGGAGTAAAACAAGTTTACCCTTTGAGGGATTTTAAGCGATTTTGACCTTTAAAAGCCTTTCACATTTTTTAATATAGATTTCGGTAGTCTCTTGTATAACCTAAATTATGTGCACGTTTTTGTAAGAAAAAGTAAAGGAAGTATTTTGTTTTTTATTATACTTGCATTATAATTTGCCAATTTCACACTAAAAAGCGTTCATAAAATCGTCTTTATAGCACAAGTGCTCTATAAAGTCGTCTAGGTAACAACAATAATATTAACTGTTGTGTGACTGTTGTTCTCCTATGTAAACACAAAACATCTCTGTGGCAACAAATATATCCAAACTCGGCACGCTTAATTTTCAAATTTTAAATACAGATTTTTTCTCTTTTATAGAGGTTTTAGTTGCAATTATAATAAAAAATAGCGTATAATACTCGTGTATAAGTAGTAGACTTTATCGCATACGCGCCGTTACAAGCACTCGCAAGCTCGCGCTTGTAATTTTCGTCTCTAATGCGATAAAGTCTTTCTTATACACATGTATTATAATATACTATTATGTATAAAATTGCATTTTACATTGATGCAACATCACTTCCTACATTATTTTCAAATCATCAGCTATTAGCATATTGTTTGGGAATAAAGATAAATTTTCTTTTCATATCATTATCACAACACAGCCTGTTTTACTGCTAATTTAAGATTAAGTTCTTGATAAATATCTAACTTTGGTAGAGGACTTACTATTTTTTGTAAGGGTTTTTAAAACGCAACTAGGAAATTACAATACTTTAAAGTTGTAATTTTTGGTACCATCGTCATAAATCAAACATCATAAATCATCAGATGACCCAACTCAAGTTATGAGTGTAAACAAACTGTTATTTTTTTAACACAGTTCTAAAAAAAATCTGTTTCATTACAAAGTGTTTATTGGGCCTAAGGAGGCTGGGAAAGGGCTAAAAAAGGGGTAGACGACGGGGTTATAAAAATTCAACATTTTCTTAGTTTCGTATGTATGTATGTCAATGATACAATTTTTAAGATCTGGAACAAATTGTCCGTTTTTAAAAACTCTAACAATAGTAACTTACACTTTCTATATAGGTACACATAACAGTAAAATTATTGCACCAACCTACATTAAACAAAAAAAATCCGCAGAACCCTCTTTTTATCCAGTTAAGCTTGTAGTATGAAGGTTAAGAATTTAAACTAAATGTCGAACAAATTTTGATGGCTATAAAGAGTAAAGTAACAAGTAATAAATAGCAATAAACAATAGTCTAAGAAACGACGGAAAAAATGACCATTGAGAATCGCTAAAAAATGTCTAAAGATCAAATTTAATTCGTTTTAAATAAGGCTAGTTAATAAAAATCCGAAGTTTCCAGCCCGTAGTTCCATGAATTAAAATTGAAAATTGCGAATAACGTTGAAAAGTAGCAGTTTTGTTCAAAATTAGTGCAAAATCAACGTTATTCGCAATTTTAATTGAAGGTTTCGGTTTAAATATAATTTTTTTTTAAATTCTATAACTAATTTTAAAATTCAACTTCAGAAAAATGATTGAAAAGAATTTTTTAAATATTTTTTCCGTGCTCCATTAATAATTCCCTTCTCGAGAGGAATGTCCCCATTTTTGAATCACTCTGTATAACTACACATCACTTATTGCAGTTTTTACCTACTTAGTACATGACAAAAATTTATAGGAAAAAAGACTAAGTACTGTTTTCTGCAGTCTGAATGCGCCAATTATTTCTTCATAAGAAAAGCAAGATAACAAATATAGGTATAGTATTAACTCTGTATTAAATCGAACATCTGGTCACTACGCCACTGACTATTCTTTCTCCATCTTTTTTATAAAAGCTGGGTGATATTCTTTTAAATCTATTAGGCAACAAATCATGATACAATAAAACTAATACTACTGCTGCGTGAGCAAATTAAGTAAACATTAAAACTCGTTGGATTTAAAGCTGATATAATAAACACCTTCTTAAAACTATTTAACATTGCATAAGAATATTTGGTCTTGAACAGGGCAATTTGGACTTTACGAGAACCTTGAGGCTTTAAAAAGCAAAAGTGCATTTTAAAACCAAATGGTTTTATGATCTACCCTTGACGCATGATTTTTTTTAAAACTGTGAACACTTATATAACCCTTCAAAATTTTAGTTTAGTGTTGTTATTACCTTATTACTATCAACAAACAACGTTTTAGTAGTGATTTTGAGTTTAATATGTTTTTTAAAATTGTACAAACCATTGAAGATGGGCAAGTTTGTCTTTGCATCGTTCCTAGCGGTTGGGAAGACAATGGCAATAGCAATATGGTTTTATGAAAGACTTATTAAGAACACGTTAATTTATAAGTGACTTATTTTTATCTTGTTAAAAGTAATCTTAAAACCTTAGATGATATAAGTTTTATGAAATACTTGTGCCAGAGCAAACAGTATAAATACATCTAAAGAAAAGAAAGACTACTTGAAGGACGCTTTAAAACTGGTCAGGAAAGTCATCATAAAACTCTTCACACTTTGTTAAACCATAACAAAACCATATTGCATGTTAAGGGTATTCTAAGATCAATTAGCCTTATCAAGGTTTTACTCCTACCTAATAATAAAGTACTATTAAGAGCAAATGTACTTAAATGCCTGTAGGTTTTATAAACTACTCTTGAAGGAGTTCATAAAACCTGTTCATAAAACTATTTTGCCTTTAAGTACTATTTGCATTTATGAAAACAACCTTAAAACTATTTTAATTTTTTAAGTTACGATAAAACTTCTATAAAACTTAGAAAAGCAATTTGGCTTTTAAAATGTTACTTGGGTTGTTTATAATAAATTAATTAAAATTTTTAAGCTTTTCTCAAAATTGAAAACATGAACAATTTAGGGCAAGTTATATTATTTATCAAGTTTTATAATAGTTGTTATTTTTTATTAATTTAGTACAAGATACTTTAAATTTGACATAGCATATAAATTATTATAATGCACCTACTACCTACACGGACGACTGTTTAAATGTATAGCGGTCACCCCCGTCGAAATCGACGAAGTTTTTCAAGATATGAATGAGCTATGACTATTTTATAAAAAAAAATAAGAAAACTAACCTTAAAGATAACTAAGCCACAGAGGGCAACATAAAAAACCGTCTCAAAAATCCAAAATTCACAAAAGCACGAAACGTAATTAAAAAAGGACCCACCAACCTGGCCATATCGCGTATTAGAAACGTACTGGTCAAATAAAAGTATTGAAAATTTTATCACCACGACCAAATGTATAATGTGTGCCTTATCGTATAAAACCAAATACTATCTACATTTATTCTCATTTACAATTTTTAAAATTGGATTATTTTAAATTATAAAATTGATTATTTTATTATGTATATTATAAAATATAAAACAATGTATGAAATTAATAATTTAGAGAAACAAATTGACATATCTGTGGGTCAAGAGCTTCAATTTTAAAAAAAATCATCTAAATCGGTGTAGTAGAAGTACGCTAAAATTAGCGGAAAAGAACAGGCTTCGCGTTTTAAATATATGGATTTGATCTGAATATTTAGATAAGAAATGCATCGTTCGTTATTAAAGAACGATGGAATATTACACTACTATTATTAATTTAGTAGTTATTGAAACAAAATCTTAAAATTAAATCAATTGCTTTGAAGAAATTGAAAATTTCGAACAAAATATTGAAGTTCCAAACGAGATTATTATATTTCCTCCTGGAAATAATAATGAGTAACAGTGGCGGCGCTAGGTGGTAAGCCAGGTAAGCGTCACATAGGGCACAACATGTTAGGGGCGCAATATGTTAAAGGTGATACGGGATAGCCTCACTACAAATATTTTATAAAATTGATAATAATAACAAAAGAGGGCGAAATATTTGAAATTTGCAGGGGGGGGGGGCACTAGAATAGGTAGCGCCGCCACTGATGAGTAATGACAATAATGCAGATAGAAGATAATGGTGAGGAAAATAATGTTTAGATTTTCTTAGAAGGTTAAAAAGTACTTCCTTATACAGGGCACAGGGTCTTCGTAAATAACAGCAACCCACGTGACAAATTTGCTATGCAACCACCAACCAGAAACATTGGTGGTTGAAGTTCGCATAACAAATTGGTGACATGGGTTTATATTATTTACGAAGGCACTATACAGGGTGTTAGGATATTCCTTGGCCAACGGCTTACACATGATTCTTCAGGTCAAAATAGTACTACAAGTTCCTATAACAAAAAGTCCAAAGCCCACTAATAACAAAGTTGTGTAGCCTCAAAGTTCATTGATAGTGGTGGTTTTAGCTTGTTGGAAATTCATAATTGAAGAACAAAATACAATGATATATACAGGGTGAGTCGGGAGGATCGCACCAAACGCCGGTGTATCTTACACGTAAATATAAGAGGAAAAAACCCAAAAGTTGTAGTCCGATTTTTATTTGTTTTCAAGATACAGCGTTTTCACAAAATAACTTGCATCCATCGTGCAGTTATGCTGATACTGCATGCGTATTTTACTGTTTGGAGGAACATCGTCTAACAGTCCTTGTAAATCATTTTGTAAGAATTGGAAATATTTATCTCCTCTTAGACGAATCTATAGACGATATCACATCACACGTTTCCGAAAAACGATGCTGAAAATTTGTTTCGAATTTTATGTGAGGATTTTCGTCGGACCATAAGTGGGAGTTGCGGGTATTGTTAATGTCATCATGGGTGAATGTGGTTTCATCAATATACAGTATGTTCTTAAAAGTTAATGAAATTATTTTTATCAAATATTTCAACTTTTAAGACGCTGTAACTCGAATACCAATAAAAATCGGACTACAACTTTTGGGTTTTTTCGACTCATATTTACGTGTAAAATACACTCCTGGAGTTTGGTGCGATCCTCCCGACTCTCCCTGTATACGATATATATATATATAATTTCCAAATTATTATACAATAATCCGCGACATGTTTCGTCACACAGTGACTTCTTTAGGCGGTGAACTAACTAAGTTATTAAACATAAAATTACAAGACTATTTATACAAAACACAAATGCCTGAAGGGACAAAGATACTTAAAACTAGAATTCAAAAACGGGGGATTAACAAAGTAAAGCCCGTTTTATATTATCATATTTATTTGTACAAAAAAATTGGATACTATTTTATGAGATAATGTAAAACGCTTTGCTATTTTTTTGAACAAGATTATAATACGAAATTACAGTTGGTAGTATTACATGTCTTAAAAAATTGTACGAAATGTTCGCTTGGGGTTCTGCGCACTAGCGTATCTTGTACCCTTGCAGTATGGCAGTAGGTACCTAGCGGATTTCAAAGCAGCTCATTGTTTTTCTTTGTTTTGTTCACGTTTTCAACGTTTTCAACACGTTTACAAACAAAAATTTTTCAAAATTATTAAAATTTCATTTTTCTTTTCTTTTTTTATATTTCTTTATAAAATATTAAAGAATAACTAAACCATTTTTATTTATGTTACATTTTTATAAATAATTTTAATTTTCTTTTTGAAGAAGCCAACATAATTGTCGAATCGTTTAATTAACCTTTTTTTATATAATTAATATTAGCTTAAAATTGTCCTATTTTTATTAATAATTAAAAAATTAATAACAATTAATAATAAAAAAGAAATAAGAACTTGGTGTTAAACTTCGAATGTTCTAATGCGCACGCCTGCTTGCAAAAATCTTGCAAAAAATAGGACATGTTCTAATTTCTTATTATAATTTTGTACAAGAAAATAGTAAATCGTTTTACATTATCTCATAAAATAGTATCCAATTTTTTTGTACAAATAAATATGATAATATAAAACGGGCTTAAAGTAAGGCAATAAAAGCTAATTGACACAAGTGTAAAATACAGAAAGTGCAAAATATTTACAATATTATATTATTGTATTTTGTTCCTAAAAGTTGAGTTTTAAAATTTTTATTTTTGTCACAGTTACTTTAGATTTTAACGAATTTTTTTCATATTTGGCACATTTAATAAGTATTATAAAGCCTTGCATAAGAAGTAGAAATTTTGAAGATATGTCATCAATAAAGGGCACTTAACCTGAAACCTAAATTTAATTTTTGTCCTAACTTTTTTGTTTGTTCTATTTTCGATTATTTTTCTATGAAATTTGGAAGATTATATAAAATTATAAAAATAAGGTACTAACTTACTCTTCTTTCAAGTTAATAAAGTTAACCATTTCATCAGAAATCGCTTTCAAAAAATTTAAGTTTCAACCACTTTTACTCAATTCTTAATAATCGAGTTACCCAGATCAACTAAAAACGAATAAAACAAAATTTCCAAAACGTAAATAATCGGTTTTTAAACTTTTTTGCACCAAAAATGAATAATTATTATACTTCAATTGTACAACGAGACATGATTTATTTCTTATGGAATGGCACTAGGAAATTCTAGACTAGCTCGTCTTTTGTACGAAGAAGCGTTTCCAAATAGGACGGCACCCAACAGAAAAACTTTTGTTAACGTTTACCGACGACTTGGAGAATTTGGTCAGCTTGTCAACCCACGCACAGATCGGGGAAGACCCAGAACTTCGTGGTCCTGGAGTATAGAAAAGAATTTTGGACGCGGTGGAAAATGATCCAAGTTTAAGTGCGATACAAAAAGCCATGCTAGAACAAAATATTTCAAACGCAACAGTTTGGGAAATTTTGCATCAACAGTTGCTCCAACTATATCACGTACAGAAAACTTTTGGGTTGACAAACTAACCAAATTCTCCAAGTTGTGGGTAAACGTTAAAAAAAGTTTTTCTGTTGGGTGGCGTTCTATTTGGAAACGCTTCTTCATACAAAAGACGATTTAGTCTAGAATTTCCTCGTGCCATTCCATAAGAAATAAATCGTGTCTCGTTGCTCAATTGAAGTATAATTATTCATTTTGGGTGCAAAAAAGTTTAAAAACCGATTATTTACGTTTTGGAAATTTTGTTTTATTCGTTTTAAGTTGATCTTCGTTCGTATCTGGATTTAACAAATTTGAATTTTCTTAGCCAAAAGTTGAAATCGTGACTCAAAGGCCTATACCCATTGTTACGCAGAAACCTCAGCCTGAGACCACAGAAGACAAGAGAAACACAGAAACCAATATCATTTAGTACAGTAGGAGGAGGACAAACTTCATTCGTTTCTGGATTCAATAATATGTCTGAATTTACGAAACCGAAAGTAGACATCATCGTTTGGAGTCATTTGAGGTGGTCAATCACAATTTGTATCAGGATTTAACAAATTTGAATACAGAAAGCCCAAAGTAGAAATTATTACTCAGAGGCCTAGTGCTAAACCGTTTGTGACATCTAAGCCATCATCGTTTGGGGTCATTGGAGGTGGTGAATCATCGTTTGTGTCAGGATTTAACAAATTTGAATACACGAAGCCTAAAGTAGAAATTATTACTCAAAGGCCTACCCCTATACCGTTTGTAACATCTAAGCCATCATCGTTTGGAGTCTTTGGAGGTGGTCAGTCATCGTTTGCGTCTGGATTCATTAAGTTTGAATATTCTAGTCCAAAAGTAGAAATTGTAACTCAAAAGCCGACTCCACGACCAGTACCCACCGTACCAAGTGTTGCTTTTAACACATACGTACGTTTCGTATATTCGAAACCATCTTTTGTGCCATCGACAAAAGCACCAGAATATTTACCACCTCGAGGAGAAACATCAAAATGTTAAATATAATGATGATATTAGCTATTTTTGAATTGTAGGTTAGAGAGTTTTCAATGTGAATTTTAACCTTTACCTTTTTTTACCTTTTAGCAGATATTTAGGAAAAAAAACAATAAATTTGTAAATTGTGATAGTGTAAAAGCTCTTCTAAGATGTCCAAATTTGTCTCCAATTTTAAAGTACATTAATTTACAAAATTAGATAAACAAAATGACAAGCAATTACATAAGTAAGTACAGTCAGTCTCACAATTAATGGAAAACCTTGGTTATACGTTTAGTACTAATTGTGGATGCAAACATCACTTAAATTGAGGGGTAACTTATTTGGCCAACAAATAGTAAATCAACAACCTCTCCTTCTGTCCTTTTGTCGTTGTTGGCTAATAACCACCCTGACGTATAAATAGTCAGAGTGGCCAATAATTGTGAGGCTGAGTCGACTGTACATAGGTACCTAAATTACTTCTAAATTTTTGGAAAATATTTTCAGTAATAATATAACAAGAGAGTGAGAATAAATTGAAAATAATTTGACAGATTTTGTGAAAATTGTTGCCAGGCAATAGTCACGAGAGCCCGCAGGGCTCGAGTGGCTATTTCCAAATGGCAACAAGTTTAAACAAAATCTGTCAAATTATTTTCTAATTTATCGAACTCGCGAGTTATATTTGACTAGATTATTTTTTGATTCACAAATTTTTACAATAAAAAAGATCAATAAAACTATGATAAAACTATTGAAAAATTTAATTTAATTAATTATTTTGACAACTATCTGACAATTGCTAATCAAATAAAAGCTACAGTGATTATACAAGAGATTTTCCCACTATAATAATGACATAATTGGTTGAAACTTACCCTTGTGACAAATAAAGAAGCATTTCATTGGTTTTAAGAAACGTCAAAAAATAATCAATAGAAGATTTGTTTCTTACTAATTTAAAAAAGAATTAAGAAAATAATCTCGAAATTCCGGGATTTTTAAATTTCTAATACCAGCATTTCCAGATTAAATAATCGGGCGGGATCCCAGGATTGCAAACCCTAACTTAGGTGATAATATAGGTGATTTTTTAGTTTTAAAACTTGTAGACATTATGCTTATAAAAAGGCTTGCAAAATAGGAAAAAAATAATAAAAATTATTCATGTTTAAGTAATAAAATCTGCAATACGAAAAATTTTTAAATTCCAAAACTATCAGTTTCTAAGTTCAACCAAGTTCAACCTATGTCTTTAAATAGAGTGCCTTCATAAGTAACATCAACCCACGTGACTAATTTTCTGGTTACGTCATCAACCCAAGTGACCAGAAAATTGGTCACGTGAGTTGATGTTATTTACACGAAGACCATGTAGACGTATGCTACAGGGTCTACACTTTTGGGTGCTACAGGCTGTATCACCCTACAGTATTATAAAAGTCAAAGTACACTAGAGATGTTTGGGTTGCCTGTCCCACAGATGTGTAAGGATGTGTAGTTTAATATTATTGATATTATTTTACTTTTACTTAGAATCAGAGTTGGACTGGCCCATGCCATGGTGTGACAGAGAAAAAAATAGATTGAAAAAATTTAAATAGATTGAAAAAATCAAAAATTAATATAAAACCGGACCATCAGATTTCCCGGTACTAATTTTCTTCCTAGTTCAGCCGTGCTTGGAATTCGTTGGCGTTTCGAGTTCACTTGAACATTAAAATGTAATAGCAAAATAACATAAAAAGAAATCCTTAGAAAACGTTCGTGTGTATGTAACGTCCGTTGAAATAAAACTACTAAACCGATTTTGTAGAATTTCAAAAAAAACTCATAAAATAAGCTTTTAAAAGAAAATATAAATACAAAAATACAGCTGTTTTAGAAACAATTTAGAGGAAACTAAAATTTAGGGCGCCTTCCTGACACATAATAAAGAGAAATGACCGAGTTTGCAAGATCGCTATTGAAACACCCTGTATATTATGCAGTGCGTCCTCAAAAATTGAGATGTAAAAAAAATTTTTTCTACTCTCATACGTTACGAAAATACCATTTTTGTACTCACTGCTTCGAAAGTGACGTTTGATGCACTCTGAGGTCGACTGGGAAACAGTATTTCCCGGTCTACTACACCGGGAAGTAAACTGTCAAAACAACACTAATAAATGGTAATAAAATAAAGTAATGTGTATTTATTAATGTAAGGAAACATATTTTAGAACATTTAAATTCGCAAACTAAACTATTTCGTTACATCTAATAACAATTTTTAACAACTTTTAGAACAATTAACTGTCAAAGTAAGAATTTGTTTGACGTAAGAATGAAGTTTGACTATGAAGTCATAGGTTGCTTTGTATACCTAAATTGTCAAAACTAATCAAATAAAACTTTTATTTAAGAATTATGATAACGGTTTTGTTCGTTACAAAAAATATTGTACAATCCTTATGCGTGAACAATTTTCCCGCGTTCACGCAATGATAAAAGCACTCGCTCCTACGTCGCTCGTGTTTTCAAACAGCGTTCACGCGGGAAAATCGTGTTCCCGCATATGGTTCGTAAATAACTATTTTGTACTCACTGCTTAGAAAGTAACCTTTGACGCACTCTGTGGTCGACTGGGAAACAGTATTTCCCGGTCTACTACACCGGGAAGTAAACTGTCAAAACAACACTAATAAATGGTAATAAAATAAAGTAATGTGTATTTATTAATGTAAGGAAACATATTTTAGAACATTTAAATTCGCAAACTAAACTATTACGTTACATCTAATATCAATTTTTAACAACTTTTAGAACAATTAACTGTCAAAGTAAGAATTTGTTTCACGTAAGAATGAAGTTTGACTATGAAGTCATAGGTTGCTTTGCACCTAAATTGTCAAAACTAATCAAATAAAACTTTTATTTAAGAATTATGATAACGGTTTTGTTCGTTACAAAAAATATTGTACAATCCTCATGCGAGTTATGTTATCACATTTTCAGATATTTGGGAATTAAGATTTAGTTATGTTCCCATGTGAACTACTTATTATAAACTTTACGAGCGGGCACCCCCGTCGAAATTCGACGAAGTAGTTGTAAAGATGAATGTGTTACAAAAATGAAATTTTCAAAAATTATTATAATAGCGGTCACCCCCGTCGAAATCGACAAAGTTTTTGAAGATATGAATGAGCTATGACTATTTCATAAAAAAAATAAGAAAACTAACCTTAAAGATAACTAAAAGCCAAAGACGGCAACATAAAAAACCGTCTCAAAAATCAAAAATTCACAAAGCACGAAACGTAATTAAAAATGCACGCACCAACCTGACCATATCGCGTATTAGAAACGTACTGGTCGAATAAAAGTATTGAAAATTTTGTCACCACTACCAAATGTATAATGTGTGCCTTATCGTATAAAACCAAATACTATCTACATTTATTCTCATTTATAATTTTTAAAATTGGATTATTTTAAATTATAAAATTGATTATTTTATTATGTATATTATAAAATATAAAACAATGTACGAAATTAATAATTTTGAGAAAAAAATTAGTGGTGACATATCTGTGGGTCAAGAGCTTCAATTTAAAAAAAAGATCATCAAAATCGGTCCAGTAGAAGTACGCTAAAATTAGCGGAAAAGAAAAGGCTTCGCGTTTTAAATATATGGATAATATCATCTTTTTCTTGTAATTTCTCTAATAGTTAAAAAGCACGTTCTAATTATTTTCCTGTGGGATTTGCATTAACAGCAAATCCACCGTTTATTGCTCTCACCTATTAAGGTAATATAGGGAGGTGCCAATAGAAGTTATATATGCCAGTGCTTACATAATTTTAATCAGTTTTTTAAGTTTTAAGTTATAAAATGTAATTGTTCTTATAAACTCCGTCTTAAATAAAAACATCTTCAAAAATTTAAGTCGTAAATTTATTTTGCGTGAACAATTTTCCCGCGTTCACGCAATGATAAAAGCACTCGCTCCTACATCGCTCGTGTTCTCAAACAGCGTTCACGCGGGAAAATCGTGTTCCCGCACATGGTTCGTAAATAACTATTTCGTTTCTAGTGAGAGAAAGTTTTAGTACAAGCGGATGTTGATAGATGGCGTAAAATGTCCGAAGTAAGACGAGCTTGAAGTTTGCGATTTTAGTTAATTAATTGTTTTAATTGATAAATTTGAAATTTAATAAATGGCACTTACAACTTAATAAATATTTTATAATTTAAATTTAAATAAATTCCAATTTTATTTGAAAAGTGACATTGCTGTCACTTGGTGTCATCTAGCGGCTTTTTAAAAAATCTCTATTAAAATGTCAGTTCAAATTTTAGTAAAAAGAATTATTTTAAAATGTACTAATTATCGTCGTAGAAAAAATAGCATTTACGACTCCAGATGAAATCTGTTTTTTTCGTTCGAAAGATTACTTCACTCGCCGCTTACGCGGCTCTTAAATTAAATTCTCACGAAAAAAACTGATGTTTCATCTCATGTTGTAAAAAATACTATTAATTTTTTAGAAAATGTTATTCTTTCAATGTTTTGGTCCCTCTAAGCTCTAACCACTGCCTCAAACCCCCTATTACGCATAAATATTGAATGTAACTAGATTATGTTCAGCGAACAGATGCAGCTAAGCATAAATTTCTGTCAAATAAGGTTGACGTGTATAGCTTAATTCTCAGCTATTGGAAAGGAAAACTTTCGTATCGTTGTATACGACGGTTTCGGATAGCTGAGAATTAAGCTTTAGTCAATAAAACTGTATTTTAAAAATTCTATTCGAATATCACACGCTTTTTTTGGGAGTGGCTTAGCTGCATCTGTTCCCTGGACGGAGACTATTACTACGGATACATGCAGTATTGAATACGGATTTGAGTTTTGACTCAAAACTTACTAAAGCGTATACATGGAAATGTCATGTTTGGTCTGGAAATGTCAGGTTTAATACGTTTTTGTTAAAAATGAGTTTGAAGATGAAGATTGGCACTAAACGAAGCGAGTTTGTTAACTAACAGAACAACTCGCAAGGGTTGGGAGCAGTTGGGAGTATGCCATCGCTTCTAAGCGTATACACGGCAATTTTCACTTCAAAATTTTGATACAATCCCGTGTTTTGTGGGATTGGATCGAGGTATTGAATACGCGTGTTTAAAGTGTACCTATACATGCGGTTTTCAAAACTCAAAACGTTTTCAATTCGTATTCAATACTACATGTATAGGTAGTATATGATGGGATTAACCTTGGGTTGCTTGGGAGACTTTTAACGGTTGGTTACATTTGACGTGCATTTGACAGGAGTTTTGAATGTAACGGAGCACCCACACTTTGACATTTGACACTCATGTCAATTGTAATGAACCTTTTAGTAACTTTCTGCAATATAATTAATAATTAATATTAAAATTATTAATCGGCCACTAGAAGTAGAGTTCCTTATCTGATGTCTCAGAAACGGCTCGTTTGGGAATACATGTTTATTAACACTTTTCGACATGCTCTTAAAATAGTATAGGGGAAACTGGGGCAGGTTCGGACAATTTTTTTTAAACACCGATTGCGCTGTTATTTATAGTGATGTAGTGCCTATTTTGTATTCAACTTGTAACACCATCATTTGCCTACGACACGGTATATAGAAAAGCCACTAAAATAACACAGTTTTTCTGTTACAGATTTTTTTTTCAAAAGTAGTATTTGTCCGAAACTGCCCCACAGTGGGGCACGTTCGGACTACATATGGGGCACATTCGGACAAACCTAGTAAAGCATTGAAACCTTGCGAAAAACTCTTTATTCATAAAACTGATAAAAAACAATGCCGGTATATAAAATAAACTATATTTTTCTATTTGAGGTGGTCAGAAGCCAAGGGTTCTACGTAGAAAATATTTTAAAGTCGAGTTAATGCAGAAACTGGAAATTGATACGTAAATTCACTATCCGAATGTGCCGGCGCATAGCTTGTTCGAATGTGCCCCACTGGCACGTAGTTTCATTAAAACGGTAGAAAAAATTTTGCTTGATGTTAGGTGAAACAAAACTACTACGCGTTTATAGTTTATGTATGGCAGTTCCACATTTCAATCGCCAGTAAATTTAATCGAGGAATTAAAACGGGAAAGCTTATGTTGCTTAGCTCAAAAATTATTGCAGGTTGTTGGAAAACAGTTTTTCTTCACTAAAAATTTTGTTTTTTGCACTAGACAAGCGAAACTACCGTCAACAAACACGCTTAACACTAGCAACCTACTATTGCCTCCGCAGCGCAATAGCACGAACTTTTGACGGAAATTTTCAAAAGTCCGAATGTGCCCCGCGTCCGAACCTGCCCCAGTTTCCCCAAACCCTTTTTTCAAATCACTTTTTTTACTTTAGTTTAGGAGCGTCGACTACAAAGGCCATTAGCTCCGATGACATTAGCCACAAAAATGTAAATGGGTTGGTTTTTGAGAAAAAAATTATTTTCGACTCTCTCGAGCAATGAGCCATATTTAGCAACTTTGTCCCCATTTAACCTCCTTTCTATCTCTTCAAATAAGCGAGTTGCCCATGGTGAGAAAGCTCAGGTGGGACACCCTGTATATAGTCTTTGGTTTAATTAAATATGCCCAAAATGATCATACAATAAAAATTTATACAGTAGGTAAATACAAAGAGTTATTTACATCTGAAAACAAATTGGGTGATGCAATAATTTGTTTGGTGAGTGAGAGAGTAGTTGCTGTTAATACTCTTTTCTCCAATCCTTTCACACCCAAATGTAAATTAACTGTGTATCATGAACGCACCCAAGATTTAAATTCCCGGACTTTTTATACTAAACTGCGCATGACGAATTTAAAATCATGTGAAGAAAATAAATGAGGTTAGAAATTCTCTATAAAGCAAAACAATTAAACAAAGAAAATCGAAATGGATGTAACAATAAAAAAAGAACAATTTCATGATTCTTCTGTCGAGAATTGTAGTGAGTAATTGTTCAATGTTTGTTCTCTTTGTAATTGTAACAAAAATATTGCAGATGAAGCTTTAAAAGAACAGCCGGTCGAGCCTCTTGACGATCACCTTACGGATGTTGGTAAGAATTTTGTTAGTTTCCAATGCAATTGTTCCTATATGTGTGAAAAATGTTTAAGGCTCAATTAAAGTGGAAGAACATAACCTAGATGAATTTATCGAAGAAAATATTAAAATAGAAGACAATGTAAAAGAATTCAGTTGCTATAAGTCTGATTTTAAGTGTTCCGAAAGCCCAAACTTAATTGTTGACGTGCCCCAAGAAAGTAACTTGCAGAGGCACGAGTTAATACATACAAATGTGTCATTTTTTCAGTGTTACAATTGTGAGTATAGATCTATAAAAAGATCATCATTAAGAGTGCACATGCTTGCACACACTGGCAAACAATCGTTCTCATGTTCCATTTGTGATTATAAATGCTCACATAAAGGCAACTTAACAGTCCATATGTGGACTCATACAGGTGAGAAACGACATCAATGTATTATTTGCGATTATAAATGTTCCCTGAGTTCAAACTTAAAGAGACACATGATGACTCATACAGGTGAAAAACCACATCAATGTGCTATTTGTGAATATAAATGTTCCCGGAGTGCACAATTAAAGAATCACATGATGACTCATACAGGTGAAAAACCACATCAATGTACTATTTGCGAATATAAATGTTACCACACTACACACTTAAAGAGACACATGATGACTCATACAGGTGAAAAACCACATCAATGTGGCATTTGTCAATTTAAATTTTCGCAAAGGCAAAAATTAAAGAGACACATGATGACTCATACAGGTGAAAAACCACATCAATGTGCTTTTTGTGAATATAAAAGTTCCCGGAGTGCACAATTAAAGAATCACATGATGACTCATACAGGTGAAAAACCACATCAATGTGCTGTTTGTGAATATAAATGTTCCGATGGTACAAACTTAAAGAAACACATGATGACTCATACAGGTGAAAAACCACATCAATGTGCTTTTTGTGAATATAAATGTTCCCGGAGTGCACAATTAAAGAATCACATGATGACTCATACAGGTGAAAAACCACATCAATGTGCTATTTGTGAATATAAATGTTCCCAGAGTGCACAATTAAAGAATCACATGATGACTCATACAGGTAAAAAACCACATCAATGTACTATTTGCGAATATAAATGTTACCACACTACACACTTAAAGAGACACATGATGACTCATACAGTTGAAAAACCACATCAACGTGCTATTTGTGAATTTAAATGTTCCCGCAGTGCAAAATTAAAGGAACACATGATGACTCATACAGGTTAAAAACCACATCAATTTGCTATTTGTGAATTTAAATGTAACCGTAGTCAAAACTTAAAGAAACACAGGATGACATATACAGGTGATAAAAAGGTGTTTTAATTGTGATTACAACTGTTTAAGCAAATCTCGTTTGAGGAAACACCACTGAACACATGTTGGAACATAAACTACATCAGTGTGCCATTTGTAACTATAAATTTTCACAAAAGTCAGCTTTAGATGAACACGTGATGAGAAAACATTTTTAAGAGTCTTAAAAGTCTTACGTTAATTTAAATTTATTAATTGTTTATATTTATTTTAAATTTATTACTTTAATATTATAATATTTCTAATTAAGTTGTGAATGATTTGATCATTTTTATTTTCACAAGATTGTTAAATAACAGAAGAAAAACAAACTATTAATGCTATTAGTTATTTGTTTAATTTTGAAAAAGGATTGTCAATATTTTAAATAAATTTTTGAAGTTGAAGAAATTGTTTTTATTGTGGGAGTACATATTGTAGCAACAAAAGTGCGAAAAGTGCTAAAACTTATTAACTGTTTAATTTGGATAATTAAACACCTCACGGACTTGCCATGAATTTTAAAGTTTTGTTTGTTAATTCATCTCCATGAATTGGTAGATGAAATATTCAACCCAGCTTGAACCAAAATGCATATTTTTTAGAGCAGGCGCCCAAGGTAGTTGAGTTTGCAAAATATGAGGGTCGCATTCTGTCAACGAGTTTGAGTTTGGGAGGTATCAAACTTCAAGGTTTTCGATGTTGTCGATGTTACGGTTGCTACGATAACAAGTTACGAGCCCTACGATAGTGCTAAGAATTGCAGCATAAGACTGGAATATTTTCCTATCTATCTATCTAAATAATTAAGTATCTAGGGGTGTACCTTGACACCAGATTTAACCTGGAGACACCATACCATTAAAAAACTGAATTTGGGTTACGTGAGGCTTAAACAGCTGTATCCGCTTATAAACAGAAAGTCAACATTAAAAGTCTCTTGCACACTACTTTTATACAAATCGCTTGTAAGGCCATTAATATTGTATGGATGTGCAATATGGGGGAACACATCAAAATCGAATATCAGAAAAATTCAAGTGATTCATGTGAGACATTCATATAAGGCTAAAACGGCAATTACCACAGGATATTATATGAAATTATTCATTTAAAATATATTGTATTTATTACCGCCTTGAATACCGACTGAACAGGCGTAGTGCTAAATTAAAAAAAAAGAAGTGCTCTAAAAAAATGAAGAGGCAAATGCACACTTTTTTACAGTATAAACTTTGATCTTTAGGGTATTGAGAACTCAATAAAAAAATTTCATCAAAATTCATTGAAGGAGAGGGTTTCTCTCAGTTGATACTCTTTTTAGTCTAAAATAACTTCATTAAAAGTGCCTTCTGGTCAAAATTGGGTTCGGATATTTTGTCAGCAGTGATGTTATCGACCGTTTAAGAAAAAAAAATTGGTTCTACCAACCTCTTCTCAAAATCATGAAAAATTATTCTTCTTTGCTACCACTTTTACTATTTTAACATTTAAATACACCATTTCCTTCGTATTTTAATTCTGCATAACTTATCTCTCTTGCAAAATTTCGTCAACCTAACCGTTAAATAGAAAAAATTAATATGTGATTATTAAAAATGTCTTAAAACTTTGACCGACAACCAATAATGACTGGCCCGTAAGACTATCTGGCAACATCAAGAATATTGAAGATTGATACCTCCAAAACTCAAATCCGTTGACAGAATGCGGTCCTCATATTTTGCAAACTCAAATAGCTTGGGCGCCTGCTCTATATTGCTACGAGGGGAGATTATTAAGTTTGCAGAATGAGACAGAAGGAGGCGGCCATTTTTATTTATTTTTTGTAATTAATGTCCTTTTTTATTTACAAGCATACACTAAAAATTGTATACAATTATATCAAGTAGTTTAGTCGCAATCAACAAAATGATAATTTTGATTTTTGAATTTTGTCGAATTTTTTTTGTTAATTCGACCTATTATCAACAGTAATATATTAAGTGCATAGTGACTTGCCGATAATACTGGCTAATGGGATGCACGAGCGCTTGTTGCGACGAAAATTTGCACGACTGCGAAGCAGGAGTGCAAATTTTCTCAAGCAACAAGCTCGAATGCATCCTAGCCAGTATTATCGAAGCAAAGGAACTATGCACGAAATATATTTTACTGGACTATTGCAAAAGTCTAATTAATAAAAACTATGAAAAAAATTGATCCTTGTCAATCGAGTAGTTTCAGTTTGTAATTACCCAGTCAACCAGTCAATTTGTTTTTTTTTCAAAAAAAGTAACGTTAACGAAATTGAATTAAATCCACATTAAATCATTAAAAAATGGCTTATTCAGTAGATATGCAAAGCGGATTCTAACCCACTTTTAATCGAAACCGCGGATTAATTTAATTGAAATTGAATTAAATCTTAATTCCGCGAATCGCGATTTAATTTCAGATTTCGCGGTTTTAATTCGCGATTTATTTTGAATTAAATCACAATTTCGCGAATCGCGGATTTAATTTTATATTTCGCGGTTTTAATTCGCGGTTTATCGATCTCAATGATTTTAATCCGCGCTTTTCAAATTAATTAATTAATTTGTATCGCGCTTTTATTTTCGCGGTTTTTTTAAAGAAAAAAATTCTGGTGCATGCCAGGCCTCGAAGACCATACCTCTGGTCGCTAAACCAACGCCTTAACCACAGGGCTACCGAGACTGTGTTCATTAAGAGGTTTAAGTTGTTTCTTTACTTTCGCCTTGTGTTTGAAATTTTGGAATTGAGATGGAATGGTGATCTATTTTGAATTAAATAAATAATTATTTTGAATTGAAATGTTTAATTAAAGGTATTTTAATTAAATTGCGATTAAATTAAATCGTAAAACTTTTTGAATGTAAAATTTAAAAAGTTTCTTTTTACATTGCGTGATTTAGAAATCACATAATTATGAACTATGTAACTAATTACATTGAATCATGTTAAAATTAGGAATTTAGATTTCGCGAATTTATTTGATTTAATTAAATTTTGTACTTTTATGAAAATTGTAAAATTCCTATGATTCATAGAACAAAAATATGAATGTTTATCATTTAAAATAGATCACCATTCCATCTCAATTCCAAAGATTCCATGTGTAGAAAGTATGCTATATAATTAGGGGGTATAATTACCATGAGTAATCGGGGTATGTAACTAATTACATTGAATCATGTTAAAATTAGGAATTTAGATTTCGCGAATTTAAGTTAAATACCATATAATTAGCTTTCAAAAATATTTCTGCAATGAGTACCCCTTGGGTATAATTACCAGAAGTTCGCGTAGTATGCTATATAATTAGGGGGTATAATTACCATGAGTAATCGGGGTATGTAACTAATTACATTGAATCATGTTAAAATTAGGAATTTAGATTTCGCGAATTTAAGTTAAATGCCATATAATTAGCTTTCAAAAATATTTCTGCAATGAGTACCCCTTGGGTATAATTACCAGAAGTTCGCGTTTTCTAAAACATGCCACTACCAGTTAAAATTAGCTCATCACGTGGTTTTCTAAATGTAATAAATAGTTGTAATAGAAATTTCGCGAGTATTTTATATCAGTACACCATCGATCTCAACTTACACATTTTTTACAACAATCCGCATCTTTCGTACAATAGAAAGATTTTATTTTGGAATTTATTATTCGAAAGAAAAATTTTCTACAAAGACTCATTGAATTTGTTTGTGTGTGTGTTTTTAAGAAGAAGACGCGTAATAGATATTTCGCGAGTATTTTATATTAGTACATCATCGATCTCAACTTACATTTTTTTCAACAATCAGTATCTTTCATACAATAGAAAGAATTTATTTTGGAACTTATTGTTCGAAAGAAAAATTTTCTACAAAGACACATTGAATTTGTTTGAGTGTTTTTAAGAAGAAGGAGAATACGACAACGATTTGAATTTGGTAAGTTTAAGAAATGCTAATTTTATTTTAAAAGGTTTAACATTGTTAGTAATCTTTTTCAGGAAAGATTTACAATAAACAACGCCACCACAACATCTAAATCCTGTCGTTGTAACCAGTTGTACATCAGAATCCGGCAGTTCACAAACCATATCTTCGTTTTACGTGTGTGTGTGTGTACAAGTGCGTGTGTGTACAAAATCATCGCAATCACAATCAACATCATGGATCTAAATTTAATTAATAGTCTTATGGGTATGAATAATATTCAATTTAATAATTTTATCGAAAATTCTCCTATGAGCACACTCGCAAATAAAATGACGCAAACAATTTTAGATGCATGTAAAGTTTTAAAACACGAGTATACGCATAGAGAGGCAAATATTTGGCGAAAACACGGATTAAATTGTATTAAAATTTTCCGTAAAATTTTGCGAAACAGGGATTTGCCTATGGGAATCCGAAACTGTGCTGTAGCAAACATCGCTCACTTGAAGCGAAATAATCTTTGTATATCACAATTAAACGTGGTGTCTAAAATCGGAGGATCAATAATTTCAAGTAAAAAAAAACAAAATCGTAGTGACCGTGTCAAATGGGTAGATATTGATCATGCATTTGACAACCGTATACGCTCGATTTCTATTATTAATATGACCCATATCGAAATTGTTAAGTTTTTAGATGACGCGTTTTTAATTTTCAAAAATTTAACAAGAAATATATGCAAAACACATCCCACCCTCAAAATTTCTGTAAAACTCGAATGTGAATTTACAAAGAAAAGTGACGGTGTGGATATTTTTGATTTTAAACATTTCATAACACGTAATAATAATTTCGATATGGGTCATAATATGAGGACTTGGTTTGATGAAAATGTGTGTAGTCAAATTTCAACTAAACTGGAAGAATTTACCACTAAAGGAAGTGGCTGGAGCATGACAAAGATTATTTCGCTTCAAGTAAATTTCAATAAATTTGAAATGGCTGCAGGCAGTTCATTCTTTCCGCTCCCTAAATCGATTGAGAACAAAAAAGCATGTATAAATGTTAAAAATACATCTGATTCTGATTGCTTTCAATGGTCTATAATGTCCGCTCTTCATCCAGCAAAAGTCCATTCAGAACGTATTTCATCATATCCCCATTGGCGCCGTTCATTAAACATGAAAGGAATTGATATACCCGTTAAAATAGATCAAATAGGAAAATTTGAAAAACAAAATAGCAATTTATCTATAAATGTTTATATTTTAGAATTAACGGGTAAATCAAATTTTAAGGTTGTTCCAATTCGTTTAACTAAGGAAAGAGCTGAAAAGCATATTAATTTATTATTATTTCAAAATATTTATTTTCCTAAGTTAAACGAATTTGATGCTGCACCTACAACTACATTCGTCGATGGTGATAATGGGGAAATAAAATTTCATTATTGTTGGATTAAGAATCTGTCTAGATTAGTATCGACTCAAGTAAATAAACACAAGTCGGCTATTCACTTATGCGATTTCTGCTTAAATTATTTTAATAGCAATGAAAAATTACAAAAACACGCAGAAATCTGCAATAAAGTGAATAGTACTAAATTGTCTTTTCCTAAATATGATTATGTAGAGTTCAAAAATTTCGCGCATCAACAAAAAGTTGAATTTGTTGTTTATAGCGATTTTGAGTCTATGCTAGTGCAGACAGGGGAGGAATCAGATGAAACTAAAAAAACATGTAGATATCAAAAACATGTTGCATACAGCGCTGGAATATTCCTCAAGTGCAATTACGATAACAGTCTATCGTTTTATGATTCACATACTGGTCTTGACGTTTTAGAATGGTTTACACAAAAACTTAAAGAAATAGCCATGATGGTTTCGGAAAAAATGAAAAAAATTGTTCCAATGTCAGAAGATGTTGATTTAAAATTAGCAAGTGATTGTCATATCTGTGGTAAAGCATTTACAGAGGTAGATGCAGGAAAAATTTGTAGGGATCATAACCATTTCACGGGTGAATTTAGGGGGTACGCACACTCTCAATGCAATTTACAATTTAAAAAGAAATTTATGATCCCTATTGTTTTTCATAACCTATCAGGATATGATAGTCATTTTCTAATTAGGGATATTTCATCGTTGGGATCGATTTCCCTGCTTCCAATAAACAAAGAAAAATACATTTCGTTCACCCTTACGGATGATGAAAGTGGCATCAAATTTAGATTTATCGATTCAATGCGTTTCATGAATTCATCTTTAGATGTATTAGCGTCTACGCTTGAAGCCGATAAATTTAAAAATTTAAAGTCTCAATTTGCAAATTTGAACGATGAATCATTTACCCTACTAACGCGTAAAGGTGTTTTCCCATATGATTATATTGATTCATTTGAAAAATTAGATGAAGAAACTTTACCTCCGATTCATAAATTTTATAATAAATTAAGCGACACCCACATTTCCGCCGATGATTATAAACATGCTCAGAACATATGGACGTCTTTCAATATTGAAAACTTGCGTGACTATTCGGAACTGTATTTAAAAACAGATGTGCTTTTGCTTTGTGACATTTTTGAAAATTTTAGAGAAGCTATGAGAGAAACACATAAATTGGATCCTGCTTTTTATTTCACTTTACCGGGCTATTCATTCGATTGCATGCTGAGACATACGCAATGCAAAATGGAGATATTGAAAGACATCGATATGGTCTTGTTTATAGAACGAGGGATTCGTGGGGGTGTAAGTCAATGTTGCAATAGATACGCGGAAGCCATCAAAAATTTGAAACTCGAACCTATCACCCATATGTCAAATCCTTCAATAATAACGACCTAATTGAAATAACCATAAATCAAGCGGATTCGTGGATTTTAATGCATGAAGCTGCTCTAATTGTGGAAGGTAAAATTGAAGGTGGTGTTGCAGATAACACATCTTTGGTAAATAATGCAGGCGCCTTTTTGTTTGACTCGATTAGTTATGAGTTAATGGGTCACGAAATTGAAACTGTTCGGGAACCAGGAATCGTCAGCACAATAAGGGGATACCTTTGTTACAACAAAAACGACTCGAACCATTTAAATATCGCCGGGTGGACTTTTCCTAATAAACCGCAAGTTTACGGATCTGATAAGAGTTTTGTTTTTCGCATACCTTTAAAACATTTATTTGGCATTTTTACCGATTACACGTATGCGTTTTTCGGTAAACAAACAATTAAACTTGTACGAGCACGTAATGATAATGATGCAATTATAAAGACTGGAGCAGCAGAACAGGGTCGACTTGTGATTGAAAATATTTCGTTGAGAGCAAGCATTGTTACTCCTAATGATGTATTAAAGATGAGTTTATTGGAAGTCATTAAAAAGGATCGATCCATAGTGTTTCCATTTAGAAAATGGGATTATCACGAGTTGCCACAATTAACTATAGGAGCTACAAAAGAAATTTGGTCTGTGAAAACGTGTGTTGCAGTTGAGAGTCCACGTTATGTAATTATTGCATTTCAAGAAAATAAGCGTGGTAACGCAATTGCAAATTCAACACATTTTGATAATATTAGCGCATCCGATATACGTGTTATGTTAAACGGTTCATACTTCCCTACAGAACGCATGATCGTTGATTTTGATAAGGGAAATTATAGCGAAATTCATTATAATTATTCACAGTTTTATCAAAGTTTCAAATCTAATTATTCATTATTTAAACAATCGTTGTTAAATTATGAGGAATTTAAAACACGCGCATTATTTGTAATCGATTGTTCGCTAAGAGCCGATGCCCTTAAGGCAAGCACTGTAGATGTGAAAGTGTCCATCGAATCAACACGTGGATTCTCTGCTAATACAAGGGCATATTGCGTAATAATCCACGATACATTAATGGAGCAACTCCCACTTAGCGAACTTGTGCGCAAGTTATCATAAAAGTTGCGCATATAAATAGGCATCGATAAAGAAACTAGAGTAGTTTAAGTGAATCAATAATACATAGTATTAATAATGAAGTTTGTGGTGATCGATATTCAAGGTTTTTGTTGCAAAGAATTTATTGCAAAAGAAATATGCATATACGATTGCAATGTTAAAAATACATATCTTCTGCAACCACCGTTTCCATATGAAAACTTGAGTGTCGAAAAGCAAAAAGAGGTGAAATATTTGGAGCAATTTCACCACAAGATTGATTACAACAGTGGGCACATCCGGTATGGCTTAATTGATGAAATCTTGAACAGAGACATCGTGCAAAACAAGGTTGATGTTATTTACGTAAAAGGACATTTAAAACATCAATTTTTACGAACAATTCTAAACAAGAATAATGCAACAGCTGCAATGGTAACGATTATTAATTTAGAAGATTTTACACCTACATCGCCAAAGTTTGACAAAACATGTCCAACCGAGTGCTTAAATCATACGCTAGCAACACCCACATGTGAAGTTATTTGTGCGCGTGAAAACTGTAAAATTTTATACTCGTGGATATGTGATTTATTAATGGGATATGTTCAATAATAATTATGTATAAAATATGTAATACAATTTCTTTTAAAAATATGTAAACTAAATAATTAATAAAAAAATTCCTTTTAAAAATACCAGTTTTTTTCTTTTACATGATATAATTAGGAGTGCGACACATAAGCATGACGCATAAGTATTTGACAATATTTAATCAATTATCAGCGATTTATTACTCAGTTCATACTTTGCTTTCATTACGAGCTGTTAGCATTAAACACAATAATTATGACTGATGCTAAGAATGAAGATGTAATCTTTAAGAGTATTAAAAAGAATAGTAAAATTAATTGGAATTCTGAACACGGAGCTCATTATTCAAATTGCCCATGGTCAGTTGTCACTACTACAAATGGACCAGACAATTGCTTCTGTCTTCGCAAGATGCGATTAGAGAAAAGGTTTGGTTATGGTGATGAGGTTGAAGAAGAAGAAGAAGAAGGTTCAACATCAAAATGTTGCAGCGAGATTACTAATAGCAGCAGCAGCAGTAGTAGCGGTGCAAGTTCAGACAAGTCTGTGAAATGCGTCAATTGTAATTCTAAAAATGTTGAAAAAATAATTGACGGTGTTCTTCAATTAGCTCATATAATTGTAACCCTTGTAGATCGTTTGAAAAACAATATATAAATAAATGATTATTTAATTACCCTTTAGTTTACTTTCGAGATGCAGTTTACCCAACAACAGAACGCTCTCCCAATAATTAACTTTGATATTTTTAGTGGATCATTATCTAATAAACCGAGCAAGCATGGTGATTTACTACCTAATTCAATTAGAGCAATTCTATGCGGATCAAGTGGATGTGGCAAAACTAACCTATTATTAAGTCTTTTGTTCGATCCTAATGGCGCGAGATTTGAAAATATTTATATTTATTCAAAATCGTTGTTCCAGCCTAAATATGAATTGTTAAAATCCGTTTTGGAAGATGTCGAGGGTATGGGTTATTTTGCATATAGCAATAATGATGATGTAATCAACCCGACTGACGCTAACATCAATTCCATTTTTATTTTTGACGATATTGTTTGCGAAAAACAAAATAAAATACGTGAATATTTCTCGTTTGGTAGACACAAAGATGTTGATGTGATCTATTTATGCCAGTCATATTCGAAAATTCCCAAGCAATTAATACGTGACAACTGTAACATAATTGTTTTATTCAAACAGGATGACACAAATTTAAAACATGCATTTAATGAACATGTTTCACCCGATATGGGTTATGAGGAATTCAAATTACTTTGCGCACGGTGTTGGAATGAAAATTACGGATGTTTAGTTATAGTTAAAGATTTTCCTCTAAATGATGGTCGATATCGTAAAGGGTTTGATAAATATATAAAAGTTTAAGAATACAAGTGTTTCAAACAGTAATAACTATGGCTTCAACGAATAGTGACATTAACGTTAAAAAACGCATACACGAATTAACTAAAAGAATTAGAAAAAAGTATTTAGCTCTCAAGTTGGGTAGGTCCGAAAGCGATGTTGCTTTAAACAAATTATTCAAACCTATAATTGATCCACTAAATAATATCAATAAATCGCTTATCACCAAGCAACCATCTCCAACAAAATTCAAACCATCTTCTTTGCCATCACCATCACCACAATCATCATCATCATCATCATCGTCAGCATCGTCACCATCGTCACCATCTTCATCTCAAGAACCTGAAGATGTAACACCTACAACGCTCTCTAGTCCTAAAATCAAGAAACATACATTATCGTCAACACCCATAACGCCATCTACACACAAATCTGAATACACCGTTGAGGATGTCGTTCCTAGTGAAAAGCACTCGTTTGAAGAAGAATATTTGCAATCATACGCTCCCCTCACACGTGAATACCTTAAGGCTTTTATAGCTGATACTAAAAAAGATTTTGATTATACATATGGAGTGAAATATGATTCTGATGAGAAGAACTGGAAATTAGGAGCTAACGTGATTGAATTTAACGAATCCAATGACTTTATTATAGACAATTTTACCTTTAATGGTACACGTGGTCTTTATGAGCTCATATTTAAAAAAAAACCTTTTCAATATACAGATAAAGATTTACAAGCGTATAGAAATATTTTAGAATTGACTAATGTGCATAGAGTAAATTATAATTCGAGAAATAAGATAAGGAGTACTCGTTTAAACAAATATATGGACATAATAAGACCATTAATCATTATGCGAACTCCCAAGAGAACTTTATCATCTAATAAAAGCAAGGGTGGATCATTGACGAAGCTGCGATATAACTCTAAACCTATTGAATATATTTACTGGGACGATGTTAATGAACTTGTGGATAGATTACGTTTATTAAAAGCATCTCAAGGTGCAGGTAATACCTCACATGACAACGAAATCGTTTCAATTATTAACGAATTAAAAGAGGCAGGTGTTATACGTGAAAAAAAAAAAAATCTTAGACACACATTATATATTGAGTAATTCTACTGATTGTTTGTTAGTTTTTACACAGAATGCCTCTCGATAAGTTTGGTAGATCATTGCGTAGCTCTGCAAAGAGTTCTTTATTAACAAATTTTCGTTCTAATAATCAATTTAAATATACGATGGATGGTGACATAGATGTTGAAAATTTAAAAATTTGTAACGTTAAGCACCCCATTCACGATAATGATGTTGCAACCAAAAATTATGTAGATGTTATAAATCAAGCAAATGTGAAGCTTATATCTACTTTACAAAACAGCATTAATTATTTCAATGAACGGGTTCAAGAACTTATCGAAGAAATATGGAAATTGGAGGAAATTATTGAAGAGACTCGTGATCGTGCTAGTTCAAATGAAACTAATTATACTAGATTTTTTAATGAGTATATCACTTTTAAAAACAGAGTTCTAGAAACTAAACACACAGAACCAACAGCAGCAGCAGAACCAGCATCAGCATCAGTAGCATCATCTGTTCTGCCGTTATTATCATCACCTATCACGAGTATACCTTTCTTACTTAAAAAACTATAAGTGTACGCATTGAGTATAAAAGCTCTGAAATCATTATTATTATTAATTATATTAAACAATGAAACATTCATTTGAAAAGATTCAACTCGTTAAGGAGCTACATAAACCGATTCGTAAAAATTTTAAAAGACGTTCCACAATTATTAAAGGATTACGTGATCTATTTCAAGCTGATCTTGCACAATTAGATAAGTATGCAAGATACAATAAAAATTTTAAGTATGCATTGATTGTTATTAATTGCTTTTCTAAATTTGTGTGGGCACGCCCCCTCAAAACCAAAAATGCCCAAGAAGTTGCGAAAGCTTTTGAATCAATATTCAATGAAACATCGAGTCCTCGTAATCTACAAACTGATCAAGGTGGGGAGTTCTTTAATGCAAAATTCAAGCAATTAATGAAGAAATATAACGTTAATCATTATAATTCGTTTAATTCAACTAAAGCGTCTATGGCCGAGCGAGTTATTCGAACTTTAAAAGAACAGCTGTTTAAGTATTTCAGTTTGAACGGATCATATAAATGGTTCGATGTTCTACCTGAAATTGTCGCAAAATATAATCGTACTAAACACTCCACAATTAATATGAAACCTAAAGATGTTACTAAAAAGAATGAACTTTATGTTTTAAAGCGTTTAAACAATAAGGAAGCTGCTGCTAATGCAAAATTATCATATTCACCTAGAAAGTTTTTTGTTAACGACTTTGTTAGAATAAGTAAGGTTAAGCATGTATTCCAGAAGGGTTATACACCAAATTGGACCACAGAGGTGTTTAAAATTAACTCAATTAAAAATACCATACCTGTTACATACTGTTTGAATGATTTGAATGGTACACCTATAAGTGGTTCTTTCTATAATGAAGAATTGCAAAAAACTAGATATCCAGATGTATATCTTGTTGAACAAGTTTTAAAAAAGCGTGGGGATCAAGTTTATGTCCGATGGTTGGGGTTCGATAAATCACATAATAGTTGGATATCTAAATCAAACGTGTTATGATAATGTTGTCCTGCTGTGACATAGTTGAGGCTGCTGCTGATGAACAATTAAATGCAATAATTGAACGTTATGAAAAATCTCTTCAACTTGAACCAATTTTGTTATTGGAAGTGAAATTTGAATCGTTGTTAAATGATTTTACAATAAAGTGCGGTATAAGTTTTGTTATGGATTTGGAGCCCGCTATTCATATTGTTAAACATAATGAACGAATCTCCATGTGTAAAAGTGAATGGCTAGAATTTATACAAATTTTAAAACACTTGAAAACTTGGTATTTCGAATCTGACGACGATATCAAAACAACATCAACTTTAAAACAGTTTTACGCATCATTTTGGTTGGATACATCCATTGAATTAATCGAAAACTCTAAAAACATTTCATTAAGCGTTAAAAAAACTGGTGGTGTCAATTTTAAATTTGATCATTGTGATGTGCTTGAAATTATTTCAATCGAATCGTATGTAAATAGTGAAATTTGTAAGTTAAGTGAACTGCATATTCAAAATTATTATGATAAAACATTAAAAAGTGCTTCAGAATTATTATTAAAATCATCATCATCATCTTATACATCTAATGATGGTGATGATGATGAAGCTTTAAGTATTATCAAAAATTTATGTATCAGCGATGATGTTGATGATGATTCACAATATTTATCGTGTAATAAATGTATGAACGAGATGTTGGATTATCACGGTACTAAGGTGTTGGAGAATTTTAATTATAAATATAAAATATTGTAATATTTTGTTTAGTTTATTTTTTCAAATAAATGATTTAAATAATAATAATAAAATGTGTTTCTATTTTAACATTCCTTAAAGCTAATTATTATTTGACTTTCACTCAATTTATTTATGCATATTATAAATTTCAAAACTAGTGAGTCATAAATATTCAAATTAACGTTCCTTAAAGCTAATTACATACTTTTAGTACACATAATTTATTCAAGTTAAAGAATTCCATAAATGTTATGATATTATTATTATAATTACAATAACTTAAAAATGCATCCGATTCAGATTGCAGATTCAATGGAGTAATGTCCGTGAGGAAGCGTATCTGTAGAATTAGCGATTAAATGACGTTTATCGTCATAAGAGCTAAGCCCCTTTTTATGTTGCTCGATGGAATAAACCTCATGTGCATACGAACGTATCGTTCTTTGAGTTACAAACTTTTCTACGTTTTGATCCTGTAAACATTCTAAATAATCGTCAAAGGTGATTTTATTTCGTACGATGCTAGTTACAACACCTTTAGCTTTTTTAACACATTTATCTTCTTCTCCTTCATCAGCATATTTATAAGTATACATTTTTGCTCTTAAACCGATAAAATGTGTCATTATTTTAGAATTTAATTCATCTTTCATCAGCCCTGCTATTTTCTTATTTACGCGGGGAATGTTCCATCTATTATCAAGCGGATAATCACTCGTATCGTACATATCCAAGTCTGCTTTTATGATTTCCTCGTATACATCATCGCACTTAAGATCATAAATAAACGAATCTGTATCCATATACAATAATTTACATTTTTCTTGTGGAAATTTCTTAAGCATGTATGAGTAATGGAAATCATACATGCAAACTTTGGATATGTCCAATATGGCCATCCCCGCATAAATAGGTTTATTTAATATGATTTCAGTTTTTTTTAACTCGATAGCCATGAGATTTTCAGAAAAAATGCATCTGCCATCAAAATTTGGACTTGCAATTAAATTTTTAGCGCCGTAACGTCCTTCCCATTTATTGACAAGTTTGACGTTACGATGCTTTCTCAAATTTTCCATCATTTTGCCGAAGATTGCGTTAATTAACAACTTATACAAGTTCTTCTCGAATGTGGTTGTGGCCTGAGCACGTAATAATGTATTTAGTTCTATGTATGCTTTTAAAAAGGGGGCTTGTTTAAATTGAAGTATGCGATGGATTTTAGTTAAAATTACACCATTCAAAATAGCCTGCTTTAAATTTCTATAATGAATAACGTAATTTTTTTTATTGTAAAGGGTTGTCATTAATTTGGGAAATTTAGATGTTGAGGATGATGAGGGAATATCACAAGGTTTTACGTGTTCAGGGCAAAACGGTAAATCTTTATGAAGATCATGTATATGCTGGGGATACTCCAAATCGACTTCTAAAATGTAACCAATATCCGCCTCATCAGAAATATTCATTTTTGTTAAACTTTTTTTAACATGATTTAGCACTCCTTTTTTAAATGGTATCTTGCTTGAATTCTTGAAAACCCCCATCCCGAGTTTTCTTTTTGCTTTCATTGCACTAGTTACAAGCCAAGCGTCTAATTTTTCTTTAAATTTAACGCCTTTTGATTTCACTCTTTCCCAAGCTTTATTCTCTAAAATTTGATCTGCTATATGCCTCTCTTTTAACGAAGGATTTTTCGAATAACTTATATCGTGTTCACGACACGCTTGATCTAATTTATTAATTCCTCGATCTCCTCTCTTCAACCTCTCTTCTAGCTTTGTACCGGGTCCGCAAAATTCGTAGTTTTTTAAATGTAATTCAAAAGGTAATTTATCTATTGCAGAGTTTAAAACACCTCCTCCTACTCTACAACCTACTCCAAAGGTTAACATTTATAAACTGATGATTGATTAAAACAATTTGCATATTTATTTTATTTTATTAATTAAAATATCAAAGCGAAACATTATTATCATTATTATAGTCGTATTATGTTGTGTTTTTTACAATTTCAAATGTAGGTGACGGTTTGAAAACGGATGACTGGTACGTCTGCATCCCAGTAAACATAACAGAGTTTGCCCAAGGTTGACATTTGGGTATTTCAGGCTCCAAGATTTCGGTGTATTTTCCGGGTAAGAACGTGCAAAAGTCCTCGCATGTTATCACTACAACACGTCCAAATTTTGCTTGTATGATTTTCATGCTTTCGATCGGATATTTAGCCCCTTGCTCCAAATCCTGCAGTTTCCGTGATGGTTTGAAATTATTTCCTGCCGCTTTTATTTCTGTATTTAACTTTTTCAAATCCATTTTATTACCTATAACAAAGACAAAAAGACAAAAAATAAATAAATAGAAAACAATTAAATTTTAAAAACAATTTATACTTACAAGTTCTTCGAAAATCTGATCTGCTGCTTGGTGACTGTAATAGTGTTGATTTTCAATCACAACTTTGAATGTGAACCCCTAATCGATGTTGTGAGTATTTATTTCATTTAAAAAAAACCACGTGATGAACTAGTTACCTTGCAAGTTAAATTTTAGAAAACGAAAATATTCACTTTCTCAAGAGTGACGTAATTTCAATCATTAGTATATGCACTGTAGAAAATTTTGCTTTCGAATAATAAATTCCAAAATAAATTCTTTTCTATTGTACGAAAGATACTGATTGTTGATGTGCTGATATAAAATACTCGCGAAATTTCTATTACAACTATTTATTACATTTAGAAAACCACGTGATGAGCTAATTTTAACTGGTAGTGGCATGTTTTAGAAAACGCGAACTTCTGGTAATTATACCCAAGGGGTACTCATTGCAGAAATATTTTTGAAAGCTAATTATATGGTATTTAACTTAAATTCGCGAAATCTAAATTCCTAATTTTAACATGATTCAATGTAATTAGTTACATACCCCGATTACTCATGGTAATTATACCCCCTAATTATATAGCATACTTTCTACACATGGAATCTTTGGAATTGAGATGGAATGGTGATCTATTTTAAATGATAAACATTCATATTTTTGTTCTATGAATCATAGGAATTTTACAATTTTCATAAAAGTACAAAATTTAATTAAATCAAATAAATTCGCGAAATCTAAATTCCTAATTTTAACATGATTCAATGTAATTAGTTACATAGTTCATAATTATGTGATTTCTAAATCACGCAATGTAAAAAGAAACTTTTTAAATTTTACATTCAAAAAGTTTTACGATTTAATTTAATCGCAATTTAATTAAAATACCTTTAATTAAACATTTCAATTCAAAATAATTATTTATTTAATTCAAAATAGATCACCATTCCATCTCAATTCCAAAATTTCAAACACAAGGCGAAAGTAAAGAAACAACTTAAACCTCTTAATGAACACAGTCTCGGTAGCCCTGTGGTTAAGGCGTTGGTTTAGCGACCAGAGGTATGGTCTTCGAGGCCTGGCATGCACCAGAATTTTTTTCTTTAAAAAAACCGCGAAAATAAAAGCGCGATACAAATTAATTAATTAATTTGAAAAGCGCGGATTAAAATCATTGAGATCGATAAACCGCGAATTAAAACCGCGAAATATAAAATTAAATCCGCGATTCGCGAAATTGTGATTTAATTCAAAATAAATCGCGAATTAAAACCGCGAAATCTGAAATTAAATCGCGATTCGCGGAATTAAGATTTAATTCAATTTCAATTAAATTAATCCGCGGTTTCGATTAAAAGTGGGTTAGAATCCGCTTTGCATATCTACTTTATTCAAGTAATCGTTTTGGTAATGAATCTGTTGCAAGTATAAAGAAAATTGTGACTAATACGACACCGAAAAATACAAGAAAATCGAAAAAATACCTTTGGAAGCAATTTAAAAAATTTTGTTTGAAGAAAAAATATGCGCTAAGGGTAGAACCTGATATTTATGTGTTCTGTTAGGTATAAAAATATAGTTATTTTCATTTTATTTACCTATAAAAGTATAAACTTTTAGCCTGTTTAATAGGCAGCTATTGAGTAAACGAACGCCTCAGATAACCACCGACCGGTTATTTTTAACACCTAATCCACGATGGCTAACAGGTGACATCTGGTATAAAAATGTTCCCGTAAGTAGAAACGAACTTTCTAAATGGACTGCAGAAGCTTTGATTAAAATTGGTGTGGACCCAAAAAGAGTGACAATATTAAATCATTTGCTGCGTTCCTCAGCAGTTTCTCATCTTACAAAAGTAGAGGTATAAGAACAGGAAGTTATAAAAATGACCGGACACGCGAGTGCTGGTTCGATGAAGCCTTATTTACAATTAGACGCAGAACACCATCAAAGTCTTATGGAAAAGATGAGAAACCAGCGTCAAAACTGCAATAGCTTGACCCAGTCCTCAACATCGACATCGATTTGTGAAAGTGAAGCCACTGCCAAGAATGGCACTTCAGTTATAAATAATAATTATAATAACAGTACATGTAATAATTTTAATAAATAATTTATTTTTTGGTATTTATTTGTTGTTTTTTTTTAAATAAAACTCAATTTTTGCTCTTTGTAGAGATTTCGCTCAGATTTTTGAGCTTTTCCAAGAATAAAAAAAATTATTGTTGTAGTTACCTGTGCTTTTTTGATAAGTCGAAAATGATAAGTGTTATATAGCACTTATCACTTAATTGGCTTGTGATTGGCTGAAAATTTGAAATTTAAGTCATTTCATTGGCTGCTGGGTTTAATTTGACAGACGTATGCAATAGTCAACCAAATAGGCACAGGAGATGAATCTTGGGTTCACTTTTATGATTTTAATCGAAGCAGGGGTCTATGGAGTAACATTTAAAGGGTGGTCCATCCTAAAAAAAATTGAATTTGAAGGAAGTTTCGTCTTCTGCTGGAAAAGTGATGACAACAATCTTTTGGGATTCTGAGGGAATTCTTTTAATTGATTGCAAAAATTAAGATACCACCATAACAGGCGCATACTACGCTGATAGTTTACATCGATTAATAGAAAAAATTAAATCAAAAAGGGGAGGAAAAATGGCCAAATTTAAACTTTCTGAAAAACAATGCATCTGTTCGCAAGATAAACAATTGTGATGAGTGCCGTGACGTCATGCAGTTTCGAAGAAATTGTTCATCCACCCTAAAGTACAGATTTGGCACTAAATTATTATTACCCATTTCCAAATTTGAAATAAAAACTTCATAGAAGGCATTTCGACATCGATGAATCGCATTTTACAAGCATTTTACAAGCAAAAATAAAATATTTTTTTGAAGGTTTACAAAAATTAATTTACAGAAGTAATAAATGCATTCATATTCGAGAAGATTTTATTGTACAATAAAATTATAGAAAAAAAATATTTGCGTTTCTTTCTACCCCATTCCGCGAACTTAATAATCTCCTCTCGTAGATCCAGGGTCACAGTCAAATTTTGTAACAAGTAGACGGATAGACAAATTGAAGATATCAAGAGAAACAACCAAAATGTCAGTAGGAGGAATTAGCCAGACTCAATCAATGGTAAAATCAAAATGTAACATTCGTATTCTATCCAATCACACTAATTTTACTTGTGATATGATGTGTTTAAAGTTACCTGAAATAACAGGACATATCCCAAATGAAAATTTAGACATAACACATCTAAAGATACCCGAGGACGTTCAACTAGCAGACCCTATGTTCTATAAACCTAGCGATGTTGATTTGTTAGTGGGAGCTGAACATTTCTGGGAATGGTTAAATCATGGAAAAATTACTATAAATCCAAATAATCTGGCGTCTTTCTATGGGTGAAAATGCAAATCTCTCTAACTAAAGCAAAAATTACAATAGACGTGAAAAGTGCCGTCTTTTCAGCTAACGTATCAGCTCGTTGATAACCCCTCAATTGAAGTATGAGGTTTTATGATCCTCAATCACATCCACAATTCGTGTTAAACGTATAGCCAGGATGGCCATTAATTGTGAGGCTGACTGTACCTACTATCAGCCACTGCCGCAAAGGCTTTATTAAACAGAAAAAAATTATTTTGACTTTCTCATAGTACGTACATGTAAACTTTGATTTCGGGTTTGAAGGCCTTCCCAACATGCAATTTTTTTTAAACAATTTACAAAGGCGTAAATTATAATAGTTAAAAGGTGTATCTTATCAGCCATTGTGTAAATGACTTGATTTTTGAGAAAAAAATTATTTTCGACTTTCTCATAGTACGTACCTACATGTAAACTTTGATTTCGGGTTTGAAGGCCTTCCCAACATGGAATTGTTTCGAAAAAATTCACTAAGCCGTATATTATAATACTTCAAAAGTATATCTTAGTAATAGTCGCAGATGATAACTATAACTAAATAAAATTCTAAAGGCTAAACAAAATTCATGGTAACTTCATAAAATAAATGGTAGAAATTTAGACAATTTTGGCTTTCAGGCAACATTGGTATTTTAGAATCGTTCCAAAAAAGTAAAAAAGGAGTTCAAGCAAATCTTTGGTACACCTTCATGAGTGTCTACTCAAAAATAATCAATATGATTTAAAGGGGGAGGGGAGAAAACCTCTCCCGAATTTTTTAGCAACTTTAACTTGGATTCATTATTAACCCGGGATCGCTATCGTCGTTAGCAAAACGCTAACATTTTTAAATTTTTTTAAATTATATATTCGGTGTCTTTAAAGCGGGAAATTTAACCTTCTAGATAATGCTATCTGCATGATATTGTCGTCTTAATGGAATGCCGGATGTGGAGGTGGGTGGGCGGTGAACGGCCTCCCATGCGTTTCTTTGCAGTAAGGTGATGTGAGCAAAAAACTAACAACGATAGTGATCCCGTTATGCTTTTATATTTTTATAATTGAAATCTTATAATTATTTTAGTGAAGTTTAAAATCAAATTTAAATAAAAGTGTTGACTGTGGGGTGTTTTTAACTCTTAATATATGTTTATATAAGTGGACTGTATTTTTTTTCTTTTAATATTGACTATAAGTGCTCATATTTTACATAAACTTTTTAATTATAATCAATTTATTACATTTTTACATCTTTACAATAAGGTAAGTTAGATTTTTTGGTTCATAAACTTTTGCTTATTTGAACACCCATTTTCAGTTTATTTTTATAAATTAAAATGAACCCGAAAACTGAACAAAAATTATTACAATGGTTTGAAGAGATAAGAAGTGACGAAGAAGTATTTGCTTGCTCAGATTCTTATGATTCTGACCACAATTCCGACATCCAACCTATGTCGAGTGGAAATGATGAACCAGATGACCAGATCAGCTTTTCTAATGCGATTACAAAAACACCGCCCATTGGTGCACCAGCTTTTATGGGAAAAGACGACGATACAGTTTGGTTTCATCATAATCCTTTATTGGCTAAAACTAAGACCCCTCGTCACAATATCATCACACAATTACATAGTGTAAAGAGGGTTGCTAAGGACTGCAAAACTGTGTTGGATTGTTGGAAACTTTTTTTTTCCGATGAAACAATTTTCTATATTGTTGATCGTACCAATGAAAAATTAAACCTAATGAGAATGTCTTATAAACAGCAATCGGTGTGCTCACCTACAGACTTCGAGGAAATGTATGCTTTTATAGGGGTGCTCTATTTAGCCGGAGTAAAGAAAGCGCATCATTTGAATACATCCGAGTTATGGGATACTGATGGAACCGCTCCAGATTTCTTTTTAGCAAGTATGTCCAAAGGACGTTTCCATACTCTTGTGCAAGCTATTAGATTTGACGACAGTAGTACTAGGGGAGAAAGGACAAAACAAGATAACATGGCTCATGTACGTCAAATTTTTGACAATTTCGTGCAAAAGTGCAAAGATAACTATACAATTGGGGAATATGCAACAATTGATGAAATGCTTGAACCATTTCGTGGGGGATGTAAATTCAGGCAATACATTGCTAATAAACCGGCGAAGTACGGTATTAAAATATACGCACTTTGTGGATGCAAGAACGTTTTATGTATGTAATATGGAAGTTTATGCCGGTAAACAACCAGAAGGCCCTTTCAAAACTCCAAACGACGCTAGTAGTGTAGTAAAACGTTTAATTGCGCCGATAGATAAATCGGGAAGGAACGTCACTATGAACAATTGTTTTACGTCTCTTCCTCTATTTAATGACTTACTTGTAAACCATAGATTAACAGCAGTGGGTACCCTACGCAAGAATAAACGCGAAATTCCATCTCAGCTCTTAGACGTGGAATCTAGACCGATTAAAAGTTCTATGTTTTTGTATGGAGATAAACAGGACGGAAACAATTGCCTTTTATTATCGTACATACCAAAAAAAAATAAATATGTACTGATGTTATCAACATATCATAATGATGATGCTATCGATCATTCGACCAAAGAAAGTTATAAACCGGAAGTTATAACTTTCTACAACTCAACCAAGGGAGGTGTAAATGTTGTTGATCGGTTGAAATCCGAGTATTCTGTAAGCAGAATAAGCAATCGATGGCCATTAACAATTTTTGGCACTCTACTCAATATTGCTACTATAAATAGCCAAATCATTTACAGGAGCAATACCGACCAAATTTTAACCCGCAGAGCTTATATTACATAGCTAGCTAAAAAGCTAGCATTACCACATATGATTCGTCGGGCATCTATACCAACATTTTCCCTAGTTCTTCGCCAAAAAATTCAGAATATCACCGGAGAGATAGCAAGAAGAGGAGAAGTTCCACCAGCTGTAGATGGACGCATAAGATGTTCTTATTGTTCGATAAGGAAGAACCGATTTACCAAAACTAGTTGCAGCCAGTGTAGAATACCAATTTGTAAGGAACACACAAGTGTTATTTGCGGTTATTTGTATGAAATGTAATGATAATAATAACAGTTTAGATTCTTGAGTAATTTGTTGTTATTAAAATAAATTTCAAATTATGCGTATATTAATTGAAGACATAAGTGGATAAAGGTGTTAAGTAACATTTTTTTGAAAATCGAGATTTTTGGCTGAATGATGGTGTTATGTACCCGTCTATCACATGGCTCCTTAAAAAGTTTAAAAATATAACTGTTTGATAGAAAACAGTTGTGAATGAAGGAGTCATGTACAAACTTAACGTAATTTTACAATGGATAAAGGTGTTATGGGCATATAACTCCTTTATGACATCATGCACGTGATAAAAATACATTTCTAGGAATGAAAGAAGGTGTTATATTACGTACATAACACCTTCATCAAATAATAGTACTCTGTTGTTTACATGTTAATCTCATTACTGCAGTAGTTTGTATGATGTTTTCTCTGTGATTAGTGAAACAGAAATCTTCAAATGGCTTCTAGGGGTAAACTTATGTTGGACCTGGCGTTAAAAAACAATATTTTGCAAAATATGTCAATTATTAACTCCGATAATCAAAAATTAATGCAAAACGTCGATTCTAACCTCAAAATTGATTCCTCCTTAGGTAAGTTTGTTAAAATTACATTATTCTATAGGATATATTTTAAGTATATGAAAAAACTTTAATGGCGTGTTTTTTGGTTAATTCTAAGCCAAAAGTTTCTATCAGCATAAGTTCGCAAGTATTTCGTTTTCACGATAGTTGAAGGTTGAAGATGAGGGGATTAAATTTCAAAAATTTAAGATATGAATTTCAATGTTGGTGTGTGTACATGCAAGGCAAAGAGCTATTTTGTGTTGGTGAAACTTTTTTTGAATTTACCAGGGGATCGCGCGTGGGTCGCCCTTTCACGATTTAAACCTGTAAGCAATGCGCAACTGTATTTTTGTTCAATTTTGATCGGTTATTTGAATTCCTTGATTAAAACTACAAAAAATATCCCTGGTTGTAATAAACCATTTTGATTAAAAATCGAACTAGGCACTAATAATCTATAGTTTGGTTTGTTACATTGTTAGCCAAAATGTCGCAATGTAACAAAAACTGCAAAGTACATCTTTTGTACATGTTTTAATCGAGACATTGAAAAACTTATCAAAATGATATTAGTTACTTCCTTATTCAGAATAATTATATATAGTTTGAACATTATAGATGTTCAACAACCATCGTCGTCAGGGCAGCAAGCAAAAGTTACTGCTCAATGTTGCAATGAAATAGAGGATTCAGATCAAGATTTCTCATCAGGAAGTGACGAGGTATACATTCCAATTCCTGAAGAAATGGAAATTTCTTCTGAAGATGCCGACAGCGATAATGAAGACTCTTACTACGAGGAGAGAAATATTAACAGAAAAAAAGTAGTAGAAGTCAGGAGAAAAGTGTTTGGAAACAATACAAATATGGACACAGTCAATAATAGTCTTCAATTACAAGTTAAAAAAAAAATATTTGAGCCGAAGGAAAAAGTTTCTAGAAAAAGAATGAGAAATCCTAAATGCTGGAAACGTAATAAGGCCGCAGTTGCTAGACAGCAGGGTAAAAGTTATATATCACAAAGTGGCAAGGTTATCCCAGAAAAATCTGTAAAAATGGATAATTTATGTCCAGAAAATTGTAAACTAAAATGTAACCAAAATTTTGACGATCAGGCAAGAATCAATATTCTGGAGAAATATCACAAACTAGATCAGAATTCAAAGAATGTCCTCTTATTTAAAAATATTATTATTCAAGATGTTAAGCGCCATCGAGTCGGAGCGATAAAGAAAAAAAGTTATTCTTTCAAATATATTATTTCTTACAATAAGAAGCACATTCCTTGCTGTAAACGAGCTTTATGCTCATTATATCAGTTCAGTCATAAAAAAGTTGAGTTAATTCAGCTGAAACTAAAGGCTGGGGAGTCTGCTCCTACTCCAGATAAAAGAGGCAGGCATTCAAACAGGCCCCACAAAATACCAGATGCTGTATTTGAGAAAGTAGTAAGTCATATCAAGAAGTTTCCTGCTGAGAGTTCACACTATTCTCGAAATAAAAATGTTCATAAATTATTTTTGTCGCCTTTATTAAACGTTTGTAAAATGCACAAACTCTACATCGAAGAATGCCAAATGGAGAAACTTTCCTCAACTTTTTTTATAAAACAGTGCTCATATAGAGCAATATTTGAAAAACAATTTAATTTATCTTTTGGGGTACCGAAGAGCGATACATGCTCAACCTGTGATGCCGGAAACCATACCGAAGAACATGAAGAAAATTACAAAGCAGCTTTTGAACAACAAAAGCGTGACAGAGTAAAAGCCTTAGAAGATAGTAAAGTTTGTTACCTCACTGTAGATCTCCAGCAAACCATGCCTTTGCCAAAACTAAGTACATCTAAAGCATTTTATCTGAGGCAGATGTGGTTTTACAATCTAGGTGTACATACCATAAGGGAGACTGGAGACAAAACTTTTTTTTTCACATGGACGGAGGATATGGCCAACCGAGGAAGTTTAGAAATTGCTAGCTGCTTACACACTTTCTGTCAAATTTACAACGAATATTTTAGAGAAAAGATTGATCATATTATAATATGGTCCGATTCTTGTGCGGGACAAAACAAGAACTTCAATGTCATCGCACTTTACCAGTTATTGATTTTAAAAGGAGTTTTTAAAATAATCGATCATAAATTTCCGGAGGTCGGCCATTCGTATCTAGATTGGGACAGGGATTTTGGGAGAGTGGAGAAAATTATAAGAAAGCACGAAAACATATATGTTCCAGAGCAGTATCGAGAAATTTTAAGAGCTCCTAAAGGAGCAGTTGTTGTTGATATGAGTAATCGGTTTAAGGATATCAATGAAATACCCACCAAACTAAATTTGTATAATAGAAAAAAGAACGTCAACAACGAAAAAGTATCTTTTCGCGATGGCGTGAAGTGGATACGTGTAGACACCTATGGGTGCTATTATTATAAAACATGTTTGGATGAAATGACACCGTTTCACAAAGTTGACGTTTTAAAAAAAAGAACACAAGACACAAATCCTGACAATATTGTCTTAACTGTTTTTCACGAAAACAGAGGCACTTTAAGTGCTGAAAAACTAGGAAACCTAAGAGAACAGTTACCGTTTATCAAGGAAGAATACAAGCCGTATTATCATAATATAATTAATAATAATCAACCAGTGGTCTAAAAATAACATTACTTTCCAATTTTGTAACTTTTATATTGTTAATAAAACATGTTAATTTTTTTTCTAAATAACATTAATTTCAAATGTAACTTTTATATTGTTAATAAAACATGTTCAGTTTCTTACCACTTTTAAGTAACTAATTTAATTAATTTCAGAAAAAGTTATGGTGGATAAAAGTGTTATGTACATAAATTGTTAAAAATTTTCGAAAATAATAACAACTGGCATCTTTAATTATTTGTCTCAGAAAAGTACAACAAAAATCAACATTATGGAAAACTATGAACAGTGTAGTCGTAATAACAAAAAAGTTCTTGTTGAAAAACTTTGAAGGCAAATTACTCATTAATGTATTTTTGTTACATAACACCTTCATCCACTTATGTCTTCAATTATTGCACTATCTATGATTATTAAGGATGAAGTTTTTTTTTTTTAATTTTTTTAATTGGAAATAATCATTTTAATTTAAAAAGTGTTATCTTTATATTATTCAACATTGTAGACTGTCATATTTTACTGTTAACCTTTTGTAATTTTAATTTTCGTTATTAAACTAATTGCATTTCTTATCTATGTTTTTTTTTCGATTCTCAAATTCGGTTTCATACATAGAGACAAAGATGAAACTTGAAGATAATGCATTAAAAAATTGATTTTTTTTGTAAAAACACGCAAGAACCCCTCCGAAAATATATTCTGGGTGCGCCGCTGTGGTGAGGTAATAGTATATTAAAAAGCAAGTATCATTAGGCACCATCTTAACGTATGAGTCCAAAGTTTAGAAAACAAGCGCGCGTTTTCTAATGGGACGAATGCGTTAAGGGCCTAATGAAACGTGTTTTTTATACTATTTTTTCTATTTCGCTGCATTATTTTATAAAAATGGTATTAAAATTACGTCAAAATATAGTTTTTGGGATTTTGATGCGCAAATTTATTTATGTTGGCAGTACTTATTCTAAAGTTTGACGTTCGTGTTTGAAAGTTAGTCTAATCTGTCCAATGAAATTAATTTTACAAAATTAATGGCTTGCGCTAAAATATATAGCTTGAAAAAATTTGCATAATGCATATCTACCTCCTTAAAATAAAAAATCAGAAAAAAACATTACATAAATATAAGAAAATTAGATTACAAATTACAAAAGATAGGATTTCAAATTAACAGCGATTCTATTGCCATCTAGCGCCAAAACTCATGTACTACTTTCGTTCTGTATTTAAGCTTTAACCTAAATTCAGAACGTACGTTCTGTATTTAGTCTATAGTTTAAATTCAGAACGAAAGTTCTGTATTTAGAAGCACCGTTAATTTTATAACTGTCAAATATAATTCATCTGTCAACATGCAGTGCTGCACATTGTAAAAAATTCCCTAGAAACAGTGCTGTTATAGACTCTATAAGCGTACTATTATGACGTCACATTAGTGTATTATGCCACCATTCTTTTAAACGAACACTCGTTTTTTTGAAAAAAATAGCAGTTAGAATTAAAATTTTTAAAAATTTTCTTTTTTTTTATTACTATCCATCATAAAACTGACCTAATTAAACAAAAAAATAAAAAATTTTCATTTCGGCCGTACCTGGGTTAAAAGAAAACTGCCCACTTGAACTTGAACTTGAAACACCATGTATGAAAAATCGAAAATGCACAATACAGTTATTTAAAAAAAAACACTTCTTCACATCTCACATTAGGTTTTATTTGGTTTTATCACAATGGTTTTATGTAGTAATTTGAGCGTAAACAGTTTTCTTCGTTACATATCTCGAAGTTTATCATTTACGTTATCGTGAAGCACCTGCGCGGCTTGGCTTGTACGAGACCGAAATAGTCACTTATTTTAATTTTTCATTTTTAAAAAGGAATTATTTAAAATTATAAAATATTAAATAATTATGTAGATAATAATTATGACAATTTTATTTTTCATTTATTTAGATCGAGAAAATAAATCGAAAATTCTACAAGGTGATTCAAGATTTGCTAATTTGCTCTTAATTTGCGCTTATTGGAAACTATTACTGAACACAGAAAACTTAAAAAAAAATTTTCTTTATCTAAGTTTTGATATTTAAAAAAAATATCTTCTATGCTACATTTGGAAGAAAATTGAAAATTATGATGAAAACAATGCAACAGTCCTTACCCTGATCGGCATCGTTATTGATTCAATTATTAAAAATCACAAAGTATCAGAAAAAGGTCCAAACGACCTTAAAATAAAATTCGGCTCTTTATATCGACTTCACTCTCAAAATTGAAGATGGATTTTACGTTTTACTTCTACCTCGGACGGACATAAAACGTGGTTTGGTTAAACGCTAACTTGAAGTAGGCTAATAAATTTCTAGATTTCCAATGGAGATTTTCCAAGACAAAAGTTCGACGTGTTTATCTGTTTATTGTACTTAATAAAGAAGCAATACAAAAACTATTTACAGAAAATATGCAAAAATAATTTAATAGAATTTTATACAATCACAATTTTACTTAATAATTATCATTTGTTTCTTCACCACCATCCACCTAAAAAATAAAAAGGGTTATTAAAAATATACTAAAAGTGATTTAATACATTACCACCTCCTCCTCCCGATTTCCAGCCGCCGCCGCCGCCGTATCCACCACCTCCACCTCCGCCAAAACCTCCTTTCCATCCTCCACCACCACCTCCTAATCCTCCTTTCCATCCACCACCTCCTCCTCCTCCTGATATGATTTTGATGATTTTTACTGATCCGCCATTTCCACCACTCCATCCACCTCCTCCACTTTTCCAACCTCCTCCTCCACCACTTTTCCAACCACCGCCGCCTCCGCCGTATCCTCCACCTCCGCCAAATCCTCCTTTCCATCCGCTACCACCTCCTAGACCTCCCAAATCCCATCCACCTCCTCCTCCTCCTAAATTCCAACCACCGCCTCCTCCTCCTAAGTTCCATCCTCCGCCCCCTCCTCCTAAATTCCATCCACCGCCTCCTCCTCCGCTTTTCCAACCACCGCCTCCTCCTCCTCCTCCGTAGCCGCCACCGCCTCCCAAATTCCAGCCACCCCCGCCTCCATATCCACCTCCGCCTCCACCTCCTCCTAGGTAGCCAGCTGTAATAAAAAAATTATTTTAATAACAAAAAAAAAATAATTTACAACGATCTTGTGTAACTTTACGATGAGAAAGTAAGTAGCTTAATTTTCGTCTTATTTAAAATTTTTTAACAATTTTTATAATAGTTACAATAAACTTAAGTAAAACCATTCACTTTGTAATAATTTAACAACAAGCACTTGCCTTTAGCTGAAGCAACGACCGACACTACAACAAGAAGCACAATGGCCTAAAACAAATTAAAAGATTTTTTTAAATACGCAGATGGATGATAAAAGATGTTTCTAATTACCTTCATCTTTATGGCAAATAAACAAATGATAAACTATAAACTAACCTGAAGATCATTTTACTTTTATACTAAACTTAAACCTTGGCCCCCCTTTCGATGTAAAACATATTTTGTCCCCTAACATGCAAAAATTAACATCCCCTCTTAGAACTGTCATCATTTATTATTACGAAAATTGCAAGACCAGAAATTGTGCAAACCTTTTATTAACTACAGTTATAAAAGAAAATCATAATATTTATATTGTTGTGTAAAATTAAAATTTGAGTCCAAAATTGTAAAAAATGAAAGATTTTCAGATTCAATCTGAAAAGTGTTTTGAAGAAAATTCAAAATTTCTATTGAAATGTCCACTCCAAACCCTCAGTTGCCTGACGCTTCAAGGATTTACAACCTTCCTCATCTCCACCTTGATAGAGTTGGTGGTGGATGATTTAGCCCATCTAAAGTCCCACGCTATAATTGACATTGATTTATCAATTAAATAACCAAATATCCTGCTTTTGAGAGCGAAGAAAAATAAATTGTGGTTTAAATTATGTGAGGTGTGAGTAAATATACTTGAAAAGGTCAAAATTTTGCAATCAAATAATTTTAGTTATATTAGTCTTCAATTATTATAAATTAAATTATATACTTATGTGTAATAGTAGGTTGTTGGTGTTTCAAAACGAGGCCAAAAGAGCATAAATAAGTCGAATTTTAGAAGATGCAGAAGAAAATGTAACAATAGAAATAGAGGGTTATGAGAAGCGTTCGTTTGGTAACTTTATTTTTGAATGTATTAATTACAATTATTATGAAAGGCTAAAATTTTGATATTTAATAACGAGTTAGTTGCACTTCATCAAAATAAATTATTGTAATCGCCAGTAATCACTAATTAAACAATGACAATCCTTAAGAATAGGAGCCCAATGTTCTGGTTAATGTTACAATTACAATTTACTTTCTCTAAAATATATCGAATCTTATGCAATTGTTGTAATAGTAAATTAATTTTTAATGTAAAGGATAACAAAATTATATTAATCAATCATACAACCATTGCATTTTTTGTACAATAAACTGGGTTAACTCTTTGGGTTGGCTCTTTGTTTTTTCGCCTTAAGACTATTTGGATGAGGTTGAGGTGTGGTTTAATAAAGCATCCCAAAGGTATTTTAATTAAGATACCACATAGTAAATACAGGACAAGCTGTAGAAAATACTATGTAAAAGTTTTATTTCCAACTATTTACCAGGTCGGGTCATTAGGCGGAGAAAATACATCTGAAAACGGATATCTCATTTTTTGTGAAGGGATAGTTTTGATTTTAAGAAAATTAGATCATGAAAGCGCGCGACGCGGGCTACCTTCGTTCTGTCTGCTTATGCTTCTTCTATCTCTAAATATCATCTGTCAATCTCATCTGTGGATCGCTTCTGTCATTTAACTGTCAATCTCCTATGTCATCTCATCTGTCAATCTCATTTGTCATCTCATTGTGTGTGTCAGTCTCATCTGTCAATGGATTTTGATTTTAAGAAATTTTGATCATGATCGCGCGCGACGCGCGCTACTTTCTTTCTGTCTCCTTATGCCTCTTCTATCTCTAAATATCATCTCTCAATTACATCTGTCAATCTCTTCTGTTAATTATATCTCATCTGTCGATCGCATCTTGACAGATGCGATCTCACGGTCAATCTCCTGTGTCATCTCATCTCATTTGTCAATCTCATATATTATCTCATTGTATGTGTCAGTCTCATCCGTCAATCTTATCTGCCAATTGATATTGATTTTAGAAAATTAGATCATGAACACACGCAACGCGCGCTATTTTCTTTCTGTCTGCTTATGCCTCTTCTATTGCTAAATATCATCTGTCAATTACCTGCCAATCTCATCTGTTGATTTATCTCGATCGCTTCTGTCATCTAAAGGTCAATCTTCTACGTCATCTCATTTTATCTATCATCTTATTGTATGTGCCAGTCTCATCTGTCAATAGATTTTGATTTTAAGAAATTTAGATTATGAACGCGCGCTACGCGCGCTACTTTCTTTCTGTCTGCTTATGCCTCTTCTATCTCTAAATATATCTCTCAATTACATCTGTCAATCTCTTCTGTTAATTAAATCTCATCTGTCGATCGCTTCTGTCATATAACGGTCAATCTCATATGTCATCTCATCTCATCTGTCAATCTCATATATCATCTCATTGTATGTGTCAGTCTCATCCGTCAATCTCTCTCTATCTCTGAATATCAACTGTCAATTACATCTGTCAATCTCTTCTGTTAATTCATCTCATCTGTCGATCGCTTCTGTCATCTAACGGTCAATCTCATATGTCATCTCATCTGTCATCTCATTGTATGTGTCAGTCTCATTCTCATCTGTCAATCTCATCTGTCAATGGATTTTGATTTTAAGAAAATTAGATCAAGAACGCGTGCAACGCGCGCTACCTTCTTTCTGTCTGCTTACGCCTCTTCTATCTCTAAATATCATCTGTCAATTACATCTGTCAATCTCATCTGTTGATTCATCTTATCTGTCGATCGCTTCTGTTATCTATCTGACAATCTCCTATCTCATCTCATTGTATGTGTCAGTCTCATCTGTCAATGGATTTTGATTTTAAGAAAATTAGATCAAGAACGCGCGCAACGCGCTCTTCCTTCTTTCTGTCTACTTATGCTTCTTCTATCTCTAAATATGATCTTTCAATTACATCTGTCAATCTCCTCTGTTGATTCATCTCGATCGTTTCTGTCATCTAACGGTTAATCCCCTATTTCATCTCATCTCATCTGTCAATCTCATATATCATCTCATGTCAGTCTCATCTGTCAACCTTATTTGTCACTCATCTTATCTGTCACTTATTCTATATGTCACTCATCCTATCTGCGAAACTCATCTGTGAGATGAAATCATATATGAAATGACAGATTTGATAACAGGTTTAATGACAGATGAGATGACAGATGGAATGGAAGATGAAATGACAGATGATATGGCAGATGGGATGACAAGTGGGTTGACAGATGGATTGACACATGGGGTGAAATGACTTCCCTGGCATTTGAAATTACAGAAGAAATAATATGTAGCATGACAGATTACCCTCCCCCCTTCCTGTGGCGACATTAACATTTTACATAATGTAGTAATTATGGTGACATATTACTCCCAATTCCCATATCTCTAAAAAAATCTCAGAAATGACATATGGGATGACATCAGGGTTAACAGATGGAATGATAGATAACTTCACTAGGAAACAGGAAAATAGGAAATAGGTATACCCTGAACAGATTTAATTGAACAAAATGAACGAAAATGCAAAAATAACATTTTTAAGATTTATGGTCGATTATGGTACTTAGAGCTTGTTAAGTAACTACCTGCTTTGAAAGTTTGAAGAGACACAAATGGTTGGTTTTAAGCACGTAGTTATTAACAAGCTCTAAGTACCATAATCGACCATAAATCTTAAAAATGTTATTTTTGCATTTTCGTTCATTTTGTTCAATTAAATCAGGGTATACTTCTTTTCGAGATGCTATGAACTACAAAATATAAAATTTTCAGAAGATATTACTGAAACTTGTTTTCCATAATGCTTACACAAGACTCTTTAAAATTAATGTACGAAGAAGGAAATAATTTTTGTGCACTACATATTGTAAAAATATCTTATTTGTCGTGAATTATGTATTGTGGTATTGTTAAAAAATTTAAATTCAGACTGTCAAGTTGTAAAAGAAACTTTAAAAGCATTTCTACACACTATAGTTAATTGCCTTCCTGTGAGATTTATTATGCAGACGCAATTTCTTAATGCACATTTAATAGGTGTATGAATTTAACCCAAATTAATTATACCAGGACCGGCTTTATGACCTATGAACGCCCTTCACACTAAAAAGTTGAATTAAACCCAACTTTCATTGAAAAGCTCTTATAGAAAAAGGTTTATATGACAGTTTTAACAATTTTATACAAAGGGGTGGGAGTATTTTTTTCAATTAACATTAATTTGCTATAATTTCATTCCAAGTATTTAATTATTCCTGACCTCAGGAGAGCTTCCGTCCCGTCACTAAATCGACTTCTTGTAGTGTACTTCTTGATGGGGTGTTTCTTTTAAGAAGGTTAGTAAAAGTTTCAAACTTGAAGTTTCCTCCATCGTAAGTATGTGTAATTATTAATTTGCATATTATTTAGTAAAAAAAATTAAATTGTTTTTTCAACGCAAAAGAATTACTGTGAATTGGCGCGTCCTAAATGTTTGATGATCTTGAACGATTTATCATAATAAATCTCCTGGGTAATTATAGAATTTGACAATAATATGAGTGACCATGAACGTAATGCTTAACCTGAACTGGAAAGAAGCAAAAGAGTATGTAACAATTTGTTAAAGTTTAAGTTTAATCGTTTCTTAATTTAACACATTTATGTGTAATCATTTTTACTTTGACATTCAAAACATGATTTGTTTTGTTGCTATTTAATTTATGTTTTAGTTTATAGATAATTTCGAAATACGTTATTACTAATATTGTAATACGTCTTTATTATTATTATTTGGTATGTGAAAGATCCTGCAAATTTCTTACAAAACGTTAACCAGTTGATTCACTATTTTGAATTTTGTTCCTGTTCTGTGGGGACACCCTGTATTATTTTATAGTCTCGTATAGCCTCCTCCTTCATTTTTGTTACTATCTCTACATCCATATACAGTATAGGTACACTTCTTCAAAGCAGTTAAGCCTGCTAGCTCGTCTATGGGTCTATCTATGTTATTGGGGATCACTGATCACCCTACTGGGCCCTAATTCTCGACCATTCGTATAAGAGAAAATTCGTGTATGAAGTCAATAACAAAATGGAAGCACAGGGGGTTTCTACGTGTTTTTCCATCGCTAATGACGTCATAAACGAATGTTCGCTTTATCACGGAGGATCGGGAATTAGAACCCTGGTCTACTAAATCAGTAGTTCTTAAACCCATTTCATTAGGTTTGTCTGAAAAGATCACTGGTGAATGCTTTGGACTTTATCTCCTTCTCTCTTTCAAGAATTCAATTAGTCTAAGCCAAGATGTAAGTATAGGTAGATACAGAAAGGTACATTGTCACATCAATGGAGACATCGAATTTCTTATCATGAAATAGCGCTTTCAAAGTGTTAAAGGTTGAAAAAATTTTCTTCACACTAACTAAAAAAATAAGGAAAAAATTTATTAAAATAATCTTGTAGGAAATTTCATAAGCTTTCATTTTGCTAAGAATAATTTTTTCTCTAGGATCCATCGTTTTAAAGATATTAGCAAAAACCCCAAAACAGGACATTTTCACTTCCTTCCTCTAAGAACTAAGAACGGGCACTTTTGCCCTGCTGGCACCACTCAAAGAACTGTTCATAAGGTTTTACAAGTTTTAAGTTTTGTGCTGCCTGATCACCAATTTGCTTCAATTTGGCCATGTAAAATATTTCCAGCATTAAACCAACTCGATTGCATTCTGCTCGCCGTCTTCTTCAGCGGAGGCATTTACTCGAGTGTCATAATCATAAATCATAAAAAATTAGGAAACTCGTCGCAAAATAAATTTATAAACAAACCTTGATAAATTTAAATACTCACTTAAATATAATTTTTTGCACGATAGAACGATATCACTTAGTTACCGCGTTTGTTGGCAGATCGGTAAGTATGTTTTACTGGTAACTCATATAAACAAAACAGTAAGTAATTTACTTACCGTTCTAGAACGGTAAGTAAAAAAATAAAAAATAGTCATTTAAAAACGATATAATTCAAAAAACATTAAATAATAATAAATAAGACTTCGAACCAAAAACAGAAAAATCAGGGTGATCATATTCAGGCCCATCTTTTGGGAGTAAGTTATTTGAGTGCTAGCGAACACGAAAATCTGATTGGCTGCTCAAAGCACTGGCTCTCAAATAACTAATTCCCAAAAGATGGGCCTGAATACGATAATCCTGATTTTTCTGTTATGGGATAACATAACAGACTAGTCCCGGCTACTATTTCACATTGAAATTGAACGTACAATTACTACAACTACTAAAAGTAATAACGCTACTTTGTGCGGCACTTGGATTTAGAGAAACTGCTACTGAATTCAACGTTTGTCTCACCTCGGCGCTACCTTGTTCTGTATTTAAAATTTTTTTAGCAAAGTCAATTTTGTTTTCAAGCGAATCTTCAACGTAACTCTCTGCTACGGTGGACGATCTCCACCCACCATGCCTCTTCAGTCCTAATACGTCTACTCCTTTATTCGCTAAAAAGGTCGCCGAAGTGCGCCTAAAGGAATGACCGGTGTAAGTATTGGAGTGTTGTAATTTTAGAAAATTTGCGATTTTTGACGGCCAACTTCCAATAATCCCTTTGCCTATTACTTGATTGCTACACTTCCCCTTATGATATTTCAAAAATAAGTGCTGACTCTTTGCATTTTGTGGGCGTAGCCTGAAGTATTTTCTACATATTTCCAGGTAGTTAATATCATTATCTTTGTCAATTACCGTAAATGTTCGCTGGATGTTGGTCTTCGTGTTGGGAATTTTCACGATCAAAAATGATTCTCGATCTTCTATGTCTTGCACGCACATATTATACAATTCTTCTCTCCTACACGCGCCTGATATACCTAATATCATTCCCACCTAAAAATGAAAACAAAAATTCTTATCTTATAAATCACAATAATATAGATAAATGTAAAAATACCTTAAGAGTTAAAAATTCATCATCCGGAGCTTCTTTCAAAAAGTTCGTCATACCTTCCTTAGTGAAAATGTCCGATTTTTTTGGCTTGTGTCCAACATTTTTCCTTTTAAGGAATGCTATCAAGGTTGTGAACTTGGATATATCAATTCCATTATTTAGAAAAATTGTACTTTTGAGCATCGAATATTCAGCCCAAAGACTTCCAGGTGACTTCAACTTTTCATTTCGTCGTACAAAATAAGCCAGCAAAATTTTTTCGTTAATTTGTAGATTTTTATCCTCACACCAGCTTTTAAAGATTTTGTATACATTCTCATAACGAATTCTCGACTTTTCAGGAACAATAGAGGAGCAACCAATATTCCAAGCTTCTTCTATTTCACTGTCCACACTTTTTAAATCACTCATTTTTTTTCGTTTTTATGCAGCAAAATATTAGAATTTTTTACTTCAAAAAGCGGAGACAATTTGTTAGTAAATAACACTATGGTAACACCTTCAAATATTTTTATAAAGCCATCTAAAAAATTATGTTGCACAAAAATTAAAACATAATTTTTGACATTTTCATTTTTATGATTAAGGAAAAGTTTCTATCGTGCAAAAAACGTTGTAAGCATCACAAACGTTAAGGGTTTACTGGTCTCAGACAAAATTGGGGACTGCGCTTCGCTTAGTCCCCAAACATTTTGTCTTTGACCAGTAAACTGCCCTTACCGTTTTTTATACTTAAATTACTATTGATGAAATATAATTTTTATAACGATCCTTTAAAAAACATCAAAGAAAGAAGCATTTATAAGTAATAATTAAGTATGTAATTAAATTTCATCTCTTACAAAAGTATTGATTAGTTATTTAATAAACTCGACGTTATAAAATTTTGTGTTAATCTTTTAATCATTGTGATTTTAATAATTTATAATGCATTTTAATATGATTTTAATCTTATTTTTTAATTTAAATAAGAGTCCTTGAAGAATGCTAATTATTGTTACGCTATGAAGAAATAATTGCTTTTGAATAGAAAAAATTAAATTGAACACAATTTTAAAAATGTTACTTTATAAGTAAATTAATTAAATAAGAGCGAGAGAGGTATGTGCTGAGTGCTCTAGCTTTGGAAGTTTTAAAAGGTCGTCGTACTCAAGTAACTTACGAAGTGAACGCTGTCGAAATCATAGCAATAGTCAAGTCCTGAACTGCAATCTTTGTAGTACACCATGCTGGTGGAAGGTACAGATTCCCAACAATCTTTTCAAGATCTCAAATGCTTTTATGGGGAGCCCCTTATAGAGTAGAATTCGAGCTTTTTGATCAGGATGTCGATGATCAGAATTAAAAAGTTCTATGTACTACGTAATTGTGAAACCTAAGCCATATAACAAGAAAAACTCTTCCAAGGTACACCGTTTGGACTTGTTCCACGAGGGTGGGCTTATCAGAAGTCAAAAACTGTTTATCAGTTCTGAAGAGCCGACCGCATACCTTAACTTCAAAACTCTAATACCAGGAGGGTATTATTCTTAGTCTGGTATACTCCCTTATGATATGTCTGACAAGGACGACCCTGGCATAGCTCTAAGGGTCGTTAGGACACCATCTGCAGGTAAAAGCTTAGGTAATCGTGAAACCTACGCTATATAAAAACAAAAACTTTTCTAAAGTACGCTTTTGTTCCACGAAACTGGGCTTATCAGAAGTAAAGAACTGCAGGCTACTTGTTTACGTTAGTTATAGTCATTTTTTTTCTGCCTGGGAGACCTGATACAGGCCCCAAAACTTAAGCCAAGCGGTCATTTGTGTATCCAGATGGGTTATAGATCCATCCTTAGTCCCGTTTCTAGACTACAGGGATGGACATTTAGTGTTCTGAGTCTTAGGGCTATTTGACATGGACTAAATATCATACTAACTGTTAGTAGCTGAATCAACTCAAAGAGCAAACGCAAGGGAATCTAAGCTTTAAGGTCGTGCGTAGAAAGTTCGAACCACGACCGTGCATGACGTTAAAGCTTAGATTCCCGTGCTTTTGCTTCTTGAGTTGATTCAGTTACTAACAGTTAGTATGGTATTTTGCCCATGTCAAATAGCCCTTAAGTACCGCAAAAGCAGGGTCTGGCATAAAATATGTTGGGAGGACTCGTCTTCTTCCCCACAACCTTTACTTCTAGGGTCATCACAGACTCAAATAGTATCTATGTAGCTTTTATTTAAGAGACAGTGACCAGTTAGTAGACCTGTCACCATCCTCAGTTCAATTCAATTAGGGTAGCTGGAACACTTTAAACTTAAACGTTCGAAATTTGTATTTTCCCAACCATTGTTGTTTAGAGAGGCCCAAAGAAAGAAACAGAAAAAAGCAGAGAAAAGAGGAGAGTGTGCACTAATTCTCAAAATAGAAAACAGAACTCACAAACGCCACCACCCGAGAACAAAAAAATTGCTTCGATCGTCGCCGTTATAAAGGATTTTTATTTCTAAATCCACACTGGGATGATGGCTGTTGTCAAACAAGCCATCTTCCTCCAGATATTCAACTAATCGATTTCTGTTTGCAACTTCAAAGATTTTGATAGAACACACAGGTTTATTATTTCCAAGTTTGTCCAGGTCCCCTTTTTTATAACTGGACACAACTTTGAAAATTTTTAACGCGAAAATCTATACAACGTTCCATACCGTTTATTTACCCTATTATATAAAACAGTATTCCCATAACTACGTTAGGTAACCCCACCAACCCTAACAATCTTCCGTCATCACTAAAAGTCAAAATTCTAAGTCTCTTTCCAACTACAAAAACACAAAAATTATTAAACGAACTTAAAAATTAAAATAACCTTACGTTGAGAATGTACACATTTAGAACCTTAATCTTGAATAATAGTTTATGGAATCTGCTCATATTAAACACCTTCAAATACAACTCGTGCCTAGTTACTGCAATAAGAAATTTTCGTCTAGGATTTTAACAAAGTATGGAAAACGTGGTCATTCAAAATGATGCATTTCAGGTATATAAAATCAAACAAAAATTACAATTTTACAATTTTCATTAACTAATAGGTTGCAATCGATTGTAAAGGATATAAACCACAAGAAATAAGATGTAACGTAACTTTCGATAAAGTAGAATTGATAGCAGAAAAGCAAAATTGCGTCCAACAACAAACTGAAATAACTCAAAGATGTACGTCGATAAATAGTTCTTACACTCTTCCTCGTCCGGTTAATCCAAATTTTGCTAACTGTCAGCTATGGGATGATGGAGTTGTGCTAGTTTCAGTTCCTTGGTTAATATAAGTCTTTGATGTTTTAATGTTTGTTTAATAAAAAATTTAATCAAATAGTGCTTCATTTGAAATTTGCTCAGAGGGAGGCAAATAGCAAACGGCTATTTATATAGTCATTCTTATTCCCAATGCTTATTCCTATCACTTTCTTCAGAGGGAATCATCTGCCACTAGAATACACCCCTTAACCTAGTAACCAAGACAACTTTTCACTGACTCTTCACTGTAAGAGTCAAATATCTGTCATCTATGGTAAAAGTCAGTCAAAATTTGAAGTAAAAAATATTTAAATGAGTGTAAAAAAGAATAAATCAAATAAATGTAATATCGTCACCCCTTCGATTCCAGTTTGTCTTTGTGGAAAATTGTTAGAAGATCCAAATTTTAGTGATATTGTCCCCACTTTATGTAATATAGATTAAAAATAACCTTAAAAATTTAATTCCATAAAATTATTGTAGCAGAGAAATGGATGTCCGTTTTACAATGTTGTACACGTGTCCCAGAGTGTCCGTGTGGAAAAACACTAATGGATAGCACGAGTTTTCAAGACGATAAATTTCAAGTTACTTAACAAACAAGACTACATTACAATAATTATTTATTAAGTGTAAATTCGTAGGTCCTTGTCGATTGTGCAGGATTTGGTCCATGCGAACTAGTGTGTAATGTGCTGATCGATAAAATTGAATTGTTCGGAGAAAGTACTAATTGTGGAAGATCGATAAAAATGATACGCCGTTATGAACTTCCTGATTCTGTTGATCCTAAATTAGCTACGTTTCATTTAACAGCTGATGGAATTGCAGTAATTTCAGCTCCTTGGTTACCTTAAATCATCTGCAAAAGAATTAGAAAAAAAATTTATAACAAACCTTAAAGTGTAGACTTATAAAATAAATAAAAATAGCTTAACAATATTGCAGTAGTATAAATTAATTTAATACTAAAGGCAAAACAGATTTCCTTCTTGGTCCGTCAGCCAGAGTATGGGGTCTCTCAATTTTACAAGATTATCCATGAAGCGCATGAAACGTGCGCTTATACGGGCTCGGTGTTGAGAAGGACCCGAAGGAAAGGAAAACCGGTTGTATTTTTTTGTGCATTTCTTTAAAAGTTTATTGTTTAAAATTTTCATTAATGTATTTCATTTATAAGATATCAAATTAAATTTTAATAAAAAAAAATATGAAATTATATTTGACGGACAGAAAAAAGTTCTTCGTATGGCCACATCCGTTGCTTACAAGATTAAAATTTTTTTTTTAAAATGGGCTTTGTCCGTGATCGAACCTAGGACTTCTGCGTGTAAGCAGAATTTTCAGTCTTAAATATTAATTTCATTTTTTTTAAATATGGCATAAATTGAAGTCCAAAATATACATTGTTTTATATGTTCAGAAAGAAAATTTTACGAGCTTTCAAAATAAAAAAATATACAGGGTGTTTCATTTAAATTAAGAAATTTGACACCATTTCCGGTTAAACCGGAAGTCCAAATATAAAGTATTTGATATCGTGTAATAGCTAATTTTACGATCTTTCAAAATATTGAAAAATATACAGGGTGTTTTTAAAAATTTTGATATTTTTGTAATTTCCGGTTTAACCGGAAGCGGTTTGGTTATCGAAAATAGTGTCAAATAATAGATATTCATGAGATTGATATAAATATCTAATTTCAAGTTTTCATTTTTATTACAAAAGAAATTTGAGATTATTGAAATTTTGACATTCAAAAAATCATAACTCGGAATCCGCATTATACAAGGCTTTAAAAATATAAAGTTAGATAGAGAATTACATTTTCTATAACATACACGAATGTGTATAATTCCACCGTGCCAGTTTTTGAGAAAATCAATTTTAAAATTTTGATCGTTGTTGGTCTCATAATTCATAAAAGTAGGCAATTTAAACAATCGACTTGGTTAGGGCGAAAGCCCTATATTTTGGCTGTACAATGCCATTTCAAAATTTTTATAATAATGATTACCGGCCAAGTTATAAGAGAAAAACCACAAAATGAGATAACCGTTCTATTGGCAAAAATGTGGTTTCATACATTAAAATTCTTTTCAGGCGAGTATCTCAAAAACTAAAAGAATAGGAAAAAAATTAATACAAACAAACTTGTAGGAAATTTTATAAGCTTTCATTTTGCTAAGAATAATTTTTTCCATAGGATCCACCGTTTTTGAGATATAAGCGAAAACCCCCAAAACAGTACCTCCTCACCCCTCCGCCCCTTAGCAATGTAGCTAAGGCCGGGGACTTTTAAGTATTTTAATTTTTTACCCCTTAACTAATCCAAATACACTTCTGAAAAAAAAATTCACCCCTCTATCATGTTCTCTAGGTATAGCACCTTCGTTGATTAAAACTAGAGTATAAATTAACATTTGTTTTGAGGACTGCACTGTATTTTTCGAAAATAATTAGCACCTCAGGTCCCAACGTTCGTTGATCCGGTCCTGTGCATAACCATAGACGAAATAAATATCGATATTTATTTCGTCTATGGCATAACGTAGAAGTATCGACTGTTCAATGCTGGAGTCACCATAGATTGCTTTTGCCAATGTGGAACGATTACAGATTCTGAAATTGCAATTTCCATGTCTTTGTGGAAAATGAGAGGTACATGAAATCTATTTTTTGAGAAGGATTTAGAAATTATTTTTAGGGTTGCGTTTTGTAATTTCCTAATGCAATCTGTTGATTTTTTTAATTATTTCTTTTGAAACCATCTATTAAAGACTTGCACGCAATTATGTCAATTTAAAACATCCAATTATCATCAGTTCTTTGCACGTAAAACTGATTCGATCTGCAGCACGTGTAGCACTTACAATGTTTATTAATAAATGATATTTTGTGTAAATTTTCTGCTCGTTTTTAAGCGATAAGAAATCTAAATTAAAAGTACCTTTTGAGGATAATAATCTAATATTACGAATCCCAACTTATTGCAAAATAATAAAATATGTGAAAGGATTATTACAAAATTTTTTACAAAAATCAACAAACAAAGCATTCGTATTTTATCTATTTTATACAAAATAATTTGCATCTTGAAGCTGTATTGTTTGTTTGGCTAATGTAGAAGACAAAACAAAGTGCATTTAATAGAAAGGTAAATTATTAATTACACATAATTAACAATTACCAAGCCGTTTACTAGGTACTTAAACGGATTGTGAAACAGTGTGTGATTTTTTTTATAATTCTTTCCTTTGACGATGTTCTTCATAAAGAAGTTTATACCTACGAACACGGTAATTAAAATAAAATTAAGAGATTAGTCATTCAAGCAAATACAAGAGATTGTAAAAAATTAGACAAGTGCCTTGTGAAAGGTCAGTACTCTTCCAAAACCTTGTATTACATTAATAACTAATTAACTGTAAAAGATACATTTGTAAGCTTCCATTTTCCTCACTGTGTGCGATCGAACTTGTACAAGGTTATCCAACGAATCAGGAACGAAAAATTATTATTTCAAAAAATTTAAAAAATATTTTTAACAGGGTGATTACAAAAAATGTGCCAAACCAAACATACCGAAGATCCCATATTCGTTTTCGCATTTTTGGGTTGGAATCTTATAGTGTTGAAGAAGGTCATTTACCACAACATAAAACTTCATGGTTTGTTTATATGGTTTTTAAAAGCCTCTTGCGGTGTAATAAATTAATCAATTTAGTTCAGATCTATTGCCAATCAATACAATAATAAGCGTCCAGAGCGATTATTGTTGTCGGTCCATGACATACTCTACAGACAGTCGTGTCGCAGTTTTCTAATTTTGACAGATCTAATAAAGCCGTTGTCTCGTTGACTCCCTTTTCTTGGACCCGAGGAAGAAGTAATACATTAACACCAAATCAGGGCCGTAGCCAGACTGTGTTATCAAGGCAGGCTCAAAAAATTTCAAAGGAGGATGAAAAGCTAAAATCAGGGTTTTCCCTCTTTTGGGTTTGTATAAATCTGTTGACCACTGTAATTTCTTCTGAGGATGGAAGTTTTTTGCCCAAATTTTAAAAAATTTTACTTTGTCTAAATCAATGTTTCCTTCTTCGTCACTTTTTCCAGGGCAGGCTGAACCTGCTGAACCTGGCTACCGCCCTGCACCAAAACAACAAAGTAGTTGCCATTCAGAAAGCGCGTTCCTTAAATTTAGACATAATTTAAAGTTTTTTTTTGGTGACGTTATAGAGATTTTTATGGCATCATTGAATTCACAGCAACAAGCTCTGTCGAATTTACCAAAAATTTACCTAAAAGCTAGAAGGTCTTTAAGATGATCCAATTTATTGCATCAAAACCCAGAGCGCATTTCTAATACACTTCTTCACCTTATACTACTGCAGATCATTTTGAGATTAGAGAAGCTGATAATTTTCAACAAAAATTTAATTTAATTAAAAAAAATTCTTGGTTTCAATTTAGTAAGGCCTCTGTTTTCCATTGATGGTATGTAAATAACTGAAGAGCAATTATATTTTTAATCCTTCTTACGTAAAAGTTAAATTTTGGTATGTATTCCACGATTTTAAATTTCAAGTGTTGTCATTTATTACCAATTTTTCTAAATTCTAAACCCTTTAACAAGTTCTGATGAATTATGCATTGTTTTATTATACTATTCAGATTGAATATCAAAGTATATCACACATATTCTGGCGTAATAACTATTAAGACAACAATTTGACACACTTTTTTTCTAATATTTTTCTATACACTTACTAAAACGTACACCTTCTATTATTATTACGTATTTTTTATTAGATCTTTATTAGTCTGGTTGCCGCACTTACGGGGACCTGGAAATGTCTGACGACAAGGATTTTTGCTGATTCTGACTCATCCGAAAATAAAATTTTTGTAGGACTAACGGTTAATGAAATATTACCAAAAAACAGAGAAAGCGAGAAAAACAAAGCTAGAATCAGTCAAAAAATCTTTGTCCTTAGACATTTTTTCCAGGTCATGCTGAATTTAATAGATTGACAATCAGATGGTAATATGAACATCCCAAACTCCAAACCGTACTATACCTTTTTAATTTTTGCCCTTTTCAGCTCAAAAATTCAGAAGTTGTTACTATAGACAAAGTTCAAACTCTAAATTATTTCATGCAAGCGGTATATTATAATAACATCTTGGTAACCAATGTTCACCAATGTTTTCCTAATATTTCGACCTTTTGCTGAATACGAAAATTGCAGTTACCAAAGCAAAATCTTAATCGGAAGCGTGATATGACGCCCAAGATGTTCGCTTTGTTATTTTTGATAGAATAATTATGAACAATTAGGACAAATATTTTCATTGGTTCGGATAGATAATTTTATACTCTACAATTTTTAATAGAGGTAAAATTATCTTCAGATCGCTTCTTAAAGAGCTAGAGTCGGTAAAAGCACACTGCACTACACACTTATTTTTGTAACATCGACTACGCACTGGGGTCTGAGACCCCATTTTATAAATTAAAATTTTTCATACAAAAACATAATTGTTGGTAAAAATTCTATTACCGTTTTCTAACATGACTATTTCACAATGCGAAAACTGAAGAACATTAAATAAAAACCGATCGGGCATTGAGATAATTAAGAATTTAAGAAAATTGGTATAAAATGCATCGAATAAAATCAGTACATCTAAATATCGATATTGTAGCAAACATAACTTAAAAAATTAAAAATAATTTCATCAGATCAACTTCATATATTACCCTAAAACTTATTTTAGATAAAAATTAAAATTTTTTTTGGCCCATAAGCCACCATGCTAAAACATTTCTATACACGACCACACACTGGGGTCACAGCACCCAGCCCAACTTTAGTTAATTACAACTAGACTAATGAGATATTTATAAATTTAATTATAGGTAACAATTATGACGTAACTTAAATTTACAGGAAGTATCAAGTTTCAAAACGAAACGATTATTAATTGGTAATAAAAGAGAGTTGGTGTGGGGTCTCATAGACCCCAGTGTGTAGTGCGAAGGTTAATATACATAAAGCAGTATGGAAGCATCTCGGTGAGTTCAGAGAGGTAGTTTTTCCGGTCCAGGATGTATCTGTTTAAACATCAACAGAGCAAATCATGTCCATAAAAGTCCATCAAAAAGAGGATACATTATTGTGTCTTCTGTTTTGACAACACACGGTGCTTCTCTCGACTCTCTAATAGATCTTTAAAGAGTGATTTTAGGGTAATTATACCTTCAATAAAAATTATAGACCATGAAATTATCTATCCGAGCTAATAAAAATATTTGTCTTAATTGCCATAATAATTAATCTATCAAAAAAAATAAAAAGAACAAACAGGTATATGTATTACGACGATTTTTACGCACAAGGTGTCTTTATCTGGCTTTAGCTCTTTAAGAAGCAATCTTACGGTAATTTTACGTCTAATAAAAATTGTAGAGCACCAAATTGTATATCTAATTCAATCAAAATAGTTGTCCTAGTTTAAATAATAATTATTCCATCCAAATAAATCTTAAATGATAAAGCGTACATCCTATTCGCCATCTTGAATATCGCGCTTCCGATTAAAATTTAGCTTTGGTAACCGTAATTTTTGGATTCAGAGGGGTCGAAATATTGGGCAAACATCGGTTACAAAAATGTTATATGAAATTCCTCTAGCATTTCAATATTGGAATTTTGTTCCTAGTTTACGGTGCTTCTTCAGACTCTAGCTCCTTAAGGAGTGTTCTGAAGATCAGTTTACCTCTAATGAAAATTGTAGAGCATAAAATTATCTATCCGAATCAATAAAAAATATTTGTAGTAATTACTATAATCATTCTATCAAAAATATATCTTTGGTATCATCTTGAATAACGCGCTTCCGGTTAAAATTTCGCTTTGGTAACCGCAATTTTTGAATTCAGCGGATTCAAAATTTTGGGAAAAGATCGTTTACAAAAATGCCTATTGTTATTATATTGAAATTTTTTCAACTGTAGGAAAATACTTGGCAATGAACCGCTTTTATCATCGATTAATCGGTTTTTCCGGTGTAAAAAACGAGCCACAAATTACCAACGTTATGTTAGTTATTTAGTTAATTATTAGTTATTTAATAATTATTCCAATATAGCATAATTTTGAAAAATCTTCAAACTTGCAGTTTGGGTAAATTGTTAATCAAAAGTCGCCTTCGAAAGAATTGATAACAAATTTTAATTAAAACATCTATTAAGTACGCTTTTAATCAAAAATTTAATTATTTTTTCATTTACATTTTAATCAAATTTAATTAACCTTAAGTTAATTATATTTTTGTCACATATGATACTTAGGATATAAAAGGGCCCACGGTTTGGGAATTAGTATCTTCTATTCGTTGGATCGTGACACTCGTGATAATGACCCCAATCGTTGAAGCTGTAACCCAACGTGCTACTTTAGGTGAAGGACCTCATTGGGACGCAAAAGCTCAGTGTCTTTATTATGTGGATATTTTTGGACAAACAATCCATAAATACGTACCCTCTACAAATACCCACACGAAGGCAAGGATTGGTAAATATTATTTTTACGTTACGATTTTTTTCCCTAAATAATTATTTTTAGATGAAGGAACTGTTGCGTTCATAATACCAGTAGATGGGAAGAAAGATACTTTTATTGTTGGAATTGGAAGAAAAATTGCGAGCGTAATATGGAACGGTACAAGTGAGAAGGTGTCAAAAATTGAAATTCTTACAGAACTTGATACTGAACCTGAGAACTTGAATAACAGAATTAATGATGCAAAATGCGATCCTGCAGGAAGATTGTGGGCTGGTAAAATAATACATTAATTTTTATATTAGTACTTACCCATACCTACCTAAATGCAAATTCCGAAACTACCTACAGAGCTGCGAACAATGACCAAAATTTTTGCACTACCAGTAACTACATAAATTAATTTTTTTACTTTTGTACATTTTTAGGTACAATGGGACCCGAACCGGAAATTGGCAAACTGGAACATGAAAAGGGCTCCTTATTCACCCTAATTGGAAAAACTGGCATTAAGAAACATTTATCAAAAGTTAGCATTTCAAATGGTTTAGCTTGGAACACTAAGCTCAAAAAAATGTACTACATCGATTCTCCATCAAAAACAATCGACGAATACGATTACGACATCACAAAGGGCGAAATGAGTAAGTTTAATTAACCCTGATTATTATTTTTTGATTTAAAAAATTTTAGGCAACAAGAAAGTCGCTTTTGACTTTGTTAAGAATGGAGTTCCCGGTATTCCCGATGGAATGACTATTGATAGCAATGGTAATTTATGGGTTGCTGTTTTTAGTGGAGCACGTATCATACAAATAAATCCTACCACTTCTGAATTACTTAAAACAATTCAATTTCCTGCAGATCAGGTAAAAATCCTCGTAAAGGATGCTTCAAATCTATTTTTAATAATTTTAGATCACTTCTATTGCTTTTGGGGGTCCAAAGTTAGATGTCATGTATGTAACAAGCGCACAACTTCCAGTTGCTGGTAAAGGTCATGCTGAACCAGCAGGAGCAGTGTTTAAAATTACTAACAGTGGAGCAACTGGTTTGGCTGGCGACAACTTTAAATATGTCTCTTAAAATTTAAAATAAAAATGTATTTTGAGATAATTTGAACCATTATATTGTTCCATTCAATTTTAAGAATCAATAAAGAAACTATTAAAGCAATCTAAATTTAAAATATCTATTTAACCATAATTACAAAACATTATAGAAGTAATTAATATTAGAACTTAATAAATAATCTCCATCATACCTAAAATAAAGCTGTAATATACAAATATAATGCATTTTAAAAGTTTAATAACCTTCCGTAATATGAAGCTGTATTAGTTTGCTTTTAATTAGTGTATAATTTGATCTGCATTAAACAATGTGCATTAATTTCATAGGTATTAGTTACAACAATAAAAAGCTTTAATTTAATCAACAAATTACTTCTTCTTTTTAAGTTCTTCGAATCGACGAGTGAGGTCATCAAAATCAATATCACTACTATGCGATGAAACGGGATTATCACTTGGTACCGACGGTAATTCTGGCAGTGTAGGAAAATCTTCTGAAATTTTAGGCGGCAGTGCTTTGGCTTCATTTTCTTTACTCTTAAAAAGAAACATGTTTTTAATAATCGACTACAATAAAACCAACAAGCGAATTATACTAACTTGCAAATTATCATCGGGTGTAGTGGCCATGTTATAAGTAGGCAAAGAATCGTCCTAAAAAGCAAATCAAGCGTAATTTTTAGAGCTTCTACAAAACCATCATTACAAGAGGCTTACCACAACATTACTGATGTTTGATTCTTTAGATTCAGCTCCTGGTGGAATATTGTAAGAAAATGGCGCTCCATATGGTATATGCTGAGGAGGCCCATCTACTGATTTTGTTGGTGTAGAAAAACCAGGATTAGTAGGTTCAGAATGTGGTAAAGGCTACAAGTTGATATTTACACATTTTAATTTTTACCAGTTTAAATTACTTACTGGATAATTAAAAGCCATATTTGGCAAAGCTGGAGGTGGTGGATACCCAATAAATCCAGCAGGTTGTGGTGCACCACCACCACCACCACCTAAATTATTCCTATCACCAAAATCAATCAACAAGTCAGAAGGTTGACCTTCTTGTAATATTTGTGGATCAGGCTCATAATCAATATGATAAATTTTAGCAATTTCAACAATATATTTCTCTACAAGTAGTTTTGGAGGACTTTGAATTGATAGCTTGTGCTTCAATTTTTCACTTATTGTAGTATTAGACTCGTTTCTACAAGTCTCGGCATAAGGAACCCCATACTTTGCAGTGAGCAAATCAGATACAACCTTTAACTCCTGCAATAATTAATACTTTAACAAAACCAGAAATTGCAAGATAAGTTATGTACTTGAACATCTGCTTGTAATCGTGGTGCAACCCAAATTAAAGTTGCAACTGCTTCTGCAATCCCTTCGTCTAAAACTTTCATTTGTGTAATTAAACCAAATCGTGCCAATAACAAATCACAGTACATTTCAACTATTTCCATTGCTTCGACAAGGTAATCTTCCCTGTTGGCGAGCGATTTTTTAATAAAAATAATGCCCTTGATTAGTCACTTACCTGATAATATGTTCAACTCGAATTTTAGCCCTTTCAGACTTTCCAGCAGCAATGTAATCGGCAATTTCTTTTCTTGCCTTTTGCGTCAGTTCTGTTTTCTTTTTTTCTAAAAGTTTTAAGCGATTCAAAGCCAATCGTAGGTTGGTTTTGAGTTTTGTATAATTCGGAGAGCTAGAGAACATTTTCAAAAAATATTTTAGATGCACTAATACTAGATAACAACGTAATACAATCAAGAATGAATCACTTTGGTTTAATTATTGTAAAAAGAATCTAAATAAGTATGACGTCAATGTCATACAGGAATTTTGAGGTTAGGTAAACACCAAAAGTCATGTGATTGAATTTTTTTAATTTTAATTTTTTATAAAAATATTAGAAATATTAAATGCATTTAATCTACATTTATGTACACATTAATAAAATAAAAAAATTTACTTGACTAGAAAAGTTTTTAAAAACTAACTAGAAAAAGGATTTTTAATAATTCATTACCTATTAACAATAAAAATATAAAAGATATACTCAAACAATTTCATTTACTGTCCTGTGCATTTCTTAAAAAATGATTTTACATAGTACTAAGTTCTAGAAATTGGAAATTCTAATACTTGAAATTTAAAGTTATATTTTAAATCTCGCGCGCGGAAATTAAACGCCCTCTATAAGAACTTATATGTTACCAACCAACGATATCCGCAAAATTCTTTTTTACGGTGTTGTAGTTAGTGAGGAATGAATAGTGTCGTTTAATACGACAAATATATTAAAATGGTGAGTTTATTATCATAAATTGTAATTTAAATTTTACTTTCTTGTTTATAAATATTAAAGCAATGTCTAGTAATGCAATAAGAATTTTTAAAGTCCATTTTAGGTTACAATATTTTGACGCCACGTGCTTTTTACCTTACAATGGCGGTGGCTCATTATTTTTGGCCTTTTTATTCGTTTGATTGAGCATGTGGCATAATTTCATAAAATATAATGGTACGTTTAATTTATTTATTTATTTTATCATTCTAGTCACTTGCGGCGGTAAGACCATTAGTGACCGTTTATAATGAAAAAGGAGAAGCCCTTAAGGAGGGACCGGTAACCTTACCGGTTGTTTTTAAAGCCCCAATTAGACCCGATGTTGTAAGCTTTGTACATCAACAAATTTCGAACAACAAACGTCAAGCCTACTGCGTTAGTGATAAAGCAGGTGTGTATTTACTTATTTAACAAAAACTTACTTGAAAATTACATGATGATCCTTTTTGGTCCGTGTTTATGATATTTCTCTTGATTATTATACCAACTTCTGATGATTTTTAACTTTTTTATATGAAGTTTTGGCATTTGTTCACATTTAAACAGACTTTTTAATACAGGTCATCAAACGTCTGCTGAATCATGGGGTACTGGAAGAGCCGTAGCTCGTATACCTCGTGTACGTGGTGGTGGTACTCATCGTTCTGGTCAAGGTGCTTTTGGTAACATGTGTAGAGGTGGACGCATGTTTGCACCTACCAAACCATGGAGACGTTGGCACAGACGTGTTAATATAAATCAACGTCGTTATGCTTTGACATCTGCAATTGCAGCTAGTGGAATACCTGCATTAGTTATGAGTAAAGGTCATGTAGTAGAAAAAACACCCGAATGTCCTTTGGTTGTTTCTGACAAAATTCAAGAGCTATCGAAAACTAAGCAAGCTGTTATTTTCTTGAGACGTATTAAGGCATGGGAAGATGTTCAAAAGGTGGGGTACTTTAATTTATATTGTTTCAATTACTAATTGTATATTTTTGTTTAGGTATATAAATCACAACGCCTTCGTGCCGGTAAAGGTAAAATGCGTAATCGTCGTCGAGTTCAACGTCGGGGTCCATTAATTGTTTATCATAAAGATCAAGGTTTGAAGCGCGCATTTAGAAATATCCCCGGTGTAGATTTGGTTAACATCGAAAAGCTCAATTTGTTGAAACTTGCACCAGGTGGTCATGTAGGACGTTTTATCATTTGGACTCAATCTGCATTCCAACAATTAGATAAACTTTTTGGAACATGGAAAACTCCATCAAAGAAGAAGAAGGGTACGTATTTATATTATGCAGCTTCAAAATACTAAGCTTTGAAGTGATGATTTAACTTTGGTCCGTGTTTATGATAATTATATTGATTATGTTACAAAGTTCTGAATATTTTTTTCACATTTAATTTTAATTCAATTCATTATAAAAATTATAATCTTGAAACTTTCTGTTTAGGTTTCAATTTACCTCAACCCAAAATGGCCAATACTGATTTGTCTCGCATCTTGAAATCTGATGAAATTCGTCAAGTCCTTCGTAGACCTCAGTAAGTATTACAACGACATTATTCCAAACGTATTGTTTATTTTGTTTTATTTACAGTAACAAAGTTGTTCGTCGTGTACGTCGTCTTAATCCATTGACTAACACTCGTGCAATGTTGACACTTAATCCATATGCTGCTGTTTTAAAACGAGCTGCAATTTTAGCAACAGAAAAACGCAAGTTGGCTAGACAAGAAGCTGTAGCCAAGAAACGAGGAGTAAGATAATTTACAATTATTTAGGTGTTACGAAAACTAATTATATTTTTTTATAGGTAATTTTACCTAATGACCATCCTGTTATTAAGACAGCAAAATTACAAAAACTTAGAAGGGAAGCTATATTAAAAGCTAAAAGCAGTAAGCCCAAGAAGGCTAAAGCTGCACCTGCTAAAAAATAATTTAATTATGAGTTGTTTTAATGACAAAAATGTATTTGGTAAATAAAAATCATTAATTCAATACTAAAGTTTGTTTTTATGCATTTATAAGTAATTGACTAGTTTTCTAACAAAACCAGTTATCTGAATTTTTGAGATTCTTTTAATACGTGGTCAAAAATTTTTGAAGCCAAATGATAAACTTTAAATAGGAAGAGATGAACTGTTTTGCTAGGAAACAGTAGTTCGAAGAGTTGTTAATGGGTATTTTGTAAAACAAACTGGATGATTTCTTTTTGAACTTGTAAATGTACAATTTTAAACTAAACATTTAAAGGGTTTACAAGTGCTGCATTCAGATATTAGATAAGATCATCGAATATTGTATTCTGAGCAACTCTGCTGTTAATATACAGAGTGATTTATTAGCTCATCGACAAACTTTGACATATGAAAGCTAATGTAATTTTAAGAAAAAAACATTATTTGGACATATGACCGATTTTGCTTATTTAAGGGACTAGAGGACTTGAAAGTTTTCTGCAGAAAAAAAAGACGAGCGTGAGGTCTTAGAAATTTTTGACAATAGAGATTTTTGTTCAGGGGGCCAAAATCTATAACTTACAAAAATTTTATCGAATTTGACAGAAACCGTTTTTCCAACTCTTACAAGCAGACACCCCATTTTTTATATGGAAAAAGAGTCTGCCAAATTTGATAAAATTTTGGTAAGTTGTAGAATTTGACCTGAACAAAAGTCTCTATGAGCAAAAATTTCTGAGAGGGATCATTTTCTTTTTTCTGCAGACAATTTTGAACTCTTCTAGTTCCTAAAATAACCAAAACCGAACATATGTCCAAATAATGTTTTTCTCTTAAAATTACATCAGCATTCATATGACAAAGTTTGTTGGTGAGCTAGATCGCCCTGTATACAGTGTATCCCCGGATGGGTTGCCAATAGGGATAAAAATTTTATTTTTCATTTTAGGTAAAAAATGTGTTCTCTATAAAAAGTTTTGCTTCTTTTCAAACTCCCAAATATGCAAAAATATTAAAAATAAATTTTCAAATAAAAAAGTCATTGAGCTTTTTCTCTAAATTTTTGAACAAGTCCGAAACTTTGAGAAAAAGTCGATTTTAGGTAAAAGAGTATTCTTTATAAAAAGTTTAGCTTCTTGAGAAACCTCAGAATCAATTCTTAAGTTTAAGTAGAATAATTTAGTTCAAATGTTCTATTTTAACTTTTTCCAATCCAAGAAGTTATAATCGAGAAAAAAAAAATAATTTTTTTTTGCAATTCTCGGCGTTTTGAGTCCTCCTGATTCCAAAAATGCAAAAAAAAATTTCGATTTTTTGAACCAAAATGTCAAGAATCAGGATGTATAAATAATAAATATGTAGGTCTGTACCTCTGCGAAGTAAAAACTACTAAACCGATTTTGATGAAATTTAATTTTAGGCACTTTAAAATTATTTCATCGGCAGACTAAGATTTTATAAGAAACCTATACAGGGTGTTCAAAAATAGTGTGGTTATTTTGGGCGCAATTATTATTTTTGCAAATTTGAGCCAACTTCAATTTTACTTGTCTATAAGATAGTACATCTGAGCCCCAATTGAAAAATAAAATTTCAAATTTTTTAATTCAAAATGGCGGCCAATAGAACGATTGTCCCATTTTGTGGGTTTTTCCTTATAACTTGGCCGGTAATTATTATTATAAAAATTTTAAAACGGTATTGTATAGCATTGTATAGGGCGGCGTTCGTCCTAAACAAGTCGATTTTCAAAACTATTTCAAAATTGCCTACCTTTAAGGTGCCAAAGTAGGTCAAAATTTTGAAATGGATTTTCTCAAAATTTCCTTTGCCATATTTTTTCTTTTTTGGATATGTTACAGACAACTTAATTCTCTATCGAAATATAAATTTTTATCAAAATGTCTCGAGCCGTTATGGAGTAATGAGTTTTTGAATGTCAAAACTTCAAAAATCTCTAATTTCTTTTGTATTAAAAATGAAAACTTAAAAATTGATATATAGGATTATTTTTCTAAGATTGCGATTTTGAAGTTTCATAATGACAGCACAGGGTTGCCACATACCAACAAATCAAGCTAAAAAACATTGAATTTCAAACAAATTAAATTGTAATGTGACAACTCTGTACAGGGATGCCAAATTAAAATAGTTCCTAACTGCATTGTATTTTCACATTTCTAACTAACTTTAGGTTTGCTCCGGTAAGTGCCAAAATCGCAATCTTAGAAAAATAATCCTATATATATATATATATCAATCCCATAAATATCTATTATTTGATACTATTTTAGGTTTTCAAAACACTTCGGGTTAAACCGAAAATTACAAAAATATCAAAATTTTTAGGAACACATTGTATATTTTTAAATATTTTGAAAGCTCGTAAAATTAGCTATTACATGATACCAAACACTTTATAGTTTGACTTCCGGTTTAACCGAAAATGGGATCAAATTTCTTAATTCAAATAGAACACCTTATATATTTTTCAATATTTTGAAAGCTCGTAAAATTAATTTTCTAAAGATATAAAATAATGTATATTTTGAACTTCAGTTTATGCCAAATTAAAAAAGAAATGAAATTAGATTTTAGCTAGTTTATACCTAAAAGTTCTGCTTACACGGTAGAAGTCGACTCTGGGCGAAAGCAATTTAAAAAAAAATTTTTTTTTCAATTTGTAATAGGTATGTAATTTATATTAAATAAAAATAAATTTAATACTAACAACGGATACGATGAACTGTTTTAATGCTTAACTTTAATACCCAAACGTTTCTTTAGTGCGCTTTTTAAAGTTTTTTTTTTAATGTATTTTTTCTACTCCCATATGTGAAACTAAGCATTTCGTCATCACTTACTCGTTACGAAAATAGCATTTTCGTCTCTAGTGAGAAAAAGTGTTATTACAAGCAGATGTTATTTACAACATGAGGTGAAACCAGTTTTTTTGTGGTCGGTTCACATTTTAGTAAAAAGAATTATTTTTTTAAAATGTACTAATTATCGTCGTAGAAAAAATAGCATTTACGACTCGAGATGAAATCCGTTTTTTTCGTTCGAAAGATTAATTCACTCGCCCCTACGGGGCTTGTGAATTAAATTCTATCTCACGAAAAAAACGTATGTTTCATCTCATGTTGTAAAAAATACTATTATTTATAAGTTTTCTTTTTTAAGAAGATATTAAATGAAATTTTAATAAAAAAAAATACAAAAATTTAAAGATTTGACAGACAGAAAAAGTTCCTCCTATGGCCACATCCGTTGTTTTTTACCTAAAACGAAAAATAAAAACTTTTTCCCTATTGGCAACCCCATACGGGACTCACTGTATATAAAAACTGATTTAGGTTGAACAAAAAAAATTTAATTTTTGTTACAACTGCTTAAGTGCGTTGTTACACGGTCCGTTTCTGCAGCATCCTGCAAAACGGGATGCCGCAAAAACGGATGGCGTCACGATTTTGCACGTTCCTGCATAAACGGACTGCGGGAAACTCGCGCAGCATGTACAGACATTTGAATTTTGGATGTTGTGACTGCAAGGCATATCGTAAGTATGTCCCGTTTAAAGTTAAAAATTGTTTGTGCACTTGAAGCTGGCAATTTCAATTTCTCTCTTTGCATGTGAATCTTGCCCACTCTGGATACATACACTCCCCCACATTTACCCATGCTCTTTGCCGGCTATCTTTATTGGAGTATTCGGGCGCTGCTTTGTCCCACAGGGCTGGCTCCCCATGGACACTTCCAATAAATTTATCCGTATCAAACAAAATAATAATTTAAACGGTGCCGCACAACCGTGCCGTGTAGCAGTCTGCATTCAACTAAATGTGTCGCCGCTTGCTTCCCGCTTGCTTCCCGCATCCTTCAGTCCTGCACTGCGGCAGCATGCTGCCGCACATCCCGTCAAAACGGACACGTGTAACACCTACCATTTAAGCTCTTGCGTTGTTGCCATCCTGCAAAGCGGGACCCGCATTGAGGGACCCGCAAAAACGGACCATGTAACAACGCACTAAGGCCGCGCGACAAAGCGGCAAAAGTTGGAGTTAAAATAACGTTAAAAATAAGCCTTTAGTTTTTCTTGCGGAATTTAAAACTTAACGTTATATGAACTTAATTTTTTTGAAATTTTAATAAGGAAAGATCAATGAAGGAGATGAACAATTTTCATTGCTTTATATTATGAATAAATAGGTTAAATTAATTTTTGAAAACAAGAAACTTTCAAATTTTGAAGCAACCAATATTGATGAAATTCCGTTATTTCCTGGTGGAGATCGTTATAAGAACAATACCTAATTTTTAAGTGATTCCATCGCTAATTAAACGAAACAAGGAAGAAAATACTGAATCAAAATATGTCCTTAGCGGTCTTTTCAACCAAATCTTTCGACAATAGTTCAGGCATTGCCTTTTAGATGGCCCAAGCAAAATTTTAAAGTTCCAGGTATAAATTTTTAACTTTACTATTCTTTTGTAACAATATACTCATTACAGCATCGAAAACCGTCCAAAACGATGTTGTAATGTTCTACTTTTAAATACTGTTTCTTGTTTTTTTTTAGTTTGAGATTGGTTGACATTGGTAATTAAAATAATTATTTTGACAGTATGTTGGCACTATCTATGTTTTTTTTCTTCAACTTAAGTGGTAAAAATGTCTCCCCTCCACTTTAGCAGCGCGCCCTTAATACGACTATTTGCTATAGGTTTGTTCCCACACAGCTCGAACTAGTTCGTAACTGGGCGGAGCATGCGCAAATTGAAATTTGTATTGCCAATTTCAATGTACGCTTGCGCTGTTCAGTTCTGAACCGGTTCGACTGTTTGTAGGAACAAACCTAGTAACGACCGAATTTTCCTGTCCCTTCAGAGTCGTTATAACTGGTTTTGACTGTACTTCAAAAACTACAAATAAACAAAACTTTAGTATAGGTATAATGCTACGTTAGAAAGCTGTGGAGCCCAATAATTAAGATTCTGAAAAGCAATGAACCTGCTCCGTGCTATGAAATGAATAAAAGCTTTGCTTTTGAAAATGTCATGCTCAAATGATTGAAGAATACACTGTTTTACAAAAAAAATACTTCAATTTATTATTATCAACATTACATTAAATGATTAAATTTTAACTGTTAATACAAAAACATTTTTTTATGTCTGTCAATAAAATAAGTATTATTTCTCTTACATTTACGATACAGATATAGTCAGATACAATATTTATTTATAATCAGTAAACAAACAAAATTTAATTCTCAATAACATCTTAAACTACAAATTAATGACAAAATAAAAACAATTTAAGATTTTACTTTATATGGAAAATCTGTCATGTAATTTAACATTAGTACAACCATACCCAACTGTATAAATCGCCACACAAGGTACTTCTTCCTGTGGATGTTCGTTTTCATTCTGTATTACTCTAATCTCTTCTTGAAACTTTTCATTTAATTCTGCTACACAGCTATGCTTATTGCAAGGTTGAAACTGATTAAAAGCTGGTAAATTATTAACTTGCACTGTATAGTTCATTGGGTTTAAAGTTCTAGAACGTTGCAATCTTATCCGTGGTCCAGGTGAATTTTGATAAAATTGTTGTCTTAGTTGTTGCATCCGTAACTGTGCTAAATTTCTACCATGTGTCTGTCTTCTTAATCTGATATTATTAGTTTTGAGAATAAGATTGTTATTCGCAGGGTACTGAAAAGGACCTCTTCGCAGCCTTCTCACCCGTGTACCTAAACGAGCATGAATAGGTAATTTGGAATTTCCTGCAAAGCGTTTCATAGGGCTCTTATTTGAATTATAGTAACGATTTTGAGCAGCACGTTTTGGTAATGTTGCTACTTTTAAGATTTTTAAGTTTTCTTCAATAACATCATCGTCGATTACACCTAAATCAGAAAATAATATTATTTCAAACGGTTAAAAATTAAACATTGATAGTGAAACAATTTTTAAATCACAATTTATTACAAGAAACAACACCGACACCATGTATGTCTAAGCTTTGAAAGTGCTAGCTTGAATAAATGCATGCCAAGCGATAATACTTTAAACAAAAAATTGTTCAAAATTACTCACTTCTGGTTCTTCTAAGTCGTATGCGACCCGAAGATTTACCTAAATACACACAATAACTCGAAAGTTTATAATATTTTGAGGTTAAGAAGAACTATTATTTTTCTTACCATTCACTGATCCTATTTCGTCTTCCATTTTTTTTGTATTACGTAGTAAGTAATGTCTACAGAACTTTATTTAAGACTGGAAGATTAAATATCTAAGAGCAATCGTTAAAAATCTTCAAATTCTTTCTCCGCGTTTTTGTTGATGGCGTCTAAGATGTCAGTGAAGTCAATAGATGGCGCCACATGGCATTTTTATGATTTTCTTAAAACTGTGCTAATTTTGTTGGCTTCAGACTATTGAAACTTTGGAAAACGTAAAATAAAATAACAAGAAGTAATAGCATTATTTCTTAGAAAATAAAATTTGGTAGAGTAATGATAAACGACTATTTATTCAATATGCCAGTAAAGTCAATAGATGGCGCCACATGGTATTTTTTATTATTTTCTTAAAATTGTGCTAATTTTTTGGCTTCAAACCATTGAAACTTTGGAAAACTTAAAATGAAATAACAAAAAGCAATAGAATTATTTCTTAGAACATAAAATATGGTAGAGTAGCGACTATTTAATCAACGAATTATTTATTGTACAATAAGTTACAAATCGATAGTTTTTTCAGATAAACTCATTACTATTTACATTAGACGGGTGCTGGGAAGTTTTTAACTCATAAGGGCCATTCAAAATTTCCTGTATGAGCGTCCTAGCTGTAATGACTTTATGAAGGGCACAGAGGATGTTCATGTTTCCCTGTGGTTCTCTCCTATTATTTGCTCATATGCTCACACTAAGCACTTACAAGTAACACCAGAAACGGAAAGCATTATTTAACAATTTTTTTCAAAGTCTACTCTTTACAATTTTGAATATTTAGCTATTTTCTTCGACTAGCCATAACTCGCTAACCTTTCCGAATCGGACCTATGTTGTTATAACATTTTTTGCTTAAAATGACCCAAGGAATACACTCCTGAAGTTAGGCAGATTCTTCCCGGTACACCCTGTATAATATATTTTTTAATTCATTTTGAAAGATGCAATTTATTAAGATTTCCCGCCACAGTTTGAAGCGCCACTTACGACTTGGTGGAAAATGGCGGAATTATTTCTATCGTGCATGCTTGGCGCTTCCTCATTGGTTGTTTTGACACTTATGTGTCTGTCAGTATCTAAAATATTAGCGGCTCCAAATAACAACTTATAAAATGACTTAAATACTTTCCACGTACCTAAAAAGATTAACTAAATAGAGATTTCTACGTAAAAAACTATTTTAAAATAAAGTATTTTGTGATATTTGTCAAATTAAAACCTTGAGGTATTTTTGACGAATTATTTTAGGTTAAGTTAGCGCAAATAATAATTTCTTAAACTTTTAGGTGTATTTTAGGATGAATTTTTATAATTTATTATTAAATGTAGCGTTGTGCGTAGTTTTTATTGGTGAAGTTAACTGTAAGACAAAGAAATCAAAATCTGTTACCACTTTGTTGGATGCAAAATGGCAAGTTACTCCCTTGGTTTTAGAAGTAGCCGAATATTTAGCAGACGAAAATGTCGATTTTTATTGGAATTTTATCGATTCTATTTGTAGTTTAAATGTTCCTTTAGTTAAATTAGGTAAGCAGTCCTCATTAACAACGTATGCGACTTAACGGTTTCCTTTTGTAGAAAATGATAAGCAGAGATATGATGTTGTATTGGAGCATGCAGGAAAGTACATCAGTCAGTCTGAATTGTCTATTCTTAAACTAGGTTTGTCTTTACATATTTATTCGCCAAAAGTTGAAATGTTTAGTCAAATCGTAACTGAAAAGAATTTGGCAAAATGTTCAGTTATTGCTGAAGTTAATGGACATACTACATGTGATCTGAAAGAAGCAGAAAGTCTTATGAAAAATGTACAAAAAGATAGTGATAAAAAAGTAGATGTATTTCGTGTAGATACACATTATCCTGGTTCAGAAAATAAAAGTGTTGTTACTATTCTATATGGTGAACTTGGAACGAGCGAGTTTGCTAAATTTCACAGTGTTTTCAAACAACATGCTATTGATGGCGACATTGATTATATTGTTAGACATCACCTAAAAGTAATTTAAAACATTTTCTAAATGAATGCAATTAAAACAGTAATTATAGGAACGTGAAGAAAGACAGTTAAGATTATCAGGGTATGGAGTTGAATTACAAATGAAATCAACAGAGTACAAAGTTCAGGATGATATTGAAATTCACGAGGACCAAAATTCTGATGAGACTTCTCAAGAGGATGAAGATACAGAAATCGAAGGTTTTAATTTTGCAAAATTAAAGTAAGTTGATTTATTATAAATTTTTCTTAAGTCACATTTGTATTTTATTTACAGAAATATATTTCCTGACCATAAAAAAGATTTAGATAAGTTTAAACAGTATTTGGAAGAATCTTCTAATGAAATGGCTCCATTAAAAGTGTGGCAATTTCAAGAACTGAGTTTACAAGCAGCCGAACGTATTATGAATGCACCTAGAGATGAAGCTTTAAAAGTTTTTACTCACATTGCTCAGAATTTTCCCATGCAGGCAAAATCTTTGGTGAAAGCTGTTGTAAATCCTGATTTGAAACGAGAAATAAAGAAAAATCAAGACATTTTTACCTCGACTTTAAATTTACAATCATCAGACACAGCTTTGTTTATAAATGGAATGTTTTTTGATCTGGATTTGGTAGACATTTATTCAATATTAGAAGTTTTACGTCAAGAAATGAGAAGTATGGTGGGACTACATGGAATTGGAATTAATAATGAAAGGCAAGAATCGTTGTTGTCTTTGGACTTTAGTGATTCAAGTAGTGGAGCTCAAGATTTTGCTATGGATATAAGAGATTCCGCAATTAATTGGATTAACGATATTGAACACGATTCTCAATATAGCAGATGGTCTACAAGCGTTATGGAGTTGTTAAAACCAACTTTTCCAGGCATGTTGAGACAAGTGCGAAGAAATATTTTTAATTTGGTAAGTTGAAATTACAAACTCGCTGTCAAAGCTAGTGATAATTTTTTACAATTTTTTTTTGTAGGTTTTAATCATAAATCCAATTAAAACTGAAATTAGAGGAATTTTGAAATTACTCGAATCTCTAGTCATACACTCTGCACCTTTAAGAGTCGGGTTGGTGTTGTCAGTAAATTCCACTGTTTCTCTCACTGGATTAGAAGATCCAGGTGTTGCAGTGCTGTGTGCCTTTAATTATGTAGCTCAAAAGCACGATCCAATTTCAGCACTCAACTTTTTAACTTCAGTAAGTGTTCCTGTTAAATTTTACCCTTGTAAAAAAAATCATATTACAGGTGATAAGCATAGCAAAAGATGATGATGTAACTATCGAAATTGTTAAAAGCCAACTGAAGAAGAAATATTCTGTGGATGAGTTAGAAATTTTAGGCGAAGATTCGGTGTTTGATTTTGGACGTCAGTTATCAGAAGATTTTATTCAAAGATCTGGACTTCATAACACACCACAAGCTCTGTTAAATGGAATTCCTCTGCAAAATTCTCAGTTAAATGTTGACGATTTTGAAGAGGTTGTCTTGCAAGAAGTGATGGCACAAACGCCTATTTTGCAAAAGGCGATTTTTAGGGGTAAATTAACTGATAGAGAAGATGTTTTGGATTACATCATGAGCCAACCTAACGTTATGCCAAGACTCAACCAACGTATTTTGAATAAGGATGGTAGTTTTTATCTGGATATGTCTGGTAAAAGTTCCAACTTGGTGGATTTGAAAAGCTTGTTGAGGTTATCAAACAGAGATATGACTGCTACTGCTGTTGAAAACATGAAATATTTTACTGTAGCTAAAAAAGACTTGAAGTGTCATACTATGACTTATTGGATTGTTGGAGATTTACGATGTGAAAAAACTAGACAATTATTACTTGCCGCATTAGAACATTTAGTAAGAACTCTTTTAAAAATAGCTTCAAATTTATATCTTTTAATCATTTGTAGAAATCAAACAGCGATGTAAGGGTTAGTTTTCTACCTAATGTTGATGGAAATGAAGAAAATCTTTTAAATAAAATTGTTTTGGCCGCTTTACAAGAATTGCCATCTGAGAAAGCAATTACATATTTAATTTCGCAACTTAAAGATGAGAAAGCTACAAAAGCAGGAAACATCGAAATAGCTGTGAGATTTTTTACTAAAAATAAGATAAAATTTTCTAACTCGAATTTTGCAGCCTGAAATTGCAGCTGCAGTAAAATCTCAAGAACTGTCTTTAAAGATGTTGAGAGTCTATGCTCAGAGGGTTTTAAACTTTAAAGCTGGTCAAAGAGGTGTAATTGCAAATGGACGTGTACTCGGACCTTTGAATGATGACGAAGATTTTACTTTAGAAGATTTTGCTTTATTGGAAAGGTTTAGTATTGCTTTATATGGAGAAAAAATTAAAACTGCCTTAGCTAAAAATGAAGATGAAGGAGGTAAAACTTCAGTTTATAATTATCGATGTTTAATAAAAGTAAAATTAAATTTTCAGAGATTTCTAGCAATACTATGTTACGGTTAGTACCCTTACTAGTATCCCGTCCGCAAACTAGAACAAGATTTGATATAACTTTTCATGGTGATCAACATTCGGTTTTAAAATTACCTGCAGGGGACCTCGAAGCACCAGTTTTTCACATATCGGCTATTGTTGATCCAGTATCTAGAGGAGCTCAAAAAATAGGTCAAATTCTTCAAGTTTTCCAAGAAGTTTTAAACTGCAATATTCGAGTTTTTCTCAACAGTATCGAGAAAAACAGTGACATGCCTCTTAAAAGGTGAATATTAAAAAATAAATTCTTCTTTTTAAACACTCGCAATTTAGTTTCTACCGTTATGTTCTGGAACCTGAAGTTCAGTTTGGCGAAGATGGACAACAAAGCTCAGGTCCAATTGCGAAGTTTACAAATATGCCAACAGCACCATTACTAACACAAAATATTCATGTACCCGAAAATTGGTTGGTTGAAGTTGTTAGATCGGTGTACGATTTAGATAATATTAGACTTGAAAATGTGGAAAGTGTTGTTCATAGCGAGTATGAATTGGAATACCTTTTGGTTGAAGGTCACTGTTTCGAATCGACAATGGGTAGTCCTCCGAGAGGATTACAAATTACTCTGGGAACTGAAAAACAACCGGTGGTTGTTGATACAATTGTTATGGCTAATTTAGGATACTTTCAACTTAAAGCTAAGCCCGGTGCTTGGTTACTTAGACTGAGACAAGGAAGAAGTGCAGATATTTATGATATTGTTAGGTAAGGTAATTTAATGTACGTTTTTCAGAAAAGTTAATTTTCAATTTTTAGTCACGAAGGTAGTGATACTCCAGAAAATTCCACTGACATTAAAGTTCTTATAAGTTCCTTACGTTCTCTTGTGCTTAAGTTGAAAGTTTCGAAAAAGCCCGATATGTACAGTGCTGATTTACTAACAGAAGAGGAACAGAGCGTTGGAATTTGGAATTCTATTACTAGGTAAATTTCTTTTAAAAATTAACCTTGTTTGGATAATTTAATGTCTTAAATACAACATTACAGACCCTATTATTTACACTTTAGTGGATTATTAAGGTAAAATTTTTCAAAGTGTGAATTTTTTGTTTTTATGTAGAGCTTTGTACATTAGGCAACACTTTGTGAAGTTTATCTCACGCTATTTGCGTTATAATTTTGATATTGTTTTAACAAAGGAAACTTTACAGCTCATTTTCTGGTACCGAAGAAGAAATGGACGAAAAGTTAAATATATTTTCTTTAGCATCTGGTCATTTATACGAACGATTTTTAAGAATTATGATGTTATCTGTCATAAAACATACTAAAACTCCTGTAAAGTTTTGGTTTTTAAAAAATTACCTCTCTCCACAATTTAAGGTAATTTTATTAATTTATATCTCTATAAAACTTCCTCATCAAATGTTTATTTTAGGATTTCTTACCTTACATGGCTAAAGAATATGGATTTGAATATGAATTAGTTCAATACAAATGGCCAAGATGGTTACACCAACAGACTGAAAAACAAAGAACTATTTGGGGCTACAAAATTTTATTTTTGGATGTTTTATTTCCTCTCGATGTTAAAAAAATTATTTTTGTCGATGCCGATCAGGTAAATCATTCATAAACGGCACCCCTTTTGTTGTAACGTTTTAATGAAATTTAGGTGGTAAGAGCAGATATGAAAGAACTTCAAAATTTGGATTTGGGCGGTGCACCTTATGCATATACCCCTTTTTGTCATTCGAGAACTGAAATGGATGGGTTTAGATTTTGGAAACAAGGTTATTGGAGGACACATTTGCAAGGTCGCAGATATCATATTTCTGCACTTTACGTTGTCGATCTCAAGAGATTTAGGAGAATAGCAGCTGGTGATCGATTAAGAGGACAATATCAAGCTCTTAGTCAAGATCCTAATAGTTTATCAAATTTAGATCAAGATTTACCTAATAATATGATTCATCAAGTTGCAATTAAATCACTGCCTCAAGAATGGTTATGGTGTGAAACTTGGTGTGATGATGATTCAAAAGCAAAAGCAAAAACAATTGACTTGGTAAGTTGAAGCTTAAAGTGAAGCTCCTTGATATCTTATTTTGATTCCTTCGTGCCCTTTTTTTCTTTCACTATTTAATAGTCCCTTGTTAAATCAAGCAAATTCAATTTATTGGAAAAATATAAAAGAATTGTTTTTTAGTGCAATAATCCTATGACTAAGGAAGCCAAATTAACTGCAGCTATGAGAATTTTGCCTGAATGGAAGGGTTATGATGAAGAAATAAGAAAATTACAACAAAAAATTGATTCTGGCGTCCTTGATACCGATCCAGCTCTAGAACCACGTAAATTTAAATTTTTTTTCTAAAATTATGCAATTAATAATTTTTTTTGCAGAAAGTCAAAATGATGCTCACGTTGAATTATGACGGAAATAGAATTGTAATTGAAAATTTGTACAAATAAAAAAATAAAGTGTTTTAAATTGGGTTGACAAAATTCCTTACCTACAAATTTTTACCAAAGAGAAGCAATGTTTTTATTTTCAGCAACAAATTAAAAGTCTGGGCTAAGTTTTGGAAGAAATTGACTTTTAATTAAAGAAAAGCAAGAATGTTATTTATCAAAGCTTCACTTGCATTTATGAACTTTTAAAATTGTTCTACATGTTTTACAACGTACATAGCAACAATAGTAATATTTACATTGACACCGTTCTAATTTTTCTTGAACAACCGTTTTGTAACCTCTTCCACAACATAATTGTGTGCATCCATCTGTTCCACTGGATGTAGCATTGCAAATTCTACAACAAATTATTATAAACATTTAGAAAAAATATTTTTTGTTACATCTACCTTCCTTTAGTGCCTAAACTACCAAGTCTCGCGTCTTTTGTGCAATAATCTGGCGATTTGGATAAGAATATTAATTGATCAATAGAAGGCGATTTGCGTCCTGGAACTTCTGGTAAATTACGTTTTTTCAAGTCGGAATAACTAGTTATTTCCACTGCATTTGTGTAACGACGAAGTAATTTTTGACCAACTTCCATAAGCTTTGGTAACGACTTCCAACAAGTTTTTATACTACACGATCCAGAGACTCCATGACATTTACATTGAGTCATCAAACTTCTTTCTATTATCTAAAATTAATTGTACTTTTAAGCAATTTGTAAACGTCGGATACTTACACGCCTTCCAACTCTATTATTATGTAAATTAACTTCAGACGTTTGTTTTTTTAGATTTTTGAACAAATCTTCGCTTAAGGAATTATTTTCCCTTTCTTCTTTATATAAATTGGATTGTCTCAAATAAAATTTTTCTGTAGAGTCAACAAATCGCCGATTAAATCTGACACCCCATTTAACATTATCGGAACATCCGCCCCATTTAAAATTTCCATTTGGTGGATACCTGGGATAGTTACCACAAGAACAGTGGTGAAATGCTCCACTGCTACAAAGTTTTGCCACCGTGTACGTCAAAGCTGCAGAACTTATTGCATAAACGTATGCTTGCTCACGTGTAGCTAAAAAGAATTTTTGTTAAAATGTTGAGGAAATAAGGATTCTTCAAACGTTTGAACTTTTTCAACTCTTGACTTTTGAAGACTTACTAGCGTTATGTACCTCTTGTTAAATCGGGTGTTAAATTAGGAGCAGATTCTACAGATGAACAGTTCCATCGCCTTTGTTCAAAAGTAGTTTTACAAGTGTCTGTAGCCAAAATTGCAGCTTTTCTAATACTTGGCATTAAATCTATGGAACTTTTGCAAAGTTTTGTTTGAAGTTTTGAAAATCCATAACTGACTTTAGTTATTCTACATAGCGAATTTTTATAATTTAATTTGCTTATATTCGTATTTGCTTCATTGAGAACGCTCCAATTTATTTTTGACTCTCTTAAAGCCCTAAAAATTAAAATTATAGTTAATTAAAATTTTAAATCAATTTTGTTTTTAGGCCCGAAGAGACTATGAAGACTATTGAGATGATTCCGTTATGAAATAATACTTTGGATGCTTGAAAAATCTTGAATATATTAGGAATGAGAAGTTTATGGTGCAAAGTATGAAGAACTTTAGACTCATAATATTTTGTTTTGTATGAGTAATTTTTTTTGTTTAAAATTCTTTGATGTGTAACACATTTCTAGTCATGAGCAAGAAATTGTAGTTTTGAAAAATGATATATTGCATGTAATTCGGATTACAGACAAAAGATGATCAGTCTGGCACCTAATAATGATAGCTTAAACCTATAATTACTGCCCCTTAATCTACCTGTAGATTTTATCACGTGTTAATTATACCCCATCTAACTTTACAACGATTTTTGTACTTTTTTATACTATAAATTAAGAATTTAAACTGTAATTAGTTAAGCTCATACGAGGGATGTTCAGAAAAAATAACTTTTCTATTTTATTATGAAATTTTATAACCGTGTAATATAACAACTTAAGTCTCTCACACGTTTTGTATTACGATAAAGATCAATGTGTAAAGCGTCTTTGACTTTTATGATTATTATATTAAAAATATATAATTAACACTTTCATATAGGCGGTTTTCTTTTAAAAATGTAGATATGTTCGGATGAGAGTACAATAAACATTCCGGCACCGCACCTACAAAACCGCGACAATATCGAATATTGTCTTTTAATTGTAGTTACACCTTAGTTTAACACAATTTCATACCAAATAAACACAAAAGTGCTGTTTATTATCTTTCGTTTCGATTTTTTAGGACGGAAACTTTGTGATATTCGATTTTATGGTTTATTTGTTTAAAAAGTTCTACAACCTTTACTTTTAACTTTTTCCCTTTTTAAGAAAAAGTTATTATAATCGAGAAAAATTGAAAATTTTTTTTATTGCATTTCTCGACGTTTTGAGTCCCCTTGATTCCAAAAATGCAAATTTTTTTTTTCGATTTTTTGAGCCAAAATGTCTGGATGTATGTACCCCCTCCCCTAGAGCAAAAACTACTGAAGCAATTTTGATGAAATTTGATTTTAGGCACTTTAAAATTATTTCATCGGCAAACTAAGCTTTTATAAGAAAGTTGTACAGGGTGTCTAAAAATAAGGTGGTTATTTTGGGCGCATATTTGCAAATTTGGGCCAAATTCATTTTTAATTGGCTATAAGATAGTACATTTGAGCCCCAAATAAAAATTAAATTTTTACATTTTTTAATTCAAAATGGCGGCAAATAGAACGATTATCCCATTTTGTGGTTTTTCCCTTATAACTTGGCCGGTAATTATTATTATAAAAATTTCGTAACGGCGTTGTACAGCCAAAATATAGGGCTTTCGTCATAAACAAGTCGATTTTCAAAATTGTTTCAAAATTGCATACCTTTAAGGAGTCAAAGTAGGTCAAAATTTTGATATGAATTTTCTCAAAATTTCCACGACCATATTTTTTATTTTCTGGATATGTTACAGACAATGTAATTCACTATCGAAATATAAATTTTTATCAAAATCGCTCAAGCCATTTCGGAGTAATAATTTTTTGAATGTCAAAACTTCAAAAATCTCTAATTACTTTTGTAATAAAAATGAAAACTTGAAAATGGATATACAGTGAGATTTATTTAAGACTGGCCATAGGATTTTACGTGTTAATTTTTAAATGCCTTGGGATATTTTATTCTAAGCCTCTAAGCGGAATATTTAAGGAATTTGTGCTATACAGTTGCAAGATGATATGAAGTATAAAAACAATTCCAATTTATCCTCTTGCAAGTAACCAAAAAGCTGCAAAAAAATAATTTTCGAACTTCGTTAACATGTTTTTTTGGTTAGTTTTTAATTTGTAGAAGGCTAAAATTTCACTTGACGTTTGTAGTTTACATCTGTTAAACGTCAAGTAAAATTTCAGCCTTCTACAAATTAAAAAGTAACCAAAAATACAAGCTAAAGGAGTTCAAAAATTGTCTTTTTGCAGCTATTTGGTTACTTGCAGGAAAATAAATTGGAATTGTTTCGATACTCCATATCATTCTGCAACTGTATGGCACAAACAGTTTAAATATTCTGTATAGAATAAGATATCCCAAGGAATTTAAAAATTAACATGTAAAATCCTATGGCCAGTCTTAAATAAATCTCACTGTATGTATATCCATACTATGAATATCTACTATTTGACACTATTTTCGGTTAAAAACGCTTCCGGTTAAACCGGAAATTACAAAAATATCAAAATTTTTAGAAACAGCCTGGAAATTTTTTAATATTTTGAAATCTCGTAAAATTAGCTGTTACACGATACCAAACACTTTGTATTTTGGCTTCCGGTTTAACCGGAAATGGGATCAAATTTCTTAATTTAAATGGAACACCCTGTATATTTACAATATTTTAAAAGCTCGTAAAATTAGCTTTTTGAAGATATCAAATTAATTTTTAATTAATAAAACTACAAAATTACAAGATTTTATGGGCGGAAAAAAAATTCCTCGTATGGCCACATCCGTCGTTTTAAGATTAATTTTTTTATTAATAAAGCTTACTTTTGTACTAAATAAGAACCAAAGGGCTTAAAGAGCCTCAATTGTTCTCAACAATTTTGACTTATAACTTTTTATAACCGTTTTGAACTTATTAGCTCTATCATTTGCTTAAATTTGAGGTACCGAAGTTTAACTAAAATTAATTTAACTGAAGCTTAATTAGATTGAGTTTAAGGGTGTTTAATCTTAAGAAAACATTTTAAAATACATAAAAATTAGTTAAAACCACTTTAAAACATAAAGGAGTTTAAATTGTGTATTCTCTTCCATCATGGTTTAATCCATAAGAAATTGAAAATTTTGAAAACGTTTCAGGTAACACAAATAATATAAAACTATAACTTTAATTTAATACTTACAGCCAACGAATTCCATTTTGAAAATTCACAAAAACCGATAGATACACAAAGACAATACGAAATAGTTTACAATTCATTTTTGATAAGTTACATTGTTACATTAAAACTTAAGTAAAAAGTAAGATTTTTGGACTTGACTTTCTTAAACTTAAGCTGTTGTAAACTGACATGACAGGTATAGTAAAGAAATTCTCACCCACAATTTATAAATCAACGCGCACGGTCAGGGTAATTGCTTGTTATAGGAATGAGAGAAGGGTAAACTTTTTATAAATAACATAAAAAAATTTAACAAAACTAGTAAAACTAACAAAAATAAGTCACAATCCTAATTTAAATTTAATTATTTTGTTTAGAAAGAATATTTAAGAATTTCAGAAATAATTTTTAAACTTAACAATTATTAACAAAAAGTATTCTAAATTAAATCTATTATTTTATTAATTTACAAATTTGTAAGTATGTTAATTTTAGTCAAGTTATGATAGTGTAAATGCACTAATAAAATAATTTGAATTTAAACGGCGCGCCAAAGTTTCGACAGCGACCTCTACTGGAAGAACTGTTTTTATCGGTTTCAAATTCAAATTGCAGTAACGCCGCTGGCGTTACAAAACATAAAAATTTACTTTTTCTTAATAAATTTAGGCGTGATGGCACTAAAAGCAACTTTAAACAATCTAAAAGGTTTATTTCATGATTAAAAGCAAAGAGTTTGTGATTTTTAATGCCATAAAAGTGATGTGAAATGGTTAATTTTGCCGACGCTCATCTGCATTTATCTCATTCGAGACAACTTTTGAAAACGGCGAGTGCTCAGATGAATGACTTATTTTCAAAAAATCAAAAAAAATTATAGAAATATAATTAAAAGCAACGATGCCCCTTTTACCCATTAATTGCTAATAAATTTATTTCAATTCAAAATGCGCGCCGAAATTTCCAGCGCCTACTCGCGAAACAAACGAAAAAAAAACTTTTTGTTTTTTCTTAGCGTCGTGCAAAGAATGCAAAGTTAAGAAGTTTAAACTTTTTTCTATCTTAATTTGAAATTTAAAAGCGAATTTTAACTATTAAAAAGTGTATCACATGTTTAAATAATTAGTTTAATTTGTTATTAACAAACTTTAAATTTTTTTAAAGCGTTTTTTTAAAATTGTGACTTTCATTTAAAAAAAAATATTTTAATTTGTTTACTGTGTGTTATTTAACTGTACAATAAGTGAAATGCAATGGTTAATTTTGTTCAAGTATTACTCTGCAACTAGCTCATCCGAGACAACTAGTTACAGGTGAGTTCTAACAAATACACAACTATCGCAACAAACAATTACAACTATCGTTGAATTCGGTTGAATTAGATTACTTTTTACTTGCATGGCAGCCAATTACTAAAAGTACGTTTAACTACTTTTATTCAATTATGCTCAAAGTGCTGCACTTGACCTTTTTCTTACTTATTAAAACTGTCTCATAAAAAAACAAGTTTTTCTCCGTTAGCACTTGCTAATGTCTTTATAACGTGTTACTATGTAAACTGCTCTCTTAAGCAGTGTTTGGGTTTGTTTATCATTGTGTTTAGTATTTAGAAACAATTTATTGTACTGCTAGAGTGTACAACTGGAGTTAAAACTAAAATTGCAACGTTTTGGCGTTGTACGACCAAATTGTATCGTACGGCAGTATAGCACGCCTCTTTTGCACAACTAACAAACTGCAATTATCATTGAAATCATAATGTACGTACACTACAAGTTGTACTACAATGCTACAAACAGTGTATGAATTTGCAATTGCAAAAGTATATACGATCTAATTTAACTAAAATTGTATCGCGAGTGGTGCTTTTAGTGTTGGTAACTGCTTAATATTCCATCAAATACTTCATAAAGAAGTATTTGTTTTGTGAATTTCGGACTCGACATTGACTTAATTGTATTTATTGCACATAAACATAGCTTAAAAAATATATAATTAAACTAAATAATTACATTTTAAATATCAATAATAACAAACACTTGATAATTATTATTTTGTGGTTCATTAATAATTTGCATTGCCGAATATGTAATTGCTTTAACTTCTGTACCTTGTGGATGTTTACCTAACGTAAATTCTTCTCCATAACATTTACATTTGATCGTCCATTCTTCACCTTCCGTTACAAATTCTGTAATTTTCAGTTTACTGCAAATAAGGCACGGTTCGCAACTAAATAAAAATAACAGCTCGTCTAAGAAATGATAAAGTAAATTTTCCATATCAGTTCCTGTAGCTTGGATTTCGTGAACATCTTTTATTTCGACTGTCGATAGTGTCGTCATGTAACCGAACATCGCAATACCGCATTGTTCGAAAGCTTCTTGTAAGCTGTCGCCCCAAGCATGTAGTCTACAATTATTACGTTTAGTTATTGTTAAAGAGTTTTAATGGTAACTTACTGTACGTCTGCTGTATGGTCCAAGTCTGTAAAAATTTAAATGAAAGTTGTGCAATAACGAACGGTTTATAATTACATTCATAATTTTCAGGTGCTAACGTTAGGTCTTCGTTTGATAGTTTGTCTTCGAGACTCATTATTGTTTCTTTTAAATTTACAGACTATAATTATTGTTGTTTTGCACACTTGGTGACTATATTTTGTAGGTTAATTTTGAAAATGGTTCGTGTTTGGTCGTGTTCAGAAATCACTTTGTATTGTAAGTTGCCTATGTGCAGGCGCAAATTTGTTAAAAATGGTATGAAAATTAAAGATGATTGCTAATTTTAACTTTTTCAAATCCAAAAAAAGTTATAATCGAGAAAAAAAAATAATAATACAATTTTTTTTTGCATTTCTCGACGTTTGAATCCCAAAAATGCAAAAAAAATTTTCGATTTTTTGAACCAAAATGTCAGAATGTATGTCTGTAACTCTGGACCTCTGGAACAAAAACTACTGAACTGATTTTGAAGAAATTTTATTTAAGTCACTTTAAAATTATTTCATCGGCAAACTAAGCTTTTATAAGAAAGTTGTACAGGGTATCCAAAAATAAGGTAGTTATTTTGGGCGCATATTTGCAAATTTGGGCCAAATTCATTTTTAATTGGCTATAAGATAGTACATTTGAGCCCCAGATAAAAATTTAATTTTTTTATTCAAAATGGCGGCCAATAGAACGATTGTCCCATTTTGTGGTTTTTCCCTTATAACTTGGCCGGTAATTATTATTAGAAAAATTTCGTAACGGCATTGTACAGCCAAAATAAAGGGCTTTCGTCCTAAACAAGTCGATTTTCAAAATTGTTTCAAAATTGCATACTTTTAAGGAGTCAAATTAGGTCCAAATTTAAAACGGATTTTCTTAAAATTTCCTCTGCCATATTTTTTCTTTTTTAGGTATGTTACAGATAACATAATTCTCTATCGAAATATGAATTTTTATAAAAAAACTCTCGAGCCGTTTTGAAATAATAATTTTTTGAATGTCAAAACTTCAAAAATCTCTAATTTTTTTTGTAATAGAAATGAAAACTTGAAAATCGATATATATATCAATCTCATGAATAGCTATTATTTGACACTATTTTCGGTTAACAAAACGGTTCCGGTTAAACCGGAAATTACAAAATTATCAAAATATTTAGGAACACCCTGTATATTTTTAAATATTTTGAAAGCTCGTAAAGTTAGCTATTACACGATACCAAACACTCTATATTTTGACTTCCGGTTTAATGGAATATGGGATCAAATTTCTTAATTTAAATAGAACAGCCTGTATACTTTTCAATATTTTTAAAGCTCATAAAATTAGTTTTCTGAAGATATAAAATAATGTATACCGGGTGGTGACCGGACCTCTCGGTCATACAGATTTAACATGTAAAAACATACTTTGGTAATTTCCTGCTTCCCAATGTATTTTAGAAAGAAAATCTTCAAATAAAAGTTTTAGAGATTTAAATTCTGCATCTAAATGAATAAACAAAATTAATTTTGGATGTTTTATAACGCCTGAAATTTAATTTGAAAATTCCGAAAATTAGCAGAAATAGCGATTGCCTTGAAACACAATTGAAAATTGTCAAATATTTTATGCTTTATCTGTCACAATAATTCTGCATTTTTTGTTCATTTATTGAATTTATTTAATAATAAATGATATTTACGTATGTTCATCCCTAAAACTTACTTCATTTTTAGTTTCAGTTAATTTAAATTACCCTCAAAAATAATTTTGAAAGATGTCAAATATTGATAATTTCTATTAGGAATATTTCATGGCAATCGCTATTTCTGCTAATTTTGGGAATTTTCAAATTAAATTTCAGGCATTATAAAGCATCCAAAATTAATTTTCTTTATTCATCTAAATCCAGAATTTTATTCTCTAAAACTTTTATTTGAAGATTTCCTTTCTAAAATGCACTGGGAAGCAGGAAATTACCAAAGTATGTTTTTACATGTTAAATCTGTATGACCGAGAGGTCCGGTCACCACCCTGTATTTTGAACTTCAATTTTTGTCATTTAATCTAGTTGAAATAAAAACAAAAACTTTGGTTTTAAATAACAATATGCCTATATTTCACATTCTTTATTTCGTAGCTGAAGCAAAAGACAAAGCGACCAACAGTAGGTATCTGGAGCAAATAGCACGATTAAGATGATCTTTAACAGGGATGTTTTTGAATTTCTTCGCTCCCAAGGTTTCAAACGGTTCCTTTTCCAGAAAAGAAAATTGTCATAAAGTTTGAATGCTCTATCTCAAATTTAATATCTTGCGCACGACCGTCAAAGTTTTTTTTCATTTATTTATTAAATACTCTGCTGAATCTTATACTTGCTTTCTTATTAGACTTAATTTGTATATAATAATTGAACACTTCTTAAAAGTATTTAGAGTATTATTACTGTTACTTAAATCTTCCTACTAGTATAAGCATAGGAAGCCATATTTTTTTAGAAAGTTGACTTTTTCCTCCAATATCTTTTAAACGGTTGAATTTACGAAAAAAATTATTAATATCAATTTTGTAGCAAATTCAATTTCCTACAAAACAATTTATTACTCAACTTTGTCAAGTCATCAACGTCGAAGTTATAGCTATTCAAATGACATATTGTTTATTAAAATGGGAACCGTTTGAACCCTTGGGAGCGAAGATATTCAAAAACACCTCTGTTAAGGACAGCTCTAATACCTATGTATAAATACCATTTGAATAGTGTAAGCTGTAGATGCAAACAATCACTTAACCCAATATCAGCTCCAAATAGTAATGAGCATTATAATAAGTAGTGTGTCCCCCAGAGGGGGTTGTCAATAGGGAAAAATCTTTTATTTCTAATTTTAGGTAAAATTCTTTATAAAAAGTTTTTCTCCTTTTCAAATTTCCAAATATGCAAAAATATTAAAAAGAAATTTTCAAATAAAAAAGTTATTGAGCTTTTTCTTTAAATTTTTGAACTTTTTTTTCCAAGCCCAAATATTTCGAGAAAAAGCCAATTTTAAGGAAAAAAGTATCCATCATAAAAAGTTTTCTTTCCTCAGAATCTTTAGGAAATCAATTTCTAAAGATTTTTAACTTACACAGAGTCGAAAACCGTCAATGTAGTTTATTGAATAAATGGAAAAAAATAAAATATTTAAACTAAATTATTCTATTTGAACTCAAATTCATTCTGAGCTTTCTTAAGAATCAGAACTTTTTTATAAAGAATACTTTTTTTTACCTAAAATTAAATTTTTTTAGAAACTTTTTCCAAATTTTTGGAGTTAGAAAGAAAAAGTTAAAAATTTAAAGAAAAAGCTCAATAATTTTTTTATTTAATATTTTTTTAATTTTTTTTGCATATTTTGGAGTTTGAAAAGAAGCAAAACTTTTCATAAAGAATACTTCTGTTACGTAAAATAAAAATTTTTTTTTCGCTTATTGGCAACCCCATCCCCGGACACATTGTATTTAATCTTCGACGGATTATTAGAAACATTGTTGGATTTTCTTACATTTAAAACATTTAAATTTAAACGAGGTATTTAACAAAGCTTTATAGTATTAAGTTACTTTAAAAAGATCGATACCCATCGACTAATATAATTAACATTTTTCGTTTCGTTTCAGATGAATAGAGCATCATTTTGCTATCGAGACAGGACCTTCATCAAAGGTAAGTCCTCAAAGTTGAGGATTTTTCATAAACTCTTATACTATATTTTTGATTTTAAATATTTTACTGATATAACGACTCAAAAAATTAAATAAGAATTTTTGAGAAACTTTTCGATTTTTAAAAGTGATAGACTGGATGATAACATAAAAATCAAGGTGATAGTATTCGGGCCCATCTCTTGAGGATCAGCCACTGAACAAGAAAATTCATTTGGCACATAGTTTTAGGGCTGAGCTACCTTCAATGCAATAATATGGACTCCTCGAGTGCTTGTTACGCCACTGACTATAATTAAAAATTTTCTTTTGGAATAGAAACTAAATTTATAAAAGCACTTTTATATTATAATAAATTCTTCATACATATTATTTTACTCAAACTATAAACTAAGCACCTAGGTACTATAAAAACACGTAAAAATTGCTCGATGTGATTTTTAAAAATTGATTTGTCCCCCTATTCTAAATTCGTGAACTGGTTTCCTACCATGTCCAAATGTGGTTTGTGCTGTTGCTCCTACACCAGTATTTCCAAATGGTGCAGTAACTCCAACAGTTGCATGTGGTTGATTTCCAACAGTGTGAGATGCACTTATAAATCCATTTTGACCAATAACACCTCCGCTGAATGAGACGGGCCCTGTTGCGGTTGGAGTGATTGTACCCCATGCAGGTCCAGCGGTGAAGTCATAGTTTGGATTTTTATTCTTCTTACCCATTGCTACTGCAAAATTTAGTTTATTTATACTAATTGAGTATTAAAATAATTTTAAAACTGCTTCTCTACTGTACTTTGAAGTGTATTTAATTTCTTTAATAATTTTCAATTTTCTTACCTTGTTACTTTATGAGAGTGAAAACTGCAACTAACTATTTGATACAAGCTCAAAAAATTATAAATGATGCTCTTTCGATCGAGGCTATATATATTTTCATACCATCTTATCTGAAGAAGTCCCTCTTTTATTTATCAGTTATAAGTAGTATGGGGAAGAACTTTTGTTATCAAATAAGGAAAATTTACATTAAATTATATTGGTAAAAGATAAGGATATTTATAACGTTTGATTTTCAAGTGGGTAGGTACTTAAATTTGGAGAGGAAAACGAAAAAATAATTAAACAAAAATAATTATGTTTTGTACTATATTAAATAAATATCAAATATCAAGCTACACAATAAATAGTATGATGATAATGGTCACTTTTCTAACGGTTTGAATTGTAATATAATTTTAAAGGTTTAGGTTTGTTAATATTAATCACTATAATCAACATGTCTAATCTAATAAGTAAAAGTTGCTTCAATTCCCACTTGAGGAATTGGTTTCATGCCATGTCCAAACGTGGTTTGTGCAGTTGCACTAACGGCACCATCTTTATTGGTATAAATTGGAATTGAACCTCCAACAGTCCCAGTTGCTGGCATTCCATTCGTCTGACTACCACTCACAAAGGCACTCGCTCCATTTGTATTCTCATAATTAATTCCGGCACTATTAGTTTCTGGACCAACCGGTCGTAAATCCCTATTTAACGATCTATCGTGTTGAGCAAATACATTTGCGTGATGATTACCAGAATTCACAAGTCCAACTTGTCCCCTTATCACACCTAGTCCACCAATACCTGGTTGCACTGCTAAATTACCCATTAATCCAGTTCCTTGCAGAGAAATTGCGTCAAAGCCACCAGTGTACGTTATGGGAGTCGCAAAACCACGACTATTATGAATTTGTGAAATAGAACCCCATATTGGCCCTGGTTGATATTTAAGATCTTCAATCTTAATACCACCGGGAAGGATGGTAGCACCACCTGTAAGTTGAGCTCCCGTCAGGTTGTTTTGATGCAAAATTCCAATTATCACTATCAGGAAAATTATTTGAAAATTCATTTTTAAATATTTTGCAATGAACTACACTCGAATAATAACTTTACAGTTTAAATCACGGTATGAAAAGAAGCTGTGTTGTTAATCATTTTATACTAATTTTTTAACGCATTCATATCGTTTATTACAAGAATTACCTAGAGGTAATTTAAGTTATTTCCCTTTTCTGCTCTCTGTGCTCTTCTAACAAATCAATTATATTAATAATCTTTTAATAATTAATTAAAGTGCGATTTTTCGTGCGGGTCAATGTGATAAATCGAAAATGTTGACATACATATACAAAAGATAAGAGAGCAATAATATAAAAAAAATTTCCGATAATCAATATGGGGAATAACTGTAAGAAATTCTGATGCAATGCAACGCTGGATGCAATGCCCCGATTGTCCCCCCGATTGAGGGGGGTCCCAATCGATTATGAACTAAGAGTTGTATTTTATGTAATTATTTTTTTCAAATGTTGTACTTAATTTCAAAAAATAGTAGATTGTTTGATTAGGAGTAAAAATGTCATTTTTTTTAGGCTAGTCAGTAGGGCTGTAAGACGAAACGAAGTTGAGTCTGACAACTACTGACGAGCCAAAAAAAGTATTTTTACTCCGTATGAAACATTTAATTTTTTCTTCAAACGTAAAATTTAGAAAAACCAAAAATTAAAATTTTTCTAGTGTCGCCATCTCTTGAAAATTATTTGTAGTTCAATTGTCAAATATTTAAAACAATTAACTTTAACTTGCAAAAAGAAGCTAATTATTAAACGCAACGAATAAATTATAACAGAAAATTTATAAAAACATAACCTTTTTACATTACAAATGCTTAGAAATACCCAAAACCAAAAACTTTGGTCATACCAAAAGTGTATGCCCCATTACCCCATTTAAATAAAGACATATTACGCAATATACGTTTATTTCGAATCTCTTTATTTTTACCTATAAATAATTGAAGAGTAGAAGTACCAAAGGCTAAGTCGAGGGCTAAGTATACCATAAAAAATATTAAATTTAAATATTTTGGTACTTAGACTATTCTTCAATTATTTATTCCTCGATTTATTCATTTTTGTCCAAATATAATACAAAGACTACAAAGAGGAAATAAGATAATGATTAAAACTGTTGTAATGATGATCCAATTTAAAATTCTGGAAGCGGTTCGAGTTTGATTTGAGCTTCTGCTTGTATTCAATTATCTCCTACTGGAACTCCAGCTCCAAGATTTCCAATTGGGCCAACATCAACACATCCACTCAATGCGGCGCCATGTGGGCCTAAGTTCAGTAAACTCCATATTGGTCCAACAACACAATTAATGCTTGGATGTAGATTCTTCTTTTCTTCCATTGCTACCAAAAAATTTGTTTAATATTGTGAATAAATATTATAGTATGGGAGGCGACTGCAGTAAACTCTATTAGGACTACCGTTAAATTTTGGTGACATTCGCAAGAAACAGCAGTGAGGAACAATAAATCGCTGGTCTGCCGAAGCATATTCTGGCAGCAGTGGCGGTAGACCTGTTCAGAAGTTGTTAATTTTGTTTTCATTATCTACTCGTAATTAGTAATAACACTTTCAAAACGTACTCACCAAATAGAAAAACTTTGTCCATTTAACCAACTTTGTATCTCTTATTATAGTTTCTGATATTTCATTGCTACGCACATTTTGTGAGACATCCTGTATAAACATTGTATGGTAAATTTTACTCGCCACTAAATTGCGATTATGAAAAATATATTTTTTAACAACTTCTGAAGAGGTCTGTCGTCACGTCACTGCTGCCGGAATATGCTCAGGCAGACCAGCGGTTTTTTGTTCCTCACTATAGTTTCTTTCGAATGGCACCAAAATTTAAGGGTAGTTCTATAACATAGGGTTTACTGCAGTCGCCTCTCGGGCTAATCACATCACAAATTAAAATAAATTTAAAACTGCTTTACTATATTATTATTAAGTAGGCTCCTTGATCTTTACTTTACTTTACTTACTCTACTTTTAAGTATTTAATTTTTAATCTTCTTACCTTATAGAAGTGGAGCAAAGTAACTATACAAACTTAAAAAAATTATAAGTGATGCTTTATAGATTGAGACTATTTATAATCATACCATCTTATCTAAAGAAGTTACTAGTTTATTTTTTTTATCAGCTAGGTACGAGGCGGAACTTTTGTTCACAAATAAGGAAAATATACATGAAATGCAATAGGTGAAAGATACGGATATTTATAACGTTTGATTTTCGAATGAAATGCATTTGAAAATTATCCTTATTCTTTTTTCTTTACTCGCTGTGTTGTTACTGCAAAATTTATTTGTGAAAATTAATTTTTGCACTTATCAAATCAGTAATATTACAGAGAAAAGAGAACTCACAAATTAAAATATGTAGTAACTAGTAATTCGAGTTTAATTAATTATGTAGAACAAGAGGGTAATTTTTTTATAACTCGAGGCAAAAATTGAAATGTCATAAATTCGGTAAAAAAGTGAAATACTTTTTCCCTTGATGAATAATATCCTATTATTATTTTAACAATTCTTCTTTTCTAGCTTTTTTCGAAATTAAGAATTTTTCACTTTACTTATAGGATGGAGATTGACGCAAAGTAACTATTCACAAAAGCTCTTTGCTTAGTTTCATATCTTTATTTTACTGTAGAGATGTATTTTTTCTTCTTTTTTTCTTTCTTAATTGTCTGAATAAATTTAATAAACTTAGCTCTCTTTCTTTTGTTAATTAGTAAGTGTATATAGAGATGTAGGTACTTAAATTTTTAGAGAAAAATAATGACACATTTTCTTAATTATTTAATAAATAATATTAATAAAAAATATCAAGCTACTAAAGATACATAATAAAAAATAGTATTTAACATAGTTTTATCAGCTATAATTACTTATAATCATGTCTAAAAATTAAAAGTTCCTTGAACTCCCACTTGAGGTATTGGTTTCATACCATGTCCAAATGTTGTTTGTCCAGTTGCACTTATGCCACCATTTTTATTTGTGTAAATTGGAATTGAACCTCCAACAGTCCCAGTAGCTGGCAGTCCATTTGTACGACTACCACTTAAAATGCACCTGCGCCGTTTTTATTCACATAATTAATTCCAGCGCTGTTAGTCTCTGGACCAACTGGACGTAAGTCCCTATTCAATGACCTATCGTGTTGAGCAAACGCATTTACGTGATGATTACCATTATTCAAAAGCCCAACTTGCCCTCTTAACGACCCTTGGCCACCAATACCTGGTTGCACCGCCAAACTACCACTAGCTCCAGTACCGTGTTGAGAAATTGCGTTAATTCCACCACTGTACGTTATGGGAGTTCCAAAACCATGGTTATTGTGACTTTGCGAAAGAGAACCCCATGCTGGCCCTGCTTGATATCCAATTTGTTGAGTCCTACCACCACCAGGAAGTCGATTAACGCCACCAAAAAGTTGAGCTTCTGTCAGGATGCTTTGATGGTAAATTCCAACCATCATGACAACGAACAGTAATTGGAAACTCATTATTAAATTTTTGCAATGAACTGTTAGGTCAATATGTCTAAGTAACTTATGAGACAAAATTGAGTTGGTGATCATTTTATACTAATGTTTTAACTCATTAAAATTGTTTAGTAAAAGAATTAGTTATTTTAAGTTATTCCCCTTTTCTAGTGCAGACTGTTTAATTTTTAGAATTGTAAGATAATTTTAAGAAAGCAATCAGCTGCATCATTAATTACGTTTCTATTGTTTTTTTTCTAAATTATCTTAAAGTGGAATTTTTGGTACATTACGAGTATGTGTTTTGATGGTAGTCTATATGTTATTGTGACAAATCGAAAATTTATTAAATCCATAAACAAACGATAAGATAATAAAAACATAGAAATTATTTCAATCAATCATTAAATAATCAACTTGGGGAATAACCTTGTAGATTCTATTTTTAGGATTGAGAAAGGTATTAGTTAATTTTGTAGGTATTATTTATTAATTACTAAAATGCTACTGTTGCCAATTTGAGAGTATACGGTATGTCCAAAAAATAATTACCTATTGTATAAACTCAGATAAATGTTTTTAAGAAATACCTGAACTCTTAAATTAATTTCCATTAATTTTCTTTTTTTATTGATACATTTTTCTTTTGGTTTTTGCCGTATTTAAGACAGTTTTTCAATCTACATTTCTAATTATACCATTCCATAGAATTTTTTTTTTTCTATTATGCAAATTTTGCAAAATACTAATATTGATAGCTGTACTGTACCAATTTTGAATAAATTTATGAAAAAAATGCAATATAAAAACAAGGGAACTTGGGGAACTCCACAAGTGCACATCGTTGATTCACTTAATTAATAAGTCTTGTGTATAAAAAAGACCTATTGATTGACTTTCTTATAGTTAAATTTAACAGTCGTAGTGTAAGTTACCTCTTGAGTCAATTAACAAAGTAAAATATGGTTTCAAAAATAACATTCATTGCAATAATGGCTGTATTTTATTATCAACGCAGTGTAACAGAAGCTCAACTTTTTGGTGGCGTTAATAGACTTCCTGGTGGTGGTAGGACTCAACAAATTGGATATCAAGCAGGACCAGCATGGGGTTCTCTTTCGCAAAGTCACAATAACCATGGTTTTGGAACTCCCATAACTTACAGTGGTGGAATTAATGCAATTTCTCAACACGGTACTGGAGCTAGTGGTAGTTTGGCGGTGCAACCAGGTATTGGTGGCCAAGGGTCGTTAAGAGGGCAAGTTGGGCTTTTGAATAATGGTAATCATCACGTAAATGCGTTTGCTCAACACGATAGGTCATTGAATAGGGACTTACGTCCAGTTGGTCCAGAGACTAACAGCGCTGGAATTAATTATGTGAATAAAAACGGCGCAGGTGCATTTTAAGTGGTAGTCGTACAAATGGACTGCCAGCTACTGGGACTGTTGGAGGTTCAATTCCAATTTACACAAATAAAAATGGTGGCATAAGTGCAACTGGACAAACAACATTTGGACATGGTATGAAACCAATACCTCAAGTGGGAGTTCAAGGAACTTTTAATTTTTAGAAATGACTCATCACCAGATCTTTAAGTTATTAAAGAGTATTTAAAGAATAAATTTTCAATATTTTTCGTAAATAAAAAATGAGGTGAGCAAATCATGGCAACGCCGTTTTAAACGCGAAATCACCACGAAATGTCAATTTAAATAGTAAACTTCATGTAAACTTTTAGATAGCTCGAAGCTAGTTATTGTGTTATAATTAACATTACATTTTAAAACCGTAGATATAATTAATATTATTTAGTGACGTCATCATATATAAAAGCATAGGAACGCCCCTCACTCCTCACCTCTCCCCGTTGGCATGCCTGAGACTCCTTAACTGTAACGTCTCTATTATGAATAATTTATTTAAAATCTAAAATTCACAAGTATTTAGCAGTCTTTATGAATGAATTCCTGAACAAGTAGTAATCGGTAGTAATATTAACCCAAAATAGTTTATTCTTATGTAAAAGACAACGTACAGCCGGCCAAAAAGTTTTTAGCCACCCCCTGACAACATTTAAAAAGCAACCAACATTACACGTCGTGTAAATTAAACGGCGTGTAATGTTGGTTGCTTTTTAAATGTTGTCAGGGGGTGGCTAAAAACTTTTTGGCCGGCTGTACGTATTCAGGGCAAAATGGTATACTATACATATCCACCTGACTTAGAAGAAGAATCAGAGGATCCATTTACTGTTGAAGATAGTGAAATTGCTTGTTTGATTATACCCAATCTAAGCCTGGAGTAATGTGGATCAGATGGCAAAAATATCAAATATGACTCACTATGATTGATGCGCTGTAGTATCCAAAAAAATAAAGCAGTATACATGTAAACTATGTAAATAAACAATAAAGCATCACTTCTGTTATCTATTTACTTGATTTTCCATATAGTTATTTAGTTTGGGCAAAATAACACACCTATGTCATTTTGCCCTGATACCCCGGGCAAAATGAATTTTTTATATATTTTCTTAAAGATGGAATAGGTAAATCAAGTTTTGTAATACCTAACTATTTTTAAATAGCAAACATGGGCAGAGTAAGGCCTGAGGAGCTTATAACATTTTTTATAACACGTTTGAGTAGTATTGATACGCCCAGAAACTGCTTCAAACTAAAAGTATGCCATTTTGCCCGGAATTCCCATATATTAATTATTATTTTTCCTTATTTGACAACAAACATAAATTCTTTAGGCGGTATAAACGGCATAATAGGAAGACTGGTGCAAATTGTTACATTTATTTTAAGGGAGGCAAGAACTGTAAGACAGTTGGCACATCGGGCACTAATTTTAGAGCTAGGACTGTTAAAAATTAACTTTTAATTGATAAGAAGGGTGGGAAGCGACCTAAGAGGGATGTCAAAGTAAAATCTTACTTTTTATGTAAAAAATAGTTACTTTGCCAGTGAATAATCCAAATACTGTTTATGAGTTGTTGGTAGTGCGTGGCAGCTGGAACTGCCATGTGTCAGCCACATTGGCAAAGCCATTGGGTGCATTCACTGGACGTAAAACTATCTTCTATTAACATGTAAGAGTATTACTTTAGGCGGTATAAACGGTGTAATAGGAAGACTGGTGCAAATTTTTGCATATTATTTTAGGGCAGGCAAGGATTTTAAGATTTTATTCTACTACTCCAACATCAGTCGGTTAGGAACATTAGAATTTCAATTGATGTTAAATAGGAGTATTTGATTTGAGTAGTAACTTCAACTACCATTCACTGTTCTTATTGAGGTATTTTTATGAGAAGGTTTGAATTTTAAAGTTATGGTCGTTGTAAAGGTATATTTGATTGGATTTATTCATGCTAAACTTACCAAAACTAGGTAACCCTTAAATCTTATTAGTTATTACCTACTGACTTTTTCTTATAGATGTAATATCTTGCTGATAGTCACTGTAGTAGTAATTTTACTGCGAATCTCATTACAAACTACATCTTAATTTAAATCTTTAATTTAGGCATATTTTGATGTGGTGTGAAAAAATCTTCAAGTTGCTCGTGGTGTGTAAATTGAACCATAATTGTGGTAGTTAAAATTGAATAATGTCGGTATATTAATATTGGTGTAACTTTTGGCTTGCTGAAGTGGAGTTTTGTATTAAAAGTTGTTAAATGTGTTAAATGTGTTTGTTTAGCTTTACACAAGAATATATTCAGAAACGTGATCTTGAAGGGTAATCTATTCTTGGGGGTGTTTCCGAGTGTATATAGTTGTAAAAAGAGAGTAAAAATTGCCTGTAATTTATACTTATCAGATTCTGGTGGTTGTAATATTTTTAAAACTCAAACAAATAGAGTAGGTGAAACAAAAAGAAAAATTAATACTTATACAAATAAAATAAAAAGATATGATAGATAAAGAAAGAAAAGAAAACAATTAAAAAAATAAAAGTATGAACAGAAATCTCCCGAAATGCTCTTTATTGTCAACTGTGTTATAATTAACATCATAAATCAGGACTATTTTAAATTTTTTTATTTCATCGTTTTTCAATATTATAATACTTTTCACTAATAAAAAAACTTCAATCTTAAACTCAATGTTCATGAGAGACTTATTAGATAAACCTTATTTTATATGTTTCTGCAACTGTAACATAATTTCAACACCTCACAAAGTAACGTTTCCGCAAAACTCATTAATCTACGACTAAAATAACAATTTTACTTAATTTAATTAATTACTAAAAAATAACTTTTTTAGTTCAACTATTGTTATATTTATATAAAACGTTTTAAGCAAATATCCGACTCTTTTATTTGGTGTTTCAACAGTGAAAGAGCTAAGAGAAAATTATTACAGCTTAAAAAAAATTCAAAAAGGAATTTTTTTACAAAACTGCACAAATGTTTTTGGACTTGAAAATGAGAAGGACACAATGACCATTTATTAAAGTACAATCATAAGTTTAAATCGACGGTTCGACCGTTGCAACATTTAAACTATTGGTAAACTCATTAGCGTTGATTAAGGCATTATCAATCAAGTACCTATTGATAGTAGGTCGATTGAAGCATCGATAGACTACATTTAATTATCACCTGAGACTAAACTTGGTGTTCTTGAGCTCTAGACTATTTTGTCTAGCGTTTTGAACCAAGAATAAAAGATTAGCGGAAGTGAGTATCTATTTGTTCGAGGAAGTCTCTTATTTTAATGGCGTTTTGGGAATCGAGCAACAGAGGTCGCTGCTTAAAGTCGACAAAATAGATTTCTTGAACTGTAATAATTTTCTTTTTTTTGTATTACATAGCCTATTAGTAGACATTTTTACATAACAACAAACACATTTATACATGTACAATTTAATAACGTCCTCGTATAATTTCTGCATTTTCCAGTCAAGTTTTATTAATCTAAATCTATAAATGTACATTAATAACAATTTATTTGTAAAAACTACAATATAAACGCTCACAGATTCATACAAATCGTCGTCATAAGTGGACAATTCACTCGTTTTGAAAGTCAAACCGTTTGTTTTTTCGGTGTTATAAAAAACGTACACATCTACACAAGTTTTATATGTGTGCACATACAAAAGGACTTAGGCTTATAATACACAAAATGCTAAAAAACGTATTTTGTCTTCTTGCGCATACACTTAAAACTTACAACAAAAGTACATGTACAATAATTCGACTTCATCAAATTTTTTTTATTTAAAAAGCCGATGAGCACACAAGTAGATAATCAAACAGGTAAAATACATGCTCATACAAAAACTTGAGCTAAATATTTATTGATTTAATAAAATAGCTTACTTTGTTCTATAAAAATTGTGCTAGTATAAGTTATTATTACTCTAATAATAGTATGTAAAAAGGCCTTTTAAATAAAATATGCTAACATCTTCTAAATTCAACAACAACAACGCTATGAGTAATAGCAACAATAATAATATATTATCCAAACAACATAACAAATATAACGACGCAAAATCGATAATAAAATTAATATCTTATTGTGTTTATTTTATAATTATTATTAATTATTTATTTTATTATATAAACGAAACTTTTAGTTTATTAATTCATATTTTTAATTGTTTATTTTTTTATGATACTATATTGATAATCGATTTTACCTCGTCAACTTTAATATTACACTAAACGTACAATATTGTTGAGCTATTTGTTTTACAAAAAGCTATAGTAAACGGTGCAGAATTATCTGCTAAAAATGTTTTTAAAAAGTATAAAAAACACCCTTAATGCATGTTTTTTTAATACTCTCAAAACATTAATTCACTCTATAACAAATGACATTTTTAATAAATGTTTAAATGAGCGTGTTTTTACCTCATTATTTATATTGTTTGTTAGTACCGTTTGAGTCGAATATTTACTTTTACAAATATTTACTTTTGTGGAAAATGGCTCAATATATCTAGTCATAAATTGTTTATTTTAAGGAAACGTTACATAACAGTACAAAATGTATGAGACAAAATGTTGCCTATAGATTTGATTCTGAAGACAATAATTCGTACTATATTTGACAAAACAACTTCTTTTTAAAAAACCTTTGATTTTTTTTGAAATTCAAAGATGATATTGCGTTTTTTAAGGCTAAGCTATCTACTGCTAGTAGTCAGCGATTAAAAATTTATTTTTCTCATTTCTAAAAGCAACATTTTGTACTTCGTTTTGCAGAGACCCCTATCAAACACAGCTAGTAACATTTTGACCACTAGCAACATTCGCGCATTTGCGGACGAATCTATAACTGAACTACGTAGAATCGTTCCCAATATAATTATGTATATTTTTAATATATATTTTTGATTTCTGTACTAAAACATACGCACACAAACATAGTTCACATGGTTTTTAAAATTTTTTTAAATTCTTAGTAATATAATGTGACGTTGCGTGTTAAACGTGATAGGTCAATTAGGCTATTGAAAATTAAAAAATATATTAATAATATTGTGCTTTCAACTACGGCAAAGAGGATTACTTCAAAAAATTTTAACTAATCCAATTTTATTTCGCTGTACATTTACTATTATAAAATCGCAGTCGAGTTATTAATAATTAATTAATATAAATAATTAATTAACATTAACACTATATTAATCACTAATTAATAATTTGTTAATTGAAGCGAAAGAAAATGACCTTATTAATTGATGAAATATTATGATAACATTGATAAACGATTAAATTAATAATATTCAACATTTTTGTCTAAATGGCCTCTTTTTGAACTTTGTTTATAGGCTCTTTTCTTAAAATTATTGCAATTTACAATCAATAGTACCTATATTTCTTCTACATTCGTTAATTTTGACCCGAGTCACTTCATCGATGTCATTTGTCAACATTAGTATCTTTTTATTAAGTTAAGTAATAACATAATATTTAATTATGACGTTGGGTATATAAACCCCGATAGGTTAGATTCAACTTCATCGACATCTGAAAATCGCTAATTTGGACGAATTTCCACGTCTTCCAATTTAAGATTTGATGTCATTTAAATTTTAGTATACTACGCGCAATATAAGACATGTTTTTCTGATCATTAACTCGAAGTACAAAAAGGCGTGGCATATTCCATTCCAGTGACATGTTGTAATTATATTTACTTACAAATACTAATTCGTTATTTAAATTTCTACGTACGCCACTGGGATGGATTAAACCACGCCCCTTTTGTACCGCATTTTAAAGAAAATTGGCTAAAAAAAGTTCGCGACTTGTCGGTAAATGTTGCGCGTACTTGTCCAACTTATTGAGTTGATCTCATTTGTCTAATGGAGGTGCTTGATAAGTGACACATGAAATTTTAAGCTTAGGGTTGCAATTCGAGATAATATATGCTAGTAGCTCGTATATTACATATATTTACACTTGCTTAAACAAACCAACAAACGTTTACCATGCTAAGGAGTGTAATGTAGGTTTTTGGATTTAAAATCGCGCTGAGTATTATAAACTGTCTTTGTACATATTACTAAAAGATTGTAGAATGATTTTGATAATAAAACGCAAAAACTTATACGTTTGGTAATAGATATTTGCACAAGTTTCGTAAACCTTCATATTACATTACGAAATAACCCATCGAGTATCGTAATATAAAGTTACGAAACGAATTGCTTATAACATAACGTTTTATCTACTTTCATGAAATAAGTTAAAAAAACTTCAAATAGATTGAGTTTTTGACGTTTCATTAACTACGACAACCTTTAGCAATGGTCAAATTGTCACTATTTGAAACTGTGTCTAATAAATAATCAATTTATGTGCGAATCTGTCCTTTTTATACAGATTGAATATTTCGAACGGGCAAATAGAGAAATAATGAGTGGAAATAAATCAGAAATATTTTTAGATGATTACGAGAGAGAAAGGCTTATTTTTAGATAGAAGATAGGTGTGAATAGTTAATTTCAAATTTGAATTACACGCCTCCAATTTTTGATAACTGATGGATACTTACTTTTAAAATTAATTTTAATTTTATTTTTGGTATTTTAAAGCGAAGATTTAAAAAACGGTTCTTTATTTAAACGAAAACATGCAGATTATTAATTAATGCAGGCCTATCTTCTATCTAAGAATAATTCTGTCATTTTCGTATTTATTTAAAAGTATTTGGTACACATTTCCACTCATTATATTGCTATTTACTACATCGAACTATTCAATCTGTATGTCAAAATCAAAATTCATGCTGTAATGCCTCATTCTGTATATATTATAAAATATTTATTATCATTACGTTCATTATTCTATTATGTTTTTTGTGCATAAGTATGTATTCTATAATTAACAAATTAGTGATTTTCGCTTAAAAATAATAGGCTCAAGACCCAAGAGATTAATTTGATCCAAAATGTTTCAGTATGCCATTCTTAAATTTTAAAGTAAGTAGGTAATGGTACAAATAACAAAAGTGAAGGAAATGTACCTTCAATTCTACAGATGTGTCTGAATTTGAATCTTATTGTATCACAAGAATATTTTATAATAATTTTTTTAATTCTTCCAATACGAAAAATTAATACAAGTGTTAAACGATGCCATTTTGGGGCGAATACAATTGTATACTTTAACGTATTAAATTGAAAAGCTATTAATTAACTTTCTCCAAGTACATTGTTGACAAATAACATAACGAAGCGTAGTTGAAAGTTTATTAAAAATAAAAGAAAATGACTAAATTTACGCATTTGTTAAAAAATATTCGAAGCATCCTCTGCTATTAACAATACATAAGTAATACGAGTTTAATAAAAATTGTATAATGATTCTTTAGTTTTATTTAAAATGGACGTTAAAGTAATTAATTGCATTTATTATACCAAAGTGATACTTTAGTAAAAAAAATATTTTTTTCTTTCGTCGATGATGAAATATTTATATCATCGTAAAATACAACAAATAGACACACATAAATATACCCTGATTTAAATTATTATAAAAATTTATATTTATAGCGAATTTTCGCCATTTTATTATTTTTTCACAAAGTATCACTTTATGTACGCAATACAATCATATGCTAGACAATACTTCAATTTTCTTTTCATCTGTAAAAAGGTATTTGCGCATGTCGTAAAAGGTTACGTAACTGATTTAAATTGGATAGTGTTGTGCCATTAACTATTATTGACTTATTGGAAATCGTATTTCTTTCACATTCTGATTTAATGGTTTTAAAAATTGAAGTATGGTCTATCTGTGATGGATGGATAAAAAAGTAAAAATTTTGAAAATTAATATTGTAGTTGATATGACTAACTTGTGCCATTGTGTTTATCGTTGACGACCGGTTTTTAAAATAACACTAAAAGAGTTATAGGTAATATTTTCACTAAGCACTCGTGAGATATTTTTATTTTTTATTTTAAATGATGGCAGTCGGGAAAACATTCTTGCACTGGAACCGAAAGTGAGAGAGAATGGTGTTCTAGTGAAGTATAACTGCTATTTTTATTTGTTTTACCAGTTTTAAGTTGGAATTTCAACTTCTACGGAAATCTCACATTTAACAATATTAACTTTTGCTCTGCATACGTCTAAATTACCATACGTTGTATTTTCTTTTTATTTTAAACTAACAATGAAAATATAAACTCATACAAAAACAGAAGATGGTTCGCATCTATACTTTTTATTTGACTGCTTTTTTGGCTGCTTGGCAAGTATATTGTACAGATCGGTACTCTACTATTTCCATGCGGACATATCGGTCAAATACAAAATAATTATATCGTGAAAAATGAGCACTTTTATGGCTTTTATCGATTAATTATTTATTATTAATTTACTGTTAATAATCATGAGATAGAAAAATGCGCTTTATAATATAAAATATTGCAACAAAGTTTTCATTAGTATCAAAATAAATTAATCAAAACTAATAATATATTATGTATTTTCAACATCAACAATATATTTTTAATAAACTTCTTAGCGAATCATAATATTATATACTTCGCAACAGCCATTGAAAAATGCGAGTCAGTTAATACCAATTATTATTTTTTTATTATCTTCAAATAACAAATTTATTTTCATTTATTTAGAAAGATACGTAATTAATTCATCCAATTTTTTTTCCTAATTACCTATTTTCATAATCAAAAATTATAATTGACGCGCCATCGGTATTTTTCTGACTCTACATTTGCATTGCAGTCCTATTCAAGTTCTATGTGCATGAAGATATTTCTTCTAAAAAAGTCCAAATGCATGTTTGATCAGTTGGGAAAACAATTTAAAAATCAATAAAAATAATATCGTAAATCAAAGCTAGTTTTTTTCAGAAATTTACTTTTTAGACTGAGACGAACAAGGCCGATCTTAAAGGCTTTGGAATCGATTTACTATCCCCTGTACTCACCAAAGTTACTCAAAATATTCTTTTTCTTAAACAGACGTGAAGATTTTGTTGAATGAATAAATTGTGAATTATGTGTGAACTTGGGGTTTTGAATGCGCTTTAACGTTTAGAAAATAGTGCAATAGTGGAACGTTTGGTCTAAGATTTTTTTCACTTTATTTCACCTTGCTAAACCACTCCCACTTATAGCCTAAACCCCACCCACTTAACCTTGTAATTTTTAAACTTTAACCTAGCTTAGTATTGGGCACTTTTAATCAGACTTTCATCGACCCCTAACTCCCCTATAATCTAGTATCTGTGGCACTTATTTTTTTTAAATATTAACTACTAATGCAATACTGATCACCTTAGAAAATGTTTAATAAAGTGAAGGGAGGAGTAGATAAAAGTGCCTCTTCTAAGTTACGTAGAAAAGAATTAATTAATTTCGTACTTAGATTTATCTTAGAACCCACAAATATAAAAGAAAGAATCTATCTATATTTAGGAAATTGAAATTCTATCTAAGATATAGCATTTGGTCCTAAACACCCCCAAATTTTACCACAATAAGTTAAGAACTTTAGTGAATACACAGTGTAGTTGCACAAAAGCCACTTTAATTTACTTTAAGATAATCATCTGATTTTAATTAGCGTTTACAAAACGCAACTCGATATATACGTTAAATTAAACAGGTCGATTAAATTTAACGGTTTAATAAGATTTTGATCACAGATTCTTTTTTTTTAGTTTTTAATATCAATTGAGCTCATTTTATATTACAATATCTGATTTGAGCAATAAGTTGCTAAAAATTTCAAGCGACTCTGTTTATTTTTTTTATTTAAAACCCTCGCTACAGTCCTGTAATTTGAAGTAGGAAATAAAGTTAAGATTTGTGAAGAAAAAGGCTCGAGTTTACTCAAAAACTAAAATGGATTTCCTATTGCTTTCTTTGTCATAGAAAAGATTGCTTTAATCCATTCTGGTTTCGAGTCGATAATGTATACGGGGGTTACCCCAAAAAAACATACCTAGCTTTGATTTTTTGTTTTTTTTTCTATTTAGTTAATTAGACGTGCGCAAAACAATTAGTTTTTAATTATGTAAAAATAATTAAAAATGTAGAGGAACCCTGCATCGGTTAGCACAAACTTTATATTTCTGGTTAAATATTTTGGTCGTAATTGTGACCCAAATTGTGGGCAAAAGAGTATTAGAAATCTGCTATCGTATAACGTCATATTATTGCAAATATCTAAGGCCCAAATGCCAAAGATTAAATATTAAAAACTCGTTTTATCACACAACACATTAAAAAGGCTTATAAAATTTTTGCCTTAATTAAAGCTTTTGTTACCAGAAAGTTTAAGTAATTTTTTCTTAATCGCTAACTTTTTTTATATTACATAATTATTTCTTATGTTCAATATGCGGCATGTGTCAGACCTTGTTTTTATCCCAACTAATCAAATTATGCAATTGAACGGAACACATATCGCCTAACTTTCCTAATTCTATGAGCACGCTCTCCATTTAGTCTTTATCCACCTGAATAATGTCCGCGCACTATTCGCGCACATAACCAATAAACATTTTAAAATGTTATTAATAATCCATAATTGTGTAACTGTTAATGAAATCCATGCGGTCCACAGAGGATTCACAACTATTTTATGAGTTCTTACGGCGCTAGAAAGCGCTGCTATAGCTTTGCAATCGGATGTCTTAGTGGCAATACCGACCGCGCACCGCACGGGCACTGGGGTGTCGTTGGAAGGCCGCCCGGGGCAGTTAATACATAACCCTCTGCCTGCTGAGCCGCAATGCGTATAACAACAGTCTTCATCTCCGTGCGAGGATTTCACTTGCTGCTCTCCCGTTTCTGGAATGTTGGGATCTGAAAACATTTACATAATGTCAGATTAAAAATTTTTTTTACATTTTTTATATAACCCTCAGTTTGGTCACATTAAATGTCTTAAAATTTATCTTCCAACGTCTGAGATTTAAAGTGATATATTACAACTTAATTCAAATGTCTCGGTAATTTATGTAATCTAATAGAACCAATAATTTTGTTACTATACTCTTCTCTCTTGAGTATTCATTTCATGTTGTAGATAGAATAGGTACCTTTACGATTTGATTATCGAAATCAAAACTTTGGGCAGTAGGATCGTCATAATACGTTATAACAGGCTATTACAAAACTTATTTGCATTTTATCTCAAAATGCAAATAAGTCTTGTTCTGCTTTTATAGTTCAAAACAATAAAAAACTTACAATGTGTTTCTGATTTTTGCCGTTTTGGGTATTGATTGCAAAAATAAACTGACAACTCTTTTAAATGTTGTTTTTCTCTTTTGCGTTGGTAATACACCCATTACAGCATCGAAAACGGTGTTACAATGTTCTACTTTCAAGTATTGTTTCAAGTTTTTTTAGTTTGAGATTGGTATTTAAAATCAATATTTTGACGCATGATACAAATCAATTATGAAAAATATATGCTTATTTTAAAAAAATAATTACACAAAAAACTTATGAAGTAAATACCAAAGGAATAATGTAATTTTTACGTAAACTTATTACAGTCCCGCCAGCGTTATTAGAAAGCTGGGGGGCGTGGCCAACGCTCTCATAGATTTTGAAGTACACTATGAGTTAAAAGTATTTCAGTCGCTAAATTTGACAAGTAACTGTCACTAAAATTGAATATAGGCTAATATTAAGACAGTGAATGTGAAAAGCTTGCAATTAACTAAAATTTGCATAAGAATTAATTATATGTATAGGTAATAAATAACTAGTTATAACAAAACTATCTAAAGGAAAATATTAAAATAAGTAATGAACAAATTATTTAGTGACCAATAACTATGTGTAGTACGTGGTCAACTTATTACATTTTGAAATAACCTAAAATATTCTCTAAACCCAAAATTGTAGATACTGACTCATTCTTAATATGGATTCACAATCTTTTGTTTACTATACAGTGAGATTTATTTAAGATTGGCCATAGGATTTTACATGTTAATTTTTAAATTCCTTGGGATATTTTATTCTATACACAATATTTAAACTATTTGTGCCATACAGTTGCAGAATGATATGGAGTATCGAAACAATTCCAATTTATTTTCCTCCAAGTAACCAAATAGCTGCAAAAAGACAATTTTTGAACTCCTTTAGCTTGTATTTTTGGTTACTTTTTAATTTGTAGAAGGCTGAAATTTTACTTGACGTTTAACAGATGTAAACTACAAACGTCAAGTGAAATTTTAGCCTTCTACAAACTAAAAACTAACCAAAAAAACATGTTAACGAAGTTCGAAAATTATTCTTTTGCAGCTATTTGGTTACTTGCAGGCGGATAAATTGGAATTGTTTTTATACTTCATATCATCTTGCAACTGAATAGCACAAATTCCTTAAATATTCCGCTTAGAATAAAATATCCCAAGGCATTTAAAAATTAACACGTAAAATCCTATGGCCAGTCTTAAATAAATCTCACTGTATAGTGGCTTCTATTGAAATGTAAGCCGAAAACACGTGCCGCTTAAATAGCATAATGTACTTTACTATAATTTGACCGAATCCTGATAGTATAAATGGATCCGAATACGAACGATTGTTCTGTCACAAGGGCTTTTGACGCAATCAGGTTTTTTCAGACCTCCTTTCAGTCGGTCTGCAAATGTGCTTTTGTGTGTCAAAGTGCTATCTTGTGACACATGTATTTTAATATGCTATTTTCTATGTTGTTTTTTAACCTGTCATTCTCTTCTGTGAACTGACCTTACTTTGACAAACTCTTTTGCAATATTTTTAAAGATCTATTCAGCCTTTTATTACTATTCTTATACTATAAGCTTTCGCAATCTTTTTCTTAACTGCAGGAATCGGTTTGAAACCTGTAATGGACCATTTACATTGACAGCGTAGTGGAATCGAGATTGGTAACTTTGAGAAGTGTATAACATCGAAGAAGAACTACACAAGGTTACCGATCTTCACTTCACTACTGTCTTGTATTAATAGTAATTTATAATTTTTCTACAGCTCGGCATAGCATTATGCATTGATGTATAGTTCATACAACGGAAACTTGAAGTAATAAAAGTTGCCTTCTTGCCTTTCTCTGTAGAGACCATCATAAATCATAAAAAATGAGATGCACCCAAAAAGGTTCTCTTAAACGGGTTTACTACGATTGTTAGCACATATTTATCTTCTCTTTTAAAATCCTTTTGTTAAACAAAAAGGACAAAATGTCGAATTTTTTTATGATTTATGATGGGCTCCTACAGTGAAAGGCAAGAAGGCAACTTTTATTACTTTAAGTTTCCGTTGTATGAACTATACCAGACAAAGATTCTTGAAGAATTCTTTGTGGGTGCAAAATCACTATACATTATTTATGCGACCTCTGTGAGTAGAGATTTTCTACTTTTGATAAGATCAAGTTATCTCTTCATAATTCAAGGATTTGTATCTAATTAAGAATTTAAATTAAAAACTTTAAAATGCCTTCTCTTAATTAAAGCTCAAAAGCCTTAAACTATAAAGACCTCAGCTTATATGTTAGTTTACGTTTTTACTCTTCATTCCAAACCACCTCATTACTATATCTTAGTCTTAATAGCTACTTTACTGTGGTTGTTCAAAACTTTTACATGCAAATTTGTACGTGTTATGAGTTGTAGAGTGTAAGTTTTGCTATTAGGTAATTAATTTTGAATAATCTTAAATCATCGAATTATACATGTTTCTCACAAACTCTAACTTTCAACTATTTTTCGTATTTTAGGGCGAAATTCAATTTAAGTTAAATCTTTGTTTAGAAATCTTGATAAATTTTCATTTCAATATAAATTTTGTAACAATTTTGTCCCTGTGTATAAGCAACAAGTTTCTAACAAAAATTATACTATAAGTAAGAAATGAAAATTTAACATCTAGAAAGCGAACATATGACTCATACGTAGAATTTTGTTTTAAAAAGAACGTATGCCAATTGTTTTTAAAAAACAAACAACAATATTTCTGGATAGAGATGTACAGCCGGCCAAAAAGTTTTTAGCCACCCCCTGACAACATTTAAAAATCAACCAACATTACACGCCGTGTAAATTAAACGGCGTGTAATGTTGGTTGCTTTTAAATTTTGTCAAGGGGTGGCTAAAAACTTTTTGGCCGGCTGTACGAATGCACAATTTTGTACATACAACTGCTGCTACACCAACAACTGTTTACGACTGACTGCTAAGAAAATTGCAGAGAAAACATTGTGTAATGAATTTGTTAAAATAAAATTTTGAAATGTGGTCGAAGAAATGTAAAATTTTTACTCGTCTAGTAGTAAGGTAAGTCGGGGGAAGACGCCACTGTGGGGCGAGATGCCACCCCAGCATTTTTCAAAATTCCTTCAACCTATCTCTGGAAAATTTTATGTATAGGTTGCTTGTGATTATAAGCTACTAGCAAACATCGTTGAAAACGAGTTTTCGCAAGACATCGAAAAGTTTTCTAAAAAATTAGGTTTTTATGTTTGACAAAGTTTTTGCTACATCTCAGCTTTTAAATTTTATTAGGCGTTTTTTTTGTGTTATCGATATCATTGAATTGTTAGCTGAAAAGACGACACTTTTCACGTCTATTGTAATTTTTGCAAAAAAATTCGCATCAAATTTGATTTAGTTAGAGGGTTTTGCATTTTCACCCATAGAATGGGGTAAGACGCCGGATTAGTGCAAAGTATGTAACTAAGACTCATTTTATTTAGATTTATAGTAATAATGCGACAATAGGGTCCACAATGATGAAAATGTGTAATGAAAACTATTGCGATAGCAATGGGCTTCGTAGATTGGATTTGCTGCATAATTTGCAAGAAGTGGTTACACGAAAGATGTACATGGATTGATGACACATGTAACGATTGAGGTCAATAATATATAAGGATAAAACAGTTTTTTTTCGTTTAGTACCGTTCCCGACTTTCTATTCGGGACTAAAACTCACTATGGCATCTTACCCCATGCATTTTTGTCAAGATTTTTTTGTCAAAAAATATAAAATTTTTTTAACTATGTTAACTAATAATTTATGTTGATTTGATATTGCTATCTAATAGTGTATTCTTTGAGGGATAAACACATATTTTTAAATTAATCTAAATGTGTATAATAACGTTTTTATAAATTAATTAAAAAATGTATGTCATCTTCCCCCAACTTGCTTTAATAGTAATAAAATGTACTAGTAATAATCTTTAATAATAACTCTAAATTAATTGATTCACCAGACTAAATAATCTCTTGAAGAAACTAATAAGAGGTTAGATTGAGATGGATTTAGCAGCCCACGTAGTTATTGAAAATCGCGAAAATTAGGCGGACCTCAACATGTGATTAAACAGCTAAAATTTAATTAATTTATCAATTTATTTCGGTTTAAGGCATTAAATAATTTGGAAACCCATATTTGGAAACTAATAGATTTTATTTCTGACGACTAGGCCGTGTCTTTTAGCAGCACCACTAGTTATTTTTAGGGATAGAATTTAAACTGTGACTGTGAGACTCCCAAAATGAGCCAATGCGTATGATTTTGGAACATTTAGGTCTGTTTGCACCGGTTTCCCATAACTACTAATTAGAACCTAAATTTATTCTCTAGGGGATTGGTTAACGGGCGCATTCTAAGCAACGACAAGTTTAAGTACAAGTTAAATTTAACTGGAAGTGGTGTAAACGGACCTTAGTAGTTCATATGAGGTTTAACATATGGGTTAAATACAAGCTAACACTGTAGCGACCCTTTAGACCAAAATAATCCATTTGAGCCTACTTCTGGGCCCGTGTGAACTCAAGTTAACAACATATCTGAAAAATTAACAGCCGGGACTATAAGGCTCTTATAAGTTGAGTTTGAGAAGCAAAATTTAATCGGAGCTTATGATTTGTCCTTTAAATTAAAAATTCATTCTGATGGTACATGAACAGCTGTTGGTCGGTCAAATTAATTTTAATTCACCGCCATAAAGTTTAATAGTATCGGTTGGATTTGGTTGTTTTGTGTATTTTCAAATTCTTGTGCACTGAGTTTAGAGGTCAGTTTCATAGTAAATATTGAAATTTTTATACGAGAGCTAAACTTATATTTCTTGTTTTACTTGAATACCGTATTATTAGAGCCAGTAGTGGCTTTCAGTATCACGGAACTGAGGGTGAGAGACCAGAAATGTAATTACATGTAATCTATCAATAGACTGTATTGGGATGAATGTTAGATTTAGATTCGTGCGGTGTCTCGCTAACTTTTCCGAAACGAAATATTGGAAATATAACACAGTAGAAACTAAAAATTGAAATGCCACTATTTTCCTGGCATTATCAAGCATTATTTTTATTACAGTTTGAAAACTAGGTTAATAGTCACATCTCCCTCTTTCTGTATTATCTTATTAGCTGTATTAGCTGCTTTCGAGCGCTTTTTTCAAAGAGGCCTGCCTCTCAGAAGACATATTTAGATGTATGTTCGTCAGAAACATTTTTTACAAGAAACGATTATACCAAGTGCCCACGATCAAAGCGGAACATAGCCAAAAAAAATTAAATTTTGGAAATATTTAAATTGCGCCTTTAATGTTAAAAAAGTAAACAATTAAGAAGTATTTAGTATCAACAGACTCTGCTGATGGGCAGGAAACTGCAATTGTAATCTCCTGTGTTATTTGGCTATGTGCAGCTTTGATCGTAAGCACCCGGTATATTAAAGACATTTATAACATAAAGTTGAGTCAGTTTGTCAGATTTTTTTGCGATCTGATATTACGGGCGTATTTATGCTTCATTTAGATTTTGTTTTTTTTTCAGTGTAGATTCGAAATATGGTAATTATTTCCCAATAAAAATTATTTTGAAATTTAAATTTTTTATTGACAGCAAAGGAAAAAATATATACCTAATACCAATACAATGTTTGAATAAAAAATGTAAATGCGCCTTTCTGTTTTATTTTATGGAAGTGTTTGTATGTAGCTTAATGTGGTTTTGATTTCTTTTTTTTGCGAATAGAGAAAAAGATAATCTGAGAATTGCCTTTAAACTTGGCTGTTTGAAGTTTCAATCAAACGACATCTGTGTACGGAAAAATCACACTCTTTTTTCCTTTCTTTTGCGGAAATTTATTGCACGGATTATTAAGTGTGAAATTCGTGTACTGAATTTTACAATAACATCCGAACAAAATGTTTTACTATTTGTTTTATGGTTTTTAAACTGTAATTTTGAAACTACTGTGCATAATAATAAAAAGTAATTTTAGGTTAATAGTGCCTCTAAAATGTTGGGTATGGAATATTTTTCATTTCATTTCTTCCATGTAGTGTTAAAATTTATTTTATTTATGGCCAATAATCTCCGGTTGCTTTTAGCCTGATTTTTCAATTTATTAGGATTGTTGTTAATTGTAAATCCAAAAAAGTGCAAACGACACAAAACTATTCTTTTCGACAATAATTACTGTTTTAGCAATGTAGAGAGGTCAATGCGTTGCTTCTTAAGTTATATGTGAGCTCTGAAGTTAGCTTGTTCAAAAACTAATATCTGGTACTAAAATTACTAAACCTAAAACATCTTAGGTTAGGCTTCTTAGGGCCGATTAAACCTGGTATGAACCCGCATGCCTGCATGCGCAGTAACTCATTTACGTTAAGATAGATTTACAGCGCATGCACTCTTGCGGGTTCATATTCGGTTTAGCTAGAGACAGCTTAAGCTATGATTGTAAAATCGACCCTTAGTGGTCAGATCTCTGACTAACTCCCAGTTATTTGTTACTCTAACAAGACAGACAGTTGAAGCAATCACACTAAGCATGAAGTTACTGGTATACGGAGTCGAAAAGGTTATAGATTTTTCTTCTTCCTCAATCCTCGTGTCTATCGGTGGTTATTTATTGCCTTCCGGAAAGTAGTTCTTCGTTATAAAATTTTAATCAATAAACTCTTATTATATTATTTAGATCTCGGAAATTAATCCCTCGGATTCTAGGTAAGATGTCTGCATTTTACTCACGGCCGCCTCTCGACCTTAAAAAGTCGAAAAGTTACATAGTAATATTATCTAAAAGCAGCCACTTAAAATTTTCATGAGAACGCAGATTTAAAAATAATCTTTAAACCATTCTTTTTTTACAAAAAAAGACAATGCCTCTCAGAAGTAAAATGAATCAATCATTTTGTTTCCTTCTTGTGAAAACCGGCAAAACAATGTTTACGAATTGCTTGTGAAGCTAAAAATCGTTAAAAGGAATAACCCGTAGATTAAACAGTAAATGAGTGAGTGGATGGTCCTTATTGCATTATTTAATACGACTGTCTAATTGTTATTTAGAGCAAATAAAGGAGTTCAATTTTTTTCGTTTTCAAAATATTGACAGTAATTGAATCAACTTGGGTAGTTGAACCCTTAAGATTCCATTTCATTTTGCGATCTAAAATTCTTAAATTAAATTCAAAAAAATTGTCAAGATGAAAAAAGAAATTGAACGTCAACTTTTAAAATAAACAATTAGGCTTTTTTCTCCCCTTAAGGAGGAGAGAATCAAAACTGAAAATTAATTTGGTATCGATTTCTAAAGTGAGGTCCGTGTTTATGAGTTGCAGAATAAATTTAACTTTAAAATGGTTTAGTTTTTAACTCTTGTTTCTATAATTAATTAATCGAAAGAGAATTTGCAATTTAAATTTCAATTTTGAAAAGTATTTTTTTATTATTTTTGATTTAAAATATGCACGAAAATGGAGTTTAACAAATAAAATTTTTCTTAACAAATGATTCGAGAAAATTACATTATTGATTCGTTTATTATTGCATATTGTATAATTTTACTTGTTTTTTTATTAAAAAATAGATCAACGTTGGAGCTTTCATTGCTGTAGTACATGAGCAGGTGACTATTGTATTGTATATGTTTGTACCTACATGGTTTTTGCAGAAAATGGGAAAACTGACAATTATATTGGTTGCACGTACAAGTTTCTGTTTAATTTGATTTGCTCGTACAGTTTTTGATACAAAAATCACTTGTTGCTTTCCATAAAAATTAAAAAAAAAATTGTTATACTAAAAGCTGGACTGCTATACGTTTAATAGAAGTTCTGTTTTATAAAATTGCAATTCCCGAACCCTTTTTTAATCAAAACTACAATGGGTTTTACTTCGCAATCAGCATTAGTTCGTCTGGTGGGATTTCTAGGCTATTAATTAATCAAGGGTGGGCTCTGTGTTGTACACCTCTTGTTCAGTAATTTTTTATTTATGTTTATAATTTTTCACGTATAAAACAGTGACTCGAACTATTAGTTAATGTACTGGACAATTTATTCCCCATTATTCTGTTTGACAAAAATTGTTTTTCTATTTTGCGTTTGTAATATTCTCATTACAGCATCGAAAACCGTCAAAAACGATGTTGTAATGTTCTACTTTTTTTTTTTAGTTTGAGATTGGTTGACATTGGTAATTAAAATAATTATTTTGACATAATATTATGATACAAATCAATTATGAAGAATTATTCTTAATTTTAAAAATAATTACAAAAAAGCGTATTAAGTAATAAATACCAAAGGAATAATGTAATTTTTACGTAAATTGATTAGTATTAACGTTAAAAATAATAAAATCAAACAAACTTTACCGCCATCTCTTGGTAAAATCTTAAAAGTTTAAATAAACGTCAACGGTCAGTAGGACCAAGTTAAGAATTTAAGCAATAAAATTCTCTAACACGATTCTTTTAGAATCAATTTTTAAAATAAATCATTGCAAGATAGAAAAAATAGTATAAAACACTAAATAGTTATTTATGTATCTAGAGCCTAAAAACGCTTTTAGCTCGTGATACATACAAAATTTTTCCTCCTTTTGCAAAATTAAATAAATTTTACTTGGAGTTTTTAGGTTATGTATGACAGTTGTTGAAGACACGCCTCTTTTTAAATATGTCGTACTTCTTTTTTGATTATATTGTTTCTATGTATAATTTTTTTGATTATATACTTTCCTATGTACAATTTTTTCTGGTTATGTACTTTCGTTCGATCGAAATGACTAACTTTAGACGTGCATTCATGAAGCGTAAAGTACGATTTTAGACGCAAAAGTAGGAAAAAATATTTTTTTCTTTTGAAAAAGAATTTTGAATGTGACTTTAGCCACTACATTTTGACATCTGATACGTCACATCAAAACTATAATTAATTATAACAAGTGGTTAAACGTTTTCTGCAACCCAACCACAGAGTTGAATGCAGTTTAATTAACGGTCTCAAAAAGACTGTGAGATTGTAGGCAGTAGCGTAACTAACAGTACTATCATTTTACTACAAATCGATTTTATAATGAATTTTTATACTAAGCGATGTTTTGGAGGCCCTTTCTATCCTAGGGCCCTCCCACAACGCTGGTCCTGCCTGCCCAATATTTCCCCGCTACTGTTTCTGGAATATATTCTTTGGCCCAAAACAAGAAGGAAAGTCTATTATAAATATGAATGAGTCCGAAAAAGATTAATTAGAAAGTTACAGGCCATGAAAATTTGGTCATCGGTTTTATACTTTTCTGCTTTAAGAATAAAAAATCAGAGGCACGATTGGTGCACCTAATTAAAAACTAATAACTTAATGCATTTAAGTTATTATTTACTACAATTTACTATTTACTACAAACGTTTTCAGAGCCGAAAATCTTGGCTATTACGATTTTTTAGTATTTAAAGTAATAGTTATTTACGTAACAAGTACTGAAAGTGATTCTTTACAGGAGAAGTAGTAGGTGAGTCCTGAAAGCCTGGTAGTCCTGTAAAGACACTTTCAGTACATGCTGCTTACAATATTTTTTGTTAAATCGTGACGAAACATCCAATTTTGATTTAAATTTCCCATAATGTAGTGTAAACGATTGCAAAAATAGTTTTTTTTTAAATTATCAAGTTGTCATATTTATAAACAGTAGATTTTATTTATTGATAACGAAAAACAATAAAAAAAACCTTTACAATACTAAGTACCGTAAAGAATTAATTTACGGTACAAGTACTGTAAACGTATGTTTTCTATTCATGCCTTAGTTACCATAATATTAATATTACTGTACGATGAAACAAAAAAAATGAAAAACCAATGGATAAATTTCCATCGTCTGTAACTTTCTTATTAACCGTTTTCGGACACATATTATCCGTTCACTATTTATTTGCGCTATGGTTGGCCATGTTAGGGTGACAGATTCCACCCGGTATATATTAGAAAAAAATCAGTTAGGGTATTGTAGAGTAGCGGCTTTTATTCAATTGTGTCTGTCATTTTTTTAATAGTGTCAAGAGATGTCAGTCAACTTAATAGGGACTTTTTATTTTGGCAAACCAAAAAATAAAAGTTCATGGCCAACCATAGCGCAAATAAAGAGTAAACGGATTATGTGTTGACATGTTTCTATCATATAAACTGTTCTTCTTATATTCGAACCATAGAATATATCCCACAGATTATGCCCAATCTTCATCTTATAGCAAAAACTGTTTTTACCAAGTTCTACGGTACCATCAAAAATAAATACTACAATGTAACCATTTTTTAGATCATGTAACGATAAAATTAAAATTATTTAATAACGTTAGAGTTCGGTTTGGTAACCGTTTAAATATATAGAAATCCAAAAACTTACAATTTTATTTACCCAATCCTGTATAATATATCATGTAAAATTAAAACAATTAAATAAATTTTTTCTACTCCCATATGTGAAACTAAGCATTTCGTCATCACTTACTCGTTACGAAAATAGCATTTTCGTCTCTAGTGAGAAAAAGTGTTATTACAAGCAGATGTTATTTACAACATGAGGTGAAACCAGTTTTTTTGTGGTCGGTTCACATTTTAGTAAAAAGAATTATTTTTTTAAAATGTACTAATTATCGTCGTAGAAAAAATAGCATTTACGACTCGAGATGAAATCCGTTTTTTTCGTTCGAAAGATTAATTCACTCGCCCCTACGGGGCTTGTGAATTAAATTCTATCTCACGAAAAAAACGTATGTTTCATCTCATGTTGTAAAAAATACTATTTTTGTAATATTAAACTGACCTTGATAAATAAATTTAACAATTTTAATTTATTTGGTCGTTTTCTTATCAACGTTTTAAAAATTTTGTTACTATTTGTTGCAGGTTGCAGCTGGTTACTTTCGTACTGTGACCGGAGCAGTGAAGATAGTGTTTTCGTGTAATAAACTTGACGGAGTGAAAAGAGGTGTCGAAGTGATCCATCAATTTGCAGAAGGTAGGACTTTTATTTTTTTTTGTAATCCATTTTTCTTTACTTTTTTTTAAAATTTACGTGTAACAACTTGTATTCTAATTTATTTCTATTTATATAACATAAGGTATTTCTAATTTAAAACATGTAATAGCTATTTAAATGTACACGGTTAGGATTTACTACACTTTGATCTCGTTAAAAAATGAAATTTTTACAGGATTTTGTATTTTCTCAATGTTTTAAAATTATTTCTTGTGGATGGTTACATTCTAAAAACGAACGTGATTTCTCGGCTTATCTACAAAAGTTAATTTATATGTATGTTATAAATGGCCATGGGCGTCACTGTTAAGAATTTCAGGGAGGGGAAGAATTTTTTGCCCCATACGCCGCAGGCGAAAATTTTTGTCATCTAAAGGTCAACGCCTTTTAAGAAAAATTAACAAATTTAGTTATCTAATATAATTTTATTTTTATTCGCTTGTGTCAAAAGTGACATTTTATGGTTGTTATTTGGACAAAAAATTAATCTTTTCATCAAAGTACCATCTTTTGCTTTGTTGCTAGGTAACAGTTTTCGTCCGAGGACGTGTAAAATTTGTTAATTGACAGACTTTGATAGTATTAAATTAAAAGAAATGTCAGATTGACATTGATAAATTAAAAAATTTATTAGTATTTTTTTTGGACTCGGCTTCGTCTCTTCCAGCAACTTCACGTATTCGTCCGAGAAATACAACTTTTCGTCCTTGTATCATAAATAACTATTAGCTCATAACAAAATTCACTTTCTAAAAATAAACGAAACAACAGACAACAAAAAGTTTGCTTTCGAACGCCTTAATAATGGCGTCGGGCTATTACCGGGAGGGGGGGTTAAATGGCTTAGTTTCCTCGAATTTTAGCAAAATTTAGAATAGGTACAGGTACATACTTTTATTGTAGAATTTATAGGAGTCGCCTTTCCTAGTAATTGGTTTTATAACCACCAGGGGCGTACGTTAAAAGTATCGGTATCAGATTTTCAGAAATTAAATAATACGCCACTGTTATAAAATTTTGAGAACGATTTCTCAACCATCATATTACATTATTTTTGTCTCTTGAAATTTTTCTGTAGGAAAAGCCACATCCATGTATTAACCCTGAGTCCTATAAAGCTTGGATTCGACAAGTAACCTCAAAATGGAACTGTTTATTTAATAATAATTAATGCTGTTTTATCAAAAACAGCTGTGGGGAGGTTAAACTTATTGTAATTTGACATTATAGTGTTATAGCACCGGCTGAAATATACGCCAAGCTCAAAAACTTTAAATTTAAAAATTTTAAGGATCTGTCTACAGGGCCGGATTGGAAGCAAATTATTTACCGGGATTCGTAGTCGGTCACCGGCCCCCACACCGTATAAAATTTTAAAAAGCGCCGCAGGCAAAATTTTTGACATTTCAAGGTCAACAAGGCTTAAATGAAAAGTATTTTTTAAATAGATTATTTATCAATTCATATAATTAACAATACAAAGTAAACGAAAACCACTTACAACTAAAACTAATGCATCATCAGATGAGCTTAATCTAATTAAAAATTTAAAACCGAAGCAGGTTTGCAAGCAGGCTGCTTTTGCACGAAAGTTGATAGCTGACTTGCTGACTAATTCATTACTAATATCCAAAAGTAAAGCCTTTTCGGAGGCCATTATCATAAAAGCTGATCTGATTCTGCCAGAAAGCATGTCAAAAGGATTCCATGAATTACCAAGAGAGTTTCTTATCCAGACGATATAAAGAAGAATCAAGTTACAAAATAAATTTCTTCGTACTACCGCGAATCTCAGACCATGCAACCTCTATTCATTTGGATTTTTTATTACCCTTTTATATTGGCCATTATTCGATCTTTGAATTTTAATTTTTAATTAATAATTGCAATAAAAAATTCTAAGAAATCGGCCACAGACCCCGTTAGGCCTACGGCCTACCGGGAACTTCCCGATTTCCCGGTGGGCCAATCCGGGCCTGTCTGTCTATACTGTTTTTATGACATTATGAATGCCTTTAGGGGAATTTTATAAACTGCAGTTTTCTAAAAACCCCAAAGAACAAAATTTAGGGGTGTTAAATCCGAAGATCATTCCGGTCATTTTGGAATACTTTCTTTCTTTTCAATCCATTTTCCGGAAGCTTTTTCGTTCAGCAATTTGCTTATCTTGTGGAGCTAGGATAATTCGAGAATGCAAACGAATTCTCGTTGAAGCAATTGGAAAGAGCCGAGAAGAATTAGTAAGGAAAAGGTTTAATTGTTTACGCCATTGACAAAACACAGATTTACATTTGAATTTTCAACTTAGGGGAGGCTGTGAGTGTGGGGGTGGCACATAAATTTTAATCGAGAGTGGTTTTATTTGTACTGCCTCCTTCTAACTCATGGAGACATGTCTTGTGTGGCTAATTCATCCTTCAGATGCATCAGAGTTCTAAGAAGAATCAGGAACAGGACAAAATTATTACAATCAACGATAATTAATTTTTCTTCAAACGTCAGAAAAAGTCGCCTTTGTGTCACTCAATAGGTAACAGTGAAGTTTAACTTTCCCGCCGAGGCAGGAAAAATTGTCAGAAAAGTAATTTTTGTCTGTCTAGGAGGGAAAAGTAAAATCTTAACCGCACATTATTTTTATTTTTAACGTAAAAAATGTTTTTTGCATTTGTAATGTAAACAATTTAATGTTTTTTAAATTTTCCTTTATAATTAGTTCGTTGCTTTTAATAATTAGCTTTTTTTACAAATTTAAGTTAATTTTAAAAAATATTTGACAATTGAACTACAAGTAATTGACAAGAGTTTTACGCTTTACGTTTGCAGAAAAAATTTAATGTTTTATACGGAGTCAAAGTAGTTTTGCGTGACTCGCCTGTATTGCCTGACTCGCTCGCTACGCTCGCTCTTCAGCCAAACACAGTCTTGTCACACAAAACGTCACTTTGTCTCCTTATAAAACAAATAACTATTCTTTAATGTACAGTCAAGTCAGCCTCACAATTATTGGCCTCCCTGGCTATATTCCAGGGTGGTTATTAGCCAACAACGGCAAAAGGGCAGAAGGGGAGGCTCTTTGTTATTTTAATCGCTTTTTATTATTTGTTATTTCCACCCCCTTCTCTATAAGAATATTGTTACAGCTTCAGAAACCATATGATCTGATCATTTATTGCTACTCTTAGAAAGCATGTTTATTATTTACTTTCAAAAGTTTATTCTTACCTACTTTTAACGCAAAAATTTAAATTTTTCCACAAAAATTTAAAAGAACTGACTATTTTGCTCCATTTTCTTCCTTAGTTCACTCTCTGTAACTGGAAAGTCATTGTATTTTTAACTAAAACATATTTCTGAATTGAATGCAAAAGGTTTAGAGTAGTCCCAAGTTAAGATGAGTAGACCACGTGATAATCGTTAAAGTTGCGCAGTATTTTTGTACTGACATTGCTTAGAAACGAACGTAAACAGTGTCGTTCTATAGTTATTACATTAATTTTGTCGAAGCCTAATAATTACAAGCATTTTAATAATAGAAAGGTCTCATTAACAAAGTATTAAACTAGTAATTAATTATGATTTCAAATAAAAATTTAAATTCTGTAATTATTTTGAATTTTAACAACTTTTAAAAAGAATTTTTTTAACCGAAGAAATAACTAGCTCTGCCACTGGGCTTTGAAGCCACGCCTCATGCAGGTTTCGTCACGTGGTGTGTGTCTCATCTTACGTTGGGACTACTCTAACTATTAATGTCACAATCTTTTCCCTTTCATTTTAGTCCTATTTCTACTGTAGGTTCTTTTTTTGTGTGTATTTTGCATGAAAATTTTCAGAACGAAATTGGAAAAATAAATATTAACCCCTTTTTGTTCAAATTGTCCACAAAATGTTGTGGTTATGCTCTCGTGTGTGATTACTACTTGATGATTCCTACACCAACACATGTCAATTAACACTAATACGATAAAATTTTCCCGTTGCAACTCGCTATACGAACAATTTTACAAATTTTGCACAAAATTGCATTAGCACGTTAATGCATAATTAATTTTATTTTCGTACTTCATTGGATAAAAATGCAAAACCATCTGCTAAAAAGCAGTTATAGGAAACTCAAAGTAACCAAAAGGCATTAAGTAATTATAAGTGGAAAGAAAACCGCAGAATTTTGAATATTTATCCATAAAACAGACTTTTCTTTCTCATATTTGTGGTGAAAATTTTCGTGTCGTCAAAAAATTTTGTACTAACAGTTTTCCAAAAATATGTCAGTTTTTAATCAATTTTTTTTCAACTTGTCAAATTTAACACCTATACCGGAGAAAGTCACATGTTCACTTTACACTGGCTAATTTCAAATCTCGAGGGAAGAACAAACAATTAATGCTGCAATCAGTTTTCCCCTCAATTTAATAATAAAAATGCTTCTCATACGATGATGACTTTTTGGTTGACACAATGGTATTAAGTAATAATTAAAAAAAATTTCGCTAGTTGGAATAATGAAAGAAGTGAGTGCCAGTGATGGCTGAAAATTTAAAAAATTACTTTTCTACAAACGTTTTTACAAGCCAACTTTTCATTTTTTAACAGCACGGATAAATATTAGATAAATGTAGCATACAGTGTGTTCAACTACTTGACAATGATAACGAAAGACTGGAGTGAACTGTGCTCCAGGAAATAACCTCTTAAATGTAAAAAAGAGTAATTAAGGGCCGTTTTACATGAAATAAATATCGTCCTAACTTGTTAGTACTGACTCAACACAATGAGCGAAAGCATGGAAATCTAAGCTTTAACGTCGTCCGTAGAAATTTTGAAGCACGACCGTGCTCGACATTAAAGCTTAGCTTCCCGTGTTTTTGATCCTTGAAGTGATTCAGTACTGAGAAGTTAGTACTACATTTAGTCCATGTAAAACGGCCCTAAGTCTGTGCGACGTACTGTGTGCTGTTTATTTTCTCTAAAAACATTAAAATTGTAGATGATATCTATTCAATAAGAAAATTTTCAAAAAAATATTTATTTTCAATAAAATGCGTTTACTTTTGTTTGAGCACCTTTTGAGACGACAAACGGAAATATTAACGGCCGATATTATCGACATGTCTTTAACTTTAAAGGAACTTTATTAATCTTAATCTACTGTGTGTAGGTATCAATCATTTTAAATGGCCGTTTCTCATTTTTTCGGTCTTTATATTAACTTTACTTCAAGAAAATTGGCACTCTAATACTAGGTCCTATAACGCTTTTGGTTACCTTAGTTAGACGTTAACCTTAACGGGGAACTTTTTAGTTGTTCTTCCACAGCTCTTACAGGCGGTACTACAGCACTTTAATGCCGAATTACAATTAATTTGACCTGCCTACAGCTGTTCTTTACAAAATAGCATTGATTATTATCTGGAAGAACAAATAAAAAGCTCTACGTTAAGGTTAACGTCGAACTAAGCTAACCAAAAGATTTATAGTAGGGGAAGATGGGGCAGAGAGGACCGGTGAGGCGAAGGGGACCTCCCCGATTAGTTTAAAACCAGGTGCTTCATCTATAAGTTAACAGCCAAAATGCATAATTTACACATTTTGTAGTATACCTAGCAATTCAAATAGTTGTATTGTAAACAATCTTAGTCTGTACAAGATAAATTCAAAATTTACGGGAAGTGATCTAATTACGTTAGTTTGTTGTTATCTTTAATATGAAACGTGGTTTTTGATAGCTCATCGTCATAAGTTATTGTTAAGATACTAGTTTAACATATTCAAGTGAAAAGTTTGACCTAACCTATAATCTTTAGCTTATGAACCTCCAAACAAAGAAAAGCGCGCCAATGGGGTACAGAGGTCCGCTTGATTCAATTATGTGTTTTATATGGTATATCAGCATCTGTAGTTGTGTGTCTTCGTTTATTTTATTTACGAGGGAAAAAATGAATCCACTGTATAAAAGCGTGTCCTGTAGGGTCTTTTGGATATTTTAATGGTACTGGATAGATGGACAATGCCTATTTTATAAAATACTTAGATCATTTTATTCAACACACTAAAATGAATACTTTTTTGTAATTTCTCTTTTTAAAAACTTATCTTAAGTTGTTATTATTTTGTCAAAATTATAACATGATGAAATAAACTGATTAAAACAATATCACAATCATTTATTCAATTGGCAAATAATGGTGCTCTTTACCCCACTTGCCGGTCCTCTTCGCCCCGATGTACGGGGCGAAGAGGACCACAGGTAATCGCTCTTTTATCTTTAATTACAGCAATTTGCAGTTTCAGGTACATATGTACCTAGGTGATTCAAGTATTAGTTTCCCATTAATTGAATAAGAAAAAGAGAAATTGATAAAAAAGGCTTACTATGTCCTCTGTGCCCCATGTTCCCCTACCGAACTTGCAGGTGGAGTTAGATAAAGACTCGTTAACTAAACGAGAAATTAATTCTATTTGAAAATATTAGCTGTTAGAGCAGTGTTTCTCAACTTTTTTTGTGCCATCACCCACCAAACCCTTTCTAAAATTCTTATGCTCCCTATGTAACATAATACATAATTTCTTAATATTCAAAAATTAAATTGTTCACTGAAGAAACGCCTTTACAGTGTAGATGTCCCTGTGACTGCCTTTCTCGCTAAAAAATAAGCTGCCCTTGAATAGTAGGCAATTGTATACCGAAATATGCCTAAACACGGGCAAGCTAAACTGAAATTGTAAGAAAGTATGAAAACTTTTTGACGATTTGTTTTTCAAAAATGTAAAATATAAAGGTGGATCTAATGCGCGACAAAGGTATTTTCATTCTTTTACTTGATGGTGCGCTCCACAAGCATGACACTTGTAAGTAATTTTCATCAATTTTCATTTCATATTTGAAAAGCCAAGTACCTATTAATAATTAAAAAAAAATGCCTTGTACCGCACTAGAATACACCTTGCACTTTAGTTTGCAAAAATTTTTTTCGTAAACAGTGACAAGTTACGGCGGAATTTAAGTTGGACGAACCCATTAAAATTACTAGCGGAGCTTACCCCCTTAAGGTAAGGTTTGTTAGAGCGGTGCGCGATGCAAAACTTTAACGAAAAACAAACACATGTGTTTTGCGATATTTTTATTTTCTTGATAACTGTGTCAAATACTTCATTTACCGAGAAAAACGTGTATTTGCAACTGAATTTAACCTATTTAACCTCTAACCATCCACGTTCGTTTAAAATCCAAGTTGAAGTTTGAATTTTTGCAAGTTTACGTGAGTTTTGCATCGCGCACTGGCCTAACAAACCTTACCCTTAGCGAGAAACTAAAGGGCAAATTTGGTAACGGTGGCTGGTAAATCGTTTTCTATTAAGCCCATTGTTTTTAGCGTTTTCCAGAAAACCGTTCACGAAAGTTTAAAAAAATTTTAAGGGTTGTTTTTACTAGCGCTCGGCTTTAAGTCAAGAAATTCAGTCGAGGTTTAAACTTAAGCGTAGCTTTAAGCTAATCTTCAACCAATAGAACTACGAGTCTCTTACTCAGACTAAGCAACGATTTAGGAATCGCCTAAATAAGCAGTTCTAATTTGATTTAATAATAAAAGTCGTTGCTTATAGCGTTAATGAAAACGAGCCTATATAGGTTTAGCCAACTATTTCGACATTTCCAATAAGGGGGCGCATGTATAGGCAAATATTCATTATGCAGGGTGACCAAACACTTATGTCAGGCGCTTGAAAATGAAAACCAATAAAAATAGAAGAAAAGTTATCGATAGATAACTCGATAGAAAATGTTATTGTCTATACAGATGTGCAATTGTTTTTATCCCTACATAAAAATTTTTTTCTGAAAAACGCGATTAACTGAAAAAAATTGGCGATTTTTTTACAAATATTCGGACTATTTTTCAGTTATTCCTGTTTAACCAAAAAAATTTTTTTTGGTAGGGATAAAAACAATTGCAGATCTGTAAAGAGAATTAAATGTACTATCGATTGACGTAATTTTTTACATTATGGTGTAATTTAAAAAAAATCATAGTTGGCGTTGTCAGTGTTTTTCTATTAGCAATAAAATGAAGATAAGTATGCATCGTATGTTGGGGAGGACACTTTCCTGAACAAATTATTTCAATAAACTTTGCTTCTATTTCTATTGGTTTTCATTATAAAGCGCCCGACATAAGTGTTTTTTGACCACCCTGTACAAAAAATTACATAAAAATGTGTTTTTTTGATCTTAACCCATTAACGCCCAAGCACAAAATTTCAAAATGTTGTATTTCAAAAATATAAAAAATGCCAAAAGTTGCAAATAGTCACCAAAAATACAATGTGTCTGATCTCGTATGAGTTCGCTAGGCGTTAATGGGTTAAAGTTGGGGGCTTCCTAGGAAAATTAGCTGACGTAAACTGGCCGCGACCGATATCGTTTTCCAGTCAAACCTCTATAAATAAATTAAGGAGTTTTCGGCCGACTGTTCTAGGAAAACGCAGCTTTACTTTTCGAAAAATATTAAATTTAATTTGAAAATCTAAGATAAATAGGACTGTCATTTTGACGTTAACGAATAACCTGTTAGGCGTTGAGTCCTTACATGATCTGATGTTTTACTGCCTAGGTACTTCACTTGTCTTTCTCTTTCTACATCACATCTAGCTTATTATTACAATATCATTGGCTCGATTAAAAGATTAAAAACCTCTCTGTGTGTTTGCTCACATTCGCCATATTGGATTTTGTTTGACAGGTTATTGGATTGCTTTAATACTTAAATATATCTTTGCAAAACAAAACAAACCGTCATGTCAGATTGACAGATAAAATACCTGAGATACAAGAATTTTAAAGCATGGTTGCCAAATTAGTCCTGGGGCCTGTAACAGAAAAAAGGGGGTGATCGTATTCAGGTCCATCTTTTGGAAATAAGCTATTTGAGTACCAGCGGACACGAAAATCTGGTTGGCTTCCACAGGCAGTGGCTTAAGCCCTCAGGATCCTTCAATGAAATTCTTAAAGAAGGAAAAAAGTAAGAAATATGACAGCATTCGGGATGCAACTTTGACATTTTATCGTTCTTATAAAAAAAATCGACCAAAAAAATTGGCTGCTCTCTACAATGTCTCTGAGAGCGTGGCAGCTGGACTGAAATTAACCTCTTTATGCTACACACCTGCAAACACTAACTCGTGACTCATAAACGGTATTTGAGTTGTCCACTGCCAAAGTAACTACTTTTTACATAAAAAGTAAGATTTTACTTTGCCATCCCTCTCAGGTGGGTTTCCCGCCTTCCTCACCAATTAGAAATTTATTATTAACAGCTCTGAGGCCTTAAGCCACTGCCTGTGGAAGCCAACCAGATTTTCGTGTTCGCTGGCACTCAAATAGCTTATTCCCAAAAGATGGGCCTGAATACGATCACCCCCTTTTTTCTGTTACAGGCCCCAGGACTAAATGTATTTTCACATATAGAAAAACTAAAATTGCAACGTTGAGATCATTTATTTATTCGATAACAATGAATACAGCATGACATTTTATAGGACAAAATGCCATGTTTCATAATTTGTATAAAATTAAAGCGGTTATTCAAATCAGTAGAGGGTGTTCCATTTTGATTTTGTAAGCAAATACAACAGTAACTTTTTTCTGTTTTTTGGCTGATGATAAAGCTAGGTTCATAGCTCTCCGTTGATACGTTTCCGTTGGTACGTTGGTCAATCAGATCAGAGTATTTTTAAAATTCATCCGTCAAATTTGAAAAATGCTCTGCTCTGATTGGCCAACGTACCTACTACCAACGGAAACGTGTGAACGGAGAGCTATGAACCTAGCTTTACGCTTGGGATGGGTCGACAAGTAATAAAAGATGAATTTTAAAAACAATTTGTAAAGAAAGATTCTAGTATTCGAAGGAAAGAAAACTAATTTGTATCCTAGTTGTATATTCTGAAATTATAAGAAGCCCCAAATATTTTTCCTGGCAATACTGAAACTGCTGAAACTTTGCAAAGAGCAAGTTTTATCTTTTTCGCATTTATGTAGGTACTTATGAAAAAAAAATTGTGCTCGCACAATTAAATTTAATTCGAGGCCTATAAGATTATTTATTAGAACGACTGTTATTTAATTGGTCTACCGCAGAGATGGATGCGGAAACGAGAGGCTTTTATTTCGTAAAAATTTAAACCAAAGTATTTGTTTTTACTGAGTGCTCATTTAAGAAGTATTTGATTTAGTTAGCATCAGATTCCGCATTATTCTCTTTTAGACGACTTGTTATAAAATGGATTAGGGTGCATGTTTTATTTCAGTTTTTTAAAGTTGGCACAAGTCAATAAACGGCCGACCTACTCCCAAGGGAATTATTCGTTTTACTGTGAGCTTTATTTCAGCGAGCTTTATTCAATTGATGGTTCTTTTTTTTATGTTTTGTGAAGTTATTGTTAAGTACAAGACATAATCTTTACTAAGTACAAAATGATATCGTTAAATCTTTTAAATTTACAGTAAATTTGATATAAAAAATGAGCTTTATAGTAAATTAGATTTATAGCACTTTAATTTCAATTTTGGCAATGTCGATGAGCTTAAAATTTGGTGGTACAAAACCGACGTTCTACAAAGCGAAGCTCGTGAATTATTGATTGCTCTTGAAGCGATTATAGTCTCTACGGAAGAGAGTAGAGATTTACTACGAGTGATGGACGTGACCTATAAGGCCATCGTTCCGGCAGGTATCGCCAACATCTTGCCAATTGCTCTTTACAGTTGGCAATCATGTCCGATTGCCATTTAACACTCAGCTACGAAATGTTTATGTAATTTTTCTAACGATCGCTATTTAGGGAACGTACACGTTGTACTTCTTTTGATTAATTTTTTTTTCGCTTACAATTTTATTGAAAAAGTTTCTTCAACTTGTTTTAAAAAAATACCCAAATTGATGATCGAAGGTTTTTTGTTAGGAAAATTTTTAAATCAAACCGTATATTATCAATTATAGCAACCAATACAGTTTGAATTGGTAAGTTTATTCAAGCCCTATTTACTAAACTACAAGAAACTGATAGTTACGTACATATTATATTAATAGAAATGGGAGCACTAGGTAATAAAATTTACAGTTGCAAAGTTTTGAATAGATGTTAATATTAGTACCTAGAACATAATTAAACTTAACATGATGTAATGTGTTTAATTTTGGAATTGTGGGTTTTTGAATTTTTAACTTTTTATGTCGTTCGTTCAGAATTTTATAGTCTTCTTTATTGCTTTCCATTACAAATTAACGAACGCTATTTTCGAGGTAATTTTTTTAAATTTTTAATATTGGAAATGTCAGTTGTTTAAACCCACACAGTATTAATTTAGAGTTCAAAAAATTCCTACTTGCTTGTCTGCCCATCTGTCAACTCTAAAATGTAGCTCCTGGACGGTTTAAGCTCATCGAATGGAATTTTTAATGTCGTCTAAAATTAGTAATAATCATCGTAGATCGATCAGATTAGGTTCTTTAGGAAGCTACTGTTAGCGCGCACCCGGTTCTTCTAAAATTTTAATTAATAAAAGCTTTATTAATTAACCATGAAATTGATAAACCTTTACGTTAGTACTCGAGGTGTCAACGTTCCCACTTACATCCAAGTACAGGCCGCGCTCTCATTGGTTCTCCGCTTAAGTGGTGGCAAAGCTATAAGTAGGAGTACCTTTTAATAGAAAAGGAAGTCTGATGTTAACACGGAGTACAGGGTGATCGTCGAGCAAAGCGAGTCGTTTTTCATACGCCCGAATGGTCCCTACCTGAACCATCAGAGGTGTCCCCGTGTGATAATTGTTCCTTGGAGGCTCTAAGAGCCGCCACCGAACGTAGACCTCCGCACTTCCCCAGCATGCCCCTTAAGGATCCTTCCTAGTGGTAGCTGCCCTGCAGTGGACCCGGGACCACTGTGAGGCGTAGATCTCCGCTTAACCCCGTCATTTTTTTAATGGATTTAGTTGGATATCTCAGGAAGAGAGCAGAAGAGTTATTTATTTCGTTCCAGGGAAGAACACAAAATTATTTATTTCGTTACAGGGAAAAACGCCAAGTTATTTATTTCGTTCCGTGGAAAAATCCCAAGATATTTATTTCGTTCCGGGGAAGAACCTCGCGTCATTTCTTTTGTTGAACTAGTGAATTGTGTATTTATTTACGGTAATGTTTGACTAATACAATTTTAATTTAATTTGCGTGTGTATTTGAACTCGAGCATACCCCCTCATACCTCTGAACTATGCCAATAAGGCACTTTTCCGAAGTCAACCAAGTTTAGGTCTTACACCATAACCCTCAAACTTCTCTCCGTTCCACTGAAACCAATGGTTCATCATAAATAACCCTGTTTGCTGTTAAGGAAATGCTCCGACAATTAAATAATGCTTCTGAACAAGATTTTTGCAAGAGAAGCAGAGAATTGCAACTAAGTACAACACATAGTGCTATGAAGGGATTTGAAGAAAAAAAATTAGAAAGATATGTGCCGTGAAGCGAAGCGAACAACGCAATTTAACAGCAATGGGCAGCTCATATAGCTAACGCAGACCTAGACAAAAATAAGTGAAGAGAAGAGTAAAACGTTGGAGCCACCCTCTACTATAACAAGAAAATTTATATTTGTTTTTTAATCCTCTTTATCTTAAATATTTGAATTAATCCTTAAAACAGGTAGGAGGTAGACACGTGGAAGCATAGTTGGCAATATTTGCAGAGCTTGTTTCATGTCATTTCTTTTGATCTTTATTTGCCAAACCAAACATCTTTTTAGTCTCTTTTCATTTAATTCTGATATTAAATTTTTATTTAGTATATTCCAATTCCGAAGAATTTCAAGATATAATTCCGTAATTTATTTAATAACAAAAATATCCAATAATTATTATGTCAGGAGTAAGGAAAACAGTTCTATAACCTTATCTTTAGCCATTACTCAAAATACGTAATTTTAACAAAATCGAAATAGAGTCAACTTATTCGACGAGAGCAAACCTCTTTTGAATAATATCCCTTTCCTTTCATTGGCATATTTGAAAATTTTAATTTACCCTGTAGAAAATTAATTCGGCAATGAGGCTAATTTTAAACGTTAATAACTCGCTTAATTAAACAGATAAAGAAAACAGTCCTTTGATATAATATTCACTTAAAAAATTTGGTGTACACTTTTATTAATAAAGTCTGTGCCACGGCGTTTGTAAATCTTTCTAAATTATTTTTTCATAAATTATTTCCTTTCGCATTTTTTCTTTAAAAAATGAAAAATTTCGTAATCCAGTAATAAACATCAATTCGTAGATATTAGGAGTAAAAGCTAGTCTTTTTTTGACGAGTCGGTATAGGTTTAACAGACGACACTAAGCGGAGTCTGAAAATAACTGACAGTAGCTAAAATTGTGCGTAACCTGTCTACCTGGCCCTTAAACAATAGTTTCTAACGTTTATTAAAAGCGAAATGTACGGGATAGCCGTCTTGTTGAAACCAGATCTTATGTGATTTTCTCTTGCAACTTCCTCCAATTACCTGATTTTTCAAAAGTTTAAGTATTCGAAATTGAAGTTTCAATAATTTCAAATGGGCCAATAGTTTTGGGGTTACCAAGGCAACTCTATTTAAAAACAAGCAAATTTTAAATTAATATTTTTCAATAAAAATCGAGGTAAATTATTTGATCTCACTCGATAGGAAATAATTGTCTCATTCCATTGATATCAAAACATTTACTGTAGCTTGAATTGGCGACTAGGAATTTAGAAATATGCTAAAAACAATGTTAAACTCCTATGTGCCAGTTTGAAAACGGGCACACGGTATGTACGAATAGATCGTGAATGTTAAATAACAAGATAAAATTTGCCGCATCTGATATGTTCTTTACAATGTTTATTCAAAGTTTAATTTGCGTATAATAGGGCGAATTTGAATTGGTTATTAGCTGCAATTTTTGCTCATTTAAAGTTTCTTCTACCTCTTTTAATAACCGAGATTCTCATAGATAAAATGAAAAAGAACTTGTAAAATCATTGTAAATAAACTCGAGAAAAACCTTTTAAGGTAATGAAATTCAGCATGATACTGTACCCACTAGGGTGTCCGTTATTTTGGCTTTTGTCGAAATGTTTTGCTCCTGAGGCATTTTTTGGTTCTAAGAGATGTGATGAACATGTACACCAAGTTTCCCCGCTCTAGCTCAATATTAACCCGTGCCAGTGGAGGGGTCGTTATTTACATTGAAAATTCCATTTAACTCATTTAACACATGAAGCGTTAGAAGGGTTTATATACCTGCTTTTGGCATAGAAATTCATTTTTACCTTTTTCTCGAAGATTTTACGCATCTTTTATTGGTACCCAACACAGTAGGGTGCTAATGAGATAATAAGGATTAAGAAGGCAATTTCTCGTTCCAAAAATGGATAAACTATACCCACTGATACAATATCATAGGCGTTTACTGTGCTCATGCGTGATTACAAAATTAATTTTTTCTGCAAACGTCAAAAAAAGTCGACTTTGTGTCACTCAATGTAAGGCTGAAGTTTAACTTTCCCGCCGAGGCAAGAAAAGTTGTCAACAAAGTACTTTGCTCTGTCTAGCTCTAGACAGACTAAGTAAATTCTTAACCAACTTCATTTTTATTTTTATAACGTAAAAAATGTTTTTTCTATTTTGCGTTTGTAATATACTCATTACAGCATCGAAAACCGTCAAAAACGATGTTGTAATGTTCTACTTTTAAGTACTGTTTCTAGTTTTTTCTTAGTTTGAGATTGGTCGACATTGGTAATTAAAATAATTATTTTGACATATGAAATCAATTATGAAAAAATTATTCTTAATTTTAAAAAATAATTACAAAAAATGCTTATTAAGTAATAAATACCAAAGAAATAATGTAATTTTTACGTAAATTGATTAGTATTAAAGTTAAAAATATTAAAATCAAACAAACTTTACCGCCATCTCTAGGTAAAATCTTAAAATTTTAAATAAACGTCAACTGTTGTCAAATGTCAGTAGGACCAACTTAAGAATTTAAGCAATAAAATTCTCTAAGACGATTTTTTTAGCATCAATTTTTAAAATAAATCATTGCAAAATAGAAAAAGTAGTATAAAACACTTGTGTCACAAGAGCTTTTGACGCACTCAGGCATTTGCAGACCTCCTTTCAGTCGGTCTGGCAGAATTTGCCTTCGTGCTTCAAAATGCTTTCTTGTGACACATGTATTTTAATATACTATTCTAAGCATTTGTATTGTAAAAAATTTAATGTTTTTTAAATTTTCCTTTATAATTAGTTCGTTGCATTTAATTATTAGGTTTTTTTTACAAATTAAAGTTAATTTAAAAAAAAATTTGACAATTGAACTACAAGTAATTGACAAGAGATGGTGCTCTTTCAAAAATCAAAATTTTCAGTTTTACGCTTTACGTTTGCAGAAAAAATATAATGTTTTATACGGAGTCCAAAGTAGTTTTGTGTGACTCGCCTATATGGCCGGACTCGCACGCTACGCTCGCTCTTCAGCCAAACACAGTCTTGTCACACAAAACATCACTTTGTGTCCTTATAAAACAAATCACTATTTTCTTCAAACGTCAAAAAAAGTTGACATTTTATTTTGGGCGCATATTTGTAAATTTGGGCCAAATTTTATTTGGCTATAAGATAGTACATCTGAGCCCTAATTGAAAAATAAAATTTCAAATTTTTAATTAAAAATAGCGGCCAATAGAATGATTGTCCCGATTTTGTGGTTGGTTTTACCCTTATAACTTGGCCGGTAATTATTATTATAGAAATTTCAAAACGGCATTGTACAGCCAAACTTTCGTCTTAAATAAGTCGATTTTCAAAATTATTTTAAAATTGCCTACCTTTAAGGGGCTTAAAGTACGTCAAAATTTTGAAATGGATTTTCTTAAAATTTCCTCTACCATATTTTTTTTGGATATGTTATAGACAACGTAATTCTCTATCGAAATATGAATTTTTATAAAAATCTTTCGGGCCGTTTTGCAATAATGATTTTATGAATGTCAAAACTTCAAAAATCTCTAATTTTCATTGTAATAGAAATAGAACCTTAAAAATGGATATATATATATCAATCCTATGAATATCTATTATTTGATACTATTTTCGGTTAACTAAACGCTTCCGGTTAAACCGGAAATTACAAAAATATTAATTTTGTTTGGAACACCCTGTATATTTTTTAATATTTTGAAAGCTCGTAAAATTAGCTATTACACGATATCAAACACTACTTTATATTTTGACTTCCGGTTTAACCGGAAATTAGATCAAATTTCTTAATTTAATAAGAACACCCTGTGTATTTTTAAATATTTTAAAAACTCGTAAAATTAGCTATTACATGATACTAAACATTTTATATTTTGACTTTCGGTTTAACCGTAAATGGGATCAAGTTTCTAAATGGAACACCCTGTAATAACATGTAATTTATATTAACATAAAAATAAATTTAATACTAAAAACAACGGTTGTGGCCCTACGAAGAACTTTTTCCTGTCTATCAAATATTATAATTGTTTTATTAAAATTTAATTTGATATCTTATAAATGAAATACATTAAAGAAAATTTTAAATTATGAATTTTTAAAGAAATGCCCAAAAAACTAGAACAGGAAAAAGTTCCTCGTGTGGCCACATCCGTTGTTTTTCGTCATAAATGTGGGGACGTAGGGAGATTATATCTTTGTTAAATCTTACGTGTGTGTAAAATTTTCTTTATGTCATTTTTATTTCTTTGTCATTTGACTGTTTCGCTTGTCACTAAGAAAATATTCAAGACAAGTGAAAACCATTGGGATTTAAGGCGGGAGTGTAGGGTGGATAATACCCAAGAACTTGTGAAAATCGTTTCATATACTAGTAATCACATTAGCTTATGGGTGGAAATTTTGTTATAAATGGAAAATTGAAGTAGTCAGATGTATTTATTTCACTTTAATAGTGGCATTTGAAAGAAGATGTTATGCTCTAACGAACGTCGTCAAGTTTACAAGTGCGTGGTCACACTCTGGGGCATTGCACTTGGCACTGTGTCTCTAACACTGCACTTAGCATTGCATCGACAAAATAAATCAAATCATTGTTTTATAAGAGAGTTATTATATAAACACATAAACACAAACAGTGCTTTATTTATTTTGTTGGTGCAATGCTAAGACCTGTGCTAGTATAGGGGTTGTGCGGGATGCGATGTGCTAACGCTAACGTGGTCACATTTACGTTCTAATTGTTTAAACCTCGAAGATATAAAATTTTTTTTACTGACCCTTAAATATTGTGCTCCCCAAGTTCGCGCTCTACGAGTTTGTTTGTTGCACTTACTATTAATTTATCAATGCATTTAAATTACGTTGCGCTAAAAACTATTAGTGTATAATTCACTAAAAATCTTCTCATATACCCTCTAGTATAAATATCCAGACATGGAAACTTGTAGAAATAGGAAGAGACCAGACATAAAGTAAATAAAGTAAATCGATCGTTGAGTGCTTAACAGATGTAATATAGAGGGGTTATACCGAGCGATCAAAATAAGATTGTATCGAAATGGTTTAAAATGCGATAGCTTACGTTAGTTTTGTTTTGTTATTTTATTGTCATTTATCGATAGTGACATAAACATCCTTAAGCCTTCGCGAGACTCTTATTAATAGCTTGACTTTTGCTACGTCGCACTATAAATTAAAATACGTTAATTTTACAAATACGCGATTTGAAATAAGAGGGTAAAATAGTTTTGTGATTATGCGATTATGCACAGACTGTGAAAGTCAAACTTGAACCACGAAATAGTCGCTATAGTAGATCGTAATAATGACAAGGAGCGGGTAATATACAGCGGTAAGGACGTGACCTATAAAAAGAAAAGGAGAAGCATCGGAGATCGAAGAGAACGCTCGAAACTCTTCCCAAAGTCTCGTATAAACGCGAACTACTTTGATTTTGAAGAAAAAAAGTTTGTCTTCTTACATTTGAAGGAAACAATATCTGATTGAGTTTACGCATCTCTTGGTTTATATTGAGGAATTTAATGAACCGCAAAGGTGGTTCAACCCTTAAACTTGCATATTTGAGCTTTTATAAAATGTCGAATGAAAAATGTGGTTTTGCTATTTTAAGACAAACTTAAAATTTTTGGTTAGTTATTAGAAACATCAATCATTAACTTGGTTCATTTTCTCTATTTTGAAACACTTGCAAAACAATTTCTACAATATTCGCACAGTATCAGTTTTAAGGTCTTGTTTTAAAATTTTAATTGAAAATCGAGTTTGTTACTTAATGTTTGGTGAAATAATTATGTGTCGTTAATTAAATGCTTTTACAATTGTTTTTAATTACGTAACAAACTGTAGCTTTTGTTTCTACAAAACGTTAACATCTCTGGGGTACGTTTTAAGTAATTGAATAATACATGAAGGAAAGTTTACGAACAAAAACTGGCATTTTCTTTTTGTATTATAAATCATTTTTAGCTTACTCTTTTTTTTCTTTTTTAACTTTTGTTGTAGATATCAAATTGTAATTCTTGTCTCTGTAAATTTTTTTATTAACGGTTTTACCTCTTTTGTTACGCGAATTATATTTAAATTTCGCGAAAATGATTTATCTACATTTCAAATTTTGACTGACGCTTACAAATTTTTTGGCAACCCTCATACTTCTAAGGGTACCTCAAACTCTTAAAACCGCGCCACACACAGGCTTACCTTCCGGTTTGAACTGTAATCTAAATGCGTCTGTGACGGTAAATGTTGCGAATTTGGCGACTAACGTTATTTACCGGGAAATGTTAATAATTTTTGGCTTTTTATTGATTTATTGTCTGTTTGGAGAAGGTGCAAGCCTCATAAAATATTTGTATGTTTCATACAAATATTTAAATTATTGTTTGATAAATGGCTGTAACTTGGCCAATTTACATTTTTTAATATTTCACTTTTAAAAATCATTTTATAAAATTACAATTGGTTTTTAGACTTTCTCCAAACAAACACAAAAACAAAAATCCAAAAACCAAAATTCAAAAATCCAACTAGTTATTAGCTAAAGCAATAAGCAGTTATCAACATTTCCCGGCAAATAACATTAGTCGCCAAATTCACAACATTTACCGTAACACGTCCATTATTAAAACCCATTAACGCCCTCTGGCATCATATGACGACAGATACACTTTATTTTCTATGACCATTTGCAACTTTTGACTTCTTTATTTTTTTTTAATCCAAAAATTTGAAATTTTGTGCTTGGGCGTTATGGGTTTTAAACAAATACCCCAAAGAAAATTGGAAAGTCAGGTTAGCTGACTTCTGTATCTTAAAACACTTGCCATGCTTTTTATCTTCAAGCACGCAATAGGCTCATTTACAAGTAAATAACCAAGTGTTGGACTGTTGGCGTCTGTCTTACGTGAAGGATAGGCTTCAATTGTATTTTTAGATGGTTTTAGTCATTCTTTTTCTCATTTTGTCTTTTAATCATTTTCCCTGTTCAAAAATAATCCTAATAGGATCCTTTATGTTAAACTGAATATTAATACAATGGAATAGAATTTCCAATGGAATTTCCCTTCTGAATAACATTTTTTAGTGTAGTCTAAATAATTATTAATCACCGGTAAGGGAAAGTGGGTGAATATCGACCTTTGTCCAATATTGACCAGTGCCCCTAATATAGATCAGCATAAACATAAAAAAGAAAATAATTCATGCTACATCATTTATCGGCCCATGTTGCAAACATTGGCTACTCCTAACAGATGTTTATGTAGCACATAGGATTTACAGTGCCAAAAATAGTTTTTGGCGGCTTTTTCAATTATATTTTGCTTTGTAGTTTTAAGCTACTTTTTAAAAACAAACAAGTAGTCACCCCTTTCCAGAAGGTTTGAAATTGATAATTTGAAGAAAAAAAATTAGTCCTGACATTATGTGGATCGAGAGCTTCGATTTAAAAAAAATCATTACGACCGGTCCAGTAAATATATGGATAATTAATTAATTACAAGTTTCAATTTTTAATGAATAGATAGCTGTTTTTAATATTTTGTGTTAAATAAAATCAAATAAACTATCGGCCTTTATTCTACCTTTGAAAAAAATTTCACGACAGCTCATGGAGTAATATTGACCATTTCGGTAGATATTAAATTAAATGGCTTTTTATGTTAATTTACGTACCCAATTGCCTAAAAAACATCTAAGGAAAACGTCTCGCCAATCTAGAAAATGCAATATGATGATAAAGGCTGTAGCAGCCGAACAAGAATATGAGCTAGGAATTAGAAAAGCGGCATCGGCATCTATGTACCAAGTCCCGTAATAGTACGTTGCAAGACCATCTAAGGCAGCGTTTCTCAACGTTTTTGGTTCGCGACCCCCAAAATTCTAGTTATTATTTTTGGCGACCCCTTGCCTCTCTGAAGTTTTATGCAAATTATTGTTGCTGGTTCTTTCAGAGATGTTCAAATGAAAGCTCAAATTTTACTGTAGATTTGTCTAGTGGTGGCGACCCTCAAAAGGCAGTATGCGACCCCCTTCGGGGTCGCGACCCCCAGGTTGAGAAACGCTGATCTAAGGCACTCCAAGGAGATCGTTTTAATATTTCTAACGCTCGGTTGCATAAAAGACAATTATATTTTAATCAGAGAATTAGATTAATAATCCTTAGATATGGTAACGTTACACAATAAAAAAAATACTTAACCTCAAATTTTAATATTTATTTACAAACATCAAATTTTGACATTACAGTGTTTAACGTTGTCATATCAAATGATTGTAAATCTAATTCTCAGATTAAATTTAGTTTTCGTTTATGCAACCGGGCGGGCGTTAATGTTTTTATATTTTATAAAGATATTTTCTAATATAATTGATAATTATGTAAATTAATGCTTTGGTCGATATTATCCTACCCGATGATCGATTTTTCCCTACAGGTTAATATTACCCCTCATTTTCTTGCTTTCTTTTTATATTTATTTTTGCAGAAATTTGTTAATATGTTCAATTTTTACAATAATCCTAGGAAACATGGAAGCATACTGGACATATAAAAAAAAATTCAGATTTATTGAATTTAATAGGTTTAATACAAAAAATACCTTAGGTGGTCGATATTCACCCCCTTTCCCCGGGTACTAACACTTCATGCCCAAAAATTTCTTGTTTCAAAAAAGACCTAGCTGTCGCCTATAGTAAAGGTAAACAGATTTCTGGAACTTTCGAGTACTAAAGTAAATGTGTAGAAAATGCCCGATGTTGTTAATTCAACTAAGATGGCCCTGTAAAGCCTAAAGCTGGAGTCCCACGATTGATATATATTTTATAATGAACACAAGTTCAGGTATCACTTTCAAATCTCTACGGTTTTTGGCATGGCTAACTTGAGGTTACGATAAATAAGAATTAAAATTTTAAAGAAAAACAAATAATTTGAAAAGGGTAAAACTAGATGTCAAATAAATTATACATTTTTATTTTAAGCACTCCATGCTCCATATCCCCAGAATCAGATAGAATTAGTTGGAAAATTGCGGAAAGATCGTCTCATAATTTTCTCATCTTTCAATCACACGGCAGTCTTGTAACGTTCATGTTAGGTTGAAATTTTTATTACGTTTATCTTCACTTTCTTTCCATGTTTTAAGACCTTACTGATTTATATTTTTCGTTGCCATTTAATTCGAGTCGTAATTTTGACCGACCGACGTTTGATAAAACGTGCTTTTAAGTGGAAAACTTACCAAATCAAAAAATTTACAATTTACGTGACATCAATCCTTTTTATTTTTTTATTAGTAAAATTAATTTTGAAAGCGACGACGTTGTTATTAGTTATTAGAAAATGAGGATTCATTTAAAAAAAAATAAATTAAGATAAAGAAAAGTTTGTAGTCCCAAGCGAAATGCGATCATAGTGTTCTTTTTTTTTCGGAAAACTCGTTGGAATTTTCTTTACACAATATTCTCATGACAGTTTTGTTATCTTATTAATACAGATGCTCCATACAATTCAATAAAATCTTAAAAAAAGTTGTTATTTGTGTGGCGTTTTTTTAAAGAACTTTTGCAATAAAAAAATTTTCTCTTTTATGAATTTAACTTATTTAGTAGCGGAAAATGGAATACGTTGTTATCTTAAATTTAATTATTGGAAAAGAATATAGTTTAAGATGTGAAAATTAATCTTCTGCTAAGATTTCAGTTTAGGCGAGCTAAGGTTTTACGTCTTGACGTTTTTATGTTCCTTAATCGGATGAGTTTTTCATTGACTTCGCTTAATGGAAAATGCCATACATACAGAGGAAAACAAATTTTTGAACTGCTATTGATATAATTGACCTGCCACTCTGCATAAAAAATGAAAAGGTCATTATCATTAAGATTGGTCATTTTGCTCTCAGATGATTTACTGTGATAAACTGGCGTATGGTCTACCATTGTACTGATAATGAGATGCACTGTTTCATCCCATGGCTGATACCAGCATCTGTTTCTAAGATTTTTTCCGCATGGTGTTTCGAAAGAATTAAGTCGTCGGTCCTAGTTGTTAAACATCATTTTAAAAAGTCTTCGGGGGTTGGATTATGACCGTTTGCACCATTTACAGATAAAATTATAACATAGTTTATCTAGCGGATAAGTTGTACAAATATAATTTATTTGCCCCTTATAAACTAAAATCGGTGCAAAAGGCCAAAGTAGCAGGTACCTTTGTAGAAAATTTATTCGTCAGTTATTTGATTTATCCTATAGTTAGATGGAGATAAAAGATTTTTGACAACTTATCCGCCAGATAAACTAACTGTCAGTTTATCTGTAAGCGGTGCAAACGCCCATTACAGTAGTTCCCTGTCCAATTAATTTTTAACGTGTCTCATAGTGCTCAATAAATCACACATGGACAACAGTTGAGTAAAGAACAAGGCTTTAGGCCTATACTAATAGACAGAAAGAAAAGATAATCATCTGTGAGACCTATGTAAGCTAAGCTGTAAACTAAGCAGTTCCTTTATCGTCGGTAAGGGAGTTGAAAGAAGAAAAATATTTTATAATCCCTAAATTGACCGCTTAGTTATTTTTGGACCCTGTTTTGGTACACTGCAGTTCCAAAAACAGACCAATTACTGTTTCTGTTGATAATGGAATATTATTGTTGGTTTTTTCTCCAGTAGCTTAAAATTAAAATTTTGATACATACCAAAGCAGAGGAAGGTTGGTTCCCCGGCATACTGCGTTGGGTGTGCGGGTGCACGATCTCCAGGTAGCATGTAAGGACACTGCTCTTCCACTGCTTGACACACACTTCGACACGGTCGAACACGAACATCCATATGACCCGGTAGAAAATGAGGCACCAATGAGCTGCACACCCACCTTCGGTATGCATCCTGAAACAAAAGGAAAAAAGTAAACACTTTAGCTTTTTCCCGACAAAACATTAAATACTTAAAAGTTTCATTTTAAAAATTAAAAAATACTGATTACGTTTTAAGCAATGCTTTAATAATTATACAACAATTAGAGTAATTAGCCTTAAGCAAGAACAAAAATGCGTAATAAATTCTACTCAAAAAAAAGCTCTTGTATAATTTTTCTCAAGTTTTTCTCATTCATAATTAACCGCTTGTATATAATCATTCTTGTAGTAATTAAATTTTGTTTTTGCCTAATAAAATATAATTTTTAAGGGTATGAATTTTTAATTTTATTGTTAATTTTTTTGGGCAAGGAGAAGTAATTAAACCACATAATATTTAATTCTTTCATTAAAGGGGAGTTGTTCTTTCAACAATGAGAACGAAAAAATAAGCTCTCAAAAATTCGCTCATTTTTAATAAAGGACGTAACATTTTTTTTTGTTTTATTGAATTTGATATGAAAAGCTTAAAAGTTTTTCTCATTTTTCCAACTTTTTGTGCTTAAACAAACTTGAACTACTTTTAGGTTTATCTGTATTTATTTTTACATTATGCAGTTTTTTCATAATCTTACATAACCCCACTTCTAGTTTTATGTTTTGTTTTTATACCAATTTTTCTTTTATTAAAAATATTTTTTGGGGGTATTTTAAGGCCCAAGATGCGAAAATTTATTTTTTAATGAGGTTTCAATTTTTAAGAATTTTTCTCATTTACAAATATTATATTTTAGGGGTTGCATTTATTATAATGCATATAGTGTAGTGTGTGGTTCAGTATGTAGGAGCAAGTGTAAAGCCTGCGCCACACACACAGGCTTGCCTTCTGGTTTGGCATGTGCAAGCGGCTTCTACAGATCAAACCGGAGGCGTAAAGGCAAAACATACCATTCTGCAACGCAGTAATGCGTTCAGTCGCGGTATGGTTTGTCCGTGCTTTTTAGCTAGTTTTGCAGGACGAAACATACCACGCTGCAACGCAGCTGTAATTTATTGTTAATATAGACTCTACTTAGTATTTTTATTTGATGTTTAACTTACTGATGGAAAATTTCACAGATTTTATAGCTAATTTTACGATAATAGTAAATAAAGAACATTTAAAAATGAAAATGCTTGTATAAAAAATAGAAACGTTTACGCTTTTGGGTTTTTTGAGAAAATAATAGTTTTTGTAATTCTAAGAAAATATAATTACAAAAACTACTGCTACATATTTTCTCAAAATTCTAGAAAGGTTTAGAAGTTTTATTCTTTTTGGTAAAGAATAAATTTTTTTTTCTCAAAATTCTAAGACCTAGGTATTATACTAATTTTAGGATAATAAAAAATGCATTCAAAATATCAACGAATCGATGTTATAATTATAAAAAATTGTAATTAAAACAGTTGTTTTGACTTTGAATAATTTATGTATCTAGGTACTTATTATTAATGATTTACCCCATGTGACTTGGCGTTGGGGCGATTGACAAGTATATTCTCAGCCAAGCATCTTTTTCTGTCAAGATTTTTTACTGTCCAGCTAATATCTGCTGAAATATCGAAGATACTTAAAAAAGTTAAATTATAAACTTTTCAAACAACCTTTTTTTGGAATATTGGGCATAATTATTAGAAAGAAAAATGTTACTTGTGATACATCGTTTTAAAGAGAAATTGATTTAGAATACGATTCTCTAAAAATATACAGGGTGTTCTATTTAAAAAACCAAAGTTATATATTTTCCGGCAAAACAAGTAGGCCATGGAAAAAATTGTTTGCGCTATTTTGTAGATGAGGTGTTGTTTGAAAAGTTTATAATTTAACTTTTTTAAGTATCTTCAATATTTCAGCAGATATTAGCTGGACAGTAAAAAATCAACCACCCTGTATATGACTTTAGAGTCAGTAGTGTCAAACGACGACAGATCAGCGCAGACGACGCAAATTTTAAATTTATTTTATATTCTATACTAGTTTATTTGCAACAATCGGAAATTTAAAAAAATGTTTAATAAATTATTTATGGAAATAAAAAACTAATAAATATAAAAAATTTAGATCTCATATCACAAAATTATATTTTTAATAAAATTGCAGATAGGTATTTAAAAATGGACTTTTTTTCAATTTTTATAGTTAAAATAAAAATATATTAATTGAAAATGTCTGTGCTAAGAAATTTATTATTATTTGTGTAGCAACAAGATTATTATAATTTCTTTGCTAGGGAGAATAGGTCTACAAATCGTGTGCGTTGTGGCGTGGTATGTTTTGTCTGAACATATACGACTATTTTACACGGACGAAACATACCACGCTACAACGCGGACTTGTGGAGCTGTGCGTTGCATAATGGTATGTTTTGCCTTTACGCAAACCGGAGCGTCTGGACATCGTTTAGGCGGTTTACACAGGCCAAACCGGAACGTCTGGACATCGTTCAGGCTCCGGTTTGGTCTGTGTAGGTCGGCCTGCACAGACCTAACCCGCAGGAAGTGTGTGTGTGTGGTGCGGCCTTAAGAGTGAGTCAGAGTTCTGCGTTTGTGTATCCGATTTTTGCAACTCCGTCGTAAGTCTAAACACACTGTAAGGGCCGTTTTACATGGACTATCTTACTAACTTGTTAGCACTGAATCAACTCAAGGACCAAAAGCAAGGGAATCTAAGCTTTACGTCATCCACGGTCGTGCGTCAAAAGGTCTACTGACGACGTTAAAGCTTAGATTCCCGTGCTTTTGCTTCTTGAGTTGATTCAGTTACTAACAGTTATTACGATACTTAGTCCATCTAAAACGGCCCTTATACTTGTGTTTTTCAGAACCGACGTTAAACTGTATTTTTGTCTTAGAGTAGACACTTGGGACGATCATACTTTCCACCCTTAATAGGAAATTAGAAAAAGGGTTTTCTGGAGTCCTTCAGTCCTTCCTAACAAACTTTCAAATGTATCCCACACTTATTAAAATGTTTTTCTTCATTTTTGTTGTGGATATTTAAGAATATTGACGAAAAGCTTTGTATACTATTTTCCAAAGAAAATTTTTGTCATTCTTTCAAAGTGGGTACTGCAATAGAGATTCTTGATAAAGAGCTATAGTTCTAACCACCTTAGCTTTGGGGTGGGAATTTTGTTATAAATGGAAAATTGAAGTAGTCAGATATATTTATTTCAGTTTAATAGCTGCATCTGAAAGAAGATATCATGCTCTAACAAACGTCGGCTGTAAAATTTAAATATAATTATCAATGGCGCGTACCAGACGTTTCTTAGCGCAACTCGAACTTAAAACTAGTTTGGTTACGACTATATACTATACTAAAACAAATTTTAAACTGAAATTATTGCTGAATAAATAGCAGCTTCTATTAGAAGTGCTGGGGACTAATAGATTAAATAAACTTTATGCCTCTTGGCCTTCTAAATATTATTATGCTTATGATGAAGCGAGTTATTGCAAAATCGTTATAAGAAAACCAAAGAGTGCGCGAGAATGGTTCCCACAAGATAAAAGAAGCAATATGTATCCTTCGAAAGATGTGGATAAAGAGATAGTTGTTAAGATTAAGATGATTTGGGAATAACATGTTGCTACTACAAACATGAATAACAGAAGACGAAAATTTTTTTATACGACATCCTAAAATTCAAAATCTACCAGTATATTGTACAGTAAAGAAGAGCAAAGACTTGGAATGGTTTGGGGATAAAATAAAAGGAAATTAGAGAAAAACTTTCGAGTTTGAGATATCTGGCACATCTTTCAATTCTTTGCTTTTTTTATTTTCAATAAAACTGTTTTTTCTGCAAACATAAAAAAAGTCGTCTTTGTGTGACCCAATTTGTATAAGGGTGAAGTTTAAGTTTCTCGCCTGGGCAGAAAAAGTTGTCAGACAAAGTAGTTTTCTCTGTCTATACAGACAAAGTAAATCTTAACCCAACATAATTTGTTATTTTTTAGTTAAAGTTAATTTAAATAATATTTGACACTACAGTAATTGACAAGAGATGGCGCTTTTAGTTTTAATTAAGTTTTAAGTTTCAAGAAAAAATGAAATGGTTTATACGGAGTGAAAGTAATTTTGTGTTACTTGCCTGTATTCGCTACGCTTTCTCATCTGCCAATCACAGTATTGTCACACAAAACAGTACTTTCTCTCCTAATAAGACAATGTACTATTCTACTATTGTTTTTAAAAAGTATCATAGTAAGTAGAGAAATTTATAATAGGCAAGTTCAGTAAGTCATGATTTTTTTAGTCCACAGCTGATTTTTACGGAGATTCTTTTTAAACGTCACATAAGACACAACCAAGGAACATAGCAATAAATTTGAATTTTATAGTTGAAGTGGTTTATACCTGTAGGATTTTATTCAGATGAAGGTTAGATTGAAATAAAAATATAAAATATGGATACGTGCCCTATTCCATTTACTTTCAAATTTAAAAAAGTACAAAATTAATAATTTAAAAAGCTAAAACCTCAGGTTTGAGTCCGATATAATCTTCCCTGTCAATTGTGAAAATAATTGTTTTATAAATTAATATTGACATCCGCATCTGATCAGCTTGTTCATAGTCTAAGACATAATCCGATTTTGGGGATGCAGCTATCATTAGAGTGATGGATCACCAACAATTTACGTTTTATAGGGACCTTAGCGACTCTCTGAGTATAAAAGCTATTTGAATTTCATATTTTAACATACTCCTCGCATACCAAATTGTAATCGATCAATAAAACTTGGGCGACCGACGTTTCTTAAAATTGCCTTTTACCAATTTTCTTTTAGTTAAAGAAATATACATGTATTTGATTGGTTTTGTCCTATTTTTTGTTAGAAAAAAATTCTACGTTGGGAACAATACAAAAATGTAGAGTTTCAGAATCGTTCCTAGCGCTTCCTAGGGATTCTCTGGTGGACTACTTCGCGTTCTATTTAATTTTGTGTGGAAAGTTTAGAAATTACTGTTTTAAAAAATCATTGGGTCGTTGTTCAGAACGACCGACGACTTAGAGCCGTTTTACATGGACTAAATATCTTACTAACTTGTTAGTACTGAATCAGCTCAAGGAGTAAAAACACGAAAATCTAAGCTTTAACGTCGTGCATGGTCGTCGAAATTGCTACGCACGACGTCAAAGCTTTGATTCCCGTGCTTCTGCTCCTTGAGTTGATTCAGTACTAACAAGTAAGTACGGTATTTAGTCCATGTAAAACGGCCCTTAGGAGCACTCATTCTCCACTGCGTTAGTTTAACTGCTTTGCTTTAGTCATATTCGACTTGATAGAATGCATTTACTGTTAGTGTCCCATTGTTAGTACTGAATCAACTCAAGGAGTAAAAACACGGAAATCTAAGCTTTAACGTCGTGTATGGTCGTCGAAATTGCTACGCACGACGTTAAAGCTTAGAATCCCGTGCTTTTGCTCCTTGAGTTGATTCAGTACTAACAAGTAAGTACGGTATTTAGTCCATGTAAAACGGCCCTTAGGAGCACTCATTTTCTACTGCGTGAGTTTAACTGCTTTGCTTTCGTCATATTGGACTTGATAGAATGCATTTGCTGTTAGTGTCACATCTATAAACAATTGAATGTCTTTGTTGTTAAAATTTAAAATGAGGACATTGCACTGATGTTGGAGATAAAAGTGCTATGTATGGAGAAGTTTCAACTATTTTATTAGGTAACGATTGGTAATAAAACGAGACGTTCGACACCTTACACAGAACTCTTTATTTGTGAATGGACGAGTGTAAAGTTTCTAATATTGATACAACAAGACAACATTTTGAGGGTTTCCATAGTAAAATAAACATCTAAAACATTTTACGGTTTTCTGCTAAATAACGTCAGCTGGGTTTATGGACCGTTGCCCTCTAATTGCAACTAATTTTACTTTTAATACTTGTGACAAATTTAAAGTCCGTTTATGGACTTGGCGTTTCTAAATGTTATTTTAATAGTAGGAGTAATAGTTGACGTTTCAAAAGTTGTAGAAACTTGGATGAATGTAATTCGGCTCTTTTTAAAACTTTTTTTTAAAGAATATTTGTATTTTATGCAGGTTCAACATACGCATTGAATCGAAATCCGATATTTCGAAAAAATGACGCAGTAGTATAAAAATCGCTTTTACTCCTTCAGACTATTAATTCCTTTTAAGGGTTAATATTTATTGAACTACTAGAGTCAAGCTATTGTTACTACTCGTAATATTGTCATCGTGTTGTGCTTGTTGAGTTATATTTGTGGTTTGATGGTTCGTTTCGATATTGTCTCTAAAATTGCAACTCCCAAAGGTCTTATAATTGGCTACCTGTGGAATTTATAATTTATATCGACTGAACAGATTATTATCCAAAACGATTTCCATCTGATTGACAAGAATATTAGAGACGTTATTGGAACGTAGAATATCTAAGAACGAATTTGGATCTCAGATTCCTAGAATAAGGTATTGAAGAAATTATTTGCTTCATTGCAGCAAATAGTTTGTTGCTTTTTATTAACAATAAACCACAGCTTCCTATTGTGAGTTTAAACTATGCTAAACTGGTTTTTATTATGTTCCAATTGTTGGAATATCGGTCTTCTCACGTAACAAGGTCAATCGCGATCTCAGATGATAATATCAGAGTGTATGTGTAACTGTTTAGTCTTTGACTTACTAGATAAATTACCCCCAATGACTTGCCATTGCCTTCCGAGAGATGATTGGTCGTAAAAGTTTCTTGACTTCGACCAAGATCAAACCCTGGGTTCATCAGCTAGCAGTTTACGTTACTACAGGGTAATTCTTTTAATTCCCAGTTTTTCAAAAAATAGTCATCGCTTCACCAATTAATAGACATCTATTCCTAAATGTCGAAAAACTGGTTTATAACGATGTTTTGGCCCATTATAAAGTTCAGTTAGGGAATGTTATGGAACCATGACGTACCAGAAACTCGCCCTAAGTGGTACTTACATTGGGATCTCAGAAACTGTAAGAGTAACGAGTTCGTTAAATTAGCAAAAAGTTGCATATTTTGATGACCGTTAAGAATTCGTTTAGAAAATTTCAAAATTTAAAATGGTTTACGAGATAACGCAGAAAAACTGAAAATTTTCAATTTCGTTTTTCGACTGTAGTTTCAAAATGACTTAGTTTATATAAATAAATTTCGAGAAAAATTTTCAGGAGATCAAAAGAGCTATCAAACGATACCAAACTCAACTTTTTATCACATTGACGCTAGGCGTCGCGACGTTCAACTTTTCATTTTTTTATGAAAAACCTATAACTTTTAAGTAATCACTTAGTAGGATTGTCTAAATTCGAATACCAAACGAGAACTTTCTATCTTGTACTTTTTTTGATTTACACAATTTTTCAGGTTATGTTATGTTACGTTATGTTATTATGCTACTTGTTATTTTTTACGATGAAAAGTAACGACTAAAACTTAATTTTTAAAGTTTTAGGAAATTACATTAATAAGATTTAATAAATAATAATTTGATTTATTTTTATTTCCTGATACCTTTCTAAAACCTTTCTAAACCAAGTTTTAGTCGTTATTTTTCATCGTAAAAAATAACACAAAGTAACATATTAACATAACATAACCTGAAATGTTGTATAAATTAGGAAAAGTACAAGATAGAAAGTTGTCGTTTAATAACCGAATTTAGACAAGTCTACTGAGTAATTGTTGTAAAAAAATGATGGAAAAATGGAAAGTTGAATGTCGCGACGCCTAGTGTCAATGTGATAAAAAGTCGAGTTTGGTATCGTTTGATAGCTTTTTTGAACTCCTGAAAATTTTTCCCGATTTTTTTTATAAAGTAAGCCATTTTGAAACTACAGTCGAAAATTCACCCTGTAGAGAGTTTTCATTAATTGTTTTTTTTCTTATAGGAATTTTATTGGTAATTTAATTAATAATAATTAGTTACTTACAATTAAATACTCCAACCTTTAAACCTACTGTATTTTTATAAATGCTTATTTATTTTCTCTGATAAAAAAGGATTTTCCTGACAACTGACGTACTCCTTCCGAAATAGATGCATCGTGCAGTGTTACGAAAAAGGTTGACTAATGAGCCTGGTGATGGAAATTTTTATAAATGAATGCGCTGATAAATAACACAATACAACCCATATTATGGTCAAACATCCTGCTATAGCTTATGACATTTCTGACCTTAACAAAACTGAAATAACAGTAGTTTGTTTTATTAGGAGTAAAAATTTTTAGTACCTTTTTTTAGCATTTTTAGTCCGTATGAAACATTTAATTTTTTCTTTAAACGTAAAACTTAAAAAAACTGAAAATAATTTTTAAACGAGCGCCTCACTAAATATAAATATTACCGTTTGAAGCTTTAAAGCATTCTTATGTTCCATCTGACAGACAACATTCATATTGAATGAACGAATTTTCTTACATGTATAGTAAAGGGGTTTGGTGGTTTAATCAAGGAAGTACTCACAAACTAATCCCTGTCTCTTTTGCGATTTGCGACATACAAAACGAGCGCTCCTTTTATAGCGAATTTCATTATGCGATGAAAAGTTTCTATCTGTTCAAACATTGTCTGTTTTTTAAAAATAGTTAGCAAAAAACCCTTATTTTTCTTTGACACAAGTCTAAAAAGAAATAAATTTACATTTATATAATTTCACCTGTATAAATTTCAATTAATAATTTTTGTTTGTGCAAATTTTCTCTCTTTAAAAAAAGTTTATATTTTTTTAGGACTAAATAAAATTCTTATGTAACAAAATGAGGGGTTGCGGATTTGAATTTGTCTGAAAGTTTTGAGTAACTTTATTTTCAATGGATTCTCTACAAGTTTGAATGGTTTTTAAAGGTACCAACATATCAAAGTTGGCAGCTCGTCTAAAATAGTTTAAAAGTTTGTGTTCGCAATAATCAAACTTTTTCAAACTTTAAAGTATACTTTAGAATTGGCAGTATTTGTTTTATTTTTATATACAAATTTTTATCAAAATATGATGTATTTCAAATTTTTAACTGTCACAATCTCATAATTTGAAAGTTTACACATACACGTGGTTATTAATGTAAATTAATGAGATACTTTATATTGACTTCTTCACCCTAAATTGGATAGCGTTTTGCAACAATCATCTAACCTACACTTGTTTCTTTTTGACTTTTTCATTTTAAAATGTCATTTTATGATGTCTTCTACAACAAGCAAAATTAATTTAACCAACATTTGGTGTTGGTTATACTATCTATTAAAAAACAATGTTTTCAAAACGCCAATTTACTAAAGTATTTTCAACTGTTTTATTAATTTGTGGAAAGCTACATACTTGTGGGTTAACTCGTTGTTGCAAAACGCCATCCAATTGATTTTAAATTATGTTATAGCACATCTGCTTTTCTCTTCTTCTCCTAATATGTAGGCCACGGACCTGTTTATTTGAGGATTCAGAAGATTCCCTTAGGATTTTAAAATCCAACTGTCTTTCCACCTTTTAGGTGGTCGAGACCTCTCAGGTTTATCATTCATTCTATTTAAATGATCAAAAACTTTAAGATAAAGGCTCAGGGCTCTTTAAGTATCTATTATCTCAGTAATCTGTTTTTAAAAGTCGAACTCGAAGAGACCATAAAACTAGCTATTTAAAATGATTGACTTGACATTTTCACCTACGCTACGTAAAGAAGGGTAGTTAGCTATTATAGTCATTCATTTTAAGTAATGAGATTGAAGTTTTACTGTGTTACCCTCATAAGAGGTAGGTAATTATGGGGGTAGTGTATAAGTCAAAATCGTAAAACCCAAATAAATCTCGACAAAGTATACTCGATAGGCTTTTACCAGAACCAGTCATAATTATTTACGTATCTAGTGCCCAAAATGGTCGTTTATAGCACGAATGTGTATGTTTCTGGAATTATTAGACGAGAAATTCTAGCGAGATTCTCGTAGTCTCGCAAACTACTCATGTCATTTCTTACCGATATGACTTAGGACCGATTGCACCACTTTGCCTTAACTATAATCGAAATTTAATTACGCTTGGCTTGAATGCGTATTTGCACTCATAAGCCAGGTTTGGCTACAAATTTAGCTATTCTGGAGTTTAAGGGCGGGTTGTACCAACTACTTTCAAAGTAAGTTTATGATAAGCTGTATAGTTTAATCACATAAATGTACTTGATTATTGAACTCAGTTACTGTGAATTTGATTTAGTACAACCCGCCCTTAGTAAAATGTAGATTTGAAGAAAGTGGTGCAATCAGGCCTTTATAAAAGCTTATTTAAAATTGACGCACCGCGTAATTGCATTTAATATACAAGCTTTGAGCGACTTCTAGTGGCTGAAGGACAATAGATATGTGCAGTGGTGCGACTACAAATTCTGACGATAGCTACTATATTTTATTATTAGGAGCCGTCACTAATAAATAGCGGCTCTAAAAGACCACATTGCCTTACATATGGTCCAAATGTAACTGTTCGTTCCCTTTAATAATAATTACCCTCTATTCAGTTTGAGTTACATAAGGTGTAAGGAACACTATTGTGCCCGTTGCCCGTTGATAATTGTTACGTTGTTCCCTATTACGCGCAGTAATCTTACAACGCATGCGCTTGGAGTTTTAATTCGGTTTTGCGAGATCTCGTAAGATCTAGCAAAACGAGACCTCGAAATGCGAGGCGAGAGTAAAATCAAATCTCGCCTCGCAAGCTAAAATCGTTGTCTTGCCTCGCATTGGAAATCTCAGTCTCGCCTCGCATCTCGCAACTTTTTGCGAGGCGAGAATGCGAGATTCTCACAGTTATGCGAGACTCACTTGAAGCCCTAGACATCTTTAATTCAATTTTATAGAATGCCCATTATAGCATCAGATTTAGCTAAAAAAGAGAACTAGCGTTTTTAGCACTATTCCCTTAAAATAAAAAATGAATAGAATCAAAAATTTGGGTCGGAAATGTACTAGTACAGTGTCCTAAAGTTTCAACCTCTAAAATCAACATATACAGCTGTCTCACGAAATCGGCGCAGCATTGGGATATCGGAAACTATAAGAGATACAAAGTCGGTTAAATGAGGAAAAAACTTTTATATTGTGTGCCCATTTTGAAAGTGTAATTAGGTTTTGCAAAATTATCATAGCCAACTAGATATGAGGTAAAAACTGAAAAAGTGCGTATTTTTCTTTTGCTAATAACTTCTAAAGTAATGGAAATATAAAAAAATAGTTCAAATAAAAAAAATAGATATTTCTAAGCTTTAGTCAATGGCGTAGCAAAAACAATTTTTTAGGGCTTAATTTGAAAGATATGACACAAACTTACCTTTTTTTAAATACAAACACTATTTTATTTTAACTTTAAAAAATGCTTATTTTTTTCTCTTTTTAACGATATGTAACAATCAATAAAACAATTTCTTGTTTTTGTCAAAAAAAATTTTTTTCTTATTTTTTCAAAAATTCTGCTCAAGTCGACTGTACAGGTACATTTTTTATTAAAATTACCGTTTGTAAGAAAATAATTTATGTCAGTAACCTGTACCAGTCGACTTGAACAGAATTTATGAAAAAATAAGAAAAAATTTTTTTTTTAGAAAAATCAAGAAATTGTATTATCGATTGTTACATATCGTTAAAAAGAGAAAAAAATAAGCATTTTTTTTAAGTTAAAATAAAATAGTGTTTGTATTTAAAAAAAGGTAAGTTTGTGTCATATCTTTCAAATTAAGCCCTAAAAAAATTTTTTTGTTACGCCACTGACTAAAGCTTAGAAATATCTATTTTTTTTATTTGAACTATTTTTTTATATTTCCATTACTTTAGAAGTTATTAGTAAAAGAAAAATACGCACTTTTTCAGTTTTTACCTCATATCTAGTTGGCTATGATAATTTTGCAAAACCTAATTACACTTTCAAAATGGGCACACAATATAAAAGTTTTTTCCCCATTTAACCGACTTTGTATCTCTTATAGTTTCCGATATCCCAATGCTGCGCCGATTTCGTGAGACAGCGTATGTAGCTGAAAAAATGCGAAAAGCTTTTCACCCCCAGAGGGATGTGCTTATGGACAAATGTACCCTAAATCTGAAAGTAAAAATATAACTTTAAGTACAATTTGAGGCATAACAAAAACAATTAATTTGGGGCACACCCCGCGACTTACACCCCTGGGGTGTTCTACACCTTCAATACCTACTAACTAACAAGCTAATTCAATATTTCCAGTTGCTAATATTGGTTTCTAAAGTTGTGGCCGTTTTTTGCCTTAACTTACTGTACTAGACTACTAAATAGGTATATAGTTTGGCCAAACGATTTTAATTCGTAGGAATTTAAATACATGCATTAAAGTTGAGTGGGAGAAGTAAGGGAAGTAGAAGTGTTAATGGCCACCGATTTTAAACAAATGTATACTGCCCATTAATAATAATTCCCCAATTGTCTCTTCATGGTGAAAACCATTGAAAAAAGAAATACCCCCTACTCTACCAGGAAAGAACCATTTAACTAATAATATGGATCCAATAAAAATGGTTGCTTATACTCCCACTTATAAGGAAAGATCATGACAGCAAATGCTAATGTAAACTCACCAGAATGAATGAGTCATACATGGATTTCTAAAATGTCATTTCCGTCGCATTTTCTCTTATAGGCAACAAAGCAACGGTTGCTAACCTTATTTCCGGATGTTTTATGTTCTAAGGTGAAAACCCATGCATTAAGTCATTTGACCAAACTGTAAATATTTTAGTATGAATTTAAGACGTCTGTAGTCGAAAGTGGTTGTTAAGGGAAAACAAAAAAACTCATCGGCCAAAAATTTTCATTAAAAATTATCTCGGATCACATTTATATGCTGAACCTGACAATCGTAAAAAGATAATTGCGAAGCGTTGAAATGATTGCTCGTCCATATAAACAAAAACGTTTTAATAAATATCTCCACTAATACGACAATGTGTCGTTAACTGAAATTTCGTTTTTAAAAATTTTTTGAAAATAATACTAGCGATAACTCGTTTATTTCGTAATTATTGCGCACAACGTTATTCATCATCCTTTACGCATTTTGTTACAATTTACGATTTGTACACCGAAAAGGTTTACAATTCGGACACTCTCTGTAGATGATACTTTTTATGAATGGGAAGGGGTTTTGAAGCTTCAGAGATTATTTTTAAAATAAGACCGAATAACTCGCATCTCGTCGTCACGCGTCGTATGTAAAGCTAAACCTGTCCAATATTCCCACACGGAGGTAAGCCGAAGATGGATTTATCAAAAATTGGTTTTGACGTATAATTTTTAACTGCGACAACAGTTTTTTTCTGCAAATACAAAAGGCGAGTCGAGTGGTGCGTGTTCTAAGGGTCGATACTCGGGTCGATATACCCCCACACTAACCAATTTAAGGCCAATATACACGCTGACGCTACTTGACACAATTAAATGGCCTTTCGTTTTATAACTTAATCCTTTAGGATTTAGAAATTGTAAGTTTACGTAAACAATTTTTCGTTATTTTATATGTGCTCTTTTTTCTATGCACTACTATCTGACATTTAGGGGTGAAAACAATGTAAGAAATATTTTGCGTATAACAATCGATAGTTTGTAAATATAAAGGACGTAATGAGGAGCTAATTAGGTAATAATTTTCAAGTCAAATTATTAACGTGCACAACAACTTTAGTCTCGCTTAATTAATAATAATTTTGATATATAAAAACTCGATAAGGAGCTGTTGAAAGAGCTTATCCCGCTTCAACATAAATCACGATCTTCTCAGCACAAGGATGAATGAATGGCCCGGTCCTGGACCCAGTTTCGTGTAGAGATCGATTCTTGAGCACAGCTGGCGCTAGGGCGGTGCCCCCGGTAGCGCGCCCCCGCATTATTCTCCCTTCATCCCACTCGATACCCCAGTAACCCAGCATCTACAAATCGTGGCATCCCCAACGTTATGATGTTTAAATTGCTCTTTGATTTTTCCAGGTTATCAGATTTTCACGGACATCTAAAGTTTATTTTTTCTCGAGTATCTAAATTTATCAATTTTCGCTTTTTCGATTTTTAACTAATGGCTTAATTTTGATTTTGTTTATGAAACTTTTGAAAAGTTGTAAGCTGTTGAAATAGATAAAAAAATAGTTGATTGATGATGTAGTTTATTTTTTTCCCAATTAACCATTTTTAAAGATAAATATCAAATTAAACTTTTTATCCTGAAAAGTTTTTTAATTGCCAAGAAAGTTCATTGCTCGTCGTTTTAATTAAAAAAAACTGGAGAATAAATTATTTTCAACTACACTTTCTATATTTTTGGCAAGCTTTTTTAAAGTACTCGAAAAGTTCCTAGTATTTGTTTTAAAAATTTTCCAAATGATGACATTTTGATAACAAAATAAAATTTAAAAATCCTTTTTAATACGAGTCATAAAATATTACGTTTTACGAACTTTTCTATACGAAAAGTATACGATTTGAACTCGCTTTTACGACTCATATATGAATTATATTTATGATAACGACATAGTTACGATCGTTATAATTCAAACTGTTCGACTGTATCTACCAAAGATTAATATTAAAATCAATTTACGAAAAAAACTCTATTTTGACAAATTAATCAAACAAAATTTCCAAAATATGCAGAATAATTAGCAAAAAGGAAATGCAGTTTTGTGGAGGAAATTTTAAAATTGGAAAAGTCTAGACATATGATGCATATTGTTTGTATAGGCAACACATGTCACATAATCTACACGTATATTAAAGAGGTGGCTATAAACCGTCGCCGTCATTTTATGGACGGAATGAAGAGATTTGGGATATTTTGAGATATCAGCCCTTCCAAGTATGACACGTAGATTAACAAGAGGGCGTAACTCGGGAAATTGTTATTATCGCCCTTAAAATAAATGAAAATTGCAGAAAAAACTCTTGTTGTTAGTTCTAATGGTAAAGAGGTGGATAATTTTGACACCAAATGAAGTGGAAGCGTTTAAGATGAAACTAAGTGAGCTATCGTAACGTGGGTGGAAAGGAATTGAATCATTCGCAAAAATGGACTTAACACGAGAATTTTCTTTCTTTTAAAAGAAATAATAAATAAATGAAACGACAAATTTATATTAAATGTTCGTTCGTTTTGAGCAGGCGCAGCTGCTGTTGGATCGTTTATCAAACGTGTGAATTGTGTTTTATGATGAAAAATCGTAAACTAATTATGTTTTTTCTTGTGAAAGGGAAAAACGAAGTTTCTAAATTATGAAATAAAAATCTAGACTATTGAAAAATTAAGTGAAATTGAATACATTAAAGGGATCTTTCACCCTGTATAGAACAAATAAACTTCCATATGATTTGGTGACCTAATTTGATGAAACTTATTACAAGTTAATGTTCGGAATCCACATTTGCTTCTAAAATTATTAGGGTGACAATATGTCGATATTTTCAAGTTCAATAACGATTTTCTCCCTTAACAAGTTTTCTAGCGATGCTGAAAATTTTTGTCGAGATTTTTACGAGTTCTCATTTTTATGGCGTGAAATTTACGAACAATTTTGTCTCCTTATCTCTCTCAAACGACTGCCTTGGTGCGTGGTCACGACGGCGCACTACACCCGCACTATTCCTAGCATCGCACTTAGCAGCGCCCCGATTAAATAAATAAAGCATTATTTTATAAGAGACCGGCCACATTGAAGTACCGACCCTCACACAAATAAAGCATTACTTTATTTATTTTTTCGAAATATGCTAAGCACGGTGCTAGGAGCAGTGCAACATGCGGCGTGCCGGCGTTTAGAAAGTATTTTAAACCTTTTATCACTATAGCTTCAGAAATTAAGGCTAAGGGCGTGATTTAGTAGGCATATATCGCAGTCGCACTCATTGCTTAGATGAACAATACTTGCTAATTCTGCGTTAGATGGACGATGTCCATCTAAGCAATAAGTTTGACTGCGATAGCATATGCCTACTAAATCACGACCTTAAAGCTAGGATGGAGACATATAGAATGTAGGTGAAATACAATTTATGGTCATAGAAAAATAACGAAACTTGTTACTGATTTAATTATGGGGATTATACTGATTTATCCTAATGGATAAACTAGCTCCCACATAGCTCAAAGATAACCCTGCCAAGTAGCTATAGAGAAATTTTCTAAATCAAGGTTCGTGGTTGGTGGTTGCCTATCAAATTGGTCACGTGGGTTGATGTTATTTACGAAGACCCTGTACTGCAACCCTGATGGCGAGTGGTAGGGATAAGTTCACGCAGATTTGGCCACGACTCTTTAATAATTTAAATACGTTCCCTACTTCGTTGGTGGGGATAAATACCAATTTAGGTATCTGCGCATTTTCACCGCTCGCCAACATAAATATGTCTTGTAGTACAAAGGATAGCAAATAATAACAAAATCAAACCCGATCAACATACTGGGTCCTGAAAGTTTTGGAAAGTTTATAAATACTCAACAAGTTTGGGAAACAACACAAAGTCAAACTTGTTTGGATCCCAGGTCAATAGGGGATACGGCGGTAACGCATAGACAGACGAACTTGTTAAGTAACGATTTAGTGCGACTGTCATAGATCCTCAACTAATGTCGAGTATGCTTTGTCTCACAAATGCATGGCTGCATGACAGTTTAATTGAATGACAACTAACTTATGTAACAAAATAAGAAACCCTGCACTCAATGGAAAACTAAACCAAGCACTTGGATTAATTGCAGGGCACTGCTGACGAGGTTGTTTGAGAACGTATGTGCACATAATGAGATATTTCAAGGGGTTAAGAAAGATGTTGTAGTTAATATACGTATTTTTAGATGTATTTGTTATGTAGTGCTTTTTATTAAAATACCTGGTCTTCTTGTAAGGTGGGGGAGCTAGGGGGTATGGAGGAGATCATACATAATGTAACATAGTTTCTTAATAATCTTTCGTCTAAAAGACTTCATTTTCGATATACAGAGTGTCATAATCTTAATCCTAGTTAAATGCATTAGGGCGGGTTTTACAGTGGCGACTTAAGCTCTAGTTTAAAGTTTAAACCATGATGTGGAACTTATGCAGTTTTACTGTATCGGTTTAAGGTTTGAAGTATGCTCTTTTAAGGCCGGTTTTAAAGTATCAGCTTAAGCTTCGGTTTAAGGTCTAAGAACCGATTTTACAAACACAACTTAACTTAGAGTTTAACAAAACTTGAATTTTACTACTGTAAACTACGATTGAATCTGATTTTACAATACGTATTTGCTCTGAACGCATGTTCAACAGGAGTTTAATTTAAACCGCTGTTGAGACTCAATTGTAAAATAGACTTTAAGTCAATATATGTGAATTCTGTGAAACCGACAGATGATGTAAGCTTAGATTTAAGACCAAGCTTAATTAAGCTTAAGTTTAAACAAGCACTGTGAAACTGGACCTTAATCTTGAAAACCGTTACAGATATCCAATAGTAGGAAGGGATTTAATTTTGTACACTTGATACTGTTCAACGTTGCAAAAAAGCTACTCCAATGTTAACCAATCAATGTAGTCAATGATGACGCCAAGTGACAGCAATGTCACATTTCAAATAAAATTGGAATTTATTTAAATTTAAATTATAAAATATTTATTAAGTTGTAAGTGCCATTTAGTAAATTTATAAAGTTATCAATTAAAACAATTAATTAACTAAAATCGCAAACTTCAAGCTTGTCTTACTTCGGTCATTTTGCGCCATCTATCAACATCCGCTTGTAGTATTACTTTCCCTCTCTAGAGAAGAAAACACTATTTTCGTAACGAGTAAATAGTGACAAAATGCTTACTTTTACATATGAGAGTAGAAAAAATAGTTTTTCTACTCCCATATGTGAAACTAAGCATTTCGTCATCACTTACTCGTTACGAAAATAGCATTTTCGTCTCTAGTGAGAAAAAGTGTTATTACAAGCAGATGTTATTTACAACATGAGGTGAAACCAGTTTTTTTGTGGTCGGTTCACATTTTAGTAAAAAGAATTATTTTTTTAAAATGTACTAATTATCGTCGTAGAAAAAATAGCATTTACGACTCGAGATGAAATCCGTTTTTTTCGTTCGAAAGATTAATTCACTCGCCCCTACGGGGCTTGTGAATTAAATTCTATCTCACGAAAAAAACGTATGTTTCATCTCATGTTGTAAAAAATACTATTTCCGTAACTTTTGACACTCTGAGGCCCAGTTTTTCAGTTGCTGGTTAAAATCGTGGTTACTTATACGTACCTCTGATTAACTTTGTTTGTCGTAACAATTAAATTTAACGTAACCGTTAACTGAAAAAAGCCTTTAACCATAAAATTAAAAATTTAATCAAGAAATTTCTGGTTAATCAGCAACTGAAAAACCGGGACTGAATCTCGACAAAAAGCCTATTCTGACAAAATTTTTATTAACAAAAGTTGACATCATAGACCATCATTATTTTATCTACAACTTTGTAACAAAACCAGAAAACCCTGTATTTTAGGGGTTCTAATATTAGTACCCGGAAAAGCGATCGTGGCTTATTTTAAAAGTAATATAACTTAATCTTATTGTTGTTAAATAATAACTTTTTGTTTAGTTTACGTTACGTTATTATGTAACTTTTATAATGGCGTAATTTTCATTATTGTTAATCGTTTAAAAAAGAGCATCAAGCTATACAACACTAGTTGCACGCTATGGTATAAGAGCATTTTACACGAAACTTAAAACAAACAAAATATGCTGCTCTTAATCCTCAATTGCGATTCAAAGCTTTATACTCGTAATTTCTTTTTCTATGCAAAATTTTATATTTAATTAAGTTCTTAAGTAAAGAAGTAATTTGTTAAATTTTATACCTTGTTTACTTATGGAAATTGTTGTTGTAAAAATGTAAAGGTATATAAATTGGAAGGAGGTTTTATTATTTATTAGTGTTTTTTCTTAGTTTCTCTTCGTAAAGGTCGCATAAATATACGATGTAACAAATAAGGAATTTAAAAGAAATCCTTGCTTGCGCATTTGTGCAGTTAGAAATTTCCAGCAAATAAATTTTAAATTAAGATACTTTTTTGTTTAGATTTATTGGGCTAAATAGCAGCTCTTGCTTTCCAATTAATAGTTTCAATTAATTTTTAGTTTAGTCTTCTGAAGTTTATGATATTTATGGTGTACAGTTTGTCTACAGAAATCGTGTATGCACATATTGCACATGGGGACCTCGTAAATAGTAAAGAGATAATGGTTTTTTAGTTAAGTGCCACTTTACTTCTCGAGTTAAATTAATCAAGAGCTTTGTAGTACCGGTTTCAAATTTTGTAAATAATCACAGAAATCAAAATAAATTTTTGACATCCATATATTTAAAACGCGAAGCCTTTTCTTGATATATAATAATAGCCTACTTCTACTGGACCGATCTTTATGATTTTTTTAAATCGAAGCTCTCGGCCTACAGATAATGTCAGCACTAATTTTTTTTCTTCAAATTATCAATTTCATATACATTTTTTTAAATAATAAATTTTCACACGTATTGTTATCTCCTATCTCCCACTTCAATGTAGTTCGATGACGTTGAATGACGGGCACGCCTATTTCGTACATTTAATAACAAACAATCGGTGTAGGTTGTAAGTGCATTATATTATAATAATTTTTAAAAATTTAATTTTTCTAACGCATTCATGTCTTCAAATACTTCGTCAAATCTTGACGGGGGTGACCCGCTAGTAATTTTTATAACTGATTAAGAACAATTCTAATCATAAGAAATATTTTAAAATTTTGAAAACTGTGATCTAAGAAGTGGTGTATCGTACACGATAATAAATTAAAGGTTGAGACCTTCAGAAATTTATTAGGTCAATCCAACCCTGTGTACTTAACTCCTAAATAAAAAAAATAGAAGGATTTTTTCAGTTTTTTCTAAAAACTCGTTTCGTTTTTTTCGTCGGTTATGTAATGGATGCGATTTTTAGTAAAGCTCTCGACGAGAAGGTACTTCAAAAATGATATTGCACTTAATTGAAATTGTCAACAGGTAAAATTAAATTTCTGCCTTCGTGTTAAATTGTAATGCTTTACTAACGAAATTGTAGAACCCCGAATTTGATTTTTCAAGTAGGCACTGCTCATATTATATCACGAAGAGACACTAGAAAAGCTACTTTTTTTTTAAAACAGCAATTAATTTGTTCGTGTAATTTGATTAAAAATTTTATTGAGTGCTCAAATTGAAGGGAGATACATTTCAATGATTTACCGTGACAGTATTTTTTATCGACTGAAAAATTCAAAGTTTGTGAATTAAAAATCGAACCGAAATTGCTAATAAAATTTGACGCGAGATCCGACTAATTCTACATTAGATGCAAATGATGTAAAAAGACCATCGAGTTAAACGACGCTAAAGCGGTTGATACTGTTCTCTAAATATTATCTAAAGTAATTTTTCTGCGAGGGAAACGTAATTTAAAATTTTCGAGTTTTACGATGTAATATATCTCAAATTGTTATACAGTGTGTTCTAGAACTAATGCCATAAGAGGTCTCGTAGCAAAATTATTTTTTTGCTTGACTACACCATAGGCGGTTAACTAGTGCGGTTGCTAATGCATTGAAGGTAATGTGGTCAGCACTACGTTTCTAACCATCTAATAATAAATCACGTTATATGCACCCTTGAACTCAATTTCAAGCGCTGTGAGCACCCTGAGGCCATATGCTGATATGGCAGATCCGAGATTTTAACTTTGAAATTTTTGCCGTTTGAATGCTCAATTTTTTTTTTAAATAATTTTGTACAGTCAGACTCACAATTAATGACCACCATGAAACATAGCACAGATTGTAGATCTTAACACCCCCTACTTAAATTGAAGGGTAACTTTATTTTGCCAACAAGTAATAAATCAACAAATCTCGCTCTTCTGTCCTTTTGTCGTTGTTGGCTAATAAATACTCTGGCGTATAGCCAAGATGGCCAATAATTGTGAGGCTGACTGTACCTATCGTGGGATATCCACACTGTATACTTACATCAAGACATACAATATGAAAAGTGAAACGTAATAATAGAAGTTGTCTGCAGACACATAGTTGAATGCTTATCAAAACTGACTTATTTTACAGCAAACCCTTTTGATAAGAAATTTTTCTGTGATAGACGTCCCAAGTTACGACGAACTAAAAGCTAGCGTTTATACCGGAAAACTTTTACTTATTGTAGTCTGATTCGTTGACTTCTTTCAAATTAAAGTTTGAAACATTAAAACAATCAAATATACTGTAAGGACTACGTGAGCTTTGAACATTCTTGAAATTCTAACGACGACGTCAAGTACGAAATACTTGAGGAATTTACGATTGAAGCCACAATAGGGGGTAAATTAATACCTTTTCGTCATTATATGACCATGCATTAAGAGTTAATTAAAGCAAACTGTTTATTAATTCAACAAAAATAGAGTTTTAATTTGCAAATTAATTGCGCGATACTAACCATCGCAATTTTGTCTTCGCTAAATTAATGAGTTGAGTAATTGGTTTTAACTTTTTAAAAATTGTGCATGGTTAGAGATTTTTTATTTACTCGAAAGGGTACGTTTTGTTTTATAAAGAAGTTTCACCTTGTGTAAAAGAGATATGATAAGCTTCTAACCGTTAAGTTTTATATGTAGGGTAGCGAGAAATTGGAGAAAATCTATTCTATTGCATATAAATTGACAGGGGTTGCTAAAGTCCGAATTCTATGTTATACTATAGGGAAATTTCTAATAAAGGAAAATTAATAAGCGAATAATTAAAATTTAAAGAAACAAACGAATTAATTATTTGGGTTTCGAAACTCGATGGCTACAAGTTTAATTTGATACAGAAACAACTTGAATATATTTAATTTAAGGGTTGGTAATTTGAATTCTAGTAACAGAATAACTGTAATAAAAAAAGAAAGGGTTAACGAAAAAATGTTTAGCAATTAAGTACATGGAATACGAAAGAGGGTGATAATAGGGACACAATTTGCAATAATTTTAAGGGTTACGTATTGTATAATTATTCATTAAAAAGTTGTCGCTTAAGAGTTTGACGTGAAATAGCGACTATGTGATTACTACAACAGGTAATTTATAATACCTACGAGTAATTTAGTAATTCCAAGCTAGAAATGGGATTTAAAATGGGGAAAAATAAAGAGACTAATACCCCTGATCATCGACGTCTTTAAAAGTCTTTCAGCCGTTAGAACAAAACTTTAATGTCGCATTAAAATTAATTTGAACTGTCCACAGCAGCTGTTTTTGGCAAATAACTTTTTAGAAAGACAAATCAAAAATTTCTACTAAATTTACTTCTCGAAGTAAATTAACCATGAGCTTTATAGTAATTCTTAGGTCGCTTTCAGGCTGCGATTCTGTCTATGAAAGATTGTAGGTTATCTGCGAGGAGACAGGCTATGTACTGGAGCTTATGGAGCCGTTGAAGCAATTACACTGTATAGAGCTTGTTAAGGGAGTCTTCCGGTCGTTGACGTCTTCTTTTCATAAACTCCATCCATACGTATTCTCCCATGCAAAGTACTCTCTAGAGAGATTATTTACGAAATTATTTTTTGGACTATTTAAAAAGCCTTTGTAACTCAGGAAAAAAATAATAAAATCCAAGTAGTTCAAATAGTAGTTTATGATATACGTGTTAAAAGGAACGTTTTATTTTGTGAGTGGAGAAGATTGCGAAATGAGCGAAGCGAATGGAGTAACTCCACGAACAAAGTAAAATCACTTTTAACACAAATATCATACAATATTTTTTATATTTCGGCCTTTTAAATCAAAAATCGTAATAAATTTCAAATTTGAGGTTATTTTTTGTTGGTTGGTACTTCTGTTTATAATATGTATACTGACATTTCAAAATTTTCTAAGTTGAAAATTAATGTTTTTATCGTCTTCAATGTTATTGAATTGAAATAAAAACTTATACGGAATGCCCACTATCAAAGAGGAACATAGCCAAAAAACACAGGGAATTACATTTGCAGTTTGCGACTCACCAGCTTCATCCACAAGAACAGTAATGAGATATTGATTGAAAGAGAATTATTTTCTGAGTCTGTTGATACCAAATACTTCTTAAGTAATGACTTTTTTTGCGGCCTCTCTTTTTCGAGATCAGCAGTTCAGGGCTGGAGAAAGTAAAAAAAACACTAAAAAATACATAGCACCAACTTCGAAAAAAATAAATTTGACTACACATTTCAGACACACCTTCAGATATTACGAAACTACTTTCGGTGTTCGTAATAGCTCCATTACAGAACCGGAATATAAAAATATATTTATATGAAAAATGGGCGACCTCCATTATCTTCAGGGACAGTCTTTACACTCAGGGGTACAGTTACACCCCGCCTCACAGGCAGTCTCTATATGAACGAGGTTTTACTTATTAGGTTTTCAATCTTAGTAGCCTGTTTCCATGACAAGAAGGACCCGCCTCTTTGAAATCTCTTAAATTCAAACTTCTGTTAGACTAATCCACCTGATATTTAACTTGAGTTGCATTGGGTATTTATGTGCGGTAGTTAGCAATTGAATTTTATGTTACTTATTTCTCCTCCTCTATCACTAACGCTAAAGTCGAATATAGCTGTTTGATATAGTGAAAACTGGGAGAGGTGGCTCATGAGTCATGATTCATCGCTAAAAAAGTATGGTTCGATATTTACAAAACGTATGTCAAATATTTAGTGTGCTGATTGCCAACATTAGAACTTTTAACAAATGCTTATAATAGTATGTTTTACAACATGAGATAAAACATCAGTTTTTTCGTGAGATTAGAATTTAATTCATGAGCCGCGTAAGCTTACGTCTCGAGATTTCATCTCGAGACGTAAATGCTATTTTTTCTACGACAATAATTAGAACGTTTTAATATAATTCTTTTGTAATATTAATTAGCTTGTAATATTACTTTTCCTCTCTAGAGAAGAAAACACTATTTTCGTAAGGAGTAAATGGTGACAAAATGCTTACTTTCACATATGAGAGTAGAAAAATATCATTTTTTACAATTTGTTGTTAATAAGTAAGGTTATAATTTACTCTTCCATGCTAGGAGGTAAAAAGTTCACATTTTACCTCCTAGGCTGTAAAAGTAGAATTTCAATCTTACTTATCCAGTAACAAAATGTAAATTTTTTTGACATTTGAAGAAAAATTTAGTTTTTATAACAATTACTAAATTTGCTATCTTTGAGGTTACGTGTGGTTAAGTTCTGTGATAAAACATCATCTACTGTTTCGAAAAAGTTTGTATATAAACCCATTCTATTGATTTTAGGAAAACTTGAAGTAAAATTAACTTTGTTTTTGTTTAAATTTTATAATTATCCAATAATAATACAGTAGGAGTGTTTTTATTAACACTTATTCAGATAACAAAAATTGAAAGAACCGTGTAATTAAAAAGCTCGTTATGTCGTGATGGGGCGACATAGAGTAAATAAAAAAAAATGTTGGCTTGTCTTTTCTAGAGCTCTATGTGTGTTAAGAGTTACCTTTTATAAACACAATCAAAAGGGCTTTAACTTTTCCACTTTATAATATTTTCGCTTTAAAAGGAGTTAATTAAATTTTTGAAATAAATTAAAATGTTATTAAATGTGTAAACTTTTTGATGGATGTTTTATTAAAGATTTTAATTCAATTGTAGGCCATAATTTTATCATATCGTTTACAACATTTTATTGCAACTAAAAATTTTTATACACTGCCTGTATCATCATTTGAGTGTATTACAGCAGGTCCTCTATCAGTATTTTCCGTAACAATTGTTTTTGGAAGTTTACATAATATTTTTCATAGCTCTGCACCCACCTCCCTTCTTTCATTGCAGGATCTGCATGGGTGGTTTATTAAGTAGAGTGGTATTGAATCCGTGCTGTATACTATGTAGGCTCTTAGACTAGCGTAATCCAACATCACAAGATTTTATTTGATGATTGGGTAGCTGATCCCAGTTGCCAGCTCGGACAGACGTCTAAGCTATCTGGAAAAAAGCCCAACTCTTCTTTCAGATAGTCTATCTTTCAGACCTGCGATTTAGGGCTTTAGTAGGACTCTTTTAAACAGACGATTGGTAATTCCAATGCGCCCTCTACTAAAACAGTTAATTTCAGTAGATTCCCACTTAAGGGCGGTCATGAGTCTGGCCTAAGGTGTTTGAAAGAGGCGCATCTACCCTTCTTTCGGATAATCTGTTCTTCACACTTGTGCTTAGGTGAGATCCTTTTAATCAAACGATTGGTAGACTTAGGTGACACTTAGATGAGTCTCTTTGAGACGATGATTCAGCTTAAGAAACAGCAGAAACAGTGCTTAATTTGAAAGAGTCTTTACATGGACATATTGGTCTCTCTGAAGTCTCCATAGGAAGCATCCATTCTTACAGCATGAGGTTTATTGGCGCTTTGGCTCAAGTGAGTTTCTTTTAACTAATGACGAATAATTTAAATATAAATAATTTAACAATAATTAATTTTAAATGGCACCACTTAAGCGCCGGGGTGTGGGCCTCACTATAAATGAAAATAGCGCCCATACCGTTTTTTCTATCCTTTGAAAATTCCACAGTTGATGATAGCTGTTTTCATAAAACCCAGGCAATTTAATAGATTTGTACCCAATATTGCAAATAGTGCGTTAGAATATTTATTTTAATCATTATAAAATTCATTTTTGTATTAAAAAAAGCTTTAATTGATCAAAGAGAGAGAAATATGTAAATTTAAAACGTACAAACTTTAATCTCTTCTATCAGCTTGAAAATAATTCAGGTTGGTAACACGTCATAGGTTCATTTACAAACCCACACAATGGGGATGAGCCTGTAATTAAAGAGACTCGGTTCGTCTTTGTTGAAATTGTGCGTTTGACATACGTTAAGATCTTCTCTAACGTTTATCACTTAAATCAATATTGTTAGAGGTGAATAAATTTAATACCATATCGTTTATAATCGTTAATAACATTATGATTGCTCGGTTTGTTCCAACACATAACTTGCACTTAATTAACTAAGTAAATTAATAGCTTTAATTTGTCACATAATTAACGTAAATAATGGCTTAATTAAGACTTTTTTTCACCCTTTGAAATAAATTTAGGTCAAAATTCACATAATGTCATTTTTTTGTAATTAAACGTATTGATTGCAATTATATATTTTTGATCTTTAATTTGAAATAACTCTCGCAGCAATTTTAAAGCCATTTTGGTACTTTTAATTACTGGTTTTTTAAAATGTTTGAAAAATTCTGATATTTTCATTTCATATCGGTTTGTTGTTAACAAAACCGTATTATGTGGGTGTTGAAAAGCCTCGGTGCATGCATATAAGCATTAATTAACTTTTCTTTTCTAACGAACTCCATTACTTTGACAGGTGAGATGTTGTTAATTTAGGCCATATGAAACAAGAAGTTTAATGAATCGTTTACCAACAGTCGAAGCAGAACAATAGGTTCTTATAATGCTGCTTTATCTAAGTTTGTCTAATGTGCATGGGTGTACTGCGCGCTTCTTTGGAGCAGAAATTTTAGTTCAGTTTTCGACGTGTAGAGGTACATTAGCTAATGTTTCAATATATCATCCTAACGCTTCTGAATTTGAGTTCTTCGAAATTAGAGTAACATTTTACGTACTCTTATTTTGTTGAAACAGGGTCAGGTTTGTACAGCGTATACAAAAAGTAACATTACTACCGTTACTTCGTGCCTTTAGTAAAAACGCTCTTCGACAATTCAAATCACCTACTACCTGCCTATTAGATTTAAGGGTATTAAATTTCTTTGCCAAATTTACCACGGAAGACGATATTTAGTCGTTTTTATTAAAATATCTCTACATTTGTAACTCTTGCCCACTATAGAAAATTACGTGCTCATGAAAATAATGTGAAATTTATTACATATAGGACATTCAATAAAATGTTTACGTTAAAGAAACTATTAATATAGCATGTCCAGGATTGCTTTTGGGCCAAGAGACTGGTTAAATTTCTCCCAGCTGTCTATTATAAAATGTGTCTCACGGGACGTGGTAACATGACTATCTTTGTTATCGGTGGAGATAAAACGTTTGTGAAAAAGGAAAATAGTATATAGTTTTTCCGGCATAAGCTATTTTAGGTGTCTTTTCGGCCGCTGAATCCGAAAATGAAATTATTTTTGTCAGATTGGCTCTAGTTTTAGAAATATTTCAAAATTTCGTTTTTGGAGCTATGCGGATTTCCAAAATATTTGTAACTTTAATCGTAATGAAAAATTTTTCACTCTAACGTAAGCTTTGAACCCATAAAATTCGAGAAAAAAATAGTGTAAGCACATTTTGTCAAGAAAAATTGATGATAATCGTATTTTTAACAAGAATAACGTCGAATTTTTGGTCAAAATTCTTCCAAAATCAAAACGTTCTAAAATAGTCATTTGTTGTTCGAGATTGATAAAATTTTTTTTAATCTATAGTCATGAGTCTCAACTTTAATGTGTGAAAATTTCAAATTGATTTGACACCAATTGCATAAGCTTTAGCGAATTAACTGCGTGCGCCCCCAAACGTAGTTACGGTTACCTATTGTGTTTGTTGTAGCTATCTGCGAGTCATACAGTCGTCCGGAGCGAAAATGACCATAACTATGGTTAATTCTAACTACGATCACGCAGTCAATTCGCTAGAGCTTATGCAATTGGTGTCAGATGAATTTGAAATTTTCACACATTAAAGTTGAGAGTTATGAATGAATGATTTTTTTATCAGTCTCGAACAAAAATTGACCATTTTAGAACGTTTTGTTTTTGGCTAATTGAAGAATTTTGACCAAAAATTCGACGTTTTTCTTGTTAAAAACACGATTTACATGAATTTTTCTTAGAAGAATGTGCATACAGTATTTTTTTCTCGAATTTTATGGGTTCAAAGCATACGTTAGAGTAAAAAAAATATTTTTTTCGTTACGATTAAAAACACAAATTTTTGAAAATCCGCATAGCGCCAAAAACGAAAGTTTGAAATATTTCGAAAACTAGAGCCAATCAGGCAAAAATATTTTAATTTTCGGATTCGGCGGCCCAAAAGACACCTAAAATAATTTATGCCGACCCTGCACAAAAAGTGTGTTGACCAGTGTAATGTAAAATAAAATGATCACTGTAGTATAATTTTCCAACCAAGCATATTTTTTTTAATCCAACATCGTCGTTACAATGTAAGCACTTTAATTCTTAAGTTTATTGATCTTTTCGGGGCCTTGTACTTAAGCTGCTTTAGACTGCTCTTAAAGCCAGGGTTGAAGAAAATAGTAGGTGGAATTTGTAAACAGTAAACAATGGAAAAATATAATATCTAGCAAGCTTTTCCGACGCATCAAGGTGACTATTACCCATTCACTTTTTATTTGCGCTATGGTTGGCCATGAAATTTTGTTTTTTGGTTTGCCAAAGTAAAAAATCCCTATTAAGTTGACTGACAGCTCTTGACAGTACCAAAAAAAAATGACAGGCCCTTGACAGACCAACTATTAACACAATTGAATAAAAGCCGCTACTCTACAATACTTAACCTAACCGATTTTTCCTAATTTATACCGGGTGGAATCTGTCACCCTAACATGGCCAACCATAGCGCAAATAAAGAGTGAATGGATTATACGAATTTTCCAAAAGAGCAATGAGGTCAAACTTTCACTTTTAAAAAATCGTGTTAAAATTTTATTTGTTGTAAAGAAATAGTATAATTGATAACCATTTTCATTATTAGGACATCGGTTAACTTGTGTGTAACATGCGTTGTGTAAATAAAACACAAAATTGAAATTTAAAAATTTGTTTAGTCAACAGTCCGCTAATTAAATAACCCCTTTAGGCACAATTAGAAATAAAACCTCGATTTTTTAAGCTACCCCTTTCAAATTCACTAATACCTCAATTATAGATTAGTTTAAATTAATGGGCAATTTAATCGAACCATTTGATCTGCTTACGGTTCAGGACAAATTTTTGTTTTTGAATATTTCGCTCCCTTAATTAGATGCAAATTGAAACAAAAAAAAATTTAATCTAATTTAAACATTTAAAAAGTAATAAAAAAAAAGATACGAACATCCTTCTCTATTTGCTTATTGTTATCAAGCTCATTAAATTCTCAAGGGATGCATCTTACCACCTCAATTAACTAAGGCTCTTTGGTTTTCTCCCTTATACGCTGACGAATCTCGAAATGTTATTCAAACACGGAATTTCAAGTTCTTTACGCTCGCTCTGTAATTCACATACATTTCGAAAACGTGAGTATTTGTTACAGGCTTGTTAGTTTTAAATACGCAATTTAAGTAAAATTACAACAAATTTTCTACTTCACTCGTTATTTGTGACGTCAGCTTAAGAGCTAAAAAATAAGCTTGGTACGTATTAAAAAAAGTAATACAAAGCTTGAAGCACGTACAAATCTACAAATAGTTTAATGATGGTAGTCGGTGAATCTATCGAAATGAGTTTGGAATTAAAAGTAGGATGTTGTAATGTTGAGATTTTCGTGATGTTAAGCAATTCGTGGCAGTTTAAAAAGATTGAAGGAAATGAGAGAAAAATAGAGGATGCATCGTGAAATACGTAGCAAGTACATTTAATGACGACGTTAACTCGTTTTGGTTAGATAAAATTTTATAACTAATTGCGATGCAGTTTATGTATTTGTAAAATGGGTCAATTGCATCATCAATCACCAACTCATGAGCTTCTTAAAATAGTGTAACGTTTGTTTGAAATTTTTGACACAAATTCCATTTAGATAAAATGGGAAAAACCAATTATACACACAAAAGAGATCTAACAACATAACTTTAAGGGTTGTTTTCTTTTAACATCGCATAGTAGGTTAAGTTTTTTGTTTCTTTTTAATTTGTTTATGATGTGAATTTCGGACTCGTGAAATAGAAAGTCGCTAAGTAGAAAGGTCATTAACAATTAGGGGTAGTAGAAGTTATTTGGAGTGAAACAAATCTGCGGTAGGCGTTTGATCTTGGTTCTGTAAGATTAGTTTCCAGGAAGACATTATGTCTTTGACCAAAGAACATATCAGGCTCATATAGTCATATTTCTTCCTAAAATGTACCTAAAGGTCCCTGCTCGGGCGCCAATGTATAACGTGCTAAACTATGTTACTGCTTATGTAATTCATAAATTAAAATGTATCAATAGTTTGTCCAACCACTGTAAAGCCTGCGCCTGTAAATTGTAAACACATGCTTGTCATCCGGTTCAGCCTGCGCAAGCGACCTGCTCAAGAGAAACCGGATCGTCTGGACATCGTTTAGGCGGCGTGCTTAGGACCAACCGGAGCGTCTGGACATCGTTCAGACTCCGGTTTTGTCTGTGCAGGTCGGCCTGTATAGGTCAAACCCAAAGGTAAGCTTTTGTATTTGGCGCAGGCCTAAGGGCCAAAAGGACTGAAAAAATCATAATGACACAGAAAATGTTACTTTAGAACCTCACGAGTCCATTTTACTACTCTATATTATAGCTACTCATGGTCTAGTTATCTATACTTGTAGTATATCTATTTCTAGGACAAGAAATAGATATACTTCTTCTAATTACGTTTGTAGGTATCTCATAACTCTCTCTTAAATTTAAGACTGACTTAAATTTTTTGGTAAGATTGAGCCTTAAAATATTAGACAGCATAATGAGCGAGTTTAGCTCGTGGCTTGAAACTCGTTTATTTCGTTAAGTCGGCTTGACTTCAAAATTGTCGTCAAAATTCGTCAATTTTAAAAATACCCTTAAAATTAAACACGAATGTAAACGATCGTTTATATTCTATCTAGAAACATATGCTAGAAACCATGACAATTTCAAACCTGCTTTGCTTTTGCGTTTATCTCGACAATTTCAATTGGGTTCAAAATTCCAACCCGCTTCGTCAAGCGACTTGTACTTTCAATCCGGTTTCAAGCCACGAGCTAAGTGGGCTCTATGTTAGCTACCATTTCGCCTCTCGTAAGAGCGCAAATGACATTAAACGTCACTTAGGCGTATGACCCAAAATTGTACAACGACTCCATAACTTAGAGGTCGCTAAATTTATGATGGGCCGATATATTGTTTGAAACCGGTTCTTCGGCATTTATGAAGAAGATATGTATTCGTTAAGCTTAAGTAGTCAATCCGTCTAGAAACCCGGCATTAGTAACATAGCTTCATAATGACAACTGATTTGACAGGCAGTCAGAAAAAAAAACTCAAAACTGAAAATAAAAATAGAAAATAAATTTCTACAAAAAACAAAGTTTATGAAGTTTTCCACCACCAAACGAAAAAAGTGAAAATACATTTTTAATCAAACAAAAATTGACCCAAATTGAGGATGGAGGGCTAGAGACAGATCTGCCTTGAGCTAAGTATGACAATGTTTGAACCTTATGATCTGCTTCTGCCCTTAATTTGGCAAAAATTCATTTTCACCTTTTCCGTTTGGTGGTGGAAAACTTCAAAAATTTATTTTATAGAAATTGTTAACAACAAATGAATAAATAAATAGAAATGAATAATTTGGTAAATAAAAGATCTAAAATTGAATTAGTGTTTCTTTTGGTTTCAGATTATACATATTGAAAGGATAAGAATTAATCATCGATAAATTGAAGATCTACTCACGAAGTTAACATAAGAAGCATTAAGAATAAAAACTACAGCAATTAGAAACCTACACCTACAGCCTACAGTAACGATAACACCTAGCTGATGTTAAATGGTGCAAACAAAAATAATTAATTTTCTACATTATTTCCTTTCTTCGTTCAGCATCATCCGAGATTTAATCCAAGTAAGTAAAAAATTATTTTTTTTCTGCAAAAAACCGTCCTGCAGTATTATAGGCTTCGACGCTTTGCGCCTCAGGATATAATACTTGCGCTAGGGATATTTCTCAACCTAAGTATATAATATACTATTTTCTATTAAAACTTTTGAATACCTATATCGTAAGAATTGCCATTTTATAATAAATGGTAATCTTTCTTTTACTACAGTAAGGACTTTTTCCAGCCATGATTTCAGATAAATTTTGACAAATTATGAATTTTCTAATCATACCTATTAATTGTAAATTTTTTTACTACAATTCTTCACCAATGACATTCACTGCTTTGGAATGTAGATGCCTTGCGAATAGAGAAGAGCCTATCTTACAACTACCAGATAAATGGTAGCTGACTCGTCAGCCATCTTAGGTCGTGCTTAGGTCCTACGTCAAAGTGACATTTACATGAGGTCGATAAGACAGTTAACTGTTCGATCACAATGTATGTAATATGTATGTTTATTACACTAAACGTCACTTTGATATACAAACCAACGTGGCTGACGAGTCAGCTGCTTTTTGTAGGTTATACATTGTTCACCGACAAGATGCAGCCTAAGCCACTCCTTACAAATTTTTGTCAAATAAGGTTGACGCATGTCAATTCTTGTGTGAGTGTTGTAAATTGGATTTTCAAAATTCCACCAATAGAAAACTTCTTTTCGAATATCGCGTGCTTTTTTGGGAGTGGCTTAGCTGCACCTTGTCGGTGAATAGTGAGTAGCTATAGATGGCGCTGTGATATCTGGAATTTTTATTTAAAAGTCTTATATCTTCTGAACGGTTCATCACAGAGATGAGCGGTTTAAAAATTTGGTCTGAGAATTTTCTCTATTTTAATTTTTGGTTTACACCTCTTCCTAAACTGCAATATAGTGTTTTGATGTAGTCTACCCTCTCTTACACCCAACACAGGTTGTGACCCTGACAAATGTCTTTCAGATCCCTTTGTTGAAAGTTTGTCTGCTTTTTCACTGTCTTCGATAAAGTTATGTCCAGATACCTCCATCATCAGTGTTACAGAGTGCCTTCCCAAGATCTTTGACTTAAATGATAAGAGTTGAGTACTTTTAAAGGTTGCAGAGAGGACTACATCTCTTCCGTTTTAATTTCAAATACTTATAATAATAATAAACCAGAAGCGATCAAAATCAGATCATTCGACAAGGCTTAGAAATTTAAAATTGCATTTCGTAATACATTCTCACATTGATGGATCTGTTTAACAATAAAAGTTATTTTATCCTTTGTGAGTTTATTCAATCCAAATCTCATTTTGAGAATTTTGTGATGTAAATCAATCTCAGTATACTAACAATTTCAACGGATGAAAAATATTAAAGGGCTTACAACCTGAAGATGGAAAGATTTTTATTTTTGTCTAAAGCCAATCCGCGATGTATCATAAACACCTCGCTCTGTTGAGGGATCAAGACGTAAAATTTTTATGGAGATTCTTGTCGTTTTTTAAACAGGTGCTTTCTATGAGTAAATATGAAATAACAATCGTTTAAAAAAAGGAAACAGCAATTATAAGTTTATACAAGGGACATAATGTATAATTTTTGCTTTTAAAATGGCTCAAATATTAATTGGGTCTCGATGTTTTTATTATGATGTTATTTAACGAGGAATTTGATTAAGATCGATTTACAATAAAAGAGAGAAATTTTGCATCTTTTCGTGTACCTTTTCTATAATAAAACTGTTGAACTGAATAACAATTGCTTCTCTCTTTTATCTGATTTTTCTTCAATAAAAAACATTGTTGACTTTTGGAAAAACGATTTTTATTGTGTAAAAATTATTTACAAATAGTCGACGCATGTTTAGGTTTTTATTAAACATTTACGTGTAATAAATCGGTTTTGCTCACGGTAATTCATTATTAGAAACTCTTTAATGTTGCATCGTAAAGGGGTAGTATAGTCGTAAATGGGGTTACATTCGCTTATAATGACAAACGCGGTCTTAGGTCATTCGAAAATTGCTTATAGCTCTTGTACCTGACTTGACATTAAATTTATTATGGACCCTTCTTCCATGGAAAAACGTTTTCTTGATAGTTTGGAATGGAAAACATTGTTGTCGTTTAAATTTGAGGTTAGTTTTTTATGTGCTAAAACTGCTGCTTCTTGTGGTTTTAGAATAGTAGTTTGATTGCCTTTGAGCACTTAAAGGATAGGGAGTTTAAGAAAAACTTAAAGATGATAGATTTGCACTTTCTTCTAATATCGACTTTAAAGCCCCTATCGTTATCCCCTTAACCCCTATCTCACTTCATTTCTCGGTTACACCTCTAGATGTTTCTAGGCTAATTGATTTGCCGTTGAATTCATTTATATATTCCAGTTACTTTACCGTCAACTTGGCGTAGTTATTTTCCCATTCGTGATCTCTACTGATTTTTGTTTTAGGTTTTTCTTCTCTTCCAATCAGAGGTCACTTTTTCCACCTTCTAAAATTGTTATAATCACATTCAGACTGTTTTCCATTAAACTCCACTACAGGGGGAAATTGGTTCTTATCAGAAGTGTTTACAATGTTCTCCTCTTAGGTAATTGTATTACTATAGAGTGTCCACTTCATCTGATTCGATGAATCGACATTTTTTAAATCTTCAATTTGTGTCCTCCTGAGCGTTTCAATTTTTAAGATTTCGTACGTGACTTGCTATTAATAGCAATTACGTATAAATGTCAAGAAATTGATAAGCTCGTTATTGAATCAACTAAACTTAAGCCTTCCTTCTGACCTAACCTCATTCCTGGAAGCTATTAGTAGCACTAGGATGATAACAAATTTGCCCGGTTATTAAATTAGTCTTTAATTATTAACACCAATATGCAAACAACTTCCCAACTGACAGTGGGCTCAACTCTTAGATCTTGCTAAATATTTGATCGCATATAGTTCGTAACAGTGACTGAGTGGATTTAAATGTTAGGGGTAGGTGGTGTGGAACAATCGAATTTTAACTCTGTTTCTAGAAGGGAAGTGATGTGGCTTTTAGTAATTAAGATTACGTTAGGTACCCAAGTGCTAAGTTATGTGGCTAGAATCTAATTTAATTAACGACTGGATATTTGTCCAACTTTTAAGAGATATCCACGAGACGTTGGAAAATTCTCGTTAACGATTTTTATAAGAGGTGGAAAATTTCTAAAAAGAAATGGCCATAATTTTAATTTATGTCACATAATGTAGATAAGATTATGAGGACTTTATAATAAAAAAATATGCGAATTGAATAATAGAGAAATTGTTAAACAAAGCGTGTAATAAGTAATAATCTAGGGGCGTAATACACTCGCAACTGCAAGCATAAATTCGGTGACAGAGAAGACAACAACACAGCTCTAAAATCGATCTTTGTGACCCGAATACGGCAAGCTCGCACCCCCGCTATTTTCCTGTGTGAAGTACTGATAGATGGTATGGGGTTTTAACCTGACTTTCTGGACTGTGGAACATTTTATTCTACTACAACACTATGAAATGCGCTACACGTTCGTTTACATAATTGCTTATGTTAATTAAATACAAGTGAATGATAATTTGCAAAGAAAAATTAATTAAAAATTTGTTTTTATTTTCTAAAGGGAGGGTTTATTAAAACAACTTTTACGAGTGCCCGAATTTGCGCAAATAAATTTATCAAAATTCGAAACTGGGGGAAAAGTTTGGATATAATTTAAAAATTAGCACCCCTATTAAAGAGAGATGCTCTCCACGTACTGAAATTCCAAGAGTTGCCGTTTCCTTATAAAGACAACAAATTTATTATGTGCAAACGACGAACTTTCCTCTCGAGAGATTCAAATTTACAAATTATTTTATTTGCATCGCTTCCTGTAATTCAATTTCCTTCATTTTTGATGCTATACTTTTGCGTGTTTTTCATTATTTTGCTTTGTACTAGGTCATGGATTTAGTCCATTGATGTTTTGCTCATTTTCTTTTGTTGAAGAGGTGTCAAGTCCTCAATAAACAAACGACAATGAAACTGTGAAAATTTATTATTTGCGCGTGAGGAAAATCCATTTAAACTTTATTTACAACAAGGTTTGAATTTTAAACTGTAATTTCGTTTGTGTCGCAAATTTTGATAATTGTTATTTTGGCAGTTTTCTTATTGCAGCTCGTGAATATATTTAGTCCTCTTTTATTATGCTTTTGTTAACATTTGACAAGTTTTCGATAAATCGACTAGACTGTTAGCATTGTTGCGATGCCTTTTATAAGTTCCAAGAGCCTTATTGCCCAACTAGCCTTATCCTAGGTCGTGGACTTTAAGTTAGTTTTGACCTTTTGCCTTATTTTCTATCGTTTAAAGTGCGACGCGCTCTTAATAAACAAATGATGTTACTGAAATTGAATTCTTCGTACACCAGGTTGCTGTAATTACTTATTTGTAAGGATACAGCTTAGTTCGTTAATAGCCCCTTTAATACTAATAGATTTTCTACAACGAGATTGTGAGAACATTTTAGAGTTTTACTGCTTGAGAGAATAATTGTGTAAAGCTAAAATTATACAAAAACGATAAATGAACAAGAAGAGCCTTTGTGATCAGCTTTTACTACCTAAGCTGTCACTAATTCAAATATAAGATGTTGATCTAGTGCTCTCAGGCCTTGTTTTGTATACTCATAATCTATAAGAGAGACTTTTCGAGAAAAATCACTGGAGGGGATTATTGTGGAAATTGGTTAATTAATTGGTCTTGATACAGTAGAGATCGAAAGCGCGAAAAGCTATAGCCTTTTATACTGCTTATTCCAAAACCAAAAAAAAAGGACAATAACTATTCAACGTTTTATCTCAATATCAGTTATCTTTTCTAAGGTACAATGTAAATGTGTCCTATGGGACATGGGACTTTTTTTTAGTGGAGATGGTTTTTGGTGTTCATTATTAAATGATATAACGTCACCAAAAAAACAATTGAATTAATTTCAAAATTAATTCCACAAAAAGGTAGAAAATGGCGATTTAAAAAATGTACAATATCTTTATTTCTGCTTGAATCAAAACGTGTTTCGACGTCAGGACAGTCCTTCAAAACTTGGATCGCTTCTGAAAAATTGGGACCAGCTTAAACTTTTCTTATGGAAGTCATATTGGATTCTCATATTGTTAAAATCATGAAGTATCAAAAGAACTGAGTGTGCCATAAAATTTAAAAATGCCACTTGATTCAATTGGATTTCAATTGGAGAACTGCATTATTTTGGTCATTAATGAATTATTCCACTTATACTAATTATACTAATCCACGATTAGTAGAAGATCTATCCATGTTATCCTACGTCCTGTGGGACGAAATATACAATCCTTCACTCATACTTAAACTTAACATTAGAACATTGGAGTTGAGGCAGTTTATTATAAAATAGCCGTTTTTACTCGAGCTCCGGCTTTTCCTCATTAATCGGTAATGTGAATCTTACAACAGAACGGGGGGGATAAATCTCAACATACGTAAACTTCTATACATCTAAGAATACTCAGAGGAAACCCAAGAAACTAGGTCTTGGGTGTGACTTTTCTCTCGTTTTTTCTTCCTGGAAATTCAGATATGTCCAGAAATTTTTACTTTTTAGGGTACGATCTTACTATCGTACCAAACTGAAAGTTTTTAGAATCGAAACGCTTTATTAATTCAAGGTGTAACTATTCCGCTACACACCCCTCCACTCGGTTTCCCAAGGATTTTTCGGGTAATTCAAGCTTTTCAGGGAATCTTTAGGGTACGATTTACCCTGGCACCAAATTTAAAATTCCTAAAAGTCCTTCAAAATTTCAAGGTATATCTATCCAGTTACACTCCTCCTCACTCAATCCCACTTTGGGGTATTTGGGTAATTCAGACTTTTCTGGGGACCGTTAGGATATGGTCTTGATTATTTTATGCTACCTCCCGATACACAGTCAACCCCTCGGGGATCGATGAGTGGGAGGATTTTTTCGGGAAATTCTTTACTAAACGAATATACAAATATGCTAAATTGTACCTCATAGGTAAAGAATCCTAAGAATTTATTTTTCAATACCTTATATTTCTTTAGGAGTTGCATTTTGAAAAACAGCTCCGTGCCACTTGTATTTCAAAACTTGCGAACTAATCCCAAAATAGTAAATACATTTTCTGACAGCATAGTAAAATCAAGCGTGGTTATGTTGTGATACCAAATATTGATCGTAGCGACATCTGGATTGACACTTCTTAATATCCTGTTAAGGCTTTAAACAACAAATAGAAGAGTATCAAAAATATATTAGAGATGTAGAGCACATGGAAAGACAAATCGGAGCCATCTGAAGTCAAGAAACGAAAGCCAAAACTTTAATAGGCCGTGACGGTTTTAAATAAAAGAAAAAGCTAGGAGGAATCACTGTGCAGGGTGTGCTTTTTGATTCGAGAGACCTGGAGATTCTTCTAGATTAACATGCACAACTCACGTCACTGTAGATTCAAAATTGCTTTATAAAAAATGGAATTTAAGGTTTCAAACTATCAGCATAGAAAAACGACTATACCGGGTGACACAGGGGTTTGGAACACTCTTATAACTCCGTTATTTATTAGCATAATGAAATTTGGATTATAATGTGTGGATTATATTCACATAAATTGCAATTGTTTTAACTACTTCTGAAAGTTCTGTCACTTCCGATGACGCCGGAAATGAAGTAAACTTTTAATTTTTAAATGGAACACCGTATATATTTTTACTTTTTTATAATCTACATTAAATTTAGAATACAGTAGCATTAAAAAAATTAATTTTATAAGCAAAAATAAATTTTTTTTCAAAAATTACGCTGGTTTCAAGAGTGCTCTTATGTGGTATAAAATCATCCGTGAGAGGTAGTACTTGGACTATGAAAATTACTTTTACACCTCAAAAGCTGGAGTATGGTGTTGTGGAGCTTTCAGAAGGTAATTTTGTCACATTTACTTCAATATCTTCATTTTTTCAAATGGCAACATATCGAAACAATTCTACATCAGATAAAGTATTTTTTCTAAATACAACGATAGAGTTGCTCCGATATGATGCCATTTGAAAAAATGAAGTTATTGAGGGAAATGTGACTAAATTACTTTCTGAAAGCTCCACAACACCAACCTTTAACTTTTGTGGTGCACACATAATTTCCATAGTACAATTAGCTCTCACCGATGATTTTCAACCACATCACAGCACTCTAGACAACTGATTATTTTTTGAGAAATAAATTTTATTTTGCTTATAAAATTAATTTCTTTGATGCTACTGTATTCAAAATTTAATGTAGGTTTCAAAAAAGTTAAAATATTTATGGTGTCCCATTTAAAAATCAAAAGTTGACTTCATTTCCGGCGTAATCGGAAGTGACAGAATTTTCACAAGTAGTTAAAACAATTGCAATTTATGTGAGTATAATCCACACCAAATTTCATTTTGATATGTTGATAAATAACGGAGTTATAAGAGTGTTCCAAACCCCTGTGTCACCCGGTAGATTGATAAAGAAACGACACTTGCATGAAATTTTATTAAAATCGTATATACCGGTTTTGGTGAATTATGAACTATGGGGCCTTTTGCCTAGGGTATTTAAACAGAAAATTTGAATTTGAGAGAAAGATATTTTTAAAAGTCACTTGACATTATTAAATTAGGTTAACAAACATAGTTTTGTGGTGATTTGAACTATGGCGGCCATTTTCCTAGGGTATTTAAGCGGGAAATTTGAATTTGAGAGAATGATCTTTCATTGCTAAATATCACTTGGCAGCAAACTACTGAATTTTTACTTGAAGAAGTTTAAAAATAATAAGCGAAACGTTAAAATAAATAATAATTCTTATTAATTGGCTATATTGTCTTTAAAGAAAAATAATTAACAATGTTTATGATACTTATAAAAATTATGTCAGGTTTCATTATTATTTTGAAATTTCTTATAGACACGTGATCAAATCAAGATTAGAACGTCTTCAAAACTAGTGTTCATAATTCCACATTTGACAGTCCTGGTAAACATGCGCACTAGAAATTGATCCTCCTAAAGCATAGCGACTGTCGCTTCTTTATCAATATAGAATATAGTGTGCATCTTCTTTGCTATCAGTGAATGATAAGAGTTTTACAAAAAACCCGAGAAGTTTCAAATTTTCATCTACGATTCATGTAGAGCTTTCGTTGTGGTTTTAATTTACAACAATATTTCAGCTTATACAAAGGATTCACTAGGACATGAAAATAATTGTATGCCTTTTTAAGTTTAGAAATCCGGACAATACTTGTCTAACACTCCAACTGAAAATAATTCTAAAATTGCTATCATAATCCAACAAAAATTTAAATTTTTAGTTTAAAATTAGAGCCCTCGACCCTCCCGGATTATACAAATTTTATAAGTGTTTATTACTTTGAACAGTGTGCACCGGGTTGAAATTTTAATTGAAATTAAAAACGTTAAATATTTCCGTTTGGTGCTTTTTTTTGCTTATGTCTCTGACCATATTTTTGCCCTTCATTAACATAAAAGATAACAATCTTGCTCTTAAGATCGCTTACATAAATTTAATTGTTCATAAAGCAATGTAGATAAAACATTTAAATACAACAATAGAGTTTTTGGGACTTTAAAAACGACTAATCTCCTTTTAAACGCCTTTAGCTTCAGCTTACAGTAATTAATAAAGTGGTTTTAGGGTGTTTTGAAATTTAATTCATAAATAATAAACTGCAACAAAATTTCGAACATCATAACGTGTAAGTATTGGGTAGAGTTCGTACAGGTACGAAAGAGTACACCTCGTGACGTCATCTCCGCAGTTTTGTCTCTATATCTGTCAGTGGCGTATGAACGACTTTTAAAGCTAAAGAACTTATTCGACTACAAAACACGAAAGCTGCTGCTGCTTAATTTTATTGTAAAATGAGCTGTATACGCCGGAATTGTTAAAATTCGTATCTGCCAATTTTGACAGGTGGCATCTTTCGTACTTGTATGAACTCTAATGAAAAATGAGTTTAATTGCTAAATGTTTACACTCGGAAAACTCTCTGTCGAGTCGAGTCAAGTTATACAAATGTATCTCGGACCGTCTTCGTACAGCTTTGAATTGTATCTCTCATTCAGCTTTTTTTTTCTTTTTTCGCAAGTCTTTGATAAAAGCTTCGAGTGCATGCTCTGAATTTAATAGTTAATCCCTAAGTTTAAGAACTGCCAAAAGTATAAAATTAACAGTTGTAACAAACTTTCAACACATAAAAAAGTAAATAGTGAATTTAGAGAAAATCGATGACGATGCTCGAAGCAATGCCAAAATAATAAACTCTTTTTACCACCACCATCGTATATTTGTGCAAAGACCTTTTGTGTCCGATGCAAATTTAATTCTAATTTCGACTATGATTGTGGATTTTGAGAACCATTTGCATTAAATCTGTTGTCTATACTTTATGCTACCGCTACTAACTAGTAATTGTATCCAATTATTTGATGAGAATACTTGAGGATTAATTTTATGCAGATAACAATTCTCAAACTATTTATCGGTTTGCAAACTTCTCCATCTAATTTAACCTAAGCTCTTTCGTTTTATTTCTTTTTTAGTTTTAAACTTTAGTTATTTTTATAAAAATAAGTTAATTATTAATTTATCTTCTTTAATCCGATGAGGAAGAATTACGGCGTAATCGGAAACTAGATAAATTACGGAAATTCTTTTTTTTTGGTTCAAAGTACACTTTGTTTCTTCGAAGAACTGTAGTAAATTGTATACAGGATTCCGCAAATCTTCCGGAACGGCTCATTTATTGTCAAATGGTGCGTTCTATCGAAATCGGACTTTTTCGAGGCTTTTCTGCTAATTTTGTTTAACTTTATTTTTATTCAATACTCTGTGTAGAGGCAGTCCTGAAAGCTTGTCAAAAATACCAACATAATGACTTAACTCTGAATTATCTTTGACTTAGAAAGTGACGTCTTTTAAAACGTGGAGTGGTAGTTACAATAATCAAGGTTTCTTGAGCTAATTAGAAAGTCATCATTATTGTGATAATCTTCATTTGTACTTGAAATCGTAGACCGTTCCACCACTCGGCCTTTTGATCTATTTCTCGTGTCCTAAGTCACCCGTCCTTGCAGATTTATCTAAAATGTTTCAGCATTTGAGCATTCTCTTTGAGAGTCTGGCGCTAATCATTCTGTGTAGATGTTTGAATATTAAACAATAAATTAAATATGAACTGTTTATAATAATTACTACTACAGTCCCGCCAACTTTATTAGCGAGATGAGGGGGCGTGGCCAGCGCTGTCATAGATTTTGAAGTACACTAGCTCTGTTCGTTTGACTTGCACTAGTTGCTCGGAACAGTCAGTAAACCAATGACTGAAGACTTTATTCTGTATTCTTTATTCTCATTGGTTCACTGACGGTTCGGAGTAACTAGTGCAAGTCAAACGAACAGAGCTACTATAAGTTAAAAGTATTTCAGTGGCTAAACTTGACAAGTAACTGTCACTAAAATTGAATATAGGTTAACATTCAGCAGTGAATTTAAAAATGACAACTTACTGTCATTTTAAAAGGTTTTATCATAACCTAAAATAGTGTAGATACACGCGACTTTTAACTGTGCATGTACCTAATATGTTTACATATTTTCTGTAACTCAAAATTGGTTGGTGGAGCTGTAATTATATTCCTACGCAGCAGGTCGATCTGCAATTGTTTAATATAAATGTCCTTTTAAACAGTCTCCTCTACTTCAAGTCCCATATAATTTTGAATGCTTTTTAAAATATAGAACCGTATTTATCCCACTATAAGTCTATGAACCTTTTTTCTCCTTCTTATCTCTCTTGTCCTCCTAGGTAGAAATATGGGATACTACAGAAACACTAAAATGTCAATTGCGAACCACACGAGCATCAGAGATGGTTCAGGTGCTATGACACCACTGTCTTACCTCTGCACCACTCACCAACTTTTCTTAAGGGCGTGATTTAGTAGGCATATGCTATCGCAGTCGCACTTATTGCTTAGATGGACAACATTTGTTAATTTTGCGTTGTCAATTTCTCAAAAACCAAAATTTAAAATGAACTGCTGATTTATTTATCAAATAGTTGCCGTTAAAGTCTCGGGGATGAGCAATTTTTGAATGATTTTTGTAGATAAATAAGGTGGCAATTAATACAAATAACTTTTCATTTTGTGTACTGCATTTTAAAGTTATTAATTTTTATGTAAATACTTCACATTTGAGGCTGAAATTAACTCATTCCCGAGACTTTAATGGCAACTATTCGATAAACAAATCGGCATTACATTTTAACTTTTGGTTTTTGAGAAACTGACAACGCAAAATTAGCAAGTGTTGTCCATCTATTGGACATGTTGTCAACGTATTATTTTACTCCTTGTATTGTATGGCGCTGAGGGGATCAAATGGAGCCAATCAGTACATGAAAGTCCCAACATAAAACCATTTTGCTCCTCATACCTACTCCTTTGATTCTCAGTAAAATTCTGACATCTAATGAAATTATAACCTCTTCGGCCCAAAGTATCATATAGATACCTTAGGTAAAATATTTTATTGCAAACGCCGTGCGTTTCTTATCGTCTTAGCTCCTTAAGTATCATATACGATACCCATTCAGGCATGCGTATGTAAATTTGCGTTTCAATAGGATGATTCACTTTCGTTAATCAGATATTATTATATCGAGCAAACTTAACGTATTTAAGTAGTGTATTTTAAAAAATGGATAAAAATTATAAAAAACGTAAGTAGTAACGTAATTTTTTACAAATGGCTTTAGAAGAGTAATACTTATCACTGCATAAATTTAGATTCTAATTTGCATGTCATCATTGTCCTCGGGAGTGAATTTTGCTTGAGGTAGCGTATATGATACCTTGGGTCGCTATCACTACCTAAACGTTGCGAGTTGACATTTAATTTTTTAATCGCAATGAATTAATATTTTGCGTATTTTTCCCTTGACGAGAATTTTATAATAAAATATTTTAAGTTGTTTATTTTATATACGACAGGGTATCTAACTGCGAAAGAACTGGAAGATTTAGCCGATAATATTGAACTTGGATCTCTCTGATATTGACGCAGATATACTTTCAAATAGTGATAATGATGATGAGGGGGATATTTTGGGCCCATCACCAATATCAGATGATGTAGATGTAGATGATTTCGACTCATCTGACGATGAGCCTTTGATACGCCTCGTTCCTGACGATAAAAAAAATGGGTACTTTCAAACAAATTTAAATCTCCTGCAATGTTTTTAAAAAACGATCGTGCAAGTACGATGCACGATGTTGTTGCTCTTGAGCCTTTTCAATACTTCAGTAAATATTTAGATGCCGATTTTTTTGAAAAAGTTGCGTTGTTTACCAATATGAAAGAGGTCAATATTTCTGGAAAGTCGTTAGAAACTACCCCTCATGAAATAAGTAAATTCATCGGCTGTTCTATGCTTATTGGAATTTACGGATTACCTCGAATAAGAATGTATTGGGGTCGTCAGACAAAAGTGCCTATTGTGGCAAACAACATGCCAAGAAATCGATACTTTCAATTACGGGCCCGTCTAAAAGTGGTTGACGACAATGTTATCTCTAAAGAAGCTAGAGATATAGATCGCTTTTGGAAGCTTAGACCCATGTTGGACAAAATTCAAAAAGCCTGTCATGCAAACGAACGAACTATGGACTTGTCAATTGACGAACAAATGATACCGTTTCATGGAAAAGTGAAAATGAGACAGTATATAAAAAATAAGCCCAATCCCTTAGGTCTAAAGAATTTTGTGATGACTACTCCGTCGGGCATTCCATTAGATTTTCAACTATATGAAGGAAAAGGGACCTCTGTATAATCTGCCCTGATCGCAATACCAGAAAAACTCGATGTTGGTGGAGATTTGTACTTAAACTGTGTGATACCTTGACATCTGGTGTTACAGTTTTTACTGACAGATATTTCACTTCAATTCGCTTGATAGATACTTTATTGAGAAGAGCTATTGGCTTGATCGGAACGCTTATGAAATCCCGAATTCCTAAAACAATTAGTTTTCGATCTGACAACGAGTTGAAAAAAATAGGACGGGGGAGCTACGAACAAATGGTTCGTGAGGATTCACAAATAGCTGTAATAAAATGGTTTGACACAAGACCTGTTCATTTGGCTTCTTCGGTGCTAGGTTCTCAGTCTGAAGGAGAATGCAGACGTTGGAGTAAACCCAATTCCAAATATATTCACGTTAAACAGCCTGCTATTGTAAACAGTTACAATGCCAAAATGGGGGGAGTAGATCTCTTGGATCGTGTCATTGGAAAGTATCCAATGAGGTACAGGACAAACAAATGGACGATCCGAGCCATTTACCATTTTATTGATTTTTCTGTGGCCGCTGGCTGGTTAATGTATAGAGAGGATGCTAAACGGCAAGGCTTGCCAAGTAAAGAGATCTTGGACTACTTAGATTTCAAGTTCGCGGTCGGACAGTCGCTATTGGTCCAATTTGAAAACGATACTGAAGAACAATCCACAGATTCTGATAGTGAAGGCCCAACGGGTCCCAAAAAGGCCAGAAAGCCGGTGCGTATGCCAGATAAACAATTTTCCACTTCGAAGGCCCACCATTTACCGGAATTTAGAAATAAGAAACAGAAGTGTAGGTCGAAATGTAGAAATCCTGGGTGCAAAAATTTAACATTTGTTTGTTGTACAGCATGTAATATTTTTCTCTGTTGCTCCATAGAACGAAATTGCTTCGCTGAGTTTCACAAAAAATAGTTATCGTAGGTTCCGCATTAATTTGCAGTTATTTTGTATTTTGTTATTTTGGTATTTTGTAGTCACAAATTAATGTAGATTATTAATAAAACGTTTAAAAAATATATTGCCTTTAGAAGTGATATAGGCCCAAAGTATCGCATATGATACCTCGTTTTTTGGAAAAACTAAAAGTCCGACAAAAAAAATTCCTCAAAGTTTTTTGCTCCTTATCATTAGTTTAGTGATAAAAATGGTCGAGGTAATAAAAATTTTGAGCGGTATGTCCTTGGGTCCGAAGAGGATAATTGATGGCTAATAAACCTCAGCATTTTTTGCATCCCCTCAATCTTGACCATTTTTGAGTTTTTTTATTATGTGACAAGTTTGAGACTATTACTTGCCGTCCCCTAATTGTTTTTTTTATTAAAATCACTTAAAAGAGAAAAATTATGACGTAAAAATCATAACTGAACTAAATTTATATTTTATCGTGTCGTTGGACGAGGCAACAATATAAGGACTTTCAAAACATGCCAAGAAACCTCAACAGTAGAGGTAAGTCTTCTACGCCTATTTCCGTCTCTTACTTCACAATTTCCATTTATTTCTGTCGATCCAATAGCCTCTTTGAAGACGTCTGGCTCATTTGTATCATCTCTTTCCTCTACTCTTTCTATCGCAAGAAGTCGGTTGCAAAAATTGCTTTAACCATCTCAGTTGATCCATATTTTCAAAGTATCGGTTTCAAAATAATCCAAGTGATAATTAACCTTTCTATTTTCAGATCGTACCGCTGGTCGTTGTCGAAGAAGTAATAAAAGAACCTTCAAAAAGTGTCAAGTACTTCAACAACAGGTAAGTCTTCTACGGCTATCGCTGTCTTTCACCCCATATACATTTATTTCTATCTATTCAGTCACCTTTTTTAAAACATTTTTGCTTCATTTGTGTCACATCTTTCTTCTGGCCCTTCTCTCCAAAGGAATCCATTATAACACTCGCTTTACTTATCTCAGCAATCCATATTTTCGAAAAATATCCGTTACATAACTGGAGTAAAAATAATATTATGAAATTTTTATTTTCAGGCCATTTCCACTGGATAAGAAGAACTGTATTTTTGTTTAATGAATTTTTCAATTTCAGTCACAACCTAAATAAACGGGTTTTTTCGGAATCGAGTTTAAACTCCCGCGTACGCGTTATAAAATCGAGTCCGATGTTAGAAGCTTGATGGAAGCTTTGATAATTATCCGTTATTCGGTTTTTGCTCTAAAAATAAGTGGTTGGTTTCGTAAGTGTTAGAGCAGGCGCCCAAGGTAATTGAGTATGCAAAATATGAGGACCGCGTTCTGTCGACGGATTTGGGTTTGGGAGATATCAAAGTTTAATATTTTCGATGTTGCCGGACAGTCTTATGGGGCAATCAATAATGGTGGGCGCTCAAAGTCTTAAGACGTGTTGAAAAATCACATTTTAATTTTTTTCTACTTAACGGTTAGGTTGACGAAATTTTGCAACCGAGATAATTTATGTAAAATTGAAATACGAACAAAATGATGTATTTAAATGTTTAAATAGTAAAAGTGGTGACGAAGAAGAATAATTTTTCATAATTTTGCGAAGAGTTTGGTAACAGCAATTTTTTTTTCTTAAACGGTTGATAATATCACGGTGTATGTGTTGATAAGATTTCCGAACCCAATTTTGACTAAAAGGCACTTTTAATGTAGTTTTCTTAGACCACAAAGAGCTTAAGCTGAGAGCAACCCACTCCTTGAATGAATTTTGACGAAATTGTTTTTATTGAGTTCTCAATACCCTAAAGAACAAAGTTTATACTGTAAAAAAGTGTACATTTGCTTCATCACTTTTTTAAACCACTTCTTGTGAATTCAATTTTCAAAATCTTAAAAATAAGCTGAAAAAGACGCTGTTTTTTCAAAATTTTGGGTGCAAATGCTTACTCTTTTGATAATTAGTAACTAAAAATGAAGTTTAGCGAAAAAAAAAATTTTTAGAAAAACCTTCTTTTTCAGCTTATTTTTAAGATTTTGAAAATTGAATTCACAAGAAGTGGTTTAAAAAAGTGATGAAGCAAATGTACACTTTTTTACAGTATAAACTTTGTTCTTTAGGGTATTGAGAACTCAATAAAAACAATTTCGTCAAAATTCATTCAAGGAGTGGGTTGCTCTCAGCTTAAGCTCTTTGTGGTCTAAGAAAACTACATTAAAAGTGCCTTTTAGTCAAAATTGGGTTCGGAAATCTTATCAACACATACACCGTGATATTATCAACCGTTTAAGAAAAAAAAATTGCTGTTACCAAACTCTTCGCAAAATTATGAAAAATTATTCTTCTTCGTCACCACTTTTACTATTTAAACATTTAAATACATCATTTTGTTCGTATTTCAATTTTACATAAATTATCTCTGTTGCAAAATTTCGTCAACCTAACCGTTAAGTAGAAAAAAATTAAAATGTGATTTTTCAACATGTCTTAAGACTTTGAGCGTCCACCATTAATGATTGCCCCATAAGACTGTCCGGCAACATCGAAAATATTAAACTTTGATATCTCCCAAACCCAAATCCGTTGACAGAACGCGGTCCTCATATTTTGCATACTCACTTCCCTTCAGAACCCGGTCTATGTGCAGTGTTCAATAATTATTCGTTCGATTCGTTTTAAACTAAAAGTTATGGGATGGAGCGAGAAGGAGTTCGACATTAGAAAAAAAGGTAAATAAAAAATTTGATTTTGAAAAATTAAGCCAGTCCGACCGTGATCAATATTTTTAAATTCTCTACAACTGTTAATTATTACAATACGAGAGGTCTTACAATAACTAAGTTACTAATAAAATTTGGGTAGAAATGAAACATTCTATTCATTTTCCAATAAGAATAACATTCACGAACATTATTGCGGAAATTGTTTCCTTATTATTTCACAACCGTCTTTCACAAACGTCTTCACCTAGCTATTCATTTTCAATTCAAGATAAATTTTACATACAAAACCCAATAAATTGTTAAATTTATAGCATTATAATAGAGAACTGTAAATTGGGAGTAGATGGAGCAAATGATATATCTAGTTATGAATTTTAACTATACTTAGAGAAGTTGTTGAGTGTACCTATACAGATGATATTAAATAAGGAGTTGAGGCCAACTAAATTTGTTGATAAAGTAACTTTTGATTTCATTATAATTATTATTGGTTTGAAAGGCTAGTATTAAGTTATAGAGCGTACTAGCAACTTTTAATTGCAGTAACTAAAAAATTGCCTAACCACAAGTTGTTCATTGGTTATTAGAAATAAACATAGATTTATTTTTTATGAGACAAATGAGACAGCCATATTTTTTTAGTTTTATTGATTTTCTAAGAACCAATGAACAAACCGTTGTTATAGGCAATTTTAAATTGTCCAACTAAAAAGTTGCTAGTGTGAGCTAGCAGAGAGAAGAATTGCAATTGGGGAGTACAAAAAAGTGCATTTTTTCTCATAAGAGGTTAGCCTTAAAACTTCAACTTTAGGTAAAGAGCTAAACACATCTATTAAAGTTTTCCAAAAGTGTTATGCTGCTTTCGGTTACGTAGTATCCGCCACTATAAAATTTCCCTCAATTATTATATAAACCTTCACAATTATTAAGATTATTTTCTAAATTTGCATATTAGTAATCTCGCCAAATATTTGAACTTTGTCGATGTCAAGAAACAACCCTCTAACGCGATTAGTCTAGACTGTCAACTGTCAAAGTAATGTTAGTTTTTCATCGTGGTGTCTCAAAGACTTCAAGCTGATTAACACCGCCACCGGCGCGGCGTCGCGTTTGAACTATTAGACGACATAAACGCCGTCAGTTGCATAGTATTTATCTCGCTTAATTTAACATTGTGTCTATTTACAAATAATTCTCTAACAGAATTAACATAGTCGTTCAACGCTAGACCTTGAGTAATCTAGCGAGTAACACTGCCATCTAAAAATAAATTAATATTTGTGCACAGTGCACATGCACACTGCACGTCTCTACCTAATACCCATAATTTCCATTATTTAATCCAATCAAGCTCAATTCAGAAAAATGGGTAAAAGTCTGCCTTAGATCTTATAAAAGTTTAGTTCTTCGAAGGGTACGTAAAGTAGTCGGTTCAGGTCGCTCAGGATAATCTAGTTCTAGGAAAAAAATCTTCTGATGTTGGATTGGACTAATCTCTTATCTAATTGCCTAATCGCCGATTAGAAAAACAACAGACCTAAGACATACATGGTGTCCTACTTAGCATGCTCACCCTAGGGATCTTTTTCCTCGAGAAGGGCGCATGCACCGCTTCATGGATAATGGTGTCCCACTTACTAAGCGAGAAGCCTTCAGCCACTGCCTGACCACCAAAATGTTTGCTAACTTCCGAAAGCAACCTGGATCGGTAACGGCCGGACACGGGCCCCTAGGTTAGGTCAGATTAGGTTCGAGATAGATTACGGTCAACCGATAAACATATCAAGAATACACGTCTTCTAGTGTCCCTATCACCAACCAAGAGTTTAAAAAACTCAGTGCTACTGGTGCGTCTGGTACCTGTCTCTATGCCAGGAACAGATAGCAAGCAGATGCTAAGAAACACACCCTGGTTGTCTTATGCATTCTGCCGTGAGGTAAGGTCACAACCACTGTGACAACTCACCGCCCATCATAAACCGCCCCTAATTCTTATTCACCGTAAAACGGCGACCGGCGTGGCCCTTTAAGTGACCACTACCGAATAAACCAATATCTGCGTTCTTTTTACCCAGAGACTGGGGTCGGGGGCTTAACATGACCTACAGGCTCTTGCCTTCGGTCCAACAAACGCCCGGGTATACTCAGAGATTAGGTTAGTTCAGAGCTAGGTTAGGCTGGAAAAAGTGCTTCCCCCAATAATAACAAAAAGGAAGAGACCGATTGTGAAAAGTGTCTGATGCGTGGTAATTAAGATTACAATATGTGTGTTCGCTATTACAAAATATATTTTTGTACTCACTGCGAAAGTGACGTTTGACGCACTCTGTGGTCGAACGGGAAACACTGCTTCCATGTAGACCATAGAATGCGTTTTATTCTAAGCAGTGAGTTCAAGAATATTGTACAATTCTCGCTCGTGTTTCAAAACTGCGTTCACGCGAGAAAATTGTCTTTCCGCACTCGTTTCGTAAATAACTTTTACGTTTAGGATTACGGTTGTTAGGGTAGAGAGCAAACTATAGTTCACGTTCACTTCGGCCACTTAGTTGGACCCATATTGTGCTACTTTCGTAGCCATAGCAACTCTTCTCGTCCGTTATGTCCTGAATCTATTCCAACGTTTCGATGAATTCAAGGGTACTGGAAGGTGAAGTGAGGCTGATCCTGAACATTATTAGAAAAGTATTCTCATTACATGAATCGCAGGCCAGAGACATATAGAGCATTCTCTTTTGTTTATTCCGCTTCATTGCATCTTCTGTAGTTTATTAATTAGTTGATGTCGTGAATCTGTTCTTATTTTTATTGTTTTATTTGGTAATTCTACAAGATTTATCATTTCTAACCTTTGAGAAAAATTGGAAATTGCCCTTCCGGAAAATAACAATCAGTATGTATTTACTTACTATTTGGGAACTCTAACCACCTTTTTATCATTAAGGCGTTTTCTTACTTCCATTACCAACTGTATAACGATCTTGTTGACATTAACCACAGAACTTAGAACTCTCTCTGACACATTCAAAGTTTAGATTTCTCTTAAAATCGATGAAACTACGATTTATGGATTTATTTACTACGATTAAGAATGCATTTTAAAAATCAATATTCAAGGTGTTGAATAAAATAGTTATAAATTTTCCGGATAACAAATGTTTTGCCCTACACGTAAACCTATTGTTTTTTTCTAAAGTTGGCAAAATAAGTAACATTAAAGTGCAAATATTGTGAAACTTGCTTGAGGTTATCTCTTGTTGAAAAATATTTTTATGTGAAGCTTCTTGTTATCTTGAACAACTGGGTTAAGTGTAAGAACCTTGAGGCTTCCTTGAAGCGCATTACTTGCGAAAACTCAAAGCTGTATACTAACAAACCTACTTTATAAGTTAAAAGCTTTTTTTTAAATATTAAAATTAAGAAATAAATTAGCCAATTATTTGCGTTTTCTAAAAAAATTTCTTTCCTGTTTTGAGCGTCTTAAACTGTTGGGGGTCTTACATTTCATTAGGGTAGAAAACCGATACCTAAGACTTATGGTGTAGGAAGTGCAATTACTAAAGAGGGATGTTGGATTTTATCAAACTAACGAACAAAATGTAGTGCTTTTGTCTGATCTTTTCTTAGTGGAAGAAGAAATAGTAGAGAAGCTCGAGGGACGACGACGTACACGTTATGCCATCGTAGAAAGCAGGAGGTCAATATTGGTTTAGCAAACATTGTGTGTATATGTGTTCCGTCCTCTTGTTCTTGTCTTTTTACTGTTCTATACAGCTCTTATATTACTATAGTTTACTCTTGTTCTAATCACTTCCTTCCAGGATTTCACGACATAATTCTTAGTTATTAGCGACCGATAGTTAAAAAACGTAAAATCTTCCCTTTTTCTTCTTCTTCTCGTAAAAGATTTAGTTACTTAACCGAAATTATTAAATAAACTTGTCCCAAAGACAACTTTGTGAAGAAAGTTGGTCGCATAATTTATTTAAATAATAAACTTTCTTAATTAACTACCTTATTCTCCGCAAAGTTACTTCTATACAAATTTACACTCCATATTAACTTGTCCACTGATGATTGTTACATTTGAATTAGACGCGCCGTTAGCTTAATTATGCCACAATAAATATTTTAGCACTTGTGTAACGATTATCTTGCTATTATACGAATTGCAATTTCATTAATAAGTCAAAATTCTATTTTGATGGAGGTGTAGTTAATGAAATGATAGTGCGTTATTACCTAAACGAGATATAAACAGGCAAATTTAGTGATAATTATGTACTTTATAGGCTTAGGTGATCTGTTTTATGCAGATCGTTCGTTTTAACGATTCATTGTACAAAAAGCCCTAGATGAGGCGGTGTCGCCTGACATAAATTAAAAATTACTATGCATTTCTCTTTCTAACCAAGTACGAAGATATCAAAAGATTTTTGTGAGATTATGAGGAAGTTCAATAGATTGATGTAATTTCGTTATAAACGAACTCCTTCCAAGTTGAAAGCGTCTTCTATGTAATAAGATTTAATAAATTTTAGAAATCTGTATGGATTTATTAGAGTAAATTCAATAGTTCTGTGAAGTGTTATCGACTTAAAAAAATTTATTCTTTAGAAATTGTTTCCACTTCGATAAACTATAGATAGGCAGAGAGGGTCTAATTTTGTGTTTACAAAAGCGGAATCGACCCAGTTTTTAACGTTCGTTAATGAAAATTACAATTTTTTGCAACTTTCTTCGTCCCTGTCTGAAAGATTAGTACCAGTAGGGAAAAAAAGTAATATAAAATCTTGAGACGCCGGTTCCGTTAAGTTAAAACTGACACCGTGGTTTCAATGCTCAAACAAGCTCTGTTACTCGCTTTACTCGGTCTAGAAATGCTAACCCGCCTTCCCCGGTTGCGTTTAGTGAGACTGCTCCTGTTAGATAGTGTATGCTTTTAGTATTTGTCTTTATCATGTCGGTTTCCTCAACGGTTTAAAAATCTCGAAGTGTAAGGCACCTTATATCAATTTGGATCTCAAGAATAATGCCGACCAGTCAAGAGATTTTTGACTACTACCGTATAACTCAACTACGCGATCGATAATGATACATAAATAATCACACCCTTAAGAGAATTATTCTTAAATATTACGATATACATAATAGCTTCAGAATTGGCGGTATTTCGAGGAACGGTGGCTGTGGAATTTCTGTTTGTACGGAAAGTGGCAAAGGCGGCTACCGTGTGGTTTATTTAAAAACTGAAATTAAAATACAACTCTAATTTTAGGGTGATAAAGTAAAATTCTTGAGGTTGGCAACTTTACAGACTCGGATAGAATTTTGAAACGTTACATCAAACTTTTCAAATTTTTGCCTTCGGGTCACCACTATTTTGGACACTATAATGTCTAAAATCTCGTAATCTCTATGCATTTAAAAGAGACGTGACCTCAAAAGCCTTTCTTTCACATTTATTTTTCTACCCCTACCTTTTTCGAGCAGTGACATCATCTAAGATTTTTTAAAAATGCATCCCCATATATTCTTTGCGGATAGATTATAAAATTCTAATTTCAGCAATGTGTAGGTACACGTTTGCTCTTTGATTGACAGTTCTGAAGACATTAATTGTAAATGGTAGAGAGTGGTACTGTTTTAAGCTGTACCTTTACGTGGGAACATGGTAGATATACCCCTCCCTCAGTTGAGGAAACCGTAGATCTTGAATTTGAACGAAATCGATCCAAATTGTTTAGGCGCAGTACAGGGATTCACTAACTTATTGAGGTTATGTATCGATTTTGTAACTCAAAATTTGCGCTTTTGTCGATCCAATATGCCGTTAGCTATTGGAAATCGTTAATTTTTTATTAACTTATATGTAGCTAACGACATATTTATGGATGAAAATTTCAAAATTTGAGTTACAGAATTGATATACTTAACGAATTTGGTAGTTAATGACGTCGAGAGCTATCGCAGTTACTTAGTGAATCCCAGGTACTGGAGACGCTAGGTTATAGGTTTGTTCCTACAAACAATCGAACCAGTTCAGAACTGAACAGAGCATACGCACATTGAAGTTGGCAATACAAATTTCAATCAGCGCACACTCCGCCCAGTTATGAACTAGTTCGAGCTTTGTAGGAACAAACCTTTTATCAGTTGTTAGACAGACAATTTTGCTAAACCCATTATTTCGTTGGCCGGGGGATGATAAAAGCAATGATGTCAGTCGTAATTTATTTTGTAAATTACGAAATGAATTACCGTCATTTACCGATAATTTACCGTTTTCTATTACCGTTAATTACCATATAGTTGGGCAGTGATGTAAGTTGTAATTTTTGCCGTTAATTAGGAACGTAATACTGTAAATAACGAACTTAATACCGTAATTTACCGGTACTTTACCGTTTTAAATTACCGTTAATTAAAATAGTGCAATGATGTAATAGTTAATGTTTCCAGTACTGCGTATTTTCCGCGGTAAATTATGGCGCTAATTTATTTAGAAATTTAAAAATAGAATACCTGAGAATTAAAAGTGGTATCGGCGCACCGCACTTAGCATATCGCATCTACAATAGTATATTGTACAACTAGTGTAGAAAAGTTGATATTTCAGTCGAGTATCGAGTTTACTCAACAAACCACTGTGTGGCGCGTAGAGTAATGACACTAGTTGAAAATGATAATTTCTACACGTGTTATACACACTATTTTTCAGTCGCCATTTTTCGTTGACAGTATAATTTATTAAAGCTAAAATTAAGGTGTTGTGTAATGAGTAAGCGCGGTTTCTGATTTGTCGCGATTTGTCTCACGCACTCATCGACGAATGAGAAGCTGTGCTGTTTCTTCATTTCACAACTAGTGTGAAATATTGGACTTTTCTTAACTAAAAACATAGTGGTCGACTGAAAAATAAATAAAGCATAGTCGCGAGGCAAAGGCCGATGCTTCAAAGTGTTTCATTTAAAACAATGCTTTGTTTATTTTTTTCGGCGTGTTGATAAGTGCGGTGCTAGAGTGCATCGACGTAGCCACAAACTAAAGTTGCTCAAAAGTAAAAACTAAGATGAAACCAACACACTAGTGGGTAGATCACTGAGCAGGAATAAAACAAAATTTATGACAAGCACCAACAACTTCGAAGAAGCATCCAACAGCTGTAGGGCGTGCAAAATAACGGTGGTCTTAACTGCTTTAAGGGGAAGGAGAGAATCTGAGATTGGTCAACTACTCGTTACCAACTTAGGTAACCTACATTCTTTCGATATAGTTTTCTCTTGGCTTTGTGTTACTTTATGTTTCTTCTAACTTTTTAAAATTTGTGTATTTTCGCTCTTTTATAATAAATTATGTATTTTACACAGTAATATATCACAAAGTGGCATAATGTGGAAAAAGTAATAAAGTGGAAATATGTTGAATAATATGAAAAGATATGCTGTGATTTCATTCACTGTATATTTATTCAAGAATTGCAATAAGACCCAAAAAGCTCTTAATGCTCCGGTATGAAAATTTCGTAAAGTTTTTAGATTTGTTAAATTTTTACTAGGAAAATTTGATAAAATAATTATCTTTTTGTACAATTTAAAAGTTCTTTTTTTTCAAAGTTGCAAGTTTTAAACGTGAACGCTTAAATTAATTGCGTGTGATGAATATTAAAATGAGAGTAAAAGAGAGGGAGGAAAAAGATTATGCAATAATTTTAACTCTGCACAATTTAAAACTTTTTTTCACGAGAGTCGTCGCCGAGTGTCGATAAACTTATGCTCAAAAACGCCAATCGATTATTTTGGGCAACATCAAGAAAACATAATATAAAACAGTACTAATGATGTCTTGACGATACAATAGAGATATGAAAAATGATCACTAGCTTCTTCATTATTTCCTTTCATTGACTTCAGTTTTCCCGTTAGAAACATATCAAATGTTTGCCTCGTCTGTTGTTGCTACATTAATTGATTGATGAGACAAAACTTCTAGTTTTCGATAACTTATCATATGAATTCAATTTTGTAACTCTATTACAATTCTCTTTTTCATACTTAAAAAGCAGTTTTCAAAACTTTTTTTTGTGTATAAAAAAAACGAAAACGCCCGCCACATTCATAACGCTTTCTCATTTAATTTATTCCATTTGCATCCAATCTTCTCAAGTGTTTCTCAGCGAAACCTTTTTAATGTCAAGACAAGCTTAATATTTTTTTTCCTTTCTTCATAATTTTTACAAATAAGACGAAAAGAGTTTATTTAATGAAAATTACTTTTTCTCTCACACAAAAATTAGATCGTATCGTGTCAATTGGTTTTATATTATTTAATCAAAAATTTTGTTCAAGAATTATACGAGGTTATTGGTATAGAAATATCGATTGTTTTGGCGCCTTGCAGGCTATTTTTTGCTATTCAATAAAACGTTAAATTGGTACGTGTAATGGTGGGGGTTGTTAGCGTTTTTGGTCCAAGAAACTTCCTATAGCGAGTGAAAATTATATTGTGAACTTTTCCCAAATATTTTAATTTTGAAATTTGTAAAAAATCGACAGGAATAAGTATAATAGCTTCGAAGAGCACGAAATCGTTGGCCACGGTTATCAATAACACTGTTATTGATAAAAACGGTTCAGGCGCGAAGCACCTTCTACTCTATAACACTTATAGCCAAAAATGACTGAATCCACACCGAAGCCCTAACAAGGTACAACAAAGAACTGAGAAAATCTAAAAGACAATCATGGATGCGCTTCTGCGAGGGGATCGATAAAACGGCCCCAGTAGCGCGTATCCAGGAAACACTGTCTAAAGACCACTCAAATACCATTGGGCTCTTAAAACAGCCTAACGGTTCTTATACAGATAATACCGGAGAAAGTTTAAAAGTGTTGATGGAAACACACTTCCCGGGATCCAAGGTAAGAGTTACAACGAACGAGACGCACATAATGTCCCACATCAATGGAAACCTAAGTTCCAGTAGGGATAGCAGACGTTTGGCAGGAACAATCTTCACCCAAGAGAAAGTGATATGGGCCATTAATAGCTTTCAGCCTTTTAAATCACCTGGTAATGACGGAATCTTTCCGGCCCTACTACAAAATGGAGTTGATATAATCGCTCCTTGTATAACAACAATCTTCAAAGCTAGTTATGCATTTGGATATATACCCACATCATGGAGGAAGGTAAAAGTGGTGTTTATACCAAAAACGGGTAGAAGACCTCCTGAAGAGGCCAAATCATATCGCCCGATCAGCCTATCCTCTTTTCTACTTAAGTCAATGGAAAAAATTATTGACAATTACATCAGAAGCGAACTTCTCAAAGAAGCTCCGCTTCATGTCAAGCAGTTTGCCTATCAATCAGGCAAAGCCACGGTGGATGCGCTCCATCACCTAGTAAGGGAGGTGGAAAAATCCATCGCAGCAAAAGAAATTGCGGTTGGCCTATTTATAGATATAGAGGGTGCCTTTGATAACACCTCATTTAAGTCTATAAAAACGGCTGCTGCAAGGCACAGCATTGAACCATCCACGATAACCTGGATAGAAGCAATGCTAGAAAGTCGAATAATAACGGCTTCCTTAGGAGGGGAAGAGACTTCAATGGATACTGCAAGGGGATGCCCACAAGGTGGGGTTTTATCACCCCTGCTTTGGTCCATCGTAGTGGACGACCTACTAACAAAAATAACTGGCGAAGGGTTCTGTGTACAAGGATACGCAGACGATATCGTCATTCTAATAAAGGGCAAGCATGACGGTGTTATTTCAAGCCACATGTAAACTGCCCTAAACAAAATAAATGAATGGTGTGAAAAGGAGGAACTTACTGTAAAACCTACAAAAACCACCATAGTTCCATTCACTAAGCGCAGGAAGCTAACATTAAAAGCTCCACAGCTACAGGGAATATCAATACAATTTTCCAAAGAGGTAAAGTATCTAGGGGTAACTCTGGATGCCAAACTCAACTGGAAATCTCATGTAGAAAAAACTCTTTCCAAAGCAACGGGGGCCTTCTGGGCGTGCCGCAAACTCTTCGGAAAGACATGGGGACTAAAACCAAAGATGATATATTGGTCATATACATCAATAATAAGACCCATTGTCACATACGCCTCGTTCGTGTGGTGGACAAAAACGAATGAAATCACAACACAAGGCAAGTTGCAGAAATTGCAACGCCTAGCGTGTTTGGGTACAACAGGGGCTATGAGCACAACCCCGACTACAGCTATGGAGGCACTTTTAGACCTACCACCCCTTCACCTACGGGTGAAGAGGGAAGGTCTTCAAACCGCCATAAAAATTGCACAGAGCAAGAAATTCAAAATGGGTGACAGAACAGGTCACCTAAAGATCCTGGACTTTTTACAGCCAGAATTGTTTGAAAAACCCTTGGATATCATTCCAAGAGTGTTTGACTTTCAGACACCATTCGATGTGGTCATTCAAGACCGCAACACGGCGAGAAGTCAATCGATACAACTGGAACAAAACTCCTCCATTTGGTATACAGATGGATCTAAAACTGAACAGGGAACAGGTATAGGCATATATGGCCCAAAATATAGGGCATCAATAGCCTTAGGAACCTATCCCACAATTATGCAAGCTGAAACTCTTGCAATAGATCTATGTGCCCGAGAATGCCTTCGAAGGAATTTAAAGGGTAAAAAAATCTATATAATGTCTGACAGCCAAGCTGCGATAAGGGCACTCAAAGCCAATAGCTTTGAGTCATTATCCACTTGGGAATGCAGACAATCTCTCAAAACTCTGGCAAGGGGCAACAAAGTTGCCCTTCATTGGGTGCCAGGTCACGAGGGAATTGAAGGAAACGAAATAGCTGACGAACTAGCTAGAACAGGCTCAAAAGCCCTCCCGATTGGACCCGAACCGTTCTGTGGACTATCTAGAACACATAGAAAGGCGGAGATCCAAAAATGGGAAACTGAGAACAAAAATTCTCACTGGAACAACGCACCAGGACAAAGACAGTCGAAGAAATTCATTAAGTACTCGACCACGAATGCTAAACAGCTTCTTCTATTATCAAAGAACGAAATCAGACTAATCACGGGTCTGTTTACTGGACACTGCCCAGTGAGGTATCACCTAAAGAAACTGGGATTGGAGGATAGTGACATATGCAGACTCTGTGAATCGGAGATTGAATCCGCCGAACACATTCTCTGCAAATGCGATGCATTAGCTCGGCTTAGGCTGAAACACTTGGGGCAGGCTCAATTGACGCCTGAAGAAGTGAATAGTAAACTTCTCAGGGACATTCTATGCTTCGCTGGCAAGATTGAATTCCTGAGAACATAAATACGAGTAGGGTTATGAACAAAAGATCAACACTGGTCGCAGTTCTGTAAGGCTTAGAAGCCAATCGACCCCTAAGTACAATACAATACAATACAATGACTGAATCCAGCCCAGAAAAAAATATGCAAGCCAAATATCAGGTGGCGAGATGTCATCAGGTAGTTGTTAGCAACTTTTAATGAAAGCAGAGTAAGACAATGACAATAAGACAAAAGTGGAAGTACATCGAGCAGTAGATCGACGTAGTTGATTCATGTTTTCTCAGTCAAGTGATGAGCTCTGTTTATGATTCAAAATTAGCCTAGCCCAGAGAAAAATATTTAGGCCAAATATCAGTTGGCGAGATGTCATCAGGAGGTTATTAGCAACTTTTAATGGGAGCAGGGTAAGACAATGACAATGAGACAAAAGTGGAAGAACATCGAGCAGTGAATCGACGTAGTCGTGTCATGTTTTCTCAGTCAAGTGATGAGCTTTGTTTATGATTCAAAATTATCCTAGCCCAGAGAAAAATATGCAGGCCAAATATCAGTTGGCGAGATATCATCAGGAGGTTATTAGCAACTTTTAATGGGAGACAATGACAATGAGACAAAAGTGGAAGAACATCGAGCAGTGAATCGACGTAGTCGTGTCATGTTTTCTCAGTCAAGTGATGAGCTCTGTTTATGATTCAAAATTAGCCTAGCCCAGAAAAAAATATTCAGGCCAAATATCAGTTGGCGAGATGTCATCAGGAGGTTATTAGCAATTTTTAATGGCAGCAGAGTAAGACAATGACAATGAGACAAAAGTGGAAGAACGTCGAGCAGTGGATCGACGTAATCGATTCATGTTTCCTAAGTCAAGTGATGAGCTCTGTATATGAATCAAATTCCCAAAAGAACTTTAAAAAGTAAATCTGTCAATCTTCAAGACGAGCTATCATATTTTAAGCCTGGGCACGCCCTTAAAAGTCTAAACTTGAGAAACGACTGCTAATTTAAAGTGTTAAATTAATCAAAACTCCACTTAAGGGCCCACGCCGATAAAACTCGCATCGTCTGAAAGGACCATTAAGCTTCACTCTCTGTTTATTTTAAGTGTAATTTTCCGAAACATATTTTATGTCATTGTCTACGAGTGAAAATTTAAGCCCTAGAGTCCTTTAAGCTCTACTTTTTAAGACAGTTTTAGATAAAAGGGTGTCAGTCGCAATTTTAAAGAATTTTTTAAAAATATAATTTTTATTTCCACTTTTATAGCTTTCATTAATAATTCAACATCTAACATAACATTAATCCCGAAAAAGTTCTTTATTAGGTTACAAAAGATTTGATCTCTCGAAACTTGCGGCTTTATTTGCCCTAGGGCTTTTCCAGTTGGATTTTAAACTATAACAAAAGGTGGTTTTAAAATTTCCGCTACTTGAAATTGACACCACTCTTTAAAACAAGTCCTATTCTATATATAAATATGTCCTTTTTATATTATTTTTTCTCTAGCTAACATTTTATTTTTAAATCATTTTTGACACAAAAGTCAATTCTTTTATTTTAAATTTATTTTGACATAAAAATCCCCAAAGATACTGATCTAGATTTGTTCAATGTTGCTCGGAAAATAGCACTTTACAGACAACGTCGATTGACAAGACCTTTGATTCTTCCATCTCTATATCCTCTTATAAGACTTTTGCAAAATAAGAACAAAACGGACAAGAATCAAGACAACATAATGTACTTTAGTTACTCGAGCGTACATAAAATTTAAATTTTTTTTTTATTTTCCAACCTTCCTAGTAGTCGAGTGAAAAACCAATCGTATAAAGATTTACCTTTTTGCAGCTTTTAAATGTTTAGTAATTTATAAAAAAATAATTTCGAATCGTTTGCAGTTTACGTAAGTGATTTAAATCGTTTAAAAAAAAATTAGTCTTAAATGTTTGTACGAACTCGATAGTGTTGTCTTAAATGAGGTACCAACTTGTAATGTTATGGGTAGTAGAGGTATAGCAGAGGCGATAGAGGGTGAGATCGATGTGTTTACGAAAAGCCAGCGGTAATCACAAGTGTAAGATAAATAGTTCTTTAGTCTAAGAATGGATTTTTCAAAATTATTTTTGTCTTTAAGGTGAAAGAACTTATTTTATAGAGAGAATTTTCTAAGGTCCTTTATGTTAGACAATTTAAACCATTTTCGATATTGTATTTTAAAAGCATCACGTAAAAGTATTAAATTGATGTTAGTATATAATGTTCTATAAAATTCTATTTTCAGTAATTTCATTTTTGTATTTTTTATAATGTGAAAAATTTGTTCATTTTCTTTGCTATAGTGTCATCGATATATTGATGAAAAATTATTATATCGGTACAACAACTGACATCAATGGTTATTCTATAATATCAAAAATTTAAATAAATCAACGATATCAAGAGAGGTTCCACAGGGCTTTATTATAGGTCCTCTATTTTTCAAGTAGCAAGTACTGGAGAGCTAACGTTGTTATACACGCTCGTAGAATGGACAGAGTACCTAACCTAGCTAGTAGCTATAAGAAAAAATAAATGGAACTTCCTATACTATAGTACAACACAGATACCTGATCGCGAGCGGTAGGGATAAGTTTACGCAGATTTGGCCACGCCCCTTTAATAATTTAAATACGTTGACTACTGCGTTGGTGGGGATAAATACCAATTTAGATATCTGCGCATTCCCACTGCTCGCCAACATAAATCTGTCTTGCACTACAACTGTACTTGGATGTGCAATCAAGCCCGAAAATTTTAATAGGGAAAGGAGCTCGTGCTGCATAACACTTTAAAGCTTTTTTAAATCTCTTTTCAATGATATCCTAATTTTGAAATTTGGACCAAATATTTTGAAGACATTGCTTTCAACGTAGTACTCATTATAGATTATATTTAAGTTTTAGTCTTATTACATGCTCAAAATGGCACAAACTGTCTTAGAAGAGCAATTATTGGTCAAATTCAAAAATTAAGGCATCATTGAAAAGAGACTTTAAATAGCTTTAAAATGATATGCGACTTCCTCTTCTTTCCTGATTAAAAGTTTTGGGTTTGGCTGCACCACGACTGAGAGGTTGAAGTGGCGGCGTTTAAAGTAGTAAATAAAATTGTCCCTCTCAAAAATAAAATCGACGGGTCCAAGAGATTTTTGAAAAAATTAAGTTATGAAAAACACGGTTGTTTAATTTTCGTTGACCACCCTGTATTTGCATGATGAGAGAGCAGCTTATACAGAATTTTTAACAATTTGGAGACCACGGCCCAGCTAATTAATTTAAAATGGTATTTATTTATCAAATTATCCAATTGGATAGAAGTTTTCTGGATTGTAGAGTAGTCCCAAGGAAAGATGAGTACACAACGTGATGACCGTTAAAGTTGCGCAGTAGTTTTGTACTGTCGCTTTTAGAAACGAACGTAGACAGTGCCGTCGTATATTACATTACTTTTGTCTAAGGACCGGTATTATAAACAAACCTGGTTAGGTTAGGTGTCATTTTAGTTTGACATAATTGGACAAAATAGTGCAATCGACGTTTAGTTATAATTTCTACCTCTGGTTTAGTCAACCTTCGGTTAACTAGGCTTTATAATACTGGCCATAAGCAAAATAATTACAAGCATTTTAATAATATGAAGATCTCATTCACAAAGTATTAAACCAAAAATTAATTATTATTAGTACTTCAAATAAAAATATAAATTAAGTAATTCTTTTGAATTTTGACAACATTTAAAAATAATTTTTTTAAAAGAAGAAATAATTAGCTCCACCACTGGACTCTGAAGCCACGCCCCGCGCAGATTTGGTCACGTGGTGTACTCATCTTTTGTTGGGACTACTCTACAATTTGTGAGAGTAAACTGTGTGGCGCCCCTGTTACTATCATTATTTTATATCAAATTTTTAACGTTTGGTTTTGGTGAAACCTGAGTTGTTTTTAAATACGAGGAAGCAAAAAAGTAGCGTTTAAAATCCTATGCATATCATAAATAACAATTTCGAGGTTTTGTAAAATTTAAAACCTGCCTGGGGGTTTTCCACAGAACCGATCGTTGAGTTGAAAACGTAAAATGTTTTTCAAAACCTAGTTATGGGTTAAATTATATCCTCTGGGATTAGAAAGAACATTTATCTTTTTAAAATCGTACAACTTGGTGTGTAAAAACGAATAATGTAAAGCACGAACCATTTTGTTTCATTGTTGAAATTCTGCTCGCCTTACCTGAAACAAAGAGAAAAAAATTGCAATTACTTTTTTGTTTCATTATTTTAAAAATTATAAGTGCAAAAAAGTTTTTAGTCTCTTCTACTAGTACAACGACAAATTCATAATGTAATCAACAGTTTCAATGATATTTAACTTGTTCCTGAACTCACTTGGCGTTGCTAAGTAACGGGGGTAGTGTAATTGAGTCGATAACAAAATACAAAGAGAATAAGTAGGAAGGTAGGTTCGTGGAACGGAAATGTATTAAACTTTGCAATTTTAATATTAAAAACTCGGCGGTTTTTTTATTAATGGCTGGAAAATTGTTTTGTTTTAGACGGATAAAAAAACAGTAAGGGGAAAATAATTATTTTTTTACATTTTTTTGAAAGTTTACAAGTGATTTTTGAAGCGAATTTACGAAAAAATAATCCGTTTTTGTTAGGTTTTTATGTAAAATAATAAACTATAAAGTTTAAAGGGGGAATATTTTATGGCCCTTCACGTTTAAGGCTGCGGTTTAAAATCAAATCGCGAGTTGGATTAGTTGAAGGTATCACGATAAACCCTACTATGGTTTCAACGTTAATCATTTAAAGCTTCACAATTAATAGAGTAGAGCCTTTTGTAAAACAAGAAATTTACAAATGATGTCTTTTAGTTTTATTAAAGTTTAATGTGCTGCATTATAAAATTATGTCTCGTATAAAGGATATTGCGCTTGAATTATGGGAATTTCGCAATTTTCTCGAGCTTGCAACTCTGTTGTGTTATGTACGATGGAGAACGTTTTAAATTAGGACTTGGGGATTTTATTTTAACATATTGTAATAAAATATTTAAATTGATATACAGTTTGCCAAAATTCATAGAACTTTTGTATTTGTGTGCATTGTAGTTGGAAGTGATTTGGGAGAAGTAGGAGTGCATCATACCATCCTACCCCTTATGTGATAGTCATAGGCTAGTGACTTAGAGGTCCACAATGGACTTTAATTGTATGTAACATCATGAAATTTTTTGAATGAAGTCTGTCGAGTTCCTTCTGTCTTTAAGATGGATTTACATTAGTGTAGTAAAAGAGTTAGCTGTTTGTAACTTGTAAGACAGTTGTTCAGTATTTACTTTTTATCCCACTACTTCCACTTCTCAAGGCTGTTCCACTCATGCAGGCTTCGCCTGCACAGATCAAACCGGCGCCTGAACAATGTCCAACGCTCCAGTTTGACCTGTGCAGGCCGCCTGAACGATGTCCAGACGCTCTAGTTTGGCCAGTACAGTGTGCACTACTTCTACTTCTTAAGGCGGCTCTACACACACAGGCTTCGCCAGCACAAGTCAAACCGACCACCTGAACGATGTACAGAAGCTTCAGTTTGACCTGTGCAGGCCGCCTGAACGATGTTCAGACGCTCCACTTTGGCCTGTGCAGTGTTCAGTACTATCACTTCTTAAAGCGGTTCTAAACACACAAGCTTTGCCTGCACAGGCCAAATCGGCCGCCTGAAAGATGTTCAGACGCTCCAGTTTGGCCTGTGCGGTGTGCACTACTTTCACTTCTTAAGCTCTACACACACAGGCTTTGCCTGGACAGGCCAAACTGGCTGCCTAAATTCGGTCCAGACTTTCTAGTTTGGCCTGTACAGTGTCACTACTTCCACTTCTTAAGGCGGATCTACACACACAGGCTTCGCCTGCACAGGCCAAACCGGTCGCCTGAACGATGTCCAGACGCTTTAGTTTGACCTGAGTAGACCGCCTAAACGATGTCCAGGCGCTCCAGTTTGACCTGTGCAGTGTGCAGGCTGCCTGCGGAGACCAAACCGGAAGGCATGTCCGTGTGTGTGTGGCGCAGGCTTTACTATTTCCTTAACTTTATTTAAACGACTGTCAAATGGCACTGGCAAGTTAATAATAATTTGGTGCGTAGACACCTACTTGCCCTAAGTTTAGCATAGCAAACTATAGAATTACCTAACTAATCCATTTACCTACTATACCAATTTCCTTTTGAGCCAATTTTCTTTAAAAAAAAAATCTTATTGAAATATGAATCGATAATTATTATTACGATACGACGAAACAAAAAATTTTAATAAAATTCCAAATTTCACTTTTAATTTATTGTTTCCATATTAATTAATAGGCGGATTAAGTTAAAGAAAATGATCCTAATTAATATCGATTAATTTTAAATGCTTTGTCCGATAATATCAAGTTAGTAATAGCTTTTACTCGAGTTACTTATACTCAAATAATTAAGGGTTTGTTAAAAACAATTTGCACTTTAACTTTAATTAGGTCCAAAATTCTATTAAGAATTAAGTAACCGATACTACGCCACCCCAGGCTATTAGTAACCGTTGCAAAATTCACATTTTATATGATGTTTTGAATTAATAATACAAAATCAAAAATGTGTCATGAAAATTTTTCGGAAATTATTTATTCATTCCCATCGGGAAAAGTAGGAGTTTCCGTATAGAAATTATGTTGCAAATACGGAAAACATTTTTCATACACATTTTTGCTTTACTTATTAAACACAGTATAAATAGGCTTAAGCCTGTTCTGTGTTCACATATACATATGTATGAGATATGTATATGTGTAAATAAATAAATAAATAAATAAATAAATTGGAAGGAGGGAGTAATTTAGAACCTTGACTTTCAATATTAACTGCCTCTAGGGCAGTTGGTTCTCACTCTTTAGATCTGCTCGCGGCATCTTGGTTCAGAAAAGCTGCTCTAGGGTAATACATAAGCGCTTGTTTGACAAGATCAAATAATCTTTTTTTTGTGTAATAATTTTTTAAAATAATCGTAGAAAACGTAGAGTATAAAACTCGTGCAGAGACCTGGCGCTCTTGTAATAGTGTGTCTTTTCGCACTAGTAGTACAATTATATTGTTTAAAGCGCATTTCAATTAATGTACACCTGTGAACTGTGTATACTAGAATAATATTTGCAATTAAGAGTATACGTACTAATAACATAATAGGTATTATCGTAATAGTGTCATCATATTAAGCGTTCGATAATTGTTATCACGATCTCTTGAAAGCTCTATGGCGAAACCAAACCAAGTTGTAAACAGTACATAGTGTTCTCGTGAGAATATTATGTACTACGAGTATAAATTAAAGGCAGGGTCGTAGTTCGCTGAAGTAATAGTTTACATAACGGCCTTATACGTAACTTTTAACCTTTTGGCATACTAGAAAAGTCGTTTCAGAAAAGATAAAAATTTTACAAAGTACACATACAACGTATGCGAAGAACTAGCAACTATTTTCATATTACAAACCCATTCAACTCGAGAGCGAAGCTAGAAATGTCAGCTCTCGGAGCCATATTTTTTTTCTTTTACATCATAGTGAGCTTTGCTTACGCTTTTTAAGTCACCGAGACAAACGAATAGTAGAACATTTTTGAGTTTCTTCTACAGTTAAATAATACCGACAAAAATAAATATATTTTAACAATCAATTACAAAACAACGACTTAAATGTAAAATATTTGATGTGGCTGTGCCTTGGGGTTTAAGTAGGCTACAAGATTAATAGGGCGTAATAGGGAAGATAGGAGACCAACGCCATTTCCCACTCAAAATAAATAGATAAAACAATTTGCACATGAATATGTAAGTTACTAGTCACATAGAGCAGAAAGTGTGGGGTGTGTGGGAAGCAAAGAGGCAAAAGATGCCGAGAATATAAAAATTTAGGTTAGTAATATCAAACTAGGGTAATGGTGAGGTAAAAGCGGGGTGCGGGTGAGTTTAAAATAATACCATGAAGTTTGAATTTAAAAACTCATAAAGATCGTATCCAGCTGTTTCATTTATGACTCATATCACACACAAAGAAAAACACATGGATCATCGGAAATGCGCAGTAAGGTCCGAAAGAGACAGAGATATAAAAAAATAGGTAGAGATAGAGAAAGTGGAGGAATTAGGATAGGGATTGGATTAGAGAAATTGGGAGTGGTCTGTCACCGTAGTTATCATGTGTCAAATGTCAATCTGTCATCATACTTGCCATATGTCAATGTCGTCATTCGACACTATATGCCAATTTCAAAGTGGGTTTATCTAATAACCCAAATTTGTCAATGTGAAGGTCATCTGTTACCATATGTCAATTTCATCTATCAGGTGGAATTATTTATCAATTTAAGAGATTGGTTTAGAGAGATGGGGAGTGAAAGTAATCTGTCACCATAGTTACTATATATTTCAAATATTAATCTGTCATAATAGGGGGGATCATCTGTCATGCCATGTCTTTCATATATTAGAGGAGGCATCTGTCATCCCATCTATCAGTCCATCTATCAGCCCATTTGTCATCCCATATTCCATTTCATCTGCCATTTCATGTGTCATTCCACCTGTAATCAAACCTGTCATCAAATCTGTCATGCCATAAGTCATCTAATCTCACAGATCAGTTCGACAAATAGCATGAGTGACCGATTGAACAAGATGACAGATGAGATTGACAAACGAGATTAAATGACAGATGCGACCAACAGATAAAACTGACACATATAAAATAAGATGACAGAGGAGACTGTTAGTTAAATGACAGATGCGATTGACAAATGCGATGGAATAACAGAAGACATTTACAGATGACATAAAAAGACATAATATGAGACTGACAGATGAGATTGACAGATGATATTCTTAGATAGAATAGGCACAAATAGACAGAAAGACAGGTGGAGAGAAAGTCGCGCGCGTTCATGACCTAGTTTTAACAGCATCAGTTGTGTAACTAATCTACACCTCCGTTCAAAATGATTACTGGACTCTCTTCTTTTTGTTTTATCCATTCTTAATTTTTCCAAGCAAGCCACATGGGCGCACCGCACCTCGTACTGCGCCTAGAACCGCTTTTAGCATCGCACCGAAAAAATTTATAAACCATTGGTTTTTATTACAGCGTGCGGGGCGACACTTTCTGCTTTACTGTGGGCAGTATCACATAAAATAATATGCTTTATTTTATCGGAGTGATACTAAGTGCGATGCTAGGGAACAGTGCGAGGTACGCCATGACGTGGCCATGCAATAAGTTTAGTCTATTTATTTTAAAGTTTGTACAATTTTATGTACAGGTATTGTTTGCTGTAATGTCGCAATTCTCAAAATAACAATGGAAGGGCTCTTTAAGATCCCCACTACTTTTAGTGACGTCACAACTATATTTCAAATACATTATTAATTAATTTATTTATTAAATAGCCGTACAACCTTATAAGGGTTATGGCCTCCCCAAAATTACAATATTATGTAACAACTCAATTTCATTCTAAGTGATAAGTCATAAGTATAAAATTTATAAAATTACAAAAAGTTTAAAAAAAAAAATAAAAGAATTTAGTTTCCTAAATAACATAAAAATAACTAGTATAAAGTTACAAAAGTTTAAATAAACAATGAATTTTGGTTCCTATGGTTCCTACTATAAATATTATGCATATTATATTATTAATATTACTATAAATACTATGTATTTCCAATTTTTAAGTTGTGTTGCAAAGCAAAATTGATCAATCTTTGGCCGCGATCGTTTCTTGTACCATAAAAATATTGTCCCATGACTTATTCTTCTCCATAAACCGCTCGACTTCAAATACATACCGAGTCGTTATTTTCCACAATAATATGTTTTCAAATAATAGACGGCTGTTAGACCTTCCGCTTCGATATTGTCGGTTGCAAACTATACCACTTGAATAATGACGTCACTAAAAATGGTGGGAGGTTTTAAGTGCTCATTTTTCACATTACTCCAAATAAGAGTAATTTTAGTTCCTTTTAAATTAATTCTACGCTCAATCGTCTTTAATCATAAAACGATATTGTACTGAAATTTTCGAAACCTGTGAAACAACGGCGAATATAAGGATGTGGGAAAACAAGGGGCTGTGGAACTTAAAATGGCAAACCGTCAATAAGAATGAGGCCGGAAAAGCGAACGGAAGAGAAGGGCGAGAGAGAAAGCTGTAGAGAGGAAAATTTTTCGAAAACGGAATTGAATAATTGAATTGAATTACGCAATTAAAGATAATTAAAAATGAAATTTAAGCTACTATTTTAATTAGCCAATGTAATCAAAAGCATATTTGATTAATTTAGTTTTCATACGTTGTTAAATCTGATTACACTTTGAAACTACACGAAATAACTTTGCAATGCAAAAGTTTACTGAAGTTACCTATTATTTACGTATCAAATACATTTTCGGTAAATTCGAAATTTAATTTTAGTTTAAGGTTTTTCTTCCTCTTTTTTTTTGATTTTCGTATAAATTTTGCTACTTTTCTTTCACAATAGAGAACATTTCTTTTTTCAATAAATTATAATCGGGGCGAGTTTAAAAAACAACAAAAACTTCAATTTATCAATCTTGCGAGTTTTCATTCGATTGAGTGCACACGTAATCCTACAAAGGACATCGTAAAATTTGTACATTTTGCCTTTAATCCGATAATTTTGACCGATCAACTGTGGATAATAAATTAACTACGGTGATAGATAAGATTACCTATTTGATTCTTTTGATAAATAGAGCAAGTAATTAGCCTTTAATTTGAATTTTTAAAAATTAAAAAATTTTGAAAAAATGGAAATTGATACCTGTTAAATTAGTGCTTATGTCAAAAGGTCCCTGAGAGTCAAATTGTGCGTTAGACCAATTTTTCTTGAAATTCCAATAAAAAAAATAGTATTTAACTGGGAGTTTCATTTGTAATTAAAACAATAAACTTCCAAATATAATTATAAGGGTTGAAAACACATAAAATCATTAACAGTAGCAAGGGGTTGAAACAAAGCTTTCGTTTTGAAAGCTAAAACTTATCTTTTTGAAAAATTACCTGCCCCATTTCTCATAACGTTTAACTCGAAATATTTTATCCCTTTGCAGAGGTTAGGTTTGTATTTCGTTCGTTACTCTTTTCCTTTTTTTTCTCCATCCCCCAAGTCGGTCGGTTGGTTGGGTTGTCTAAATCAATATTAAAAGTTACATATTGTAAAGACAGGAGTGACATACTTTCAAACTTATATACACATCCAGCGAGACAACTATAAAAATAAGTTATTAGATTATGAAACATTGGAAAGTTCCTTAACAATTTAAGATCCCCCCATTCTATTTAGCACAAGTGACAGTAACTTTCTAATGAAATTTATGTTCGTACACTTGTTTTCGTTTTAATTAAGAAATACTTTGGGCTTTAAATTTTATGCCTTTTTTCTCTTCTTTTCTTTTCCTTTCCATTCGATCCGTCTTTTAAGTAAGTTTTTTTTGCATCGAACGTGCTTTGGGAGCTTTAGTAATGATTTTCTAGAACGATTTGTCTGTTTGACCTATATAACCTCATACCACTACAGCACTTTCAATATTATAAGCTTCATACTGGTTCTCTTTAAGCTGCATATCTGCATTATTATATCTATTCCCGATCTATAAGAGTTTTTAGAAATATACGGAGTGTCTAAAAAATAGAAACGTTGAGAATTATTTTTTACGACATTAAAAGAACGGAGCCTAAAATAAGACGATATAAACCTTTAATTTGAGTTTGGAAAGTAAAAAAGTGACAATTCCAAATGATAGGAGCCTAAATACTAGAGAGTAGAAAAATGAGTTTGTTGAAAGTGTGAATTTGAATGGTTCGGAACCCACATGAAACTGTTAGGTCTCATATACGTTGGTGTTTAACATTAAATGGGCTGAAAACCCTCTGTAAGGGTAATATCCTCAAAGAAGGAAGAGATAGGCAGTACAAGCTCTGTTGCTAACGAGTTTATACAATATAAAATAGGACGTGGGGCGCAGCCTCTCATCCCCTATTGATTAGTCAGCGAATAATCGATTTAAAGTCGTATGATGCGTTGAACACCAACAACGCTACGAGCTAGTGATTGTCGAACCTTTTTCTATTTTGGACGAGATCAAAATTCAATTATTACTGTCGCAAACATTTAAGCATTGAATAAAGAAATACCCCATACTCTACCAGGAAATAGGAAGCAATGGAAGTTTATATTTAGGGATTTCCGGTCAATTTTTCCAATAGAAATGGTTGCTTATACTCCCACTTATAAGGAAAGAACATGACAGCCAATGATAATGTAAACTCGACGGAATGAATGAGTCATCCTTGGACTTTTAAAATGTCATTTCCGTAAGCATTTTCTCTTATAGGCAACGGTTGCTAACTCTCCTTTCGGATGTTTTATGTTCTAAGCATTTAAGAATACACCTAGTATCTAATACAATTGTTTAGCGTCTGGCCAGGCCTGTGAACTTGGAACACCTCTAATAATTAATTCTGGAATAACTAATACACTATCAATACGTGCTCGTTACGTGCTCTTACGTGCTGCTAATTAATCATTTCGTGCTCTTCGAGTAGCCACGTAAAGTTCTTTTAAAGCGGAGTTATTCCAAATTCACATGGAATAACCCATGACACGGAATTAATTTTTTTAGAGTCAAAATTATGTGCCCATTACGTGCTCTTACGTGCTGGTAATAAAGCATTCAGATAACAAATGAGAATTTTATGAGGGTTATTCCAAGTTTAGTAAGAAAAGCGTTAAAGAAAATTCTGATCAACAACGGTCCCAACTTTACACCTTGCGGCACCTCATAGTCTAGTACCGTACCTCTATACTATTTTTACGTTTTTTAAAAATTTATTGATTAACGTATATATTTTTCTATAACGTTTAACATGAAATCAAGGTGAGTGGATGTATTACACGCATGAAATTTCCTTTTGATCTCCCAAAAAAATATTTTTTGAACGAATGTATATTAAAAGTCCATTTTGAAATTTTAAATGTGTTGGAAATAATTAATTCAAAATTAATTTTAGTTACAAATTTGATGTGTCGTAAAGAGAGGATGAGATGACAGAGAGCATATAGGTTTTGTCTTGTCAAAGCGCGTTAGTGTCATAGCCAGTTGGCATTCGTGCTCTCTTCACACACCCCTAATAGTCAACACAAAATTGTATTGATTCGAGGCATAGATGACGGATATTATGTTGGTAGAAATAGATAGGCGACTCGACTTCTTTTTTGTAATCGTAAAAATTTGATAATAATAATGATAAAATAGTAATAATAATGAAAATAGTTGATCCTTGTGGCATCTTGCGTGTCTGGCGCTGCTCAAATACTCAAAAAGTGGCGGGAATTTCAAATATTATATTACTATTATTGTACTAAAAAACTTTTTGAATACGCTAAAAGACAGATAATTTAAAGCAATTCAGTAAAATCATGCAATTTTAAAGCTAGAAATTGCAAGAATACTGAAATTACTAAAATTGGAACAGGCAGTTTGCTGGAAATTGTGGAAAAAATAAAAACAATTTATTATTATAATTTAATTCGCTTTATTAAGACTTTTCGTTTGCACAAATATCAATATTATATACATTAGAAATTATACAAGTCTTACATATTGTTTTAAATTTATATCTTATACGGCCTTTTTACATTATAACATTTCTCTAATAATTTTTCATGAGAGCAGCTGTCACCTCATAACCATAAGATTCAATTTTTACAGACAAAGGACTAGTCCTTATTGTTTCTCTAATGAGTTACCGATACCCGATAGCTCAAGTTACAATCTTATAAAAAATCAAAAAATATAAAAACCTCATATCTGACATTTTGTTTAAGTTTTCATTAGAGAAATCTTGCAATGTAGAAAACGCAACAAGTAAACACCATTGTACCTCGAACCTTCTAAATTTCTTTAGAATTAAGTAAATTCCAGTTATTTGATGAAATTGAAAACCACGTGAAAATAAACGACACTTACTTACATTTTATATATTGAGCGCTTTTAGTCCTTGTTAAAAATTGTAGAAATAATAACACAATACTTTAAAACTCGTCACAATTCAAAAATTTTATGAATTTAAATTAATTCCACATTAGACATTTTTTAGACATTACTTGGAAAATTATTGTAAGTTGAAAGTTAAACAAAACACTGGTTGTCAGTAGCAACGTCCTTTTTACTTTAGTTAATATTATTATAATGGTAGCAACAGAAACGGTAATTAGCTACCAACTATAATAATGACGTAAACTACCAAAATTGCGACAGAAGCGACATGATGCCACAAGGATAAACTAATAATGCAATTTTGTAAATTTAACGAGAGTGCGCAGTGCATGATTCGAGGGATGTATCTACTATTAACTGGGATTGTTTTTGACAAATTAGTATAATTATTACAATTAAAACGGGAGACAATTTGATATTATTCAATTTTTATTCAATAAGATGGATGGATGGATGGATAGGTGGAACAAGCGTCTTCTACAATCTACGTGATTATTGTAGAATTAAATTTAGACAATGGAAACTTCGAGACGTACACGTGATAACATCACGTGATTAGAACACGTGGCAATGCAATTTTATAATTTCAGCGGAATAAATGCACAGCTTGCTGCAACAGACGCCTTTCTGAAAATCAATAAAAGGAAATTTAACTCTCGAGTAAAATTTTATTTCGAATAAACACTAAATTTTACGATCATTTCGTCTGTCTTATGACACATTGATAAATTCATTTTTCAAATTAGATAAAATTCTCTTTTTTTTCTGATAAAATGAAAGCTACATAACATCTCGTAAATGGATATAAAAATGGCATCAAACGATCCCATTCTTCCTATTAAAAGGCGACAAAGTATTTTTTTCTTGATTTTAGTATAACATCAAAGGAAAAAGAGTGAAAAAGAATTGGGATAACTATCAGAAGTGCTTTTCATGTAACGACTTCAACTTCCAATTTGGTGTTAGTTGATGCTGATGAGTTTTGGCAAAATGTATCGAAAAAAAAATTTATTCAAATCAAAAAAAAATATTGGAAGGTCGTTTTATAATAATGCGTACGTGTATAAAAGCGCGATTTAAAAATTTTGTGACGTTAGTCTAGTTTTATGAATAATTGGACCAATAAGAGCTTACTCGTGTAGGTTTATTTATGGCTAATTCAGTAAGTGCTGTCTTACGATCTTTGTGTGGACGTCAAATTAAAACACGATCACGTGACGTATAATTATTAATTAATTTTCGAATTATAATTATTAAATTGATGCATAAACAGACTTATTGAAAAATCTTGCGCCTGTAGGATTACAGATATATCTAACACTAAAAATAATTCAAAGAAAGCTTCAATAATGAAAAGTACTGTAGAAGGCGAAAATGCGTCGACGAGGGTGGTTGCGATGGCTACATGGATTTCACCTTTATGCCACCCTTACAAAAAGATGACATCCATGTAGCGATTGTGCTCAGCGACGCATCTTCGGCACAAGCGTACCCTTACACTGAAGAGGAATAAGGAATAATTTAGACAGTAAAAAGGTAGTTCTGTAGAAAGTATTCTGAAGCACCAAGTTACATTTATGTAATTCGTAAAATTTTCTTTCTTTTACGACATGGCAGTGCACTGGAACAAACAAATTCAGTGTTTTATCATCCATCATAACAGCCAAAATACACTTTCTCTGGTGATAATCTTTTATTCTTAAAAAATAATTGCGGCTGAGGAAGAAATGTGGAAATGAATTAAGTTTTAAAATTGGACTTCTTGGAGTCCTTCCAAGAATTTCATCCCTAAAGTAAAAATTGTTTGGATCGGTAAGGGGATTACATCGAACACCCGCGTGAACAAATGTTTCTACCTCTTTTTTTGATTTATTTGCGAACTCAGCCAGATAACTTTATAGTCACATCTGTAGGAATAGTCAAATAAACTCCGATTTGCTGAAAATCGAATAAAATATTATTTTGTACAAAGACTTGAAGAATTACGTAAGGATTTTAAAGCTATTTGAAGTTATAATCATTTTAAAGTGATAGAGACATATAAATACGTGAGATTTCAGATTTTAGAGGGTCGTAATGGGTATTGTAAACATCAACCAAAGCTTGTTTCGATGTAATCAACTTCTTCCCTTGTGTATTAAGATAAGCCTCCTGGTGTTTCAGGAACAATTTTCCATGAGTATACGCAAACTATGTCTATTTAGGTGGACTTTAGAGGTAAAGCTTCAGTTAAAAAAAGCTATATCCCGATGAAGGACATAGTGGAAAGTCTTTTTAAAATACTATAAATAAATTAGTAAATGTTCAAAAATTGACACAGTGATGGGAAGAGGCTATAACTGTTAAATGAAATCAAATATTTCTCTTTTCTTTTTGGCAATGTTGCTAGCTCTATCTATTCAACATTTTTCTATGGAAAACCTTTCGTCTTTAATTTATAAATAATTGAAAATTATTCTTTAACTCAGCTGTAATTTTGATAAACTGAAAGAATTTTATAATTTCGTTTAAAGTACAATAAAATGAAGACGAGCACAAAATTTGAAGTGCAGTTGGAAATAACTAACGTGTCAAGTTTCAAGTTAGTAGTTGTAGCGTAGCGTCTGAAAATAACTAACACCAACACTGGCAAGAATTTAGTCCACTCTGAGACGCCAGTACTTGAATTTTATAAAGTTTAGGGTTGGGCTGGCTTCACTAGGTCTCGTCGGCATAAAAAACTATCTAGTGGCCCCTGCACCATAACCTGACCATCTAGAAAGATTAATAATTTCCAGGATATAAAGAAATAAACAAAAATAATTTAATAAGGTTAGGTTAGGGTTAGGTATCTTAGAACATAAAACATCCGGAAGGAGGGTTAGCAACCGTTGCGTATAAGAGAATAGATGACTCAAATTGACTCATACATCATGATTGGTTGTCATAATCTCTCCTGATAAGTGGAAGCAGTTCCATTGCGATCCATATTATTAGCTGAAAAGCTCCTTCCTGGTAGAGTACGGGCTATTTATTCAATGATTAGGTATAGTTAGTGCATGATAGGTTAGGTTAAGATAGACCTTGTTAGTTTAGCTTTGGTCGAGGTCCATAAAACGTTAATATTAAATTAACAGATTACCTCGGTGGAAAAAATTTGGAGGAGTTACAGTGACGACAAATGACGCGGCATGAATATTGATTACGTCACATCTGGGACTTTTTTTTTAAATTAATTTAATTACTGCCTTACGGTAGAATTAAAAAAAAATTAAGAGATTTTAAACCCATATATTTAAATTCCAAAGGGGTTTTTCTTCGTTTATTTAACGTATTAACTTCTACTTTTCATCAATTAAACAACAAATTAATAAACTATACCAATATTTAAATTTTTATTTGTTTAAAATATAATTAAGGCGTCCATGAGTATGACAATTTGATTTTGTAATAATCTAATGTCGTTCAATTCTTCTAACTTCTAAATAACCTTCAAATTGTTGAAATTGTGACTCACATTTCACCTCATGGTAAGTTTTCATACCAACGTTTTGGCGTTATAGCTGTGTGGCGTTTTCTATATTAACCAATCAGAATGCAGAACGCGATTTTAGGATGAAAACGTGACGTTGTGCTAAGTATAATCTGTTTACTATTTATTTGTGATGTGATTGGCCATGTTAGGGTGACAGATTCCACCCGGTATAAATTAGAAAAAAAATCAGTTAGGTTAAGTATTGTAGAGTAGCGGCTTTTCTTCAATTGTGTTAATAGTTGGTCTGTCATTTTTTTTGTACTGTCAAGAACTGTAATAGGTACTTTTTATTTTGGCAAACTAAAAAACAAAAGTTCTTGGCCAACTATATCACAAATAAATAGTGAATGGATTATAATAGAAAGCCACTGCTTTGACGACCGTTCACGATTTTGACGTCACAAGTTCATTTATTTCAACTTCAAGAGGCGTCGTTATGACGGTTTGAGATTAGAAGGTGTTTATGATGTTATCAACATATCAACATACTTTTCTTCTTGTTTTTCGATTTATTTTTAATTTTAGATATAAATAATGCCATGATTAGCACTGAAGACTTTGACATTTCAATATTTCGAATACAAAACACATCCAAAACTTTTAGGGTTACGTATAAAAACGCTGCGTAGCCAAAACGTTAAAAATACAAAAATAGTTGAACAATTTTCAACGTCGACGTTTCGACTGCGCACAGTCAAAACGCCGACTCCAAAACGTTGGTATGGGAACTTACCATCAGTTGTTCCACAACTTAAGTTTAATTAAAGAAAACGGAAGTTTACGATATTTCTCGAAAACCGCCCAATAAGATAATTTTATTTCTTCGCTATAATATGCCCCTGTAGTTCAGAAGAAAATTTTTTTGAAATTCTACCGTAAGGCAGTAATTAAATTAAATGCAAAAAACGGTTCCAGATGTGACGTCACGCGATAAAACGGCTGTATGGTTTTATAGACCTCGAGCTTTGTTAATAAATGATAAACTTGAACTTACTTATTCATAAAAATTTTGACACACCAAAGGGCAAAGTCGGTTGGCAATGACCTGCCCAGTCCGGCCCTATAGAACTTATTCTAACTTACTCATGCAGGATGGGCGAATTAGAAGTTCCTATCCCGATTATATTTTAACCTAGAAAGCTTTCTATGAAAAAACGCTGAGACACGTCAATGTTGTTACTGAGGAACATACGATGTACGAAGTTTATCCTTCCGAGTTTATCCTACAAGGAGCTAGAACCTACTCCTAGGTATCTACAGTTTGTCCCAACGACCTCAATTTGTAAGACTTTTAATGCGAAGAAGTTTATCACTTAACCTATTCCCAAAACCAATTGGCCCAACTGTAGATATTATTTGGTCTTAGTAGTGTGGTATTATTATTAAATTTTTCGATTTAATTTGAAATAATTTGTCACTAATTAATAATCGTTAAACTTTATTATCTTTAAATTACTTTGATAGTTGACAAATGAAATAAGGACAATAAAATTACTAGTACTTTATAGACCACTGCTCAACAAGCTAATACAGTTTGTGTGTAAATTAACAACGTTATGACTCTGCAAATTTAATTTGAACGTTACAAAGTTATACAGTATTGAGGCAACAAACATTACAAAATCTACTTCATCACAGTGTAACTAAATTAAAAATAATCTAAAATTTGTTGTTGGTGCAAAATTGAAATTTTAGATTTTTAATTTGAAATTCGAAAAAAAACTCATAATAACGACGACATTTTGAAATGGAATAGAACGCTGAAAGTAAAAGACATTGGATATCGATTTTCTCTTCCTTACATTCTCTTGCTAAAATACATGAATTTTTGCCCATCCTAGTGCGTGTTTACATTCAGTTACCACAAATTTTAGCTGTTTGTCATTGTGTCGAGTCATCTTTGTTAACTTTTTTTTTATAAAAACAAAATTGGATTTTTGCTTTCTTATTATGTTGTTAAATAGCTTGTAATTTTCTGATTTATTTGCTAATATTTTTAAATTTTAAAGCCAAATTGAGAAAAATCCTACGTTAATTAATATTGTAGAGAGACTTTTTGGCTTGGTTTCAGGTCTTCGTCAATGGTACTCAAAAGTTGTTTTTATTACAAAACTATGAAGGGCTAAACATGACAATTTTTAATACTCAATCAGTGGAAGTAATTAAACGATTGTATTTGGATTACATCCAATGTAGAAATCTGAAAAAGTGCTCTTTTCAAAGAAATAAAAAGTTACTATGAGACTTCGACAGGGTTGCAGCGTGTCTCTCCCATTATTCAACATTCATGTTGACGTAAAAGGATGAAGAAGGCTCTGTGTAGGAATATAAATTTCGGTTAATCAGCACAGGCTTGTCACATTATTCAAGGTGATTTTGAATTTATCATCAAAAGACTGTACTGTAGATGAGAAAGATATGGAAATTAGACTAGTGGAAACATTGGAACATTTAGGTTCAGTAATTGATAAATAACTGCCCTAAAACCCATTTGTTAGTAAAATACTTTTTACGCTGTTATTGGCACAAACTTTTTCTGAAACGAGTCCTATACGTTTAATTAGTAGAGTAGGGACCTTCGAGTGGCCTCTTAATTTTTAACGATTGGCAACCGTGGTCAATGACAACAGAGACTGGACGGATGATAGTGGGAAGGCATCTACTCGTATTAGCAACAAAACTGTACAAATAGGGAAATTTCATATTTGATGATAATAGAGATCAAAGAAAGCGGTGAATTGTGTAACGTTAAATTTTCGTGCTATCTTTCTATTTTTCTAATTTTAATTCAATTTCATTACTTTATGCTCCCTCTAGTGTTTGTTTATTGTACGTTATTTGTTGCTATTTGTATAGTTCGGGAAATTTATGTTGAACCGTTTTGTTCTCACCGATCATTTAAATAAATCGTTATACCGTTTATGTTATGTTTTCCAACCCATTTCGTAATTTAGGGGTTTATGCTTTTCTGTCCGGCTGTAAATTACGTGGCGCCCTAGAACATCTTTTACACCCAGCCCAATCTCCACTGCAGCTGTCGGACAGCCGGATAAGAAATTTTGTTGTCCTATCGTCGAATTTTTAGGTCACAATTGGCAGGAATTAATTGAGCATACTTTAGAAGTGCGAACGGTGAGCCACTCGACCTGGGTAACGCTGGAAGTGCATTGAATCGACTCGGCTCGGATCAGCCCCGCTCAGCACAGTCAAATTCTCTGCTATACACTAAAATGTATTTCCACCAGAGTACTGAATCGACTCAGCTCGGATGGGCACAGTCCAGTTTTTGCACCGATTCAATACGCGGGTGGTGATACATTTGAGTGTATAGCAAAGAAATTTACTGTGCCGAGCCGGGCTGATCCGAGCCGAGTCGATTCAATGCGTGTCCAGCTTTAGACTATTCTTCAAGAGGAAGTCCCATAGGTTCTCTTCGAACTCGTGGCTACTGTAGCAGAAATAAAAATTGGTTTCTGCTGTTAAGTAACTTTTTCGGATTATTACTATAGGACCATCTTAGTCTGTAAAATTTTTTTTCGATGGTTGAGCTCTAGTCGGCTACTCCATAGTTCATGGTACGCATTGGGTGTGTGTGCCTGTGAGCGACAGGCCATAGGCTTATTAGTTTGAGGGAAAAAATTCACAAATTAATTAACAGCCCCATCCCTGCTTAAGTATAGAAGTAACGTCTCTATTTGGAAAAAAACTAGGCGAATTACTCTCGATTGTTTAACATCGCCTTCCGAGGAGAAAATGACGATTAAAAAAGTAAAGAACATTTTGTATAAAATCTATCAAGTTACTTGAAGTGGCTTGCATTTTCTTCTTTGGAGGCTGTAATCAGGTAGATCATAATACAAATTCGCTTTGACACCGTTCGACATAAGGCCACAATTCTTTACATATTATGTCTTTGTAAATACTCTACCCAGGGCCAAACTGCTATGAAACGAAGAAAAAATCGAGTCAAGACACAATCAAAAGTTTCAAAGGATCCGAGAATGGTAGCCTCGAAGAGAAGCTGTAGGTGGTCTTCATTTGAACAGCAAATTGAGTTAAACTACCAATTTTACTCTCCTCTGTTTATCTTCCCTCTTTTACACAAAAATAACGCTGAAAAACCATTTAAAATATGAAAAAAAACTGAAATTTATTATTAAAGAGGTACGAGTACTTGACAATTTGACCTTCAATTGGAAAAAGTTCGATGGAATGTTTTTGCTAAAACATTTTTTAATTAAAAGATTTCGATCCCACACCCCCTCATCGACCTTTAAACTTGAACCTTTACCTTTGCACGAGATAGCTCGGATGTAGAAGTAATTATTGACTTCTCTTTTAAGCCAATTTGAATATTATATCCTATCAAAATAAAAGTTTGTAACGTTTTTATTTTGTTTCTATGTATTTTTATTATTATTTCCTACTTTTGTTACTAGTCGTACCCTCTGTAGTTTGTTTATTGTATCTTATTATTGTTACCTTTACTATTAACTAAAATTTTGTGTGCGCTTCGCTTCTCCTTCCATACCTTTGTTGATAAGTGGCCATTGTGAAATCAATTGTAAAAGATTCGTTGTAACGAATAAGTCAATTTATCGTGGTTAAAATTTTCTAAGTTATTATTAATAAAAAAAGTTGTAGTAGTTTGTGAGATTACAAGTGGAGTTTTTATTACCATTGGTTGGGAGTAGTTTTGCTTAGAAAATTCGATTGGATTCAATTATATCCACCCGCTGGGGATTTTGTCGCCACGTGTATTTTATCTTAACGCCCTTATCAATAAGGTATGTTCGTCCATGTTTAATTTTTCTTGTTCTATTTTATTCTTTCTTTTAGGGTGTTTATGTACGATACAAGTTTATTTTTGTACGAGATCTGTGTATATTTTGTACATAATTTCCTTATCATCTTCACCATCATCATTACATATTTTTTCTGAGATAACGCAAGAAGTTTATCCAGTAATCATCAGCACTAAGATATGCAAGATTGTATCTAGTGGTCATCTTCAGATAAGTGGTTTACGTTTTTTTTTTCATCGTGGTTTGTGACCAAAATTTTTTTGTTGATTAAAATTAATTTATAATCAATCACATTTATTTAAAATTTATTTAAAGAAATATTAATTTTACATTTTATTTTCTTTTGTTATTAATCAAGGTTGTAAAGACGGTACAGGTGGCCATTCGTACAGATCTGTAATTGAAAATTTGTTTAACGTTTTTTTTTAAAATTTATTTAACGAATTATTTGAAATTGGAACGTACCATTCACCTTTTTTATATCATTTAAATCATTAAACCATTTTGTGTACTTATTTACTTAAAATTTATGTAAATATTGTGGGAGTGTTTAAGTATATGCGATCCTGGAGTGATTGTTGTTTTTTTATTATCTCCTGTTCACGATTTTAGGAGTTAGACTTAGTGAGGGAAATCGTGTGGCGCCCTAGTAATTTTTAACATCATTATCCACGCCATCTCCTTGAGTTAGTTGGCACCCTCATTTTGTCAAATTTAAGTTGTTTTGAAGTTTTTAAGTTTAAATTACGCCACATATTTTGGCGCCCAACGTGGGGCCCGCTTGCCAAAAGGCTCGATTGCCAAAAGGCATATTGTTATAAAAGTTAGGCTTATTATTTTTTTTTATTTTTTTTTATTGATTAAGTGTGTGAATGATGGATATTGAACGATTGAAGGATAGTGAGGTGAAATATGAATTAGTAGTAAGAGGTGGGACTATTGTAGGTGGAAGAGATATTATGTTAGATAGACTGAAACAATTGCTACAATCAGAAAGATCTGATCCACGGTTTACATATCCAGATCCTTACCCCTTCTCTTTTGACGAAGATTTTAATGCCATAAAAGATGGATTAAATTATGTAAGGTTAGAGGTTAATCAGTTTCAAGATTCGATTAGAGGGTCCCTGTATAAATCCTTAAAAACTAAAATTATTCATTTATCAAATAGATCCATACGTATGAGGGACATTACGGGAATTTCGGAACAGAATAAAACTGATGCAGATCTTAACATTTCGGAGTTGAATGTGTTAAATAAGTTATTGGAGTCGAAAGGTTATGATTTCGACAATAGTTTCTTACAGTTATCGTCAGCGACGGGAGCGACCAATGCTTCAACACCATTACGTAATACAGGAGGTCAATCGGGTTTAGCAACGGATAAGTCTAATATGAAACCTATTCCTGTGCATAAATGGAATCTCACTTTTTCAGGAGACAAGAAAGATTTATCTGTCAATGCATTTTTAGAAAGGGTGGAGGAGTTAATGGTAGCTAGGAATGTTTCAAGTGAATTATTATTTGATTCCGCCATTGATTTATTTACCGGTCGTGCCCTGATATGGTATAGGAATTGTAGAAGGGGGGGTAATGTGAATAATTGGGTTGAGTTAGCGGATAAGTTGAAAACGGAATTTCAACCCATTGACTATGATGATAGGTTACTGGAAGAAATTAAACGTAGAACGCAAGGGGAATTGGAACCTATTGGAATTTATATACCTGTTATGCAAGCTCTTTTTGATAGGCTTAATGAAAAGATTTCTGAAAGTAAAAAGTTACATATTCTTACGAAAAATATTGCGCCATTTTATCAACCTCAACTTGGTTTAATTGATATTGATAGTGTAGAACAACTTCAAAAACTTTGTAAACGTTTAGAAATTAGTAGAGTTCATGTAGAAAATTATATCCCTCCGTCTTCGTCTAAATCAAAAGTTATAGAACCGGATCTTGCATATTTAGAGGTAAATGCACAGTTAGAGTCCCTTAAGGTAAATAATTCCAGTAACGTTGGTCATGGGTATCAATCAGGTTCACGGTTTAACGATAGAATAAAAAATTGTTATGGTTGTGGGATGAGAAATATGATCAGACGTTTTTGTCCTAATTGTTCGAATCCGGGAAACGGGTTAGGGGGTCGGTAAATCGAGCTACCGATCTTCATAGTGTTGACGGCTCGATTAATAAAGCTCAGACTATGTTGGATTTTGTTTTTGCACAAATGAGAGAGGATGAAAGACCTTTTATGGAAGTTACGATTTTTGGGAAAAAGATGTTAGGCTTACTTGATTCCGGTGCGTCGAGAACTATCTTGGGAGAAAATGGTTGGAAAGTTTTAAGTAGGTTAAATATCAAGTTAGTTCCGACGTCCGTTAATTTTTGTACTGTAGCTAATGGTGAAAAATGTAGAGTAGCTGGTGAGGTCTCGATTCCTATCTCTTTGCAAGGCAAAGTGAAAGTATTTAATGTTCTAGTTATGCCGTCATTATTACAGGATTTAGTATTAGGAACTGATTTTTGGATAGGAATGGAAATTGTACCAAATTTAAGATGTAAGGAATGGCATTTTGGGGAACCGGAAACTGCGTATGTAAATAATATTGTACCTCAAAGTGATTTAAATGATCAGCAATTTAAATGTTTAACTAAGTTACTTACCGAAAAATTTGCTAACGAATCGGATACCTTAGGTCGTGCAAAGGGGGTAGAGCATAAAATTAAATGTAGTTCGGATCCGATAAAACAACGGTACTATCCGGTGTCTCCTTTTGTACAAAAAGAGATTGACGCGGAGTTAGATATTATGTTAAAGGAGGGAGTGATCGAACCGTCAAATTCGCCATGGTCGTCACCCATTATTTTAATTAAAAAGAAGGATAATACCTATCGTTTTTGTGTGGACTATCGGAAGCTAAATGCGGTAACAGAAAGGGATGCGTATCCACTTCCTTATGTTAACGATATTTTAGATAAACTTCGCGATGCTAAATATTTATCGTCTTTAGACATTAAGTCCGCGTATTGGCAAATTCCTATGGCGGAAGAATCGAAGAAATTTACTGCTTTTACGGTACCTAATCGAGGCCTGTTTCATTTTAATCGAATGCCCTTTGGTCTACATAATGCACCTGCGACTTGGCAGAGATTTATTGATAATGTATTAGGTCCTGAATTTCATCCGTACGTGTTCTCTTATTTGGATGACATTATCATTACTACGTCAAGTTTTGAAAAACATGTAGAAATTTTAGAGTTGGTCATTACGAAATTGCAAGAGGCAGGGGTAAATTTAAATAGGAAGAAATGTAATTTTTGTAAGGAGGATTTAAAATATTTAGGTTATGTTGTGGGAAAAGATGGGTTACATGTAGATCCTGACAAAGTTACTGCTATTTTGAATTTTTCAAAACCAACTAACGTAGTAGAAGTTCGTAGATTATTGGGTATGGCGTCGTGGTACAGAAGATTTGTTCCTAATTTTTCAGCTGTGGTTGCACCTCTTTGTTCTTTGCTGCGTAAGGGGGTTAAATTTAATTGGACGGTAGAGTGTAATGCGGCATTTGAATCAATTAAAGAATTTTTAGTTACAGCACCGATTTTGACATGTCCAGATTTTTCTAAGCCTTTTGTTATTCAGACAGATGCTTCTTGTCAAGGTTTAGGGGCAGTTTTAACTCAAAACTTTGAGGATGGAGATAAAGTTATTTGTTATGCTAGTAGATCGTTAAATAAAGCGGAAAGACATTATGGGGTTACGGAGTTAGAATGTTTAGCGGTTATATGGGCAGTAGAAAAATTTAGAGCTTATGTTGAAGGATCTCATTTTAAAGTTATTACCGATCATTATTCGTTGGTGTGGTTGAGTAATATGAAGAATCCTACTGGTAGATTAACGCGATGGGCAGTGAGACTTCAACAGTTTAATTTTGAAATAATTCATCGCAAGGGTAAAGATAATGTAGTACCTGATGCTCTATCACGTTCGTGTCCTTTAGTAAATGTTATCGATACAGTAGTAAGTGAACCGGTTACTGAAGATAGGTGGTATAAGAAAATGTGGGATTATGCGCTGAAGGGTCTTAAACGTTATTCGAAATGGGTAGTGGTTGATAATAAGTTATATGTTCGAGTAAAAGTTAATCATAAAGATCTAGGGTTTATTGAAAATGATTGGAGAGTTGTTGTACCGAAAGATAAAAGATTAGAAGCTATTTCGGAAGCTCATGATATTCCTACTTCAGGTCATTTAGGGGTAACAAAAACCGTAGAACGTATTCGTAGTAAGTTTTATTGGCCTAAATTTAGACAGGATGTGGCGAAGTACGTTTCAAGATGTAAAGTTTGTGCTACGCATAAAGCAGGAAATGTTAAACCGGCTGGGTTAATGGTAGTTCGTAAAAATATTGAGAAGCCGTGGGAGTTAATTTCAGCAGATTTGATGGGACCTTTTCCACCTTCAACTCGTGGTTTTACTTATATTTTAGTTGTAGCGGATTATTTTAGTAAATTTCCTTTAGTATTTCCGTTAAGAAAAGCGACTTCGAGTTCAATAGTTCGAGCTTTAGAAGAACAAGTATTTTTATTATTTGGCGTACCACAGAGTATTATTATAGACAATGGACCACAGTTTAAAAGTTTAGAGTTCAGGAGATTGTTAGAACGGTATCATGTTAAACCTAGATTTACTGCGTATTACCATCCACAGGCCAATCCTACAGAAAGGATTAATCGTGTGTTAAAAACCGCTATATCTTCATATATAACAGATAATCAGAGGAAGTGGGATGATAGTTTAGCTCAGGTTAGTTGTGCTTTGAGGACAGCGTATCATGAAGTAGTTGAAGCTTCCCCGTATTTTATTAATTTTGGTTGTGAGATGATCTTAGATGGGGAAGATCATAATTTAAAAATAGATGATAACCAGGGTATAAATGTAGTTAGGGATCCTGGAAAACCTAATATTCGGTGTGAAGGTTTTAAAAGCTTGTATAAGGACATTAATAATAAATTAGGAAAAGCGTATGAGAAGTGTAAGAAAACGTATGATTTGAGAAGGAGAGATGTTGATTTTTTTCCTGGGTTAATGGTGTGGAGGAAAAATTATTCGTTGTCTGATGCTTCAAAATATTATAACGCAAAATTAGCTCCAAAGTACATAGGTCCTTATAAAATTTCAAAGAAGTTGTCACCTTGGACGTATGAATTAGTGGATGAGGATGGAAGGTTTATGGGAAACTGGCATGCAAAGGATTTAAAGTTAAATGGGACGGATGATGAATGAGTATGAGAGAATGACTGGATTTGGCTATGAACTGGGACGATGATTTATGTTTTTTTTTCCGTAGGTAAAAATTTAGTAGGGGGGGAATGTAACGTTTTTATTTTGTTTCTATGTATTTTTATTATTATTTCCTACTTTTGTTACTAGTCGTACCCTCTGTAGTTTGTTTATTGTATCTTATTATTGTTACCTTTACTATTAACTAAAATTTTGTGTGCGCTTCGCTTCTCCTTCCATACCTTTGTTGATAAGTGGCCATTGTGAAATCAATTGTAAAAGATTCGTTGTAACGAATAAGTCAATTTATCGTGGTTAAAATTTTCTAAGTTATTATTAATAAAAAAAGTTGTAGTAGTTTGTGAGATTACAAGTGGAGTTTTTATTACCATTGGTTGGGAGTAGTTTTGCTTAGAAAATTCGATTGGATTCAATTATATCCACCCGCTGGGGATTTTGTCGCCACGTGTATTTTATCTTAACGCCCTTATCAATAAGGTATGTTCGTCCATGTTTAATTTTTCTTGTTCTATTTTATTCTTTCTTTTAGGGTGTTTATGTACGATACAAGTTTATTTTTGTACGAGATCTGTGTATATTTTGTACATAATTTCCTTATCATCTTCACCATCATCATTACATATTTTTTCTGAGATAACGCAAGAAGTTTATCCAGTAATCATCAGCACTAAGATATGCAAGATTGTATCTAGTGGTCATCTTCAGATAAGTGGTTTACGTTTTTTTTTCCATCGTGGTTTGTGACCAAAATTTTTTTGTTGATTAAAATTAATTTATAATCAATCACATTTATTTAAAATTTATTTAAAGAAATATTAATTTTACATTTTATTTTCTTTTGTTATTAATCAAGGTTGTAAAGACGGTACAGGTGGCCATTCGTACAGATCTGTAATTGAAAATTTGTTTAACGTTTTTTTTTAAAATTTATTTAACGAATTATTTGAAATTGGAACGTACCATTCACCTTTTTTATATCATTTAAATCATTAAACCATTTTGTGTACTTATTTACTTAAAATTTATGTAAATATTGTGGGAGTGTTTAAGTATATGCGATCCTGGAGTGATTGTTGTTTTTTTATTATCTCCTGTTCACGATTTTAGGAGTTAGACTTAGTGAGGGAAATCGTGTGGCGCCCTAGTAATTTTTAACATCATTATCCACGCCATCTCCTTGAGTTAGTTGGCACCCTCATTTTGTCAAATTTAAGTTGTTTTGAAGTTTTTAAGTTTAAATTACGCCACAAGTTGTAACTGAAACTTTATTTAGTTTACAAGCAACGAACGTAGGTTGGTTGGCGTGTATTGGAAATGTCGAGGGGCGTTCGCGTTTTGCCTTTAAAAAATATCGGAGAAGTTTCAAATTACAAATTATTTTATTAAAAATAAAAATTTTGCAAACAAAAGCACAAAAATCGTTAAAAATATACGTAAGTTGAACCTTGCAAATACATGCAAGTCTCTTGGGATGTAGTGAAAATCCGAAAAGCGTTGACAGGAAAGTTATGAAAAAGAAAATATATATATGAAAGGTTTTCTTTTTTTTTACAAAAATTGTTGTTTCCTTTTTTAAATGACGTATAAATTATAATTTTACGAGCGTTAACCAACAACTTGAACTTATCTTTAATCTTTTGGATTAAGTAATAAACATTTAATTCGTTAATCTCGTAAAACTCTGTAATACACGTGTAAGCAAAATTGCCCAATTATTATGCATTTTGTATATTATGTTTGAAACCCTTCGTAAGCGCTAAATTTTATATACTTTTTTTTAACTAAAACAAACCCTTGTCTAATAAAACGAGACTTTTTTATTTTATTTTACACAAGACGTTACCAAGTGCTCCAATTTTCCTACCTACATAACGCAATTTTTCTCATAGATATGTGACATTTAAAATATCTGCAATTGAACGTTATTGTTTCTTATATAGACGGATGCTCTGTCATGTAAAGACTTTCCACTCGAGAAAATTTCTAAGTAAAATTAATGTGGACGTAATAGTTTCCTAAAAGAGATGATTTGCCAGAAAATAGTTTCGTTAATTTGTCACCATTTTAAGATAATCTTCACGTGTTTTTAGTTTCAATTGACAAACTTCACTATATTTTATATAAAAGTCGAACATAATTCTAACAAAAGCTCAAAAAATTGATCAGAACCTTTCATCTTTAGTTCAAGAGTAGAATAAAAGAATTTAGACATGATAGTACATTGTTGCCACTTAGGCTGTAGTCTCCAGTGGTACTATACTCTGTTCAGCGACTAGAAATAGCTAGACCACTCCCCACAAATTTATGTCAAATAAGGTTGACGCATGTCAATTATTCTTATGTGAGTGTTATATACCGTATTTTCAAAATATAATAGAAAAATTCTATTTGAATATCGCGCGCTTCTTGTGGGAGTGGCTTAGTTATTTCTGGTCGCTGAACAGAATACAATAATTGTTTTAACGAACTTTAAACTAATCTTGGAAGCCTCGATACTCGTGTTCTCGTCTGGAATCGAATTTGATACAGTAATACCGTCGAGAGCAAAAAAATAGTTGAACCTTTATTTCATATAGGATATGAATCGAAAACAGTTGCTCAGAACTTCTGCGCGAGGTTCAACAATTTTTTTTCTCTGGACGGTATTACTGTACCTTGGTTCGGTATTACTACACGACACTTCTTTAAATGGGAAAGAAACAGTGTTTTGGATTACCAGCTACTTCATTAATCGGAACTTTTCGTACCAAGAGAAGGTTTAGAGCAGAATTGAGCCTCAAAATGATAGTTCCATATTACTTCGAGATTGCCATTAAGGTTACTGGTAGTTTAAGTTAAAGCTAAACTTTGAAAGTATAGAGTCGGTGCCGATTGATGCAAATTAACTGCTGGCGCTGTAGTGAAGGTTTGTCAAACCTGGACGACCTCATAGATACTCATGAGCAACATCGATGGATAAAAAGGTCCGGCTCGAAGACAATAGTCATTGTTAAGGAACGACAAGGAGCTAGTGCGTTTAAACTCGCCTACAACGAGCTGAGGAGGAAACGTAACGAATTGGACACGGCAAGCTCTCTACACAGCGTAATGGCTCTTGAATAAGAAGAAACAGGTGTGTGAATGTGATATGTGGTGTCTCTACCAACCAACAGTCGTCTGAAATAACAGTCTGTGGGAGGTGGTTGATTTAAATTAGCTACAATACAACGAGTAAAGAAATAAAAAATAGGACTTTTAAGGGATCAAAACCAACTTTACGCAATAATTTTTGAATAATTGTTGTTGTACAAAGGACTAATTGCAGATGTAATAATCAGAGCCCTGGATAGTCTTCCTGATTGACAAGAAGCTTTAGCATTGGGAGTATCATTGGAGCTGTTTATGATCATGGTGCGTAGGGCAAAGTTCAATGGTGTAACTACCACCCTAATCAGCCCTGTCTGACTGAGGGGTAACTACATACATGAGCGCATAAAATAAATGAGGAAAAAAATATAACCATCATCATTTCATTCTTAAAATTTAAAAAATTTAGAAACTTTGAGATTTTTCACTTCTCATGATCTCAGTAACTTACTTCATTAAGGTCAGTGCGGACATTTTTGCCTTACTTTTTAGAACAAAAGGTAAAAATTTATACAGTGCGTCAATTTAAAAAGGAGCCAGGGACTATATCTCTGAAACTAAAAAAGATATCAGAAATCACCCGAAACCGTTTGGGTAGTACGAAGGGGGAAATCGAATTACGTATAATAAGTGATGCACTCCCACTTACCCCCTAAGCTCCAGCCAATTAAATGAAAATTATTCAACTAAATGCAGTTTAAGGTGGTACCACTGGAAAACATTTTTTAATGGCTTTCCAGTGATGTATCACAAGTAGGGGGTTTCCATTTAAGATTTTTTAATTGGAGTGGCTGGAGCTTAGAGGGTAACTGGGGGTGAATCACTTACTACGTCATTAGATTTCCCCCTCCGTACTACCCAAACGGTTTCGGGCGATTTTTGATATCGTTTTTAGTTTCAGAGATATAGCCCCTGGCTCCTTTTTAAATTGACGCTCTGTATATACAATATACATCACTATCATCACTTACATTGTCATTGTGTCTCAAGTCAAAATTGTATTTTCAATTATTGTGTCTACTCATATTACTTTCGATGTCTTCTTGGATACCGGTGTGCGTTTTCATTTTTTGCAAATATTTCCCTTAATAATTTATTTTTAAAAATTATTCATATTTATTGTTTAGTTTTGAACCTCTAGTAAGGTTCTGTGGCCCTATTATTAGCCTTGAGTGAGCAAAGAAAACACCACTGTTTAGGAAATACACAGTGGAAAATTCAGCCAGAGAGGGGCACGCTTCTGGTAAATTTATAGGACATTCATGTTACAGTCATGATGAAGTCAGCATTCGGAAAACGTTGTTTATATTGTATGAGGAGAACGAGAAACTTTAGAGCGGTTGGTGTGAGGTGAGAATGAGGTGTGCAAACTTCACCATCAGCTGCAGCACTAAAGATGATAATATTAAAAATTTTAAATAAAAATTAATGGAAACAGAGTTCCATAACTCGAATCGGTACTATAGGACCAGGTACTTTTGCTGTCGGTTAAGAAACCTGTGACTCTAACTATGGCTAGTACCTATTCAACTCAATGGATCTCGAATCAGGTGTCCAATCAACTTAACCAGAACTGAATCAGAGCAAAAGTATCGGCCCTAGGTGTGTTTGATCTAAAATTTTGCTTCAGGGGTAGAGCTCAAAAATGGATAAATGGTTTTAATTACTTTTGGTCTTAATTAGTTTTAATGACTTTGACTCTTTAAGTAGATACTTTAAGAATAGCCCTAATTTTCAAATAGAAGCGGACGTCCAATTGATCTGCAGGTAAAATCGACACAAAGGACAAAATAGTTTAAACCTGTTGTTTGTAAAAATATTTTCTTCAAACAACCCTTTCTTGAACTCAGTAAACTAACAGGTGTAACCTTTTTTGTCCTTTGTGTCGGTTTAACATGTCAATCACTCGGAAGTCCGTTTCTATTTGAAAATTAGGACTATTTTCAAAATAGTTAAAGAATCAAAGTCGTAAAAACCATTTATCCCTTTTTGGGCTACACATAATACATAGGTACTTAGAAAAAATTTCCTAGTTGAGGAAAGAATTATTTGAGTCAAGTTATAAAGACATCCTTTTAAGATTTATTGGGGAATATGGTATTTAAAAGGGTTGTAAAGAAATATTTTAGATGTTCTACTGAACTCGGCTCAAATAATTCTTTCCTCAACTTTGCCTACTTTTCTCAGTTCTCACAAGCTTTCTCAAAGTAAATGACAGTGGCTCCTAGGAAGTTATAGCAGTTATCGTTCGTGAAGTGAAACACTCGAGTTCATTTTTTACCAAAATCATTGCAGAAGCGAATTTTACATTGACACTAAAATAAGTCAAGTTTCACCCTTGGTACTCACAGGAGGATGGAGTATGTTGTAGTATATGAAATCGATATCTTTACAATAGGGCGAATCAAGATGATAATTTGATATTCTTTCAAATAAACCTATTGCGCTTATATTGTCTACGACCTTATGCCATCTCTCCACATCTCCAACATTTCATTTGGAAACATTCCACCCTTATTGTTACTAAAATCAAAAACAACATACAAAGTCGAGACACCAAGTTTGTCTTCGAAAGGTAATTTTTTATCAACTACGTGATGATTATTTGCTAAAATCCCTAACCTTACTTTTAGTGCCTAGGTAAAATTGGCATAATTTGTTAGTCGTGATTTCAAAATGGGAGCCAATTTAAAAATTTCACAAATTGTGTGAATTAAACCTATCAAATGGCATGTCGTTGGAGGTTAGAGATGTTAGCCTGTCCAAAACAAAGAATGTTCTTTTTGAATTTAGAAATAATAAGAACGGGTATTGGTTTATCACCCTTTTTATTAATTGTAATATTTTTAAACCCTCTTGTGTATCTACTTATTAAATTATTAATATTAAAAAGTGACAAAATTAAAAATTGCCCTCATAATATTTGGCTTTCTTCTAATGGTTATTAAATATTAAAGAAAATAATGAAGCTGCGACAATATCCGCGCTGTCTCCCCTACGACGAAGGTTTATATAAAATGCATAAGACTAAACTCCTTAGGCTAAATTTTAGTGACTAAAACGTTTCAGTTAATCTGTTAGTTCCCACCGCTCAAACATTATTCAATTATCCTTGCAGGTTATTAGGTAATAATTGCCCTTTTAATTTCTCATTAATACACTTTTGGAAGTTTAATTAGTTTCTTCGCCAATTCATAAACTTTGTAAAATTTGTTAAAATTGTTTAAATTTACTTTAGATTCATTTTGTTTTTTTAAACTCTACAGATTATTTATACGCGAACTAATATTAAATATTTGAATTAATAACTAATTTGGAAATATACAGAGTGTTTGGTCGTTTGCCAGCACTTAATTTAGCTGTTGATAATTTTTATTAAAGTTGTTATATAGATTATACGAGGAAAATTTAGTAAATAGGTCACAAGCTGCTATGAGATAACTGAAAATTTATGTTAGTAGTTTCTAATGACGTGGTTAGGTGGCCACACGATTAAGCTTGATCACCACGTATCGCTGCAATTCCAAAAACAAGTCTAGGTGTACAAATTCGACGAGTTATATTGTCACTTAAGAGAATTATGTGCTATTTAAGAATTAGGTTAATAGGAAGTAGGAAACAAACATTGCAATAACTAGAACAGTAGTTTGAATTACTACAAGTTCACAAGAAGGAAATCAAAAGGTATGCACAATACAGCATTTACGACAGTTGTAAATAGGAAGCTAAGAATTAATAAAAATGCTAGAATGAGGACAAGAGAGGGAGTTGCTAACAGTTGGGATTGAGAGGGCGAGGAGCCCTAGTTAACTACCGATCGTAAGGGAGGCGCGAATTTAACTAGTAATTAAGTGTAAAGTGTAATGACAGTCAAATGAATAAGAATTTATTATTGTAATAAACATGTGTGTTATTCCAACTCTTGACGTATATTTATAAACACCTAAATATCCTGGTACAACCTGCGAGTCCCTCAAGAGTCACGAGTCTAGTCAAGACAATATCATTCCAATGACTTCTCCAAACTTCATACGGTTAGATTAATTTAGGCCAAATTAATGAGCTCACATCCCTGGCTTAACTCCGAATCACCAGATCGCTAGATGTGCTCGAGACAGAAATGTTCGGGAAAATTATGTTAAGTTAAAAATAAGTGGTAATCTCTCAGAGGTAGTACAGTCCAAACTGTGGACTAGTAGAAAGTGACAGTTCTTAATTCTTATTTGTACATCTTCATAATGGAAATTATAAAAAGAACTAAAATAACAGAAGCCATCATGAAGCCAACTCACATGGTGATGGGTAGGACAAATCCTTAGTGGTTTAAGAGCTATTATGTGGTAACTAAGAGAAGTGTGAAATCATCACCCATCATACCAATCATACCCAAGAATAGAGAAGCATTGAAAGCGTAAATGAAGGTATAGTCCGGCACTCCGGCACACGAAGAATAGGGCGGAGTTAATATCTTGGGTAGTGCAGATAAAGGGAGCAAGTGTGCTCTCTCTTTCTATATCTCTAAAATTTATGCGACCAGATGTTACCCAGGGACATTTTTGTTATAGCGCATTAGCTCCGCCCTATTCTTCTCATAAGTTGCGGACTTTACGCTGTAGGAGGAAGACGAAAGATCTTAAGGACGCTTCCTGGATTTAGAGGAAGTAAAACAAGTGGCAGAGAATCAGATCTATATTTTCACAATGGATTTATATAATGACAGAAGAATAATTTGGATTTCTTATCCCTCCTGCATTTTTTAATGAATAGAGCAATCTTTCAGAATAACTTTATTGTTCATTTTTTGGTTGATAAAAAAATTTTATGTTTTTAATCAAGCTAAGCTCATCAAAGGATGACTCTGTTTACTATTGTCAGATTATTGAGCAGAAGATAATTGATAAAAGTTAATGATGTTATCGTGTTAAAAACTCAAAACCGCACTTTTTATGAACCAATTTGAACTCAACGAATGTCTGCATCATTTTGCTTTCCTCTATAAACGCGTGCAAAATCGTAAAATATTTGTATGTTCGTACGTGCAAGCAAAAAGTACCTACATAAACATTAAATATTATTATTTAAAAGTAAATTTATATGCCTCGTAGAGGTACACATAAAATTCACGATCCTTCCCCACAGAAACTTCCCTATCACTTTCGATGTAATTTATTATGTAATGGGTTCTTCCACTTACATTTTAACTGATTAACATGTTCTTTAGTCAAACACGCATTCACTATTATAAATTTCAAATTGATCTTTTGGTAACCTGAACACATAACTTTCAATCACAAAGTCGAACCTAAAAGCAACCCTTTAACCTCATAATTAAGTCAAGTCTATAATGCATCTCAACAAACCGATTTTCTTGAAGATTAATGTTAAACAATGTTTAGGCAATTTAATTACAATTAGTGAAGCGATTCTAAAGATTGGCGTCGAAATTCGAAATTATTTCTCCAAAGTGGCAGTTTCAAATTCACAAATTAAAATAAATTCCAAACTAGAGGATTGGATAAAGGAATTATTTGCTGAAACTGCCTAAGAAAAAAATGTTGAAAATGAGTCATTAAAATTATTTCGACAAGCAGAGAAATTTAGAACTTTGTGGATTTTAATAGTAATATTTCGGGAACTAATATTTGCTTTTATGAGCACCATATGACTTTTGTACTTTAGGGCGTTCTCAAAGTTCTAACGATTAACTTCCCGTAATGGAGTACTTAATTATTAGCAATTACGTTCAAAGCGTGTCGCGATTAATGCATAACATTATTATGTGGTAACTTGAAAATTGCACGCCTCTCCATCTAAAGCGCTATATCTTAAGACCCTTCACATTTAGCAACGGGGCCAAAATCAGCGCAGATCTTCTAAAAAGTAAATTTTTATTTTTAACCAACTGTCCTTTGGACTGCACGTAAAGCCATAATCATCTACGAAATATCTTTTGAGGACGCCTAACTAATCATAGACTATTTGATCGTTTAAGATGAGATTATTTGTTCTGAACGAGTCTATGTGCCAGTATTTTACAAAGATATTTGTCCACGTATAACATGGCAGCTGTAGCAAAGAGTATTCATTTAAGAGACGTGTACTATGCAAATTATTTGCAACGAATAAAATTGTAAATCGGAGTTGAATTACCAGCTGGTTCAGTTGTTCGGTATTTTTAATTACACTCATCACTGTTATTCATGGTAGATGCATAAAAGTTGAACAGAAAAACAGAGGTTTTGTTCTATAGATTCTATAGAGCGATCAAAATACTAATGGGTGAGAGAAGGTCACAAAGGACAAAAAGCGCCAATTTCTTAGTCTTCTAAAAATGTAGGGAACTTCCACTGTTCGATAATAAAATTCTCACTAAGAATAAAATATCAAAACAGTGGCAACGTAGGAGCTGAATATCGATTATGTTCAATTCTTAAGAATTATATAAGGACATCGAGTTTAGTTTAAATTTAAAATCTGAAGTTGCTTTATATTTAAGACCATTATTTGTGGAAAATGTAGTGGTTGTAGGAAATACCTGGCGTAAAGTGGAGAAAAAACTTCAAATCATCAATCAAAGTCTAAAGTATAACGATTAGTTTTAGCAATTTTGTCAATACATAAATATATCGTAAAGTCGGGAAAATGGCTCATTAAGTTCCAAACTATATAAATACAGTTAAATGGAAAACCAAAATTTTCTAAACCATTCACCAAGGTAGAATTTTGAGGACTACTTTTTTAATTAAAATCGAATGGGTTAGGAGATAAAAACAAAAGTGGTGGAAAACTTTGGCTACCTAGATACTTTTCATGTTACTTCTCCACGTAGTAGCCTTCGCGGTGAATGTTCTTGCCTTACAGGCACCAATTTCTCCATAGAAGGTTCCCATTTGGGCATAAAGAGTTCGGAGTTTTCTAGTTGGGCCAAATTCTTGATAATTTTATAATCCCACCGTACAGTTGGGCCAAATTTGAAACTTGAGTGGATTAAGAACTAACTGCCTGTGGTTTTTAATAGCATTGCTGTTTTATGACAAATTAAATATTTCTCTATCAAAAATTTTTTAAATTACTACGCCATATAAATAATAGGAGTTCAACTGTTCGATAGGATTAAGTAAACCCTAAGCGTCTTCGTGTACCTCAGGTAAAATTTGGCCCAACTCTTCTCTCCCCAAACAGTTAACCTCTGTCCAACTTCTTCAGCTCTTTATTGATTTCGAACCCTTGCCCATTCAATCATACTTTTACCCGAGTGAATAGATCGTAAGGACTCAATGGTGGTGATCAAGTAACTCTCAACTATCTCCTTCAAGCTTCATCAGCAGCTTTTATGTGCCAAATTTGACAGCGACCGATCACCATCTTCTGGTAGTTTGAATGAAAATGAGATTGATCGGACAGCGATTCGAGACCAATTAAGAGCTAAATATGTGTGTGACAGTATATCCAGGAGGAAATCCTATATGGGAAAGTCTTACTAAAACTGCTGCTGATTTATGACAAGAACCTCAATCGGGAAGGTAACCCAAGTTTCGTCGATTCTTTTTTCTAAGACTCTATAATGGTGGTCAAGTAACTCTCAACTTCCTCCTTTAAGCTACATCAGCAGCTTCTATGTCCCAAATTTGACAGCGAGCGATCACCATTTTCTGGTAGTTTGAATGAAGATGAGATTGATCGGACAGCGATTCGAGACCAATTAAGAGCTAAATATGTGTGTGACAGTATATCCAGGAGGAAATCCTATATGGGGAAATCTTACTAAAACTGCTGCTGATTTATGAGAAGAACCTCAGTCGGGAAGGTAACCCAAGTTTCGTCGATTCTTTTTTCTAAGACTCTATAATGGTGGTCAAGTAACTCTCAACTTCCTCCTTTAAGCTACATCAGCAGCTTTTACGTCCCAAATTTGAGAGCGAGCGATCACCATCTTCTGGTAGTTTGAATGAAGATGAGATTGATCGGACAGCGATTCGAGACCAATTAAGAGCTAAATATGTGTGTAACAGTATACCCAAAAGGAAATCCTAGTACATATATGAGGAAGTCTTACTAAAACTGCTGCTGATTTATGACAAGAACCTCAATCGGGAAGGTAACCCAAGTTTCGTCGATTCTTTTTTCTAAGACTCTATAATGGTGGTCAAGTAACTCTCAACTTTCTCCTTTAAGCTACATCAGCAGCTTTTATGTCTCAAATTTGACAGCGAGCGATCATCACCTTCTCTTAGTTTGAATAGCTCCGTATATGTGTGACAGTATACCCAGGAAAATCCTATATGGGGAAATCTTACTAAAACTGGTGCTGATTTATGACAACAACCTCAATCGGGAAGGTAACCCAAGATTCGTCTATTAAATTTCTTTTCTTAGAGCTCATTGGAACAACTGGGAACAACAGAGTATTGGAACATTGCTCACATACTAACCTGTAAACTGAATTATTATAATTTTAATACATTATGAAAAGGTTAGGAAATGATTAGTGATGATAGTGTATCTAAGGAGCAAATAAAACTGAAAATACCACCATCATTACCAGCCTTCTCAAACCACCCGTACTTAGATCTTTCTATAATCACTTGATAAACAGGACGACTATTATAAATACTATCTAGGTATTGCAGGTTCCTTCCAACCGATTTCTTTTAATGATTTTCAAGTGGTAACTTTTGTGACTACGTTTTCAAGCCAATTTTGTAGCTGCATGTTCTAGTAGAACAAGCGGTGTTTAACTTTCGAGTATTTTGCATTTTATTAGATTTTATTGCATTCGCAAAGTTTGCCTTTCTTTCCTGAACGGTTTAAAAAAATAAAAAAAAGTCAATACAACAAACGGAAAATTTACAAGTATTAAAGGTACAAGTATTAATAACTTTCAACCATAATTTTCTTTTCCTCTCAACCCCTTCTATTTACCTACATCAGTTTATTCGACACTTTAAAATTACAAATTCAAAAGCATTTGGAATTGGACGCAAAAAGTGCAAAAATTTATTCAGAGGTTACTTGTATTTATTTGTGCAGAATATTCGTTGATGTTTCACCCTTCTATCTCAAAATTGAAAATGAAGCAACTTATTTTAGTAACAAGTTGTTTACACAGCACGACCCTCTTTTCAATTCCATCAAGATATTGTTGAGAAAAATAGAAATTGCCTTTCGTTCGTACTTTATTAAAGTAAATTTATTTTGCTTTAATTAGTTTTGAAATACACACACAAAAAAAACAATAAACAGAGGGGTATTTGTATAAAAGATTAAGTTTATCCCGGAATTAGACTTTGTACAATACATTTACAAAGGATTCCTTTGATCACCAATTACTTTAGCGAAGACGGAGCACGTCGTCTTGAAATATGGGAGAACGTTTTATACCCTACATTGGAAGCAAGTTTTCCTAAAATAACGATTTCCTATTGACTCAAGAAAATGCCACTTTAAGGAAGTTTTACATCTTCATTCGGATTTTTTTTTCACTACACGCTGCATAACATTTGATGGGATTTTTTTAAGCTGGTCCTTAAAGTATTTAAATCGATAAAAGTCGGACGGACTGGACGTTTTTTTTCTAACGCGAATAAAACGCAAATCGGCGCGTGTAAAACGGCAAACAATACCTTAAGAGTGTGTGACCTGTCGTATCAGTTTTTGTTGTTGTTGCTCTGTTGTGCTTACATCAATATTATCATCGGGTTTATTTTGAATAGAAAATAAGGGGTGCTTAGTATAATAAAATGACATAAAGGCTGCTAGCGGCGACACAAAGAAAATTGTCGTTATCGTATCGCACAATGAAGGAAACGCGGTTTTGATTTAGGTATTGTACGTAGATTGGACACAATTTCCTTCAATTTCGTAAAAGCTCGAGGGCGAAAAGGGTAAAACAAAGGCAGCGTAATTATTCGTGATAAACGCAATTTCCGACTTTGTAGCTATTACCCGGGGAGTTAGAAGGACGTACGTAAATGTTTTTAGTAAATAGTGTGTAGATACCTTGCAATCGTCGCAGTGATGGGCTATGGAATAGGTCTGACCGCAATCGTAGCGGGTTAGCACCTCGGCAAATTCACAAGAGATTCTAGCGGCCAGCGCGTCCACCTCGAGAAGCGCTTCCAGAAGGTGATGACAAGTTCCCTCGTCCTGGAGCGCGCTTTCGGGCAGGGTAAAATTCGCCGCGTGTTCGCAGCAGTGGCGCAAATGTAGTCCCTGCAGCGCGCGCCGCCTGCGCTCTGGGCTGGAGCCACGGCCGCACACCTCGTCTTTGTGCGATTCTTCCAAATATTGAAGGCACTGAGTAGTACTGTTGCCGGAACAGGGCGGCGGACAGAAGGGCCCGGGGCCCCACATGGCGGAGCACGCGCCCTGCAGGTCGGTTGCACTGGCGGGCTGCAGGTCGCACGCCGACAACCAGGGGTTGATGACTTCGAGCGGCGGGGTGGCGGCGAGCGCCAGGCCGGCCATCAGCAGCAGCGACAGGCCCGCCAGGGCCCGGGGCATTCTGTGTGGCAGGGCGCGGTGGCGGCTCGGTCGTCGGCAGCTACGGAAGCCGGGAGCATTGCTGCGGGCGGCCGGAGTGCCCCCCCTCGCGGCTCCGATTGCCCCCGGGGGCCGACTGCCAGGGCCCGCTAGGCCGCCCAGGTGCGGGCCCCCCACGGCCCTCGCTCATGCTGCATGCTCACCGTTGCACATCACATCACTGCACTACTAAACACTAGACGCTCCCGAGATGTCCGCCATCTTTAGTAGGTATGTTGGTCACAGTCCTCCCCGCCCGGGCGCGAGCTGTGCCGGCCGTCTCTCGCTCGACACTGGCGCGGTGGCGGCGTCTGCAGGCGCACGCGTCGCTGGAATCGATAGCCGCCCCCAATCAATCGCGCCACCTCGCATGCACGTCTCTAATCCGTTGCAACAACAAACACGCGGTCAGGTGCCGCCGACACGCTGCATCTTTAAATTCTACGACAGTTCGGCGCCTTCTCTTTTTAAATTCGCTTTTTAAACACTTTCCAAAAATACGTCTCTTCTATTTAACAAATTATTACTCGTTTGCTCTCCCGCAACATTCGCTCGCTTTAATTTATCCGACTCGCTACACGAACGTCGTTTCAAAAATGCATCCACGTGAAATTGCATTTTCGTTTAATTTCACGTTAGCGGCGCTTCGATGTGCGGTGGCAGTCGATAACGTAGAAATTTAAACAATTTTTTATCCACAAATTTTAGTAATCAAATAATTTTCAGTAATTGAAAGTTGTTTTAAACTTCGCAAGTTATATTACAATCATAACCAAAAACTTTTTGATGGGCTTTAAATTTTTGAAGGTCTATTAATATCTGACACTCTTATCTAATTAGGCCAAACTAAATTAAAGTAATAAATTAATTAATTTATATTTCATCTAGCGTGAAATTACCAAAAATTATTAGTTGTATAAGATGTAAAATATATTATTTGGTAAATTATATATGACAGAAAATTTTACATAAAGGCATTATTTAAGCTGAAATTATTAAGAGATTTTAACTTGAGAATTATTAATGGAATCTGTAGGTACTTTACACTGTATAACACTTATTTACGTGTGACTGGCTGCAATTAAAAATTATTATAAACTTTCTATACTTTTGTACTTTTATTTAATTCCTTAATCTTCGCCGATTTTGCTGAACGATGAGTACGTAATCCAAATTTTAAGTTTTTAGGTCAAAACGTTTTTAAGTCTCAAATAAGGGTTGCAAATAATACAAGTGCAGAGGGAAAACTCTTAGGTGAAAGTTAATATTCTTTTAAGGGTAATTTAAATTTTTGTCAATTAGAACGTGGTCTGAGGGTTACGCACCCTTCTCATTTTTCTAAACTTTACAACTTCGCCTTTTCCTTTTTATTATTTTGAAATCCATTTAATTTCTGATTAATATCCAAGTTTACAAATCAGATGTAACAAACTTGGAAACTTCTTCGTGATTAATGTTCCATTCAATGCTGCAGAAACAAACCCATCACTTCCAAACTAATTGTTAACATTGACGTAAATTACTTTAATAATAATTTGTGCAATTTGTTAATGAGGAGGATGAAAGATGATTTCTAAAAAAGACATTCAATTCTTCTAACCATCAGCCCACTTTGGTTGGTATGCAAAATTTCTGAGCTGTTCTCAAGCACCTATACTTCTTCTGCATAGAGAAGTCATTTGTTTGTTTAAACTCACCAGACCCTATCAGTTTGTGTAAATTCATATCTCCAGTTAGCGCAAATTTAACCCTGAAGAAGAAACGTTATCTCAGATACATTGAGCTTCAGAAGGCTATATTATTACTCTGTTTTTCTCCCAGCCTATTTTACGTAGAGTGCTTGCCATATGTAAGCGACCTGCGCAGAAAGCAAAATTGTGTACTACCTCATAGCCAAGGTTACATACACATTTATGAAAACAATGTTTGGGCGTCTTTTTCTACAGTTTTCTCACTTGCTCTTCTGCGCATTTAAGGTCGCTTAGATATCATTCCCTTAATTTTGTGGTCACAGATCGCACGTCCACGACGTACTATAAGTGATCCTCGGGATGAAGTTTAAGAAACGCTGCTCTAGAACCTTCTTAGTAACGTACAAAACGCTGTGACGTATTTACAAGGGACCACCAGGGGGCTTGGGCTCCCTCTCTTTGGACTCAAATAATAGCAATAGGACTGCACCTGCAAAGTTCGTTGTGGACGAATAACGTCACTATAGCCACCTGAGGTTGTCTTAAGACGCTGGTTCCTTGCCTCCTCTTCGCTTAACCATACAAAGGGAGTAGAGCCGTGAGAGTATTGTATTCTACTAATAATTGTAGAGAGTAGTGTTTAGTGAAACTGCAGCACATCGATCAACGCACATAGTCACAAACACAAGTATTTTTCCTCCGCTTTCAGAAGGCCTACGTTAAGCTATATTTGGAACCCCTAACTTAAATTGTTAAATGCTTCACTGACCAAGCGTCGCGCAACTTTTCAAGTTGATTTGAACATTTTTAGAAGAGGTGAGTGGTAAGTAGAATACTCTGACACTCCAATAATCGGATTTTAACTGAAAGCTTGCAGTTTGTAGTCGGGTTCTCTTGAGCCCCTAAACATAAGCTTGTGTTTACAGTTTGAAAATAGCTTGACTTACGCAGATGGGACAATTTTTAGAAATATTATTTTCGGATTCATGAAATCTTAAAATGTCAAGATCATTCAAAAATTTTCTTAAAAATTAGACTTGCAATACTTTCCCGTTGATAATGAAGGGAAAAAAGGTACTTGGAAATATATAGGACGAAAACCTGAAATGGAACGAATCATAACGAAAAAACGCAACTTTGTCTCAATTGGAATGTAGGAGTTTGGGAAACCCATCAGTGGAGTACCTATATCACATGCTCTTCGATGCCCCTACACAAAATGGAAAACTAATTTTACGATTTCAAAGCATAATACCTTTTAAGGCCTCGCTACATAACACATGTTGCTATGCTATGCTCTATGCCATGCTATACTAAACGCATATGCTAACTTAGAACTTTGGACGTGTTATGCTGAATTTAGACAACCAACATTTTCAAAAAGAATAAAAAAGAATGTTGCTCTCGACTTTAATTTATTTTATGTATCTACTATTTATTTACTCATTTACACCATTTTTCATCTTCCCTTGGTCTTGTTTCAACATTTCACATTCGATAAACAGCGAAAACCAACCCAAAAATTTTAAATATAGCGCTCAAATGTCGTATTGACGTTGGACCACCGTTGGACCTACATTTATATAGCATAGTCCACAGAAGTCGAAACCAGTTCTCCTCGATCGTCATGCGCCAAACCCATAGCAATCGCATAGCTACGAGCACGAATTATGTGGACAAGCTTGTGTAAACGTCAAGTTTCGACTTCTATGTTTTACATTGGCATAGCGCATAGCATAGCCGCATGTGTTATGTGGCGAGGCCTTTACTTTACGAAATGGCGTTTTTAAAGACCATGCACGTAGCGTCTTGAAGTGCTTCATCTTCTGTGACCATAAAAAGTAGACGTTCATATACACATGACTTTCGACGAGTTGTTCTTCGCGCCCTTCGGGACACGTGGCCAAGTTTTCAGTTAATTTTCGATTTGTTTGTAAATACACTGGTAATATTCCAAAATCATAAACTATGTACCCATAACAGAAAAATTGAGGTGATTAGATTTGGACCCACGTAACGACTTCATACCACAAAACTCCTAAACAGTAACTATTTTTTACATAAAAAGTAAGATTTTACTTTGGCTCCCTTTTCAGATGGCTTTCCCGTCCTTATAACCAATTAGAAGTTGATTGTTAACAGTCTTGAGCCCTAAAGTTAGTGCCTGATGTCCCCAACCGGATTTTCTTGTTCAATGGCATTCAAATAGCTTATCCCGAAGAGATGGGTCTGAATACTATCACCTAGATTTTTCTATTATGAGTTCATAATTATGAGCTTGACTACTGATTCAGTAGTCACGACTGAAAAGCGACTTCACGAAATGTAAAAATACCAATTTAAAAGTTATAGTTATATTTTGGCTTGGGTAAAGGGCATTTTTAATCTCTGAAACCTCGTACAGTAAAAAATTTTAAATATCTTTAAATTAAAGGTTTTTGAAGGGCATGTAAAGTCCTTAGTTCGAGCTAGCACATTAGGACAAAAGCTATTTTTGTTAGTCTATAACGTCCTATGTTCTGTTCAGGACAAATTCCTTATGGAATTTCAATTACTTTTCATTTTCCAAACTTTGTAAACAGGCTAACCTTGTATAAATAAGTATCTAATAATTTAAAGCAACTAAAATCGTCTCTAGTAAATTTTTATCATTATAAATTGAATTTAAAAATAAAATTAATATGAAAATGATTTGCACGTGCATATTACATTATTTATCAAAGTGGAGAAACTAAAATTTGATAAGATGCGTACTATTTGTAAAATTTATTCATTATTAACGCGAGTTCGGTTCAATGTAGATTGAAAATTTTTCAAAATTTTACCATACTTAATTAAATTAGCGTAATTGATGTGTTTAAAAAAATTAAAACTTTTAACAGTGCAGTGTTAACGTGTAATTGCTTCGATTTTGTTAAATTTCGTGTTAAAGACTTGACGGAACTACTTGTTTAAATTAAATATTAATTCACACACTCGTTCTCTTAATTTCGGTGACGCAATTTGAATGTGATAAAGGTATAATTATTGTTCTAACGTGTTTGTACAAACTTGAACCTTAAGGGCTGTCCTAAATACAAAATTTACTGTTTTGTTATTAGGACACATTTTGCTTATTTTTTAATTAACAGTGATTAATAAGTATCTTATGTAATTTTTCCATTTTGTTCCAGATCTGAAATTTGAAGAATCAAAAGGAGCCAATCAAGAAGTGACCAAACAAAAAATTTAAGGTAGAAATTTTAAAATCTTATTTTTGTGTTATAAAACTATGGCCTCATTATTTTCAATAGCCAATAAATATTCAACTGGTCGAGTTGGCTTTAAGAGAGTCAACTTTTAAAATGCTCCATGACGCTTTTATTATTACGGGAAGAAATGAATTAGTAGCTAGTTGAATTCACATGTAAGTGGCTTTTTGTTTTTTTTATTTTCATCGAAAAATGCTTCACGGAAAATTCACATTTTTATAAACATTATAGAGCTCCAATATGCTATAAAATAACAGCAAAAGGGCGTAATCATCGTATTTTCAATAGTACTTAAGGGATTTGTTTTTCGTTTTATGCAGAACTGGAATTTTGAAAACTGTTTTTCAGTTGTTTTGAGTCGGATAGAAAAGTTCAGGTTTACAAACCAGCTTCATAAATCATTCTAAAGGCCTGTTTACAAACACACAGGCTTTGCCTTTCGGTTTGGCCTGTTCAGACGGCCTGAACGATGTCCAGACGGCCTGAACGATGTCCAGACGCTCTGATACTGCGAAGGAAAGCCTGTGTGTGTGGCGCCGCCATAATGCAAATGCAAAATAGAGTAAACTAAAATTTTATCTCAGAAAATGATTTACCTCACCTTGAGAACACTTTTCCATCAATTTCTCAATAATTTAGTTTCAAAAACTAAATTATAATTTCAAAAATTTAGATTTAGATTTCGGAAATTTTCGGACTAGATTCGCGCTTTCAGAGAGCGTCAAGTGCTTAAATTCCCTTATCAATACTACGGAAAGGCAGTTTTGACTATATATTTCCCATTTCATCCTTCTTAGCTACCCAGTTTCCAATGAGTGACAGGAACGAAAATTTAAATATGTTCAACGAATTATTTTTAGGGATGACCAAGTTGGACTCACTCTGTATATATACAACGGATATTATAGAAAAGTAAAGACTTTATTTTAAAATTGTTTTAACATGTCACGTCACATTGGTCAAAGAATCCTCATTATAAATATTAAAGAGATGTCGTCTCGGAGAGCACCGCGGCGCGTCTCCGAGCGTACAATCAATTAATTTAATTTTTATAAATACCTAAATTTAACATTTTTCTAAAGACAAAAAGAGTTAACAATTTAAAGAACAGCTTGAATTTATGATACTTAAAAACTATAATTACAATAATAGGAGCAAATAACGAACACTAATACACTAAAATAGTGTTTATTTTGTTAAGGACACATCACACTTTAAAATTTTTAAGAGTTCGGTTCTTCAGTCACAATTTATACACTAAAATCGTTTATAAAACGATTGTGTAGTAAAATGAAAAATTTTTATAACTAAGAAAAACAGTATCTCGCGATTAACGTCGTCATTATGGATAAAACAAACTGAGCACTAAGATGATCACTTCCGTTTTCCATTTCTTGACTACCACCACTTGGATCACTAAATTGGTGAGCCCCTGCACAGAATATAACATAATTAATTAAATTATTAATTAAAAGGCGCTATTTTTAATGACAACAATTAAGCCAAAAATTGAACAAAAACAAAAGCTATACAGGGTGGTTTGATGAAAGTTACAAACCAACCGCGTATATTAAACATGAAAAAAAATATACAAAAGCTTATAATTATTATTAAATTTTATATTTGTTATCCACCACTAGATTTTTTAAATTTTGATTTAATTTTATGGTTTTATGAACGATGAAAACATACTTATGAAGGGATTTAGATTGCGGCCCTTCAGTGGCTGGCAGGTCGTTTGTTGTTGAACTCTGGAATGTAGCGGCGATGAACATTAATAAAACCATCTACGCAGAACTGTTAAAGCATTAAGCAAAAGCCTTTTAATTAATTATTACAAAAATTATTACATCTTTGCAAAAAAAGCATCTCACGACCCTCTTAACTGGTACGTCTATGATGTTTAAAAAAGTTTTTTTTAACGGCCATCGTGAGATGCTAATTAATTTATTGAAGTGATTTTTAATTAATACGTCAACTTGGTTAGACCCTTCAACCTTAAATTTGTCAAAACTACTTTATCGTTCCCAAATATTAATCATGCTTAATTACCTAATTAAATTTACCCTCTTTTATATCACTCGATCAATTTGTTTTTAATTTTTTGCACAAATTGTTAATTCGACAATTATTTTTTAATTTATTTAAAACAAAATCGCAAATGCAAATAAATTAATTAAAACGAAAAATATTGCTTTCAAAAAAAATTTCTTTGACTATTAATTGTATGTCCAGCGAACAGATATAGCTAAGCCACTCCCAAAAAAAGCGCACTATATTCAAATAGTATTTTTCTATTGTTCTGATTTTGAAAATACTGTTTGAAACAATCACACAAGAATTGACATTCGTCAACCTTATTTGAGAGAAATTTGTTGGGAGTGGCTTAACTGTTTCTGTTCCATGGACAGAGTATAGCATGCAATGCAAAATGCAAACCAATAGGGTGCTCTATTTTACATTAGTGCTTCTGAAAGTTTAGACCTCCAAAAGGACCTCAAATGAGAACATTTTGGATTTTTTCAAACATCAAAATTTCAAAATTACCCAAAATGTTTTTCAACTGATCGTAGGGGGCCTTGTGATTGAGAAACACTGCTTTAAACAATCAAAACGAACTGCAAACCAAATAATTGTGCTAAAGCTTTGGTGAAATGGTTAAGAAATTATTTACAAATTGAGGATAATGCAAAAAACGGTTTACAGCGGCGTAACAATTTTTTAACTTTAAAATTGGTACGCCACTGTCGTGATTAAAATGTTAGTACCAACACAGATCTAAATTAAACAAACAGTGCGACTGCCCAACACCACAAGTACGTACAAAGTGCATAGTGTAAAAAATTGTATTTTAAATAAATACATACTTGTTGAGGAGAGCGACTATTATTATTTTTTTAAATATTTGTAGAAAGTTAAGTTCAGCCATTTTGTTAAAAAAATTTCGATCATAGCAAGTTTTGAAAGAGACGCAAGAAAGTTACAGGTTTTTTGGTTTTACATTGCAAAAAGTTTTCAAAATATTTAAATTTCATATTTGGGTAGTGGCGGATCCAAAGGGGTATGATACCGTTCCAATTGCTAAAACTTTTTGGTATCAATACCTCTCTTCAGGGAGGCACCATAGCAAGCTGTCCCCCCTCATAAAAATTTCTTTTTAGACTATTAAACCATTTTTTTCTACTCCCATATGTGAAACTAAGCATTTCGTCATCACTTACTCGTTACGAAAATAGCATTTTCGTCTCTAGTGAGAAAAAGTTTTATTACAAGCGGATGTTGTTTACAACATGAGGTGAAACCAGTTTTTTTGTGGTCGGTTCACATTTTAGTAAAAAGAATTATTTTTTTAAAATGTACTAATTATCGTCGTAGAAAAAATAGCATTTACGACTCGAGATGAAATCCGTTTTTTTCGTTCGAAAGATTAATTCACTCGCCCCTACGGGGCTCTTGAATTAAATTCTATCTCACGAAAAAAACGTATGTTTCATCTCATGTTGTAAAAAATACTATTTTACTACTAGTCTAAAATGCTATCACTAACTCATTTTTAAACAGAGAAATTACATTTCTCAACCTAGGTAAATAATAAAATATTATCAAAACTGTTTTTGAATTTACCTAGGTAAAAAATGAAAACTGTTTTTATGATTTTTTTAACGATATTTTTATGAAAATTGATATTACTAGTAGTAAATGAAATACTATATAATCTACGGTTGAGAATACTATTATAACCCTCGCGCTGTGTTGTGTATATTCCTCAGCGCTTCGCGCCTCAGGATATAATACTTTCGCTAGGGTTATAATAGTATACTTCTCAACCTAAGTATATAATCTACTATTATTAAGGCCATTATTTTCTAATCGCTTCCTAAATAATTTTTGATCCGCCGTTGTACGTAGGAAGGAGAGGGGATACTTACCAATAAAATTTAGAAATAAAAATTGAAACTTTTTGCAATTCATGCCATTAGTATAATAGTATGCATTTCAAAATCAAAAACCTAAATTATTATCCTACCTGCGTCTAAAACTTCGTCAGCGTTATTAGCATCTTGTTGCATTCCGTAATAGTCGCTCCCATCATCAAGCATCCAACCCCTGAAGGACCTGGTACCTATCGTTCCTTGAGGTTTAGACTTGCAACCGAACCACCAATGTCCCGCAGATCTAGGGAAAGCGGGTTTCGCTTGTTCTACAGCGAATTGTCTATCGTTGAACCTATAATATGCATCATCTTTGTAAAAGTATGTGTAACCGTTCGTGTATTGGAACGCTGCATCTAAATGATCAGGTACACCTTCCCAGTTTGAAATTGGTTTCGGATACGTGCTTTTTACTGGCGGCCTTTGAGATGGATCAAATCTCCAAAACTTGGAACCTATACGAGAAATTAATTAGCTTGCTTTATTTTGCTAGGCTTCATTCGTTACCTTTAAAGAAATAAATTTTTCCATTTCCACTCCAAACCATAGCAGCATCCAAATCATCAGGTACTCCGGTAAAGCCTTCAGAAATATCTTTAGGGTAAGCACCATCAACTTTTCTTCCTCTATACCTCCAATATTGCTTTCCTTTGAAAAAGTACGATTTTCCATTTTTATAAGTAAATGCGGCATCGATGTAACCCGGAAGACCGGGCCATCCGCTCGAAATAGTTTTAGGATATCCTTTGGCTACGTTATCAGCTGTGAGCTTCCAGTATTGATTACCTTTGAACACGTAAGTTTCACCTTCGGCAGTGTTAAATATAGTATCAATTTTAGTGTTTGTACAAAGAATAGGATCTTCTGCGTGTGAAGTTGGCGGCGCTTCTGTTTTTTTGCCAACGTCCGAATCACTTTCGTCACCATCACTGTCATCGCCTCCTCCAAAACCGTGATAATGCGTCTTCTTTCCGTAAAGAGCTTGAATTCCTTGGACATCATCAACGTCCAATTGGAAAGTTGGTTCGTAACCACGATAAAATGGGGCCATAAGCGCCGACCTAATATCAGAGTGACTGAGTCCTAAGGAGTGTCCAAATTCGTGAGCAGCAACTTGGAATAAGTTTGTTCCACGGTAAGATCCAATCGACCACTGTTCTGATGCGTCGAAATGAGCGTCACCACCAAATACCTAAAGAATGGTTGGTTAGTTAGTAATGGTATCATGAAGTAAAAAGTAATGAGGGACTTACTGGGAAATAAGCATGAGCTAGAGTACCTCCAGGTCCGTCAAAAGGATCGCCATCGCCGTGTTCTCCACTTTCGAAACGGATTTCGATGTGTACTTGCCCTTTGGAAGGTTTGAATGTGAGATCTGTGTATTCGGACCAAACTGCGAAAGCGCGTGCAATTTCGGCATCTACGTCCTTTTGGGCTAATTTACGAGGGTACTTGGCAATTCTATAAGTTAAACTTTTGACCTTCCATCTACTACCTATAAAATGAAAACAATTAGTTAATATAATTTTGTACACTATTTTTTCCCCAAAACTCTTCCTTCGATTTACCACCCTTTGAAGTTCATAGAAATCTCTAATTTCGACTTTCATTTTTGCAATTGACGTTAAAAAGCTATGATTAAATTTCACCAAAAATTTGTTTCCTGATTTTTATTCAATTACTAAAGTCTATTAATTGGAGAAATTTTTTGGAGGCAATACACAGGCCCGGACTGGCGCGGCAGGCTGACCGGCGATCGCCGGTGGGGCCAAATGAAAATAAATGGAAAAATTAAAACAAAGAAAGAAGTTCACAATAAAACAGTGTGTTTCACGTTAGATGAGGACACAACTTTTTTGCTTTTCTTAATGAATTGCTTAATTTTACAGTACAAAAACATGTTTAAAAATTTTTAAAGTTGATCTAAGCTCGTTGAGCTTGAAAATTCCAAAAAATTTTGCCTGGAGCGCTTATAGAGCTTGTGGGAAATCTTTGGAACCCAGGTCCGTAATAGTGTCGCTGCTCGTTACGTCACGTTATTTTGTAGCCAGTGCGGCTAACCATTAGCCAGCCCTGGCAATACAGAGCCGACTTGTAATATTTTTTGATAAATTTAACAGTTTTGACGTGAACAGTTACCAAAAGCTACTTGTGTTAATTTATTTACATATAACAAATAAACAGTGTAAACACAATGAATGGATTTGTATTTGTACGTCTTGTGCAATGGACCAAATCTCCTTACACAGTCGCACAAACATTTCCTCATAGTTTGTGGTGATAATCTGTTTTTTAAATTTTAATTTTTAAACGGCAACAATAATTTTAGAACTTCCTCTTTAATTTTGAAATTTTGAAACATTGTTAGTTTGGCGTGAAGAGTTAAATAATTTTCATACCTTGTAACGCATATCGTTTCGATCGCGAATCGCTTCCAGAGCCTACTTTGTCTTTGACACCACATCTTGGTAATGACATGGTCTTTAGTGTTTCATCATCCAGTTCACCTAATAAAGATAAATAGAATAATTACACATTATTTAACTAATATTGTTACATGGGCTGTGATAAAAAATGATAAAAAAACAAAGAAAACTGATGTCAACGTTTTGTCGACGAACTGAACCTTCACCTACATTAAAGCGAATTACATTTAATTATTTATTACAACGAAATAATGATTAAGTTATTTAATGAGGGATTTATTTTAATTAAAAATATTTTTTACCTGTTACATCCAAACCGGCAAAACTTTGAAAATCGGCAATGGCGTCCGTCAAAACTCTTCCATCTATTAAATTGCTAGAGTTGAATATATTTTTTGTATTTGCTCCTAAGTAACCATATTGAGATAAGTAAAACTGTAACAAAAATAATTATTAGATTTGTAATAAACGACACCCTCGAGCATTATTTGGTATCAAGTTAGGTAATTTTGAAATGTCTTAAGAGGAAATTAAGAGAAATTGTTTATGTAAACAGAATTGTTCAGTCGTGCGCTACAGTATGGATTGCTGGACAAAATAATTTACTTTTACTCAAATTAAAGAGAAAATTGATTAATTTTGCCCATTATTTTTTGTTTTTACAAAAACCCACTCAAGACAAATTATATAATTTTATTTTGAAATAGCTCTCTCTCTCTCTTTCTCTTAAAATAGAATTAATATGTTTATAGGTTAGTCCCCTCTGTATTGTTCTTATTATCGCTATAATTATTATTATTTGCACAATTAGAAATGATTACATGGAAATCAAGAAATTTCATAAATGATGCATTTTTTTCCGATGATTCAAATCTATGAATGAATGAATGAATGAGTACACCTACTATATTTCCTTATTACCAAATTCTAATTTATAAGGAAGAAAGGTGACAACACAACCTGTTTTATTGTAAAAATTCAAAAGTACTGAATTAGTCATAATAATACATTTACATAAACGTAAATAATTATGTCAAACCAGCATTCAATGATCAAGGTCTGCTTCTGAGTTCAAGTTTTGCTCTTTTTGCATTTTTAATTACCTAGACGAATTAAATAAATTAATTTGCTTACTATAAAAAATTCGCAATTTTTTTTAAACGCCTGTACCCTTTAGGGGTACAAAATTTTTTTTTTATTTTAATCTTGAATAAATTTCATTAATGGAATTTAATTGTAAATGTAAATGGCCTTCTAATACCTATTTGGGATAAAGATTAAGTTTTATTAATCTCAAGTGAATCACAAAAAAAATATTGCTCCGAGTTAAAATTGTATATTATTTATATTATAGTGCTAAAAGGTTTGTAGATTTTTTTAATTGATGCAATAATTAAAAATAGAAGAATTTTTTCTCCATCTGCCTTGGGGTTAAAGAATCAGATTGCCCTGTTGTAAAATTAAAGGGGAAGCCACTATAAGATCAAAGGAGTTTTTAAAATTTAATTACCTATTTATTGAAGTACCTATTGATTTATTTTTCAATTTAATGATTTATATAAAAATATTTAACTCGCATGGCATGTATCCCCTGTAGCTTTTTCTTTTAAATTTGGCATCTTTGAGTCTAATTCTTACGTCTTGCTTTGTTAATTTATTAATAAGGCCCTAATAATTAAGCGAAATAATTTATGGATGTATTAGTCGCGATTCTTGTAAAATAAATTTAATTTATCAGTTTTCAGTTTGTTAAACATCCTAATTGATGATTAATTACACAAATATGACTAACAGGATAATCTTTGTTATGATGACTAATAAACCAAAAAAAATCAGAAATCGGTAAGAAATTAAAAATTATTTATATAACTGAATTAAATTCGCTTTAAGGTTTATTTTCTCTTCTATGGGGATCTCGGTTATTAAGTGGGGGTATCGATACGTTATTCAATTTTTAAATTTTTATAATAACATTTTTCATGATATTTCGAGGTCGAAATACCTCGAAACTATCACTGTGAGTTTTTGGATAAAATGGTCAAACCCAATTTTGACCAGAAGGTACTTTTTCTTCGGCTTTAGTGTCAAATTTTGACTTTTTCAAGTTTTTGCTGGGGCATTTTTTGAATGTCTTCGTTTGTATTAATCAGACTGGGATCAAAAAAATTTCGTTTTGCTCGCATTGAATCTCCCGATCAAACTGCCTGGGATAAAATAATTTTTATTGATTTCCTATTCTAGAAAAAATTCTAACCTGCAGTCATCGGTGGATCCTACTTTATTGTAAATAACTTCAGTTTAAATTCATTTTATGTCATGAAACTTGGGGAAGTTATAGCTTTTATAGTAACAAATACGCCTGCCAAAGTTTGTCCAAAAATATTGAGAAAAACGGTCAAAATTTGGATATTAGTTTTACTCTTTTCCATATTTTCTTTGAGGCAATTGGTTAGGTTGTACGGCAATAATTTTTCTGTTGAAAATGTAAGAAATTTAACCCTTTGAGTACTAGTGGTTCCAAATAGAACCTGTCCTAGGTTCTAGAAGTCGCCAACTGGAACCACACTTAATATATTTGTTTATTTTTCATTTATTTTATATTAAATCACTACTTTAGAACGTGAAGTTTGTTTGTGTCAAATAAATAAATAAATATTGTGTCGTAACTTCCTAGTGGTTCCATATGGACCACCATCTTTTGGGACCAATGTACAAAAAAATTTCTTTTTTTCAAAAAAGCTTATTTTTGGCTTTTATTTTTATCCTAATAATTTATTTTTATGTAGCTAGCGACTTCAATTTTCATAAAATTAATTCACGACTCAAAGGGATAACCCAAAGAGATAAATGCTCTTTCAAATGAAAACAAACACAATTTTCTTATATTTTCACAATTTTGAAAATATTTACAAAACTAAATTTTGTAATTTTGGAAGAAACTGGAAGGTATGGCCCAAAATTGGCTAAATCAGTCTCTTTAAGTTTAATTAAATTAAAGCATGGTTTATAGGGTTTTTGAACGTTGCACATAAAAAATATATTAAAAAAAATAAAAAATATTGAATGGTGTGTAGCAAAATGCTGATAAAATAATCCATTTGAGGAGCTACTATTTTTTTATGAAACAATATAAATTGATTCCACATAAATATTGCGTGTACCTAGTTCATTTTATCAATTATTTAAAACAAGGTCACTTTGATTTTTAACACGTTTTAATACAATGTTTTTCATCATCAAGAATTAAAAGGTGGAAACACGTAACTCAGCACTTAAAAAAATGAATTCTATTTTGAAAAATATTTTTTAAATTCCAAATTTTTGTATTGAAACGGCTGCAAGGGGTTTGGTAAATTTTCTGAAATAGTTTATTGGCAATTAATGAAAATTGGGTCTATTTGAGTCGTTATTTCTACTAATTTCCCCTTGCCTATTTTTCATTACTCGGATGATCGTCTTTAGGACAGAAGGGTGGTCACGACAAATATAGAAACGCCCTTGTTTTTTTGAAACGACCTTTATATTATCATTTCCATGAAAGTCCTAGGTAGGGAAATGGGGTTTGAAAACTTCGGGTTTCTTAAAAGAAAAAAGTTACAGGAAGTTAGGTAATCTTAGTAGATAGTTATACAATTCCCCGTTCTTCTGGCATCAGTTGCGTCTAAAAATATCAGCAAAAAAAAAAGGAAAAAGTACTACACCTTCCTTCAGAATTTTGGACTTTTGTTTTAGCGGTAGGAAGAGTGCTTGGAAGTTGTACAATGGGTCTGAATAAGTGGCCTAAGGCCGGTATTAGACTATCAAAGTCTGGCCTAAGTATTACGGGTTTTGAAGTCCCAAGTGTTTATTACTTTGTTTTCAGGAATTAAAAATTTAAATTAGTGTTTTTAGAATTGTAGTGATAATTTATTTTGGTTTTCCATAGCTTGGGATAAATCACCAAGTAAACAGTAAAATTACCTGTAAATTTTTTCGAAATACACTAATTAAAAAATTAGTAATACTATTATTCTAATTACGCAGCTAGTGATTCAATGTAAGGTACATACCAATTGTGCAAGGTGCTTTATCTTTCCAAATTATCATTTATCAAACATAACATCATTATTTATTTAAAAAATTGTACCATTGTACATAGTGGATGATATTAAATTATCTTTAATTAAATTACCTTAAAGATTATAATTAAACAAAGAATTTGAATAATTAGAAAAATAAAATTTGCTTTAATAAATTAATGTAAATGAAGGTTTAAGAGTGATACAATAATAGTAACAATTAAATTATGCAAAGCAAATGAGTGGGTGAGGACGAGACAGTTAAGGAAAAAATTGAAAAACTCTTTCCTCGTACATAACGGTTGTTAACCTTTTGAAAAGTTTAACTCGGTTCAATTTTAAAATTTTTGAAATACTTCAGGACACCCCCCTTCCAAACTCAAATTCATCAAAGTGTCTCTGATAGAAAGAATTTATAAATTGGCACCTTCGCGTTGGATTTATTTCTGTAATAATTAATATCGCCACTTAATGAATATTTTGACCCCATCCTCTCGTCCAAATTTGGCGAAACGTACCCTTAACCTCAAACTTGACTAATGGCATTGTAAAAATTACAAGCAAATTCTTTTGTTTGTATTTGACATAAAGTAATAGTCGCTCGGAGATCCTTCTTAAAAATTCGGCCGCACCTTAACATTGTTTTCTGAAAGTGAAACCGTTTTTTTTAAATTATTTTTATTATTATCTCTCTTCTGGTGTATAATTTACATGGACGAGTTTTGCATATATTTCGAACTGAAATATCATCCAAAGCCATTTCTTTTGTGTTCAAAAATAAGAGATTAAATGTAAATTTTTTTGATTGATATGCAAGCCCACGCTCCTCAACATTTTTGGATCTTTTAAACATCACCAACAGGTGCATATTGAACAATTTTTGCTCAAGAAATTAACAATTTTGGACACGTACCCACTCCATCTCACTTTAATGCATTTAAAACGGAAACGTTTAAATGTTAAATAATTTCTTTATGTTTCAAATAGAAGGCTTTACCTGTTTGACCCGAGGAGGAAATTCGCTCTCTCTGTTTGCCACCAAGTTCACTGAGTCATATAATGTTTACGCATCCACTTAATACAAAAGAAACAATAAAGTGGACGAATTAAATGTTTGTTTTGAATTTTTGCCATGCTAAAGTGATCCTAAAGTGTCCGAAAGCGACACATTTAAATTTAAAAAAATTGTATCGCGATTTTAACTTTTAATTTACATAATCGAATTAATTGGAAATTAATTTTTTCCCAAGTTTTGTTTCGCAGAATTTTTGACACTTGTTTTCGGTAAAAAAAAAACAACTGGTAGGTTGTTACAAATTGCATGAAATCACGGTCGGTGAACACGAATAAAAATGTCAAGTTGAATGGGAGAAAGAATTTTTTTTAACAAACGGATAGACTGCTGAACAAAAGAATCGCACTGTGGATTTTTGCGAACCTGTTTAAATTAATTCACTGTGGGTCAGTGGATTAGGATTAAATATTTTACTCATTTTTTTGGGTCAATAAGGTATTTAGTATTTATATTATGCTTCTTTGACGCTGTTCGTTCCTCAGATTCATTGTTCTCCCCAGGCAGAAGTTATGAGCCAGTTCGCAGATCTGGTTTCTGAAGGAAGGTTACAAGCCTTCCCTTCCTGGAGGAACTGTTTACCTGTTAATAGGATCCCAAAACGGGATGAAGAATTCTCCATCTTCTCCATATCATTTAACCCATAGAACTATCGTTCTCAAGTAAAACATGTTTAAATTGCGCAGTGTATTGATTTTCTCTGAACAAGTTTCCTTAATGAAAAGTCAAGTATTTCTGAGTTTTCATAATTTTTATTGCCTGTCCGAGATCTCAAGAACACGATCAAGCCTGCAGAAGGAGGCTCCGTCAAACTTATTTACACTGTTAGTTTATCAGATCGTCTGTTTTTCTCTGGCAAATGTTATGGGCCAATCCGCAGATCTGGTTTCTGAAGGAAGGTTATAAGCCTTCTCTTCCTGGAGAAACTTTTAGCCTGTTATTAGGATCCCAAAACGGAACGTATTTGTATAATTCGCCATCTTCTCAATACTATTTAACCCATATACCTGCTATCGTTCTCAATTGAAATCAGTTTAAAATGAGAGTGCATAAGCTTTCTTAGGGCAAGGCTTCTTTAAGAGTCTAGTATGCCTGAGATTCCATGTTTTTCTTTCCTGTTGTACACTCTCAGAGCATCTTGCCTCCTGTATCCCAAAAACAGAATCAGGGCTGCAGAAAGTGCTCCAAAAAGCTCTTACTGCCTGCCCTTCTGGACAAAGATTTCAGAGAGTGGTCAAATTCTCATTTTTACTCCACTTAATATGTCACTTTACAAAACCAAGTAGAATATTGGTTTTTCCCAACAGATCGTCCAACCCTTTCTTTAATCAGAGGTTTACCTCTCACCTCTCATTGCTTTCTTCTTCTGAGAGGGGCTGAGTAAACACACCGATTTTTCTCCAATCTTGCATTTAATACTACAGATGAACTTAATTAATTTGACAGTGTCTATTTCTTCACAGATACTGGTAATGGGATAGACGCGTAAATCATAAGCCATCTTTCCACAGCTCATTGATTCATTCGAAGCTTCTTTCAACAACATCAGGTTTAGTGAGAAAAAGCACATTTTTGAGTGCTATATGCAATTAGTAATTCCAGGAAATAAGATTGATGCCACTTTTTCCCTAAGTAATTAGCAGTAATTAAAGTATATTTTGATGCATCTGCTTCTCTTTTACGTGTTGCTCATCGCATGACACATTTTATTAAGTTGTTTTTCGAATGAGTCACGCATCATTAGCTTATGTTCTCCAAGGCAATAATTTAATAATGAAATAAATATAGACGAAATTCAAAAATACAATTTAATAAAAATCGTACGTCATCCTAGGGAGCACGGTGGAAATTTTAATTTTTTACCAAGGGGTAGGGAAAAGAAAATTTTGCCTGAACGACTAGGAAGCAATTACAAATTTACTAGTGGACAGACGAGTAATTGAAGTTTTTGTTTTAGAAATTTTGAAAATTAGCAAATAGCAGGACAGGACTCAATTTTAATTTCCAGTTAATTTAATCCTGCAATATTTAATTTAAAATTTCAATTGTTGACGTCAATGGCCTTTATAAAATATATCTATTGGTTTTTTTTTGCTATTTTACTTACTTTTGAAATTTTTAGCCATTTAAATATATTTAATTAGTTGAATTTAACCTCGAGCTTGGAGCGAAGCTTTTTGAAATTATTAGTTTGAGTTTCTCTCTATTTGACGCTTATACAACAAACGCTTTGTGCTTTTTAGTGTCAATTAAAGCCAATTTTTATAATTCTACGCTTTGCTGATCTGTTAATACAATTTTAATTGAAAACTCTTTTCTAAAACTCTCATATTATTGTGGTAAGGGTTGCAGTATTTAAATAATTAACCATTAAAATGTATAAGAAAAGGTCATTTTATACTTTAACGTTATTGTAATTTTAACCTATTCTTGTTTTATAATGTACGGTAGATCGTTTATTTAATTTTTTTTGAAACATTAAAATGCTCCCCTTAACTTCAGTGGCGTGTACGGTGACAATATATAAATGGAGTGACCTTTGACTAGCCTTGCGTCCAGCACATCCTACTTGACAACGTGAATAATACATCTAAAGCTTGTTGCTATTTAAACGTCCATCCAAGGATTCTAAAAGGATCGCATATTTAAATCTCTAAAATTAGGACTTCCTTCCTGAATTTTATGTAAATTGTCCTTTGTACAAATTTAATACAAAATTACTTTGCTGGTTTAAAATAGAAAAATTGCAATTGGTGATTGATGAGGTCAATATTTTTTTCGAAATGGTCACTGACTGCATAAAAATTTAAAAAAATACTTTATTATTCAGACAATAACTTCTTAGATGCAAATACAAATATGTGTCCTTGAAAGGTAAACAACAATATATTATAAATAATATAAAAATATAAGTTGAATTTTTAAATGTTAATTTAATTGCTTGATATGTAACGAACATCCAGCTCGAAGGACCACAGGGTGTATTGGAAAAATTTCAATTTTATGTTTATAGCTAAAAGTAATTTAAAAGAACGATACTTTGAATAAAACAAACAATAAAACCATTACACGGTAGTATTATTCACAGAGCAAGTTTATAATAACTGCTTTTTGGAATTTATCATTCAAGGCAAAACAATCCTATTCTTTTAAACTTACGTTTTTACGCGTTATCCACGAATAGAATTTAAATTAATTTCTGGGTTTATTTTTTATTTTAATTAATTTTTCTAATGAGAAGTGGGATCGATTTTTTAAAAGCCCTCCTCGTAATAAAACAACAATGAAATAGTGAATAAAATGGAAGTTACATGTAAAATCGATTTCGGTTTAAAAATAAAATATTATTTTCTAGTAAAAATATTGCAATACGCTTATCGTTTTTATCTATTTTATTTTATTATCGAGCAAATATTTTTAAAAAATTCATAGATAAAAGGAAACTCACGATTTCTGATATCATGGCAGCAAAGTAAGATATGAATCATATTAATGTTTTTACTAATTATTAGACGTAGATTTGTAATAAATAATAATTTCCAGTAATTTGTTTAAGTAAATAAAATGTTAATTTATTAAAGAAAATTATTGTGTTAAAGTATAGTTTTTTATGCTTTGGCGCTTGAACGACATAGTTAACGAGAGCTTCACTAGGGTTACATTTGTTTGATTTGGTCCACTCGTTACAAAAATGGTCTTTAACCTCCCCCATTAGTCTCCAGTCCTGATGGTTTTGAATTAGGAGTAGACTAAGCATATCTGTAGACACTAAACTTATCCAGCGCCAGTAGTTCCAGTCTACCCCTAACTTCTAAGCTACATAGAGTCTAAGAGAACCCAGACGTCACCAATGGATCATGGTTCTCGCTTCGAAGCTAATGAGAAATAACCTATACGGAGTTGGGATCCTGAAATTATTAGAGCGTTGCTAAGCTAAGCTACTTACTCCCCACCCCTTCAACCCTAATCCTACAAACTTTTATAAATTAATAGGAGAAGGGTAAAGGGTAGGTAGCTTAGCGTGGCGTAGCAATTAGCTAATAGTTACAGGATCCAAGCCCAGGGTAGTGACCATAGCTCTTTACTCTTTGGGTCTTTAGGATTTAATAAGAAAAATCACACTTCCACAATTTCCTGCTTCCCTAATTATTTTGGACAAAAATCCTTCAAATTGTTGTAGGGTGTGGATTCTGTATCCAAATCAATAACTAAAATACAATAATATTACGTGAGGAAAACTGTTGGAAATTACCTCAAAAGAATTATAGCCATGGGTTTTTCGTTTGATAAATTTGACACTGACAAATAAATGCTGTCAATGAACTGACGAAACTGAACAAATTACCTATCAAAACCCATGGCTATTTAACTATTTAGAGGTAATTATCGACATTTTCACATCCAATTCCACCGTTATGAAGCGTGCAAAATTAATTTAGTTTATTACTTTCGATGCACAATTTGCCCTACAACTTTCATTTAGAGCATTTTTTTCGAAAAAAATTAGGGAAGCAGAAAATTACGAAAGTATGCAAATGAACGAGAGCCCTGGTCACCACCTTGTTTTTAACGTGACCTACTTAGGTGTGGAAGGAGGGTGAAAATAAGGGATGAAATGTGTTTAGAATTAGTTCTGTGACGTTTTATGACTTTTGCTGCACCCTGTATTGTTCTCGTAATTCTTTAAGTTTTTCAAATTTATTTCACCCTCTTGTACAAAGACGACACGACGCTTTTATTTGTTTCAATTTACTCCTAATTTTTCTATTGCATTAATTTCCCGTGGCAGCTTCTCTAAACCACCCTTAATTTGTTACAATATAAAATTTAACGCGAATGATATTTTAACGTCAGGATTATGATTTTAGCGTGTCATTTATTTGCTGATGAAAAAATATTTTTACCGTTAATTTAAATTAGCACTTCCTTTTAAATAATGAATTATTAAATTTTTTAATTGTTCGTTATTTTTTAAAAATATAAATGGGTCAATCAAGGTTGTCTTTCTTATACTTTAAAACATCAAGAGTTTCCGGGTTATCGTGAATTCATTTTAGCCTTGAAAAAATTACAATGTTTACATAATAGTTGATAATTTCTATTTATTTATTTATTAATCAGTGCAGCATCTTACAATTTATTATTAAAAAGTACCTACTACTTGCGGTTTCGCGTGTTCGGACATTTAATTTCATAAGCGTGGAGGCCTTGAGTCATTATATTTGAACTTCCAAAATAAGATAATTTGCTTTATTACATTAAAATCAGTCAAAACATCACTGGATGTGCATGATACGACTATGTGTAACTTGGAGGCTTATTAAATCCGGCTCGAAGGACCAAGGACCTCTATAAGAAAGCCCTAATTCTTACAAACTGCACGACTGATACATAACCGAATTTTAATTTAAATAGCTGATGGGCAATATGGGCATAGCCTTTTAGACTATTTCTATTTCAAAACCTTTGAGCCGCAACATTAATAATTATGGCATTGCTGGTTAACCAAGCCATCTACCTCAATGATTATTACTGTTGTTCAAAGTGATATTTTATGAATATCAAGGATTTTTTTAATAATAAAAAAAAAATTGACAATATCATTACTTCATTAGTATGGTCACAGGCCTTGTTAATGTTAATACGTCATAATCAAGGCCTGGTCGAGAATTATTTTACTGTATCATGAACCTGTACTTAAACAAATAATAAATAAATTTATGCAGTACGTGATCGCTAGTCAGTAATCGTTTAGTTTACTTAACTTTAAATTTTTTTATCATGCGAAAAGTTAAAGAAAACTGTCGCTTTGTTGGTTAACCCTAACCCAAGTTGCGGTTTAAAGAGTCTCAAAATAAAATTTTGACTAATTTTATCTATAAATGAAATCTAAATTAACCGGACGTCAATTTCATGGTTGTATTATATCACAGAGGAACGTATTATTTCCTGTTTACTTTTGAAAATGATTTTTCAGTTTAAAAAAAGGTACTTTTTGTGGAATCGCCAGTGGCGGCGATGAGGCACGACTCAGTTTAAATAAAAGGATAACGGTTGAAATATTAATACAGGCGTCTCCAAAGGGAATCATAATGTGAGAAGAAGCAATTTTTTTCTTGCTTTATCCATAGCAGATCGATAAAGTATGGTTTATGAATCATGAGATTACAACATGCAGTTATTCCATATCTAATAGACTGATTTATATCTTGAAGGGTTTTCTCGGGTTTTCCTAAAAGATCCACTAGCAATACTCGCTACTTGATCGTAAAATCCTAATAATTAGCGACTGAGGTAAAAATGTAACATAAGAACCAAGGTTTATGTAAAAAATAATTGAAAAAAGTAATGTTTTTCGGAAATACTTTAACAATTATGATCTGTAATTCGCATGTCATTAAGTTTCCGGATTAATTCCTATGTCATGGTCAACAGGTATAGTGTTGAGTAGATCCACAATATCACAGACGTCATTACCACCGTCAGAGAAAGTACATTTTGTTAAATTAAACGGCGCCAATACGTCTACGTACGCTTCTTAAGAGATTAATAAAATAATGACTCATCGATAAGAAAATTAGTCAAATTAGACGTCATTATAATTTCCGCGATATAAGTTAAATCGATGAAAAATAAATTAAATCTTTAGAATTGTATCAAAAAACCTAAGTGAAAACCTTGAACTACAAGAGGGTACGATAACGACGAAATTTGGAAATTTAAAAAATCAACTCACCAACGCCGAATTTCCACCAGAACTTGGTGCACAATTAATTAAATTAAAACTCGCAAAAATCACCAAAGCTATTGTACTAATCATTTTAATTAATTGCTTTAATTAAAAGTAAAATTAATTATTGCGCTTATCGCGAAAAACTAGTACAATTAAAAAAAATTCACACGCGATTTTAATTGTTTATCCCGCACAGTATTAGGTTACAATTTTGAAAAATAAAAATCAAAAAATGCAAATCAATCATGTAACTAATTTTTTTAATTCATTTACACGAACGATTATTTTTTGATTTAAACAGTAGCGCACGAAACGTTTCGCTTACTGTACGAGATAACACTAAAGTTTGAGCGTCGACAGTCGCCATTTATATAACTCACCAATCCCCTTAACTTACTACATGCCCGTTATTGTTTTGCTTATATTTACAAATTGATTTGATAGATTTAATTTTCATTGTCTATCGTTGGTCTTTTTTTCCTAACTCAAACTTCTTTTGATTGTTACATTAATCAGGTATGAATTATTAATTTTTTTCACGTTTCAATTAATTCTCTATAGTGAGTGAGTTTTTCCTACTAAATTTAAGATTTGTTACATCAATTTAGTTAGTTTTGGTAAAAGGTTTTTTTTGAACCGCGAATTCGATGGTGAAAAATGCGAAGCAGTCAGAGACGGACTTTTGCATATTTGATTTTTTTAGAAAATTGAAAAAAAATTTTAAGCGTTTTTAAATATTTTTCTAAAACAGCCAGTACGTTCCTGTTCAATTAATTAAAAATTCCCTCTGCTCGTTTGCAAGTGATTTAGCCCACTTCTTTGTTTTGTTTATGGAAGATAAACGATAACAATAATTTTAAATGTCTATGAAAGCTTTATAATCGGAAGATGAAAAATCCCAATCATGGGACAGGAGGGCCAGTACGCCTCTGAATCAATCAATTATTTAGAATACTGTTTTACATCTTATTAATTATTTTAGTCTTTTAAATTTGAGTCATTGCAACCAATTGTTATGGGCGAAATGCATATTTTTTTCAGAACTTAACGTTATTCCCAAATATCGTCAACGTTGGTTTTAATGGGGAAGACCCGCCACCAAAATTCCATCTTCTCTGTTAGAATAAGTTTGGCTTATTATCAAGGGTCTAAGGGTGGTTTTCAATATTTTCAACAACGATTTTCTTCTAAACTAGAGCAACCGACGTTTAAATTTACTCGCTGGTGTCCCGCAGGCTTCTATGCTCGGACCTCAACTGTCTTACGTAGAGAAATTCATCATTATTTAAATTTTCTCTTGAAATTAACAGTTTTCTGTGTGTCTTTCTGTGTGTTCTCCTGTCTTTAGGGGTGACTCGAACACTCAGATCAGTTAGAATACCGGGTTACAATTATCGAAGATCGTCTACGAGTAGAAATATCTTTTTCTAATTTTTTGGACTCTTTTTTTGTAGGATACGTAAAGCTGCCAATCCAAATTGCTGACGATCGTTTACATAATCGTTAAAAGACGTCTTCTCTGTAAGAATAGGTGCGGCGTATTAGCAAGGGTCCAATGGTCTTTTTTTTTATTTAGCACAGTTTCTATTCAAAAAACGACTTTCCTCTAAATTAGAGCAACAACTGATGATCCTGAGATCTACTCGCTGGTGTCCCCTAAGGCTTCTATGCTCGGTCCTCTACTGTCTTACGTAGAGAAATTTGTGATTTGAAAAAATTGTCTTGAAAAAACTTTTCTGTCTGTTTTTAGGGGCGACTCGATCACTCAGATCAATATCTTTTCCTAATTTTTTTGCACCCGTTTTTATGGGACACGTAAAGCTGTCAATTTAGATTGCTGACGATTGTTTACATAATCGTTAAAAGACATCTTCTGGTGTTAGATCAGACTATTATACCAGTCAATCCTGTCCAACTAATACTATAAATCGTGGGCTCATTGTACCAAATCACTGATGAAACAAATAAGCTACTAGGTCTATACTAACATGAAGAAGAAAACGGACATTAAAAAATAGGTTAATCTGGCAATTGTTTTTGTTTAGTGTGAAAATTAGAGTAGCTACAGGGCTGGACTGGGAAAAAATTAGTACCGGGAAATCTGATGGTTCAGGTTTATACTTTTGATTTTTTCAATTGATCTAAAATTTTGCAATATATTTCTTTCATTATCACATCACTGGACACCGGAAATTTACCGCTAGCTCGGGAGCCAGTGCAGCCCTGAGTAGCCATACTTAGATAATTTAATTAAAGTTTGGGGAACATATAGTGTACCTACGGTAATTAATTTTTAAAATTGGTCGATATACCTACCACATTGATTTATTTCAGCTGATTTTAATAATTAATATCTTTCGTTGGTATCCGCCTTTACCCCCTTTAATTATCATTTAATATTGGCTTAATTAATAATAAAATTATAAATAGTTTAATATTGAAATCGGGTGCTAATTGAAGCCATCAAAATAAGAATGCATCGAGAAGAGTTTACAAGTTACAACCAGTACTGTAAACTTTAGTATCGCATTAAAACTAATTTGAACAGCCTACAGCTCTTCTTGGCCAACCAGAGTAGATTATTACTAGGAAGTACAAATTAAAAGTTCCGAAAATAACTTCTCGAACTAATTAATTAAGAGATTTATAATACTGGCTGTTAATGGCTGGTAATACGAAAAATTTTTAAAAAACTTAGCTTTCAGAGCGTAAAAGCAAATTTGAAGGTAAAAACAGGAAAAATCGTGTTAGCTCAAAAATAATTAATTAGCTTTCCTTTTTTAATATTCGTAATTACTTTCAATTTCGAACGTGATGAAGCATATAATCTTTGGCTACTAATGGGCATTAACTAATAAAAAATAATAATACATTACAAATTGCGATTTATTTATATAATTTGCTAATTCAAATTAATCATTTGCACGATCTCAGAAATTTTGAAGCAATTACACGTAAAAATGGAATGCAGACATTAGACATACGAGAGTCGATATTTGAGTATGATATGATGACTAATGCCAGAAAAGATGAAATCTAAACAAAATATTATCATATGAACACTGGAATACTGGAAACAATAATACGATTTAACTGGTAATTCTACAGGGCGATTTCTTAGTACTTTTAAAATATTTAAAGGGATATTACTAGACTTACATTCGGCAGAACAGGTCCTATGAATATATTAGGTACAGTCAGCCTCAAAATTAATGGCCACCCTAGCTATACGTTTAGCACGAATAGTGGATGCAACCATCATAACACCCCCTACTTAAATTGAGGTGTACCTAAATTTAATTTAAGTAGTAAATCAACAACCTCCCTTTCTGTCCTTTTGTTGCTGTTGGCTGGCGAACAGCCAGGGTGACCAATAATTGTAAGGCTGTACAAGTACATACTCTAAACTGGCCGATTTTAAAGTCCAAGGGGTCGCATTTAAGATAAATCTGGAAAACTCTTGAAAATTTCTTTTTTCTTGGTAGAATAGATCTCATAAGGACATCAATAGATATTTTTCGATTTTTGTACGTCTTATTGGGGAGAGAGGGGTAGGATAGTGGGGACCCATCTGCTAAACTAGCCGTGGGCCGTTAGACCTACCGGTCCGACCCTGGTTGATAATCGTGCAAAAAATAATTCACAAACACCATACCATTTTGGCCCAGCTTCAGCTCTTGACGTATCTTAGAAAACTGCAAGAGAAGCTGTAAAAAGATGAGTTAGTAGAAAACTAAGTGTATCGTCGAGTAACAGTCCAAGTATCAAAGAGGCCACATTTGGTAATTATCAAAAAAACACAACTACTGAATCTAAGCAGAACGCAGCCATCCGCTTAAAAATAGTAACATGACAACCCATAAATGCCCAGCGTCGTCAAAATTATGACGGCAGACAAATTTTGTTTTTTATGACCTTTTCACCTTTTTATGACCTTTTCACTTCCTTTATTTTTTTGAAATCCAAAAATTTGTAATTTGATGCTTGGGGGTTAATGGGTTTAGCACATGCATACCATGGGTCTGATCTGTTGAACCGGAACTTAATACTGCAGCTTGTGCGGAGCACTGTGAGACACTGAACTATGGATGATGGAATATTTACGGCAATCATCTAAGTGAACGAAGTTCACATTCAGCTTAGGTCCTGTACCGTCTATACTCCGTTCAGCGACCACAAATAGCTAGGCCACTCCCCACAAATTTCTGTCAAATAAGATTGACGCATGTCAACTTTTGTGTGATTTTTACCAACAGAAAAATTCTATTTGAATGTCGCACACTTTTTGTGGGAGTGGCTTAGCTATTTCTGGACGCTGAACAGAGTTAGTATAAAATACAGAGTGTTAGATTCGTGCAGCTGAAAACGTAACAGTTTTGAGAGTTCATACAGAACATACAAATTTCCAATACAATAAAGGGTTGCAATTTCCTCCTGGGTATACATTAAGAGGGCGTATATAATATTTATAGTACTCGCATGTGTCCCAACGGTAACACAACTGGAGCTCTTTTACCGTTTTCTGAAAACGTCTTGGATTTCAAAATAATCTAGACGAAAATTTTTAATTCGTTCACCTTTTATTTATAAAAGTATAGTAGCACCTGTAAAATTTTTGTACAGGGTCATTGGATCCAATTTACAGTATATTATTAAGAATGAAAAATTGGAAGCGGTCTCGTTCCTCTCTTTTAATTTTTACCGATGAAATAAATTTATGGTCTCAAGTTGTTATATTTATAATCTGCATTTGGATTTTCAACAGCTACATGCGTCGTAAAAATGTATTGTTTTTCAAGAAAGTCAGCGAACCCTTCTCTGATGACTTCTCCTAAATCCGCTACTGCGTGTAACTATTTCAAAACATTTTTTTATATAGGTACCCTGTCAAATGGCAAAAGCGATACATATTTATTATTTTTATTAACTAATTCTTAATAAAGAATAATTGTGGAGCCAAAATCGAATTCTTTTTATTTTGATTATGACAATAGAAATTTAACCTACCTTGAACCCCTCCTACACCATAATCGCAAAAATAAAACTTAAATATTTATTCTCAACTTAAAAGGCTCATTTAATAGTGATTACATTAAGACTTTTTTTTCTCAATTTTCAATTTTCGCACTATAATTATTCTATAAACGTATGTTTGTCCTTCGCTTCTAGAGGAAATTTAAATCGGAACTTGAAAATAAGTAGGAACAGAGTAGGAAATTATTTGAATATTGCATGACATAAATATTAATTTTTAGTGTAACTGTTTTAATTAATTATTGAGTTACAATTATTTATCTCATAGCACAGGACCGTCTTTAAAGAAGGGGTGGAGTACTCGCCATAGTCTTTCACTGGAACGTATTTTAACAAATACATAATATCTATTAGTACGTAGTAGAACCCTTCAGGTTCTACTTCAGGTGTTACGTCAGGGATGGTAAATATTGGGGTAGAAGTTTGACACTTAACGAAACCGTTCACTTACCAGAACACCCTGTAATATGATTGGTTGATTTTAGTGTCGCGAGCGACAGTCATCGATCTCTGAATGTGACTTAACGCTAGTGAAGTAGCTCCTAAGTTTTGCTGTCCTCAAACGACCTGTATCTAGGCATGGTATAATATGTGGTCGCTTAGGCTGAAATTCAAACTTCTAATGTGTCTGTAATTCTTGAGCGAACCCTGTATGTATTAGGTCAAAAAGAAATTTCACTTTGGGGAAAATTTGAAAAGAAAATAAAGTGTTGAAAAATTTGTATTAGAAAGGGAAGTGTAAATTTTGTTTTTATAAAATAATTTTATAAAACGTGTTTTTAAACGCTCATAATTAATTTTGACAGGTATTAACTAAAAGGCTCATAATTGGTTCAACGGATCATCATTCAAAAATGTCATTTAAAAGTTTTTTAAACGGAAACGTAATACGATCTAAAAGTGTCATTGAGCTTTTTTACTGAATCAATTTTTTTTCTTTTTAAACTTGTACCACTTTTACGATGTTTTTTGGGTTTTCTTCTGACCGTATAAAAATCAGAACCGTATTAGAAAATAAAAGAAAATAACTCGCCATCAAAAAATGTGCTGGAGCTACTAGTTTATATTCAGCGAACCGACGCAGTTAAGCCACTCTCAAAAAAGGCGCGATATTCGAATACAATTTTTCTATTGGTCGAATTACGAAAATATACAATAATTGACATGCGTCAACCCAATTTCTTCAATAGAAATGGTTGCTTATACCCCCGCTAATAAGGGAAGATATCATGACAGTCAATGATAATTCGACGAAATGAATTAGTCATCCATAGTTTTCCAAAATGTCGTTTCTGTCGCATTTTCTCTTATAGGCAACGGTTGCTAACTTTCCTCCCGGATCTTTATATTCTAAGCGTTAAGTATTTGACATTTTTGTGGGAAGTGGCTTAGCTGCATCTGTTCGCTTGACAGATACTAGTAGATAGCGACACAAGTATCTTGGCTACTCAATTGTTAACTACGTACTTTCAAATCTAGAGAACGAACAACTTGCTACCGATCCTTGAACCGGAACCCCAAGGAAGTGCTATGGGACCCTTACTGTTCTTAATTTTTGTAATTGACTTGGCTGATGTTTTTATGACGTGGGTCTGCCATTTTTTGGTGCTGATGATTCATCAAAGATCAGAGCTCAAACAGTGTTAGAGTTAAAATAAAAAACTTAACCAACTATTTACCTGATTTACAATTATTGGATTGGAAATGGGGTGGATTTAAATAGTCTAAAAACCTGTTGATGCTGTCACTCCCCCCCCCCCATTAGCCGGTATATAGTATGTATGTTCTATTGCTTCTGTGCTTGGACGGTCTATCATGTAAAGCGAAAGCGTACCAGGTGTCTGTGAGTGCGCATGGACAGCCAATTAAATTGGTACGAGCAGATGGAGTACTTGTGTGTTATTCCACCACAATACGTATTTGGCCATTGCGTTCTCAGGTGTTGTTTAAGGTCTTGGTGGGGCTTAGTACTTAGAGAGTACATTCTGTGCTGAGTTTTGGCTGATCGCTGCAGCTGGAAACGGGTTTTAAACTACAAAAAAAAATTATTTGAAAAAAATGAGGCTTGTATCGACCCATGCATTCATTATTTTTATCGTGGAATCGGCTCGACCATATAAAAAGGATTTCCTCAGTGGTGTCTGTAAAATTTTATAATGCGCTTCACCATATTATGATGTTTCGAATTTTTAGAGAGAGATGCACGATATTTTGTTGAATAATCCTTTCTACTCACTTGCAAAATTATTGGCGACTCCATGATTTTCGCCCTGACTTATTGTAGGTGTTTCTTCCAAGTGGGTCCAGTCCAATCCAGTTCACTGGAGGTCTAGTTAAATTCACTTGTTTTAGTTGATTTTAAGACTAGAAAAGAAGAAGTGTGCACTACCCTTTATAGAACTTTTCGATGTTGCTTAAATGACCATATTGAGCTGTGTGATTTATTACTCTAGGCTCAGAGAACATGTACCTACTGTTTTTCAGTGGCACTTGTCGTACTATGGAAATCGGGTACGGAAGGGTATAAAAAAATTTACATATTTTTTATTTATTAATCCAAAGGTTTTTAGGATCGATTTCCCAATAATTTTGCTATTCAGTTCTAAAAGTGCTTCAGGCATTAAGCTTTTTGGCTTGGTTTGTGGGTACTTAGTAGAGAGAGACTATAAAATACCTGTGTACGATTTGTTTGTAACCTGAGTAAGTTCGATTATATACCCAGTGCACACGATCAAAGCGGAACATAGCCAGTTTATACAGGGAATTACATTTGCTGCTCACCAGCTTCATCTACAAGAACTGTAATGATAAGAGAACTATTGAAAGAGAATTACTTTCTGAATCTGTTGATACCAAATACTTCTTAATTAATGACTTTTTTAACATTAAAGAAGTAATTTAAATATTTTCATAATTTAAAAAACTATGAACAGCCATGATAGGTCAAATTAATACAATTGTTTGAATTTGACATTATCATGGCTGTTCATAGTTTTTCAAATCTGAGGCAGATATCATTACAGTTCTTGTAGATGAAGCTGGTGAGCAGCAAACTGCAAATGTAATTCTCTGTGTAAACTGGCTATGTTCCGCTTTGATCGTGGGCACTCGGTATCTCAATTCCGCTCTCAAGTTTCCTTTTTACCACTTCTTTAAAGAAGAAATCTTCATATTCTCTTTCTTTTGTTTCGCATTCTCAATTATGCTACTCCTTCGTATCTCAGATCCAACTTTTCGTTCCTCTCTGGACGTAATTTTCCTACAAGATCTGCTCACAGTCTACTTCTCTCTATTCTTATTCATCATTCCAATTATTTAACTAATTATTTTACTGTTCGAGCGATTCATCTTTGGAATGGGTTACCCACCGAAATTAAGCCGGCTAACTCATTAGCCATTTTTAAACAAAGAGCTAGGCAGTATTTTCAAGAGCTGGAGACTTCTGAACTTCTTATAAATTTTGATATTTTCCCCTTATATTCTTCAATTTTCTTTTATTTTTTTGCTCTTCATCATTCTTTTTTTTTTAAATAATATTGATTTTGCATTGGGGATAGCGCTGAGCTGGAAGACATTGCTGCTAGCTATATGCCATGGCGTGTACATATAAGTTTTGTTAAATAAATAAATACTTTTGTACTTTGATTTAATCAATATCATTGTCTAGTCTCTGTTCAGCGACCAGAAATAGCTATGCCACGTCCCAAAAATTTCTGTCAAATAAGATTGACGCATGTCAACTCTTGTGTGATCGTTATAAACCATATATTTTCAAAATTCGACGAATAAAAAATTCTATTTGAATATCGCGCTCTTGTTATGGGGGTGGTTTAGCTGTTTGTGGGCTTTGAATAGAGTTAAAAGTAAAGTAGAAACTGGGCAGCTATCAAGCGGTATAGCTATTTAGCTCATCTATTGAAATTATGTTAACTCTATTACTCCATGGAATGGGCATTGCTCGCTTTGGTGGTTTAAGTGTGTAGTGCACTGGTCCGAGTTGTGGTTGTGGTTAATTACAACTTCGCCAATTTTGAGAACAACTCAGACATTTCTGAGTATCTGTGCTGAGATTCATTAAATCTTCAGTGAGAAATGACAGTAGCTCTTAACAGGTCGCAAGGATAAGATGGGCAGTGAAGCCTAATTCGTTAGTATTCAGTGACTTCGATAACGATTCTCCCTTTTATGACATTCATACCGAGTAACAACAACTTAAAGTGTTGAATATGTACTAAAAGTTGCTAGAAGATCTTAATTTATGAAATATCAAACTCTGGAATAATTTTATTGGCTATTTAACGGTTAAGAAATTCGTCTCTGATCTTATAAAACATTACTTATCATTACGTCTTTCAAAAATGAAATATCGATTTCTCATTTCATCGGTGAAACAATAAGTATTAAAGCAATCTCATGAATCCGACATTAAGTGCATATTAAAATGAGATATCTTGAACTTCAGCAGTCGATTTTAATGACATTCATTTACCATTTTAACGTTCATTAACATTTCAAAACGAATTCTCATGTTAATTGTTGCAAATTAAAACCAAATCAACATGGTAGAACAAAAAAAATATCTTTTTGTGGTGATCTTATTACAATATTTTAACCTAAGTAGCTTAAAAGATTCACGCCATTTTTTGTCAAATAATTTATGTAAAAAGAAACTCGATATCTTTTACAAACAACATACTCACTTAACCGTCTATTTACGTTAAACAAAATTATGATCACCCCGTTGATTTTTATATGGTAAAAGGAAGTTTGGTGAAAATTTAAAAAAATGAGTAGGTAGAAGGAGCATCCAAAAATCCTTGGCATTTGAACTGTTTTGATTTTTAAATGAGTTTTTCTGGGAGTGTCCTGATGAATCAAATTTTTCACCAAGTCAATAATTTACACGGTATCTTTTACAGTTAATTTGGATGTATAAGGACCGAGATAGGGAGGCGGCTGTTTGAATCTCCTTATGGTTAAAATAATGAGTCACCGATTTAGATTTGTTCCTTTGGTATTTTGTGAGTTGTTACGCTGTCGGCGGTTATTCTTAGTATAAGTTTATTAGTATGAATCATTTACAGCTGTTTTATTATAATAATAATACACTCTACAAGATATCGATGTACGCTTTTCTTCGTTCAAATATTTCCTTTCATACACTTTTAACTTTGAATAAATGGTATCGATTTGATCTGAATAACAAATTATTCTTAATTCGGGCAAGTGTGGAAATTACCCATTTTTTCCTACGAAGTGATGCTTGCCTACTTGTAGTAGGTAATTTGTTTTTATTTTGTAGGAAAGTGGAACTAAAGATGATGTTGCGGAAATTTTGATCTGATTTTTGTACTCTTTGTGACGGGCATCTTTTAGTTTATTTCGGGAAACCACAATTAATTTAAATATTTGATTAATTCGTCACTCTAATTTAGTATTATTGTATCAGCATTGAACTGAATAATTGAATTTTTTCAATTATTTTTACAAGCAGCCGATTTCCAGATACGTACTCGTGGTTTAAATTTCAATGTGTGAGATTTCCATTTCCTAGTTTTTTTGCTTTTGTATCTTTTGGAATTGGGATTGGACCCACTGGCACCAAACTGGGTCTACGACAAAACTTTTTTTCTTGTGACCGTTTACAAAATACATCTTAAAAAAGAATGCGCGATGACTGTGGCGTCCTGAAAAGTTTATCTATTGTAGATAGTGATCTTTTGTACTTAGTTGATCTCATACTAGACGGAGAGAGTGTTTTTACTAAAGAAAATCGTTCTACGTGACGGCCGTTGAGTGACGGTGTGTCTCAGAGTACAATTTTTAGGTCCTCTCGTATTCTCTTTTTTCAATAATTTTATATCTGACTCTTTTGGTCCTATCTTTATCTCTATGTAGACTGTAGACTTCGATCGAATAGAGAAGACTAGGGCGGAATCAATATCTTGCGTAGTACAGATGGATGGAGCGAGTATTCTTTCTCTGTCTCTCTCTATATTGTTACCATTGCTTTCGTGACTCCTGAGGGACTCTCAGGTTGTACCAGGATAATTCGGGGTTTCAATTCTAATAATTTCATTACACTTTACACTTAATTACGAGTTAAATTCGCGCTTCCTTTACGATCAGTGGTTAACTATAGGACTTCTCGTCCTCTCAATCCCAACTGACCGTCTAACTGTAAACTTAGCCAGTTAGCAAACTTCTTCTCGTGTGATCATTCTAGCCTTTTTATTAATTCTTATCTTCCTATCTACAACTGTTGTAAATGCTGTATTGTGCATACCTTTTGATTTGCTTGTTGTGAACTTGCAATAGATCAAACTACTGTTCTAGTTATTGCAATTTTTGTTTCCTACTTCCTATTAGCTAATTATTAAATAGCATATACATACATCAGAAATCACCAAGTTATAATTTCCTTCCTTACTTTGCGTTTCTTCCTTATATAGATTAATTCACATCATTGCGATGTCTTACATTTTTCCACGCGAAGTGAGAAAGGAAATTATCACTTGGTGATTTCTGAACTATGCACCAGTGGCGTACATAGCTTAAGGACAAACTGGGTAAATGCTGTGCAACTTCATAATTTTTTTTTCAAGTTTTTCAAAATTTTAAAGTCCGGGTCGAATTTTACGAAAACTCAGGCATATATCACACATTGCCCGGCGCCTCCACCATATGTCACGATTAGTTTCCTGACTTCTGAGGGACTTTCAGGTTGTACCGGGATAAATGGGGATTTAAAAATGTACATCAAGAGTTCCAATAAAATACATGTTTATTGTGTCGTGTTTATTCTTTATTAACGTGTTTAGTTATTGCAATGTTTGTTTGCTAGTTCCTCTTACCTAATTATTGAATAGCACACACTTTTCTTTGGGTGAGAATATCACTAAAATTGATGCGACTGGTCACATTTTGATTGTAGCGCATTACCTCCGCCCTCGTCTTCTCTATTCAATCTAAGGCTGCGTTTATGTTGGAGCTGCGATAAGCTTTAAGGATGCGATTTAGTAGGTATAGCTATCGCAGTTGCACTTATTGCTGAGATGGGCAACATTTGCTAATTTTGCGTTGTAAGTTTCTCAAAAACCAAAAGTTAAAATGAAATTTTGATTTGTTTATCAAATAGTTGCCGTTAAAGTCTCGGAGATGAGTTAATTTCAGCCTTAAATGTGAAGTATTTATATAAAAATAAATAACTGTAAAATGCAGTACAAAAATGAAAAATTATTCTTATTAATTGCCACCTTATTTCTTTACAAAAATCATTCAAAAATTGCTCATCTCCGAGACTTTAAAGGCAACTATTTGATAAACAAAGCAAAATTTCATTTTAACTTTTGGTTTTTGAGAAACTTACAACGCAAAATTAGCAAATGTTGCCCATCTCAGTAATAAGTGCAACTGCGATAGCTATACCTACTAAATCGCATCCTTAAGAGCGACGATTAGAGAGAAACAAAAAAACTGAATAATGTTCATTAAAAAAATTCTCGGGAAAAGAAGCTATCAAACGATATTAAAGTCGACTTTTTAGCACATCAACGCTAGGCGTCGCGACGTTCAACTCTTCATTTTCTTATAGGAACCTATTGTTTTTTTGCAGAAAATTGCTCAGTTGGCTTGTTCAAATTCGGATACTGAACGAAAACCTTCTTTCTATCTTATTCTTCTTAATTTACACAACTTTTCTAGGTTATGTTATGTTACGTTATGTTAATACGTCACTTTATGTTATTTTTTACGATCAAAAATAACGACTAACTTACTTCTACAACTTTTTGCTAATTTAACTCTTATTGTTTCCGAGATCTTAATGTTAGTACCACTTTTAAAAAAATCACCCTGTATTGTCTCAGCTCTTGTGGCAGAGAAAATGTTGCTCGTTGATGTTCTGATATGTATAAGACCACCAATATTTGTTTTACAGTGATGAATCTTATGACAGGTCTCACAATGAGTAAACGATGTTAGTCTTGTCAGTGTCATTTTTTTGGGCTCTACTTGGTCTTGGGTACCTACTTGATAAACTAAACGGTGTAACTTATTTTAATTTTGATTGCTGATTTGAGTTCTACTGGCCCTGTCACACTTTCAAAGAAATCTTCACGGGAATCGCATGGCTTCCCGCTGATTGAACAACGTCGCTTCTAGTGCTTTTTCATTTACTATTTCATTTCAAAAATTATTATACGCTAAGGCTTCTAGTCTAATAAGCGCACTTACTTCAAACATCACCTTTTGTAATCATGAAATATTTTGTAAAAATTTTGGTGACACACCTGACTTACCCTATAGCGACACACTAGCGTCAGTTGGGAAACACTGAGTTACGGTGTTGGAAAATTGAGACCCTGCATTTTAACGAACTTAAGCGTTTTGGATGATAGGGTGGGATTTCAAAAGTAATTGTTGGAACTTTCTTCAAATGGAAAACCTTTTCTCCAGTTAAGAAAACTAAAAAGAAAATTCTTGACATCGTAGATTTTTTACAAGTTCTGTGAACTGATCTAAGTTCAGCTCTAAAGATGCATTTTACGTTATTTTATTGCGTGTTATTTAAATTAGACGCATTTTACATAAAATTATTTATGTTAAATGTAACATGAAGTAATCGATTGAATAATTTGTAGTTAAATAATAATCGATTATAAACAACAATACGTGGTGTTGTAGAAAGTGTCAAAAAACTCTTATTATTTAACAAATTTTGTAATATTAATTTAATATTTTGTCCGTTTAAGCGAGCGTTTGAAAATAGATAAATAGCTTTTAGAAACATTTTTGGGTTTTCAACCTTTAGCTTTTGATTAAATTATAGATCAATCACATTTTATAAGAACCCACGTACGATCTTTGAAGCTACGTTAGCAATGTTTTGTTATTAGCAAAATGACAATGATCTAAATTTTTTTTTAAGTCGAGGGTGTGTTTCATCTGTCAATTAAGTTGTACATTGTTGATACGCCGAACAATATATAAATTTTTTTGTCTGAATAAATTTTCTTCAAGTACCGATATAACAAACTTAAGATCGTTGCTCCACGTAGATAAAATATCAATTCCGACTTTTAGTTTAAACCCATAAGTTTGAAAACATTCTGACTGTCATTTAACCCGCCTTCTTAACCGTAGGGGTTTCGATGATCCACTTGAGATTAATGCGAATGATTGTGATAGTACAGGTAAAAGGACATCGGTCTTGAATTTATAACATAAATTTCTTTAAAATGAGATCACAATACATTCATTATAAATTTAATCAATGACAATTTTTCAACTTCACATTTTTATGAATTTGTAACCTGCTGATGGAGCTTCTTTTTGTATGTTAATTATTTTTTGTCGCTACTAAAATGATTGACTTAAAATGTAAAAAAATATAAAAAAAAAATTATGTTACATGATTGGCTTATTAGTGGTCTGTGCGTAATGAATTCGTACTCATCCATTATGGCTTTTATGGTCTTCTGTCAAAAAAGTTGGCTTTTTGAATATTGCTGCAGGGTATTTTCGCAAAATGTCTGCTCTATCGTAGACATAGAGATTTCTTACAAAAGATTAGGCTAGGTCTTTTAAAAGTATTTTGAGCAAGAAATGTCTTCTGGTGGCTTTGGCATGAATTAGAATAAAGAGCAAGAGCGTATTTCTATTGCTTTAAGAAGTCGGTAACTAGTATCATGTAACTCAAATAGTCGCAATGGCGATAGACTTGGACGGAGTTAAAAATAATAATATTCTTACAGGATTTTCAATAATTTTTAGTCGAATTATCTGGCGTTAGTTAGTATGTGATGCATTTCGGGTCGAATGTTCTCTTTACGCTGCTCATTGATCCTAGGTTTATTAGCATAATATACACTTTCGTTTTAAGAAAATGTGGCGACACATAATTTAAATCTCGCGCCATTTACTTCGCCGCCGCCCACCCTGGAGTTGAAGCTCTCAGCACCAGGGTGGCTTTTGAATAAAAACCACTCACTACCCGACCAAGGGTAGTTACGGAAGTTACTTCAAGTTATGCAGTTTTCGAGTTACAGTCATAAAGTTCGTTATGTGAGTACGGTTATAAATAATTATTATTATTAAAGATGTGTTTTATTATTACGCTACTCTACTAAACAGTAAGGCAACTTCTCGCCTTCAAAACTAGATATTTCTTTTAGTTTCTTAATGATTATTATCAGAAGCTCATAAATTCGGCGAACTGAGAACAACTGAATTCAGAATTCCTGTAAATTACACGTTCGCCATAAAATATCTCTTGAGACTTTCATGGTGGTTCAGGCAGTGTATTTCCAGAGATTCTTAACTACAGTTCATGCTAAAATATTTTGACCTTTTAAGCCAACCTATACCTACTTTTCTAATTGTTCTTTAAATATGATTTTATAATTCCGTTTGCCTCTCAGAAACCCATACTTTTCACAAATTACCTAACGTTCCTAAAATTTTCTTCTGAAGCCATTATACTAAACTATTATAGTACTAATCCTCAGTAAACTATTCAACAAACCTCGGTTGCAGCAGCAGCAGCATGGGATCGGGGATTTTCGGAAAGAAGAATAATTCTTCTGTGCGAGACCTTTCTCAGTCTTGGATTTGAGATGACTTGTGGTTTTTGAATGTCTCGCATAGCCAACGGCAGGATTTTCTATAGTAGGGTTCATTTTAAGGATAAAAACGGATCGACTTTAAATTGGTCAGAGGGAATTACATGCGGGGCAACTATGCAGAAATTAATGTTCTATATTTATTGGAATACCACCGCACTTATAATTTTATGAATTTTAACCACCAATCACTGGCATTCGGCAACCACCAAGAAATGTCACAGTGTGGGCCAGCGGATTTCTTGGTTTATCATGCACCCCAGCCTCGTTTTAACATTTCGAAGAGTTACCATAACTGTCTGCTTCGACAGGGGCCTGCTGTCCAGCCGAGAACATATAGTCCAAGAATTCACCGCATGAAACCCTACGTCATCGAAAATCCAGTTAATTTTTGTGTCATTCGAAAGAATTAATGGTAAGGAACATTAAACCGTTAGTTGGTCTGCCTAATCATATTCAGGCAGCAGTTGTTAAATTTTTTTTAAACTCACATTTTATTGACGATTGTTAAAATGCACCATTTGTGTTATAAAAATTTGCTATGTAATTATATACAGGGTGTCTCACAAAGCGACGCAGCGTTGGAATCTCAGAAACTCTAAGAGATCGAAGTTGATTCATTTGGAAAATTTTTCTTACTTTACGAGTTCATTTTAGTACGGTAATTAGTTTTCCCATTTAACCAACTTCATATCTCTTATAATTTCTAAGAGTCTAGTACTGCATAAATTTTGTGAGACACCCATGTATACACATTGAATAGTTTTTGATAAAACAAATTGGGTATTTTATAAATCACTACTAAAATGCGAAAAAATTAACAACTTCTGGAGAGGTCTGCCGCCCTACTGGCAGGATATTTTTAGGCAGACCAGCATCAGCAGTTTACTGTTCCTTTCCTTACCATTGATTCTTTCGAATGTCACAAAAATCGAGCTAGAGAACTTCTGTGATACCGATGATGACTTCCATCGCGCCATCACGATAAATTGTACTGAAAACCGTTGGTTTCCACTTGGTTACAGTTTGCAGATTTTGTAAATTCTAATGTTTTGTCCGACTCTTCCAAAGTTTATGACAGAAAGCGTCGTGACCGAACCACTACCAGATATGTGACCACGCTTGTCTTTTACTCAGATTCAGATGCCTAGAATGGGTGGCTTACGTGACCTGCGAAATACTCTTCTCTAGTTAAGAGAGTACCCGGTCATTAAAGAGTTAACTTAAATCGGGTAAAGAACTTGCTATTCTATACCTCTCTCAAACCTAGCAAATAATACGTTCGTTGCCCACTCCCATCTGGATTGGATTGACTAAATGATAACCTAGGCGGCGCGCCATTAATACGAGAGTACACCAGCCAGTTGGCTGGAGCCTACCCTGAGCTTGATGGCTTCTCCGCCCGAGCTTATAATGCTCTACTTCTTTCATATACTACTAGCGGCGTTCTTTCACCAAGTTTTAGCTGAAATCGTGGCTTAACTGACAATTTTAAGGATGTGGGCCAAGAAATACCCCCCTCTCACGTGGTCCACATTTTTAACAATTCTCAATTCCATTATTTATCTCTTTCTAGTAATTAGTAATTACTTATAAGTATTTACTTATTTCGAGAGCTTACTGATATCATATAAGTATTCGCTATGGAAATACTATACGAATTAGAAATAAGTAAATACTTTACTTGTAATTATTACTTTTAACTTATAAGTAAAAGGTGTACTTATTTTTATTCACTTGGCCCATTGTGTTCACCGATAGGCAGATAAACAAGCAGACAAACACTTCATGTTTGAACTTGACGTGAAAACTAAAGATTTGGAAAAATTTCGCTAGTAGTTGAACTCGCTCCTCTCGTCCGTGCAACTCTGCAGACTCGCCACAAAAAAAGACTTTTCTTTGTTATAAAACAATCTACTTACTATTTTAGAACATCAGTGGATGGACACTAGCGTCGATGTGACGTACAAATCGACGATAAGACCACAAAATTCCGACCGGCTGGCCGACAGCTGCAGTGGAGATAGGGCTGAGTATAAATGATGTAATTGAGGCGCCACGTAATTTACAGCCGGCAAGAATAACACAAAACCCTAAATTACGAAATGGGTCGACATAACAAAACATAACATAAAATTCGTAACGGTTATATTGAAATGAACGCATGCGATAAAACAGTTCGATATAAATTCCCGAAATTATACACAAATAAATACTTGATCGATCACCTAGCGATTGTACAATTGCCCAGTTTACAGCAATACCAATTTTACAGTTAATTATAAAATATTACCACAAAAAAAATATATACATATATAGAATTATTGTTATTATAAATTATCACGTACGAAAATTAGTTACGTTATCACGTTATTAAATTTCTTAATCTTGAAAATTACTGTCTTTTAAAATAAATGAACGAATTAATTAAATTATTGTTCACGATAATAACTTTTAAGATAACTTTAAAATTTAAAAAGAAAGTTCCAAATAATTTTAATGCTTATCTGCGATCTGCAACTGACGTCTTCACCGGCAATGTTGTACATCGAACTCGTACACATACAGGTACTACACAAAATGTCTCGGCCGCTTCGATAATAATTTATGAAAGGTAATTTAATAATCCATGGATTGACGATTAACAAGACGTTGGACAGACAAAACGTGCGCTAAGCGGAAACCAAAAAAACCCTAAAAACAAGTAAAAGATATAGGAAAAGAAAACCAAGAATCACAACACATACCTTCAGGAAGGGTTATTCAACACACAAAACAATCTACTGATTAACCAATCTAGTCGTCGCACTTAATCTCCAACATGTGGGTACAAAATTAATTAACCCAAATATCAACTAATATTTTGTAAACACTAACTACGTAATTTAATCCCCCTTTATGGGTGTCAAGCGAAAAAAAACCAATCCAAAATTGACAAAATCTACGCCAGTTAATTACGACACGACTTCTTGATGGTAACCTTAATATCTTACACCAAAAATGGCGAACATCCTTCCTTCCTAAAGGCCGCAAGAGAAAGGGTAATACAGATAGTGAAGAAGAAATTTTCAAATCAACAAAATAGCAACAAATAACGTACAATAAACAAACACTAGAGGGAGCATAAAGTACTGAAATGAATTAAAATTATAAAAATCGAAAGATAGATGTAGCACGAAAATTTAACGTCACAAAATCCCCCCTTACCTCATGAAAATTTCCCCAAATTTTCAGAATCCGTGAGTTGCTTCACAATACAATACCATGCCTAAACATCTACACATCCTACCAAATTCTATCAGTTCTAAATTTGCACTCATATATTTTTCCTTTTTTTTTTTTTTCTCGTAAACGAGACATGCAAATAAACACAACTACCCACACCCAATCATGCAACAATTCAATAAGTTTTAAAATATAAATCCAACACATCTAAACATAAAAGTTAAAATCACAACCATCAGAATCACAATCATCAACTGTAAGCAGGTTTCAAATCTTTCGAGTGCCAAATTCCGCGGTAGGTTCCTCCCGGATCATGCAATTCGTAAGTCCACGGTGAAACTTTCTTTGAAATTACCAAAGGCCCTATATATTTAGGCGCAAGCTTTTTGGAGAAATATTTAGCTTGGTCTGATTGAGGAAAATTCCTTCTCCACACTTTCGATCCTACTTCGTATGTGACATCTCGATGTCGCAAATCGTACCTACGTTTATGACTACTACTAGCTCTTTCTAATCTATTCTTTATTTCCCCATACAATTTCTTAAAAGATTCTTTACGATTAACTAATGCTGTACTAACAGTAAATTGCTTAGGTTCAACCGGATCACTAATGTTGATATCGTTTTCCCGAGCTTCCCTTCCGAAATTTATACAATACGGAGTTAACTTGGTTGACTCATGTACTTGGGTACGTAATGCGTACGCGATTTTAAACAGATTTTTGTCCCACAACCGATGGTTGTCCGACACGTAACATCTTAACATAACTCCGATATTCCTATTTACACGCTCGGTAGGATTACTTTGCGCATGATAATTAGCTGTGTAACAAATTCTAACTCCATACGACGACATGAGACTTTTAAACTCGGTGCTCTTAAATTGTGGACCGTTGTCCGTAATCAAAAATTTTGGCGAACCGAAAAATAACAATAACTGATTTTCTATAGCAGCACATACTAACTTTGCCGTAGCGTTTCTAAGCGGGACTAAAATTGGGAATTTACTAAAACAATCTACAATTACTAATATGAACCTATAACCGTTATTCGATCGTGGTAAAGGACCAATAAGATCACACGCAACAAGCTCCCATGGACTATCTACTATCCGATTAGGCACCATCAACCCACCCTGAGCTTTTTGCTCCGATTTATTCTGACTACATAACACACATCGTTTCACGTAATCGCTAACATCCATCCTCATCTTCGGCCAATAATACTTATTCGCGACACGAGTATAAGTTCGATGAACTCCGGGATGACCTGCGGTAGCTTCATCATGAAATCTAAACAAAATTGCTTTACGCTGTTCTTTCGGAACAACACGCTTCCAACAATCTTCTACTCTAACAAAATCAGGAAAACCCTTAAAATTAACATATTTAAATAGCAACCCATTATTAACACGCCACTGGGGGTAACGCAAGGGATATTTTAAAACATTTTCTATCATACCAACATACCACCTATCTCTAATTACACCAATCTCTTTATCGTCTATTTCTACAACGTCGACCTGAGGAACTGATCTAGACAACATATCTGGCACAACGTGATCTTTGCCTTTCCGATGCACTATGTCGAATTTATACTGCTGGAGCTTCAATGACCAGCGTGCTAATCTACCAGAAGGTTCTTCGATTTTGTGGAGCCATAACAGTGACCAATGATCGGTTATAACCGTAAAATGTGTGGCTTCTATATACGGACGAAGTTTTTCGATGGCCCAAATAACACAAAGACATTCCCGTTCCGTAGTCGTATACTTCCTCTCATTGTTGTTTAACGAACGACTTAAATAACAGATCACCTTTTCAGAATCATCCGGATAACGCTGACTTAACACAGCTCCCAAACCATAACCAGATGCGTCGGTTTGTATATGAAATGGCAAATCGTAATTAGGACATGACAATATAGGTGCCGAAACTAGATGCTCTTTAATCGAATTGAATGCTTCTTCATGTTTAGCCGTCCATTCGAACTTAACCTTCTTCTTCAACAGTTCCGTCATCGGTGATATAATAGCCGAGAAGTTAGGAATGAACCTACGATACCAACTAGCCGTACCAATAATACTTCGAACATCCGAAACTTTGGTTGGAGTAGGAATCTGCAGAATTGCCTTAACTTTATCCGGATCAACCTGAAGTCCATTTTCATTCACAACATAACCCAAGTATCTCAATTCCGTACGACAAAACTTACTCTTTGCTTTACTCAAAGTCAACCCAGCCTTCATCAACCGATTAAATATTTCCGTAAGAACCTCAATGTGCTTCTCGAACGTTTGCGTCAAAATTACTATATCGTCCAAATAACAAAATACGTTGGGCTCGAGATCACATCCAATTACTCTATCGATAAGCCTTTGCCAAGTAGCTGGTGAGTTTGACAATCCAAACGGTAATCTTTTAAACTGATAATGGCCTCTAAAAACAGAAAAAGCGGTTAAAGGTCTCGAATCCTTCGCAATCTTAATTTGGAAAAAAGCCGATTTGATGTCCAGCGTACTCAAATACTTTGCGTCTCTTAACTTGTTCAACGTAGCATTAACTTGTGGTAAAGGATAAGCATCATGTCTTGTCACTTTGTTGAGCTTTCTATAATCTACGCAAAATCTGTAAGAATCGTCTTTCTTCTTTACCATCACAACAGGACTGGCCCAAGGACTATCGCAAGGCTCAATTATATCTTTATCCAACATCTCTTTAATTTCCGCATCAATGAACTTCTGTACAGCTGGCGAAACATCGTAATAACGTTGCTTAATTGGCTGTGAATCCGTAACTATAACATGTTCTACAAGATCCGTACATCCGATTCCATCACCCATTCTACTAAACATTGACTCCGTCAGCTGATCCAAGATTTTCTGTTGTTCCGAATTAAGTGAACTTTGTGGATTCAAAGCTTGAACGACTTCAAGTGGCTCACAAAATGAAAATTCAAAATCTCTAAAATTCGGGACAATACCCATTTTACGCCAAAAATCAATTCCTAAGATAAGTGTATGAGGCAGTTCAGGTATAATTAAAATATCAATAATTTTTTCCCGATCCTGCAATTTAATAGGCGCACGAATACATCCAATACTTTCACAACAATTACCATTAGCTACAACAACTGATTTCCTAACAGACTTATCTAATTGAATTAGCCCAATACTTTTCAAAATTTCCCAACCCTTAAATCCTATAATGGTGTGGCTCGCACCAGTATCTAGCAATCCTACAATAAATTTACCAAAAATTGAAACTGCAATGTAAGGTCTCTGATCATTAGGAACTTGTGTCATTATGTAATCTAAAACTCCTTGTAAAGGTACGCCACCACTAAGTTCGGCCGAATTGGGAGGAGACGTGAGTTGGCCGACTACTGACGTCTCTGGCCGTTTCCCGAATTTCGATTGCAATTTGGACAGGTACGAACCGTAACATCCTTTTTCCCGCAACGATAACAATGTTTATTAAAAGGCCTACTACAATTCATCGCGGCATGACCCACTCCATCGCAATTCCAACATTTCATCTGACTATCGACTACGTTTACACTATAATTAGGCGAGTTTTGTCCGACCGAATAATCTCCTACATACGCTAAGTCCGGTTCAAGAGCTTTGTTTCTCCGGTTAGGTGGAGTAAAATTATCAACGATGTTTCTCTTAACATCTAACTTACGACACAATGATAATAAATTTGCTACTGAATTTACTTCTACAAATGCTAAATGAGGTTGATAGTAAGGACTAATATTTTCCAACAAAATTTCTAGTTTGGTCGCCTCGGGTATCTGCCTATTTAATCTCGCAAACAAATTGCCCATAGCCGCAATGTAAAAACCTATCGACTCGTCCGGTCCCTGTGTGCGCCTCTTTATTTCCTCAAACAACTTCCTATCATAGTTTATGGGTTGGAACTCTTCCTTTAAGGCTGTTACTAAATTTTCCCAATTATTAACAAAACTCCTCATCGCCCTAAACCATACCAATGCCCTACCCTCAAATAAATCCACGGCGGTTTCGAATAATTCAATACGCGAAATGTTCCGAGCAACTCTTAACTCTTCTACCCGTTCTAGAAAATAACTTAATGAGGTGTGCCCATCGCCAGAAAACTTTAGTCGCCAATCCCTAACGGGTAGTTTTTTGACTTTGCTAGAACTTGGGGTTTCGGTTTCCGAATCCGAAGAAATTACCTCTACGTCCGAGCTGTGCGCATTCGGCTCCGCATTAGTTTGCAACAACGAAAGATCGAAAATTGAAGTTTCTTTGGTCCTTTTACTCGACTTCGCTTTGTCCCTAAGAGTGTCTAACAATAATAGCAGCTGTGCTGTGCAGGCCGACTTAACTTTGATTTGCTCCTCGCCTACGGGTTTTGACTTATAAACGCGCCCTAAATTGTGAGCAATTCTAGATCTAATTTTTTTGAATTCGTTATCATTGTCGACTCCGCAAAACTCAGTGACAAGGGCAGTAATCTCGGGCACACCAACAGTTAATGCAGCCAAATCCTCCTCAAACGTGAATGGATAAACTGTGCTAGGCACCGAATACTTGGTATTTTCCAACTTAATCGCGCTACGTAAAATCTTTCTCATTTCCTGAACGGTCGAATTAACCCCATCAAACCCTCTAATACTCAATTCGTAAGACAACTCCGAACGAAATAACCTATCAATATCCAATTTTAGCATTTCCGCCATTTTATACCGAATCTCAACAATTAATCAAACTAATATCGACGAATAAACAATAAACACCTAAATATCCGGGAGCTAATGGAGGTAGACGCAAACACTCAAACACATACGGGACAATCACTAGCAATCAACAAATATCAAATAAATACTGTTAAAGCAACTCACTTTAGCAATTTACAATTACAAAATTATTAATCAAATAAGCTTTAAATTGTGACCCAAAATTTATTTAAAATAGCCCAAAATTTATTTAATTTTTTTTTTTTAAATGGCCCAAAAATTTATTTAAAATGGCCCAAAAATTTATTTAAAATTTCCAAAAAATATTTTTTTTAAAGGGCCCCACGTTGGGCGCCAAAAATGTGACGTACAAATCGACGATAAGACCACAAAATTCCGACCGGCTGGCCGACAGCTGCAGTGGAGATAGGGCTGAGTATAAATGATGTAATTGAGGCGCCACGTAATTTACAGCCGGCAAGAATAACACAAAACCCTAAATTACGAAATGGGTCGACATAACAAAACATAACATAAAATTCGTAACGGTTATATTGAAATGAACGCATGCGATAAAACAGTTCGATATAAATTCCCGAAATTATACACAAATAAATACTTGATCGATCACCTAGCGATTGTACAATTGCCCAGTTTACAGCAATACCAATTTTACAGTTAATTATAAAATATTACCACAAAAAAAATATATACATATATAGAATTATTGTTATTATAAATTATCACGTACGAAAATTAGTTACGTTATCACGTTATTAAATTTCTTAATCTTGAAAATTACTGTCTTTTAAAATAAATGAACGAATTAATTAAATTATTGTTCACGATAATAACTTTTAAGATAACTTTAAAATTTAAAAAGAAAGTTCCAAATAATTTTAATGCTTATCTGCGATCTGCAACTGACGTCTTCACCGGCAATGTTGTACATCGAACTCGTACACATACAGGTACTACACAAAATGTCTCGGCCGCTTCGATAATAATTTATGAAAGGTAATTTAATAATCCATGGATTGACGATTAACAAGACGTTGGACAGACAAAACGTGCGCTAAGCGGAAACCAAAAAAACCCTAAAAACAAGTAAAAGATATAGGAAAAGAAAACCAAGAATCACAACACATACCTTCAGGAAGGGTTATTCAACACACAAAACAATCTACTGATTAACCAATCTAGTCGTCGCACTTAATCTCCAACATGTGGGTACAAAATTAATTAACCCAAATATCAACTAATATTTTGTAAACACTAACTACGTAATTTAATCCCCCTTTATGGGTGTCAAGCGAAAAAAAACCAATCCAAAATTGACAAAATCTACGCCAGTTAATTACGACACGACTTCTTGATGGTAACCTTAATATCTTACACCAAAAATGGCGAACATCCTTCCTTCCTAAAGGCCGCAAGAGAAAGGGTAATACAGATAGTGAAGAAGAAATTTTCAAATCAACAAAATAGCAACAAATAACGTACAATAAACAAACACTAGAGGGAGCATAAAGTACTGAAATGAATTAAAATTATAAAAATCGAAAGATAGATGTAGCACGAAAATTTAACGTCACATCGACAGTCAAATTAAAACTTTCTTATAGATTTAATTGAATATCCTGTAGGTATAAATGCACACAATTTTGCGCTTGAAAAAGTGTAGGCTCTCCATCAGGCATACCACTTGTCCCCCCTAGGTAAACATTATATTTTGAATTAAATATCAACGACTATGTAAGCAAAATTTCTAAAGCCAAAAATTAATTAATTAAAAGTTAACAAAAAATTGCAGAGGAAGAGCGACAGTTTCTCTATCCCCACGTGAAAAGTATCTTTTTAGATAGTTAATTCATCTGTCGTCATCACGCAATAAAAAATGAATTTTCAAGTCTGATGGTCTGATGAACCAATTGTTGTTAGCACGAAAGTATTACATCTTTGCTGTTTTTGCTAATACTAATAAAAAAATAATTGTTTGATAAAATCTCAAAGCTGTCGGAGTATCTTCAAAATAAATGTTTCGTCAAGCCTTTTCAACAAAATACAACAATTTATAATGTAAGTCAACATGTCAGCTTTATCTTTAATTATTCCAACCGTTACTAGCTTCTTAAGGCAAAACAAATATCAGGGGTGGATTTGTAAGTTTTGAGGTCTTGCTTAATTTTACCCTACTATTAGTAGGGTAGCTGTGTTTTGCTTAGTCTCCTTATTATGCGGAAAACTATGTAATCTTGGTATTTGGTTATAACTTTACATGTCGACAGCTCTTAACCTTCTCGATTAATTCTTCGTTAATTTTGGCCTTCTGTTAAAAACTATTGTAAGAGATTTCTGAAGTAGAGAAAAATAATTAAAACGTTTGCATTTCCTAACGATGCTTATTGAATCGCAAGTGTGTCTCAAGATTATCGATTAGAATAACCAAATAATTAGTTCATGGGAATTTTTTATTTGAAACAAAGCTAACCTTAAGATTAAAGATAAAAATCACACAATTGTTTATTTTGTGGTGGGTTAGTCCTGATAAGCTTCACTTACCTAAGGAACGTCCTCTTCCCTATGAATAATTAATCCATAGATCTTATATGTTTTATTGGGTCGATTTTCGCTATCGAGTTATAAAAGACCTATATATTTGAATTAACATAATTCAGTTTGAAAATTTGTTAAATCAATTGTAGTTGTCAAAATGTGACAAACTGTCGTAGCGAAAAGAAAATAAAAAAAAATATCAACCTGATCCATTGAATTCATTAATCATTAAGAACAAACTATCAGGTGTATGAAATTTGAAACAAAAAATTTTTTTTTGCAAGATTAAAGATCTTTTATTGAGGTTGGTTGTCCTCTTGTCTTTGCGGTTATTTGAATTATTCAAGGGATATTCATTTCTTTTTATGCAGGGGCGGATTTAGGAGATGATATAGTGGGGGTATGGGTGTAATTAATACGCGGAAAAAATATTCAGTTTCTTCACGTTTAATTAAACTTTTTAGTACATCAATGGAAATGTATTAAAAAAACATAATGAATTTTCATGTTATTCTTCTTCTGAACGAACTTTTTGCACACACTGTCTATTAAATTAAATAAGAATTTCATCAACTTTAAGTAAGACATGTGGAAGTCCTTTACCTGTTGTTGTAAAAAAAATAAAGAGCTTGCCCTCTTGAATGTTTTGGGATTTATAGTGCGTTGTAGGTGGAATAATAAATTAATTTCTACCTGTAGATGTGCCACGATGGGACTTAGCTTGATTACAGGGCAATTTACTACAATTTATGTTAATTTAAGTGTTTGAACTAGGTGCCATTTTTGGGGATTTCTACTACGTCGCAAAAAAAATTGGAAACGCTCTTTTCAAGTTCATAGTTCTCTGGGCAGGTTCAAGGTAAAATTGCAGTTTGCACAAAATTAATTTTAAATTCGCCAGCCGTAATTAAAGTTGCAAATTTTTAATTAAAAAAAAAAGTCGAAGCGAATGTCACCGATATAGATCTGTTATAAAAACACGTGCGAAGGTTGTAATGATATCATTAGAAAATTTTTAAATTCAACAAAAAGATGAAAAGAGGGTTTTCCTTGAGGATTCAATAAAATTTCTTAATTTAAATTCAAGATGCACTTTTAATAAAAACAAACGTGCTTACTACGTGATGATGTTTAATCTAATCTATCATCCTAATTAAATTTTCGTGGTTGATGGAAGTATAAAGGGGTTGATTCATACTATTCAATTTCGTATTATGTAAATTGGGTGTGACCGACCACCATCGCTGCATCATCGAAAATTTTTTTTGTTCTTAAATTTAGTATTTTTTTGTGGTTAGTCAGCACTCAGAATTTATAATTGAATCGTATCGAATCCATTTCGTTGGATATGAGACCAGGTATGATAAAATAAGGCGAAAGGATCAAAGAGATGCTGAAATTAAATATTTCGAGTATACAGGGGACGACAAAATGCGATTCCCAAATTCATGAAAAGTAGTGTTCAAGGAACTATTTGACATCTTCATCGTCACAATATGCGATCTTCCAAAATAGAAGATGACTGGGGCCTTAATGACCCGTCTACACACACAGACTTGCCTTCCGGTTTGGCCAAGAAGCAGGCAGAAGCAGAACAGGCCAAACCGGACACAGTTTAGGCGGCCTGCACAGACCAAATCGGAAGGCAAGGCTTGTGTGTGTAGGGCGGCTTTAAGGCTCGTCCACAGTTAAACCTGAAGGCAAGTCTGTGTGTGTGGAGGAGCCTTAAGGCTGCCCAACACACACAGGTCTGGCCTTCCTATTTTGGCCTATGCAGGTAACCAGAACGCTGTTCAGGCGCTCCGGTTTGGCCTGTGCAGGCCACCTGCGCGGAAGGCAAGCCTGTTTTTGTGGTGCAGCCTTAACATCTCTTACTGATTAGTCAGTGTGCTCCACATATCTGAAGAATTAGAATTTTGAACAAGCTCTAATAACACATTTGGCCATTCACCTTGTATATCGTATCAGGAATCTCCTACAATCTTTTTCGTTCCAAGTAATGCCATTGGGTAATTTTTCTTAAATGGCAAAGTAGGCATTTTCCAAAAGAAAACATATTTTTCTAATTTATATGCCAAATAGCAGATAAACTATGAGACCAAATTCATAAACTTTATTATAATAGTGAAGAACAAGAACATAGCCTGACTCGGATTTTTTCACTTTTTACGGTCTTAAGTCTTTTTGCAGCATCCTTTTACTTCATTTAGATGTTTTTTAAATGCTCTATTAGAGCCTGTTGTTCCTAAGTATCACTTGATAGTTATACAGCAATGGAGTAAATGAATAAGTGCCCTGTGAACCATACAAGAATATTTTTAAAATTATTACCATTAAAGGAGAAAAACTTAATCTATTGATTATATGCAGACATTTTAGTCAAAAGTTTCTGCTAGGTATTGTAATTTGGGTATGACTAATGTGTTAAATAATATTTTATTTAATGGGAGGTTATTTACCTCAAATGAATAATGCGATATGATTAAAGGGAAATGAATTAAAATAGTGTCTGTGGCAAATAGTTTGTCGATTCTCAAAACCTACGATTCATTTCGTCTTGTTTATTCACCTTCCTGTTCTAATTTTGGAACTGGAATCTTGGAATTGGAAAGAAAATTTAGATTAGTAAAAAACTTGCTTATTATGTACGAAGTTTGATTTAGTTTTAAAGTTATTTAGAATGCCCTGATGAAATAAAACTAATTTTGTTGCTCCAAAATGATCCACTGGAATTTCACATAGGTTGTAACCAGTAGGTACTTAAATACGAAGCTTAGAGTGCTTCATTTAATAAACAACATAATTTAGCCTTGTTTTTGCATTCTGCCCATTAGAACAGTCAAAAGGTTATTAATAAGTAATAACTTAATTTTGATCTTGTTCAGGTTTTAGTTTTATTAAAGATGGTATTTCGGTTGCCTAATATTGCCTGAACTTGTACGGGGAGTTGATTTAACGATCAGGGTATTGTCAAGTATTGTCGGGGGGGGGGGTCACCTGTCATCCAGTCTGTCCTACCGTCTATCATCCCATCTGTCATTCCATCTTTCATCTCATATGTCATCTATATGAAATCAAATCTGTCATTTCATATGACATGCAAACTGTCATTAAATCTATCATCCAATATGCAAAAAATATTATCTGTCATATCATCTGTCAAAATATACACTGGTCATCAAAAAAATTGGCCCACCAGCATATTAACAAATAACACTAAAAGAAAACACTTCATTGAATAAGAGTGTACCAGCGATATTTGGAGACTCTGGACTCTATCGAATATAGCTGGATCTAGGACTAAAAGAGACGATCGCTTTATTATGCTGTCATCGTTACGTGACAGGCGTCTTACAGGAGTCGATCTTCAATAGCGACTCAGAGAAGACCGCGATACCGTTAGTGAGAACACAGTTAGAAGAAGACTTGGGGAGCAGAATTGGAGATCTCACAAACCTGCTACGGAGACAAAATTAACTGCAGTTCATCGTCAAGTTCGGCTTCAGTTTGCTAGACAACATCGCGATTGAACTCCAGGGCAATTATTTTCACTGACGAAAATCGAATGACAATACATGGCTCCGATTGGTGCCATAATGACATGCGGCGTTCCGGAGAACGCTATTATCAATGTTCTATACAAGAAATTGTAAGGTACGGGGGGGGGCGCCCTATAATTTTTTGTGGTGAATATCTTTCACTCGACACATAGAGCTTGTCAGTCGGAATGATGTTTTGACTGCCGTACGATACATAAGAGAGATCTTCGAAGAGCACTTAATGTCGCTAATAGAGACGCAGTACTTAGTAGAGGTCGAAGATCGTGTAATGCAGTGACCAGTCAGAAGTCCGAACCTCAGTTCGATAGACCATTTATGGAACATGCTCAAATGGAAAGTTAGAGCCCGAAATCTAGCACAAGCGACTCTTGCTAACCTGTAGACAGCTATCAGAGAAGAATGAGAAAGAATCCCTCTGGACAAAATTATAAAAATTGTTCCGATCGCTAAGCAATCGAATGGAGGCAATCATAAGATCTAGAGCAGGGAATACACCTTACTGAAATTACATTCAGGACCAGACTGGCTAGTGGTTGGCCCCATTGGCTTCAAAATAAATTGGGCCTAAATGCAACGGCGTTACTTGTAGCGACACTATCACGGGTCTGGGTTCCAAAGATTCCCAACAGATCCTCTTATAGCCTAGAAGCGAAAATTTTTGGAATCTTCAAGGTCAACGAGCTTAGATCAACTTTAGGAATATTTAATGATGTTTTTGTACTGTGAAATTTTTAAGCAATTCATTAAGCAAAACAAAAAAGTTTGGCATATGTCCTCATCTAAAGTGAAACATACTGTATGTTTATTATGAACTTTTTTCTTCATTTATTTTCATTTGGCCTCACTGGCGATTGCCGGCAGTCCGGGCCTGATTACATTTAGATTGTGCTAAATTTTAGAATAAATCTAAATTTGTAAAACTTCATTTTTGAAAAATTTCCCTTGTTTTCGTTAATTTGAGTTTTCTAATTTTTTCATTTTAAAAATTGTAATTGTCTAATCTCTTTCTGTAACGAACAAATTACCTCTTATAAAAAATTTTAAAAATAATCATTCAGTACCTACCTAGTAGGATTTTCCTCAAAAGTGTAGATCTATTTTTTTGACGACCAGTGCATGTTACCTCATAACCTCATGTTACCGCTTTTGTCATCCAATATGTCATCAAATCTGTCATTAAATCTTTCATCCCGTTGTCATGAAATACATATGTCACATCAACTGTCATTAAGTATGTCCAATAATTCAATGTCTCATCCAATAATACGTTTTCAAACCTCGAAGCGAAGCCGGGTTAGTTTAGCTAGCAGTCTATAAATTAAAGTTTCGAGGACCAGCGATTGGAGCTGGATCACCGGGAGGCGATTTGATGAGTCAGTCAGGACTTTAGTTTTTAGAAAATCGAATTGAACGTCATTGAATCGAAGACTAGAAATTATGACCAATTTTCACCTGAAAATTTCATTCTCTAATTTCTTCTTATTTCAATATATCATTCGATGTACCACCTTTCAAAATTTTCAACCCCTGAGACGTATACCGTAATGTTGTATTGATGTACATCACAATATATCCTTGCATCTTATTCATCCTTTCTTTGAAGAAGCTTTGAAGAATTTTTTCGCTTTAGAACAGGAAACTTAGTACACAGAACTTGAACAACTACAATTTTTATAAGCATAAACTAGCCTTTTGGTTCTCAAAACGATAATTTCACTGTTTTGTGCTCTAATCCGCGAAATACATTCCTCTCTAGTGCTCAAAATATTTGGCACTTGTTCCTCGTTGCCAGGGCAACGTAAAGTAATCGTCTTCTGCAAATTATAACACACTTCAGACACTTCAAAAAATGTTTTTCACGTCAACCCTGTATATTTACTAAAAATTAAAATAAGATTTAATTGAAGTTTTAAAATTAATAATTTGGTGACGGAATAGTAATTTTCGACAGGTTAAGGTTGCTCAACAACAAACCTCTTCCGGCGCTTATTCCGATTCTTACTTCCTAAAACTTAAAATGCGTAAATTTGATTAATCATTTCCTTAAATTTGTAAACAAATAATTTATGTAAGTAAATCAATATAATTAAATACACACAAGATGTAATGAGTAATAATGTAAAAATTTACATGTAAAAAAATACTTAGAATTTAATAAAATGCGCATTGTGAACAAATTACGTTTCAATGATAAACGTTTTTGAACATCGGTTTTGCATTTACAAGTTGGGATTAATTAAAGTTTAAATTTGTTTTCATTTGAATTAATGGAAAATTTTTAAGTTTTCTTCTTTAGACAAATAGTTTTTAATTTCAATTTTTTTTAACAAAATGCAATAGTTTGATTTGATTGCACTATCTACGATGAATGAAAGAAGTGCATCGCAATTATCAATTAACGGTGCCTTGGAAGAGATGGAGTTAAATCCGGAGACTATCAACTATTTTGCAATTCAGGGGCGTATTAAGGTTGAGCTTTATGCGTACAACAACCAGAAGCAAAGGCTTTCAATTTTTTAATTTTTTGCCGGAAGATCCAATCCTGATCTAGGGTAGGTACTCCAAGACCCCCCGGATCCGAATTAGAAGTAATTAAGTCCTAAAACCTTATTTATTTAATATTCTGGAGGTACCTCCCAGATCACCCGGATCCGAAAGTGCTCTCAGCCTCATCTATATCATTAAATAACCCCCTAGAGTTTTTGTTTAAATCCGCTACTGTCGGATTCGTTGTTTAGTTAAGTTTTGCAATCATTTGGAATCTTGTAATAGTGGCTCTTCTTTTACTGTTTGTTAAGTCCGATTCTGTGCATTAATAAAATTATTAATACGAATTTCATTAATTTTCCGAGCCGACACGTTTTGTGCTGCGTAATTGTTAAGTATTTTTTAATAAAAATAGGATAGTTTGTAATCATTATACTTCAAATAATAACTAAATTATGCTTATTATACAATTTACGAGTTCTGATCTACTGATTTTCGACTTTCAATTACGGAGAGTATTATAAAATCTTACTTTTATTAGAAAAAAAACTGTACTGTAATTGATTAATCGTGCATAAATCACATAAGTATCTATTAAATTACAATTAAATTAAAAATCCTTGAAATTATTATACATAATTTTAATTTATTAGATCATCTTTGGAATTTTCCTTAAAAATTTGGAATAGCTTTTGATGTATCGGAAATTTTATTTGGATCACTGAAGATATAAAAAGTCATACGTTCATGAGTTTATGACGTATGGTCACTATGGTCAGTGTCATAATACTCATTCATCCTTAATTACACGTGTGGTAGATTGAGCCCTGTTAGGAATTAGTTGTATAAGAGGAACTAGTCTAACTCAACACTCGGAGAATTTTTTAGTGTTCTGAATTTTATTTCGGTGTTTATAAAGGGTTTTCCTTGTGGGGTAGGTGGAATGTAGTTGGAGCAACAGAGGAATATGTTTATTGACACAAAGTAGCCAGCGAACTGTTAAAGCTTGATAGGTCGAATATTCTTGTGGTGACAGATGAAAAATGTTGAAACGATTCTTATCCCCATGATTTGCCACACTAGAAAGTTTTCCATGGACTCAGAAAGAGCTGATTAGGAAAATAGAAAATTGTCCATAATATGTTAAAAATTAAATTCAAAGAAATTCTAAGTTTTATTTCAAACATGCCTTAAAACGAAGATTTTCGAGATTTTCAGTTCGAGAGAAACTCGATGGCGAAAACCAACAGTAGCTATCACCTTTTAGTTTTTCTCTGAAAATCCAACTGTTGTTTATTGTTTACTCGAAAACCTAATTTTGATTTTAACTTTTGAATTTCTCTCAAATAAGGAAATTGAGACTGGGTCATTCATTTTTCCGTGTCTTGTATCTTAAATTTGCTCTATTACCCACCTTGTACAGGTTGTAAATTTATAACAATAATTAAAGCAAGTAAGTTTAAAAACAGCTTAAAATCAGGTTATCACTGTCGAACTGATAAGAGATAATACTAGTCTTCTTGTTTGTTGAGATTAGGTGAGCGGATATCTACTTTAAATAGCAGAGATACGACTGTATAATACGCGCGAGTCGCGAAACGAGTGAATTCATTCACAGCAGAACGATAGGCAACACATTTTGCAATACAATACAATACAATAATTTTCTTGTACAAGAGAATTATTATAATTTTGTATATACGTGACAAAAGAAAGAAGAAAGAAGAGGGACAGGACGAAAGCAATAAATTTTTCGATTATGGCTAAGAGTGTATGGTTATGTTAGAGCTGCGATAAGCGCTATGAGCGACGATTAGAAAGAAATAGGATAAAATAAAACATTAAAGTAGCCTAAGGAACTCTTGAATTAGAGTTATAATGAAATATGGTTACGATGAGAAGGAGATCTATGGAGTCCCAGGTCATCAGATTTAAGGCTATTCAATTTTTTTGCTTGGGGATGTAGACTTTAGTTATTTCAACTGCAATTGATAATTCAGGTGCACTAGAGGGAGGGGGGAATGTGGTTAGGTTAAAGCCAGGAATTTTTGAAAAAGTACAAAATTTATTTAGAAAAAAATGTATGTTAAAACGAAAGGGGTAGAGGCATGTAGAACCTAACCCACGTGTTTTTTCTTAATTATATAATTTTAAGATCTCTCGAGGAGCTCAAAATAAGTTATAGAAAACATTTGTTTTAAATATATCCTACAAACCCCTTGACTAATAGTATTGAAATGTTTGGAGTAGGTAGAAAACTACAAATTTTATGTTATTGACAGTTTCGGTATAATCGACTATGGATTTTTAATAATTTTATGCACAAATTAATAAGATATCTGTTCTACTTATGTTCGTTTGCACCGCTTACAGATAAACTGACAGATAGTTTATCTGGCGGATAAGTTGTCAAAAACCTTACCCCTTCATATAACTGTAGGATAAATCAAATAACTGACGGATAAATTTTCTACAAAGGCTTTTGTTGCTTATGGTTTTTTGCTTATGGATAGTTAATTTATGTGGCAAATAAAATATATTTTTAAAACTTATCCGGTAGATAAACTATCGGTCAGTTTATCTCTAAGCGGTGCAAACGACCATTACTGTATCTTTTTATTTTTTACTGACTTATTTATTTAATTTTTAGTCTTAGGGCTCTCCTAAGCCTTTTAAATGTAAAAACGGTATAATTTCTTTTTATTTAAAATTATTTTTACAATACTTTTTCAATTAATTGTTTTACTAAATATTAAGTTCCAAAAACTTATTTTTTTATTTTTTCCAGATCGGGAACCTATTAGAAGAGTGGAAAAAGTCTTCTTCGCAATCGAGGAATTTAAGGTAGGACTTTTTACCATTAAAATGTTTTGTTGTAAAACCTTCTTTTAAATCGATTGGGGAAAAATATTCAACTGTTTTATCATATTTGTACTGCGCTACTGTTTGAGAATGAACTAATAGTTGATATTATGTAGTTTTATTTTCTTTATATTTTCATTGGAAATTGCTTCAAGGAAAATTAACATTTTCATAGATGTTTAGAGCTTATAGTTCTAGTATACAATCAAATAACAGTTGATAATAGCAAAAGGGCGTGTCACACGCATATTCGCATATTCCATAGGAAAACTCTGTTTGATAATGTATAACATTTATAGTTAAGAACCGACCCAGTCTGTCCAAATCAATAACCCCTCAGCTATCAAATGCAAGAATGGGTATCAGAATTTTGAAAAACATATAAGTATGTCAATTTAGACATTGGGGGAGGGGAATTTAGGGACTAACCTCAAGTTGCACAAAACTAACAATATGTAATCATTAAAATGCTATAACTATCTAAAACACAATTTTTCGAAAATCTTTTTATTATTAAATTGGCATTACCAAAAACATTATTTTTGCAGCAGGAAATCTTTAACAGCTTATTGTTACTGGTCAGTCACATTTAAAACTGGAATCAATTGTAACTAGTAATTAAAAGTTTTCTGCAACAAATCTGCGTTTATTAAAAACTATCGGCTTTAAAAAGTTAAGCCTTTACAAAAATCCTTATCAACTCAAAAATATTATAAACCTTGAAAGAGGTTTTTCTCTTCACTTCACCACTTATAATTTATAAATATTAATAAAATCTCCCTCTGCTAGAACTGATGCCTATTGTTCTGTTAGGTTTAGATTTGCACCCGAGCCACCAATGTCCTACAGATCTAGGAAACGCGGGTATCTGTTGATCTACAGAAAATGTTATACCATTGTACCTATAATATTCATCATCTTTGAAAAAGTAGATATAACCGTTTCGGTCTTGGAATGCTGCATCTAAATTGTGAGGCACTCCTTGCCAAAACGAATGAGAAATAGACGCGCTCTTTGCTAATACTTCGTTACCAAAATACCAAAAATTTGATCCTAAAAAAATAATTAGTTCATAATTTTTATTTGGGTTCACTGCTTATAGTCCTGGGGCCTGTAACAGAAAAAAGGGGGTGATCGTATTCAGGCCCATCTTTTGGGAATAAGCTATTTGAGTGCCAGGGAACACGAAAATCTGGTTGGCTTCCACAGGCAGTGGCTTAAGGCCTCAGAGCTGTTGATAATAAATTTCTAATTGGTGAGGAAGGCGGGAAACCCACCTGAGAGGGATGGCAAAGTAAAATCTTACTTTTTATGTAAAAAGTAGTTACTTTGCCAGTGAACAACTCAAATACCGTTTATGAGTCACGAGTTAGTGTTTGCAGGTGTGTAGCATAAAGACGTTAATTTCAGTCCAGCTGCCACGCTCTCAGAGACATTGTAGAGAGTAGCCAATTTTTTTTTTGGCTTTTTTTTTATAAGAATGATAAAATGTCAAAGTTGCATCCCGAATGCTGTCACATTTCTTACTTTTTTCCTTCTTTAAGAATTTCATTGAAGGATCCTGAGGCCTTAAGCCACTGCCTGTGGAAGCCAACCAGATTTTCGTGTTCACTGGCCATCAAATAGCTTATTCCTAAAAGATGAGCCTGAATACGATCACCCCGTTTTTTCTGTTAAGGGCTCCCGGATTATTACCTTTAAAGAAATATATTTCGCCATTTCCACTCCATCTCATTACAGCATCCAAATCGTTAGGTATTCCAGGAAAACCTTTGGAAATATTTCTAGGATACGCATTCTCAAGATTTTTTCCTATATACTTCCAATATTGCTTTCCTTTAAAGAAAATGGTTCTTCCATCCTTACGAGTAATTGCGGCATCGATATATCCCGGAAGGCCAGGCCATCCGTTTGAGATAATTTTAGGATATCCTTTAGCAACGCTATCTGTTGTAAGCTTCCAGTAGTAATTGTCTTTAAAAACGTAAACTTCACCTTCTGCAGTGGCAAATATAGTATCAATTTTAGTGTTGGTACAAAGAATATGATCCTCTATAGGTGCAGGACAATAAAAATGCGTTTTCTTTCCGTATTTAGCTTGGATTCCTTGAATGTCATCAACGTCTAATTGAAAATTTTTGTCATATCCTTTATAAAATGGAGTCATTACAGCCGACTTAATACGAGAGTGATTAAGTCCTAACGAATGTCCAATTTCGTGAACAGCAACTTGAAATAAGTTTGTTCCACAATAGGGTCCAATCAACCACTGTTCTGATTCATCAAAATGAATAGCAACATCATTCTAAATAAGAATTAGTTAATAATACATGGTAATAAATAGTTAAAGGAAGTAACTTGCTGGGAAAAAAGCGTGAGCTAAAATATCACCAGGTCCATCAAAAGGATAACCATCGCCGTGTTCGCCGCTGTCAAAACTGATTTCGATATTTGCTGATTCTGTGGAAGGTGTGAACGTTAGATCTGTGTATTCGGACCAAACTGCAAAAGCGCGTGCTATTTCGGCATCTACGTCTTCCTGAGCCAAGTTATGTGGGTACTTTGTAATTCTATAATCTAAACTTTTGGTGCTCCATGTATAACCTGTAACATAAAAAAATATTAAAGGATCTAACAGTGCAAAAAGTTTAACTTAAACAATGTATGTACTTTCGGACATCGAAATTACGTTTTGAAAATAATCTGTCCTGCCCTGACACAAATTATTATTTATTGGCGTTTATTGAGTTTAGATTATTTGCCATGGCAGGACAGATTATTTTCAAAACGTGTAATTTTATTTTAAAAATTCAACTCAATAAAGCTATTGTTTCTGCAAATTTTTGGTGTCATCAGAAGCGGAAGAAAGTTCTTTATCAATTGACATGATTATATATAATTAATGTTAGAAATTGTTGAAATGACGAGTAGGAATCTGCAATAAACTCGGAAACAATGTTAAATCCCTATGTACACCTTTGGTCAGGAACACTCGGTATATGCATATTTTTCAAAATGATTCTTTCGATTTGCGTCTTTAGATAAAGGAATACCCTGTGTTAAACACAATGAATTAATTTTTATTTTTGTCTGCGCAATGGAACTTCACAGTCTCATAAAAATTAATTAACATTGTTGGTTTGGTGTGACATTTTAAAATAATTTTCGTACCACGTACCAAGTAAGGCATATCTTTTCATTCTTTTGAAATTGAAATTGAAGCTGTCGGGTGTTTGGTCTTTAACACCACATCTTGGTAATACCATCATCCTTAATGTTTCCTCATCGAGTTTACCTAATAAAGATAAATTGAAATATTAGTTACAAGATATGTTATTATTGTTATAGTATTATTGTTCGAGAAAACAGATAGATTGTTGCGTTTTTACCTGTTACGTTCAAACCGGCAAAACTTTGAAAATTATCAATTGCCTCCTTTAATACTCCGCTATCTAATAAATGGCTTGAGGCGAATGGATTGGCATCTAAGTAACCATATTTCGATAAATAAGACTGTAACAAAAAAATTTTAACTGACTTTAAAACTTTTTAATTGACCCACCCCCTCAACTGACCTAAACGTGATTTTTTTTAATTAAACCAAAAGTCAGAGCTAAGCAGGGTCAATGCACTAGGCTAAAACCTCTAAAATTACTTCTTATACAGTGTCCGCAAAAAAGTCTGCACCATATGGGATTTTTTTATTACATGTGTTTTTCAAAAATAGTTTTCGGCATCAATCTCTGCATGACATAGAATCAAAAAGGCGCCAAAAAGATTAGTGATGTCATTTACGCAACACCGCCATTATGTCTTTTGAGAGTTACGATTGCTCAAATATGTCTATATTTTTCAAAATAGAGGAAAATATCATAAGGGAAAATTGTTTCTATTCACTTTAGATATTATTTACGAAGTTTAAGAAAAATATATTAACATTTTCATTTTTTTGTTTTATTGGCAGTTTTTATTAATTTACAGTTCTCAGAAATTTTTTTCCTTACATTTAAATGCTAGAGATCCACTTTGATCCAACGAGATCAAAATACTACGTTTTGTTCTTCATTTAGTCGAATTTTGAAACATAAATTTTATTTTTGTGTCAAGAGCGCGAAGTCAGTGTTTTTAGTGCGCGAGATGTTACTTTTTCAAGAGGCGTAGCCGAATGAAAAAAGTCTTTCGAGCGCACTAAAAACACTTCGCGCTCGTGATACAAACAATATTTTTTGTATAACTGTAAAAAAACATCCAAATATAAAAAAATTAATTAAAATCATTCAACTGACAGGAGAATTTGAATTTTCAAAAAAAAACAATTTTTCACGCAAAACCATGAAAAAACGCTTTTTTAACGGAAACGAAAAACGTTTTTTCACGTTGTTAAGGGTAAAAATTTAAAAAATGCTACTATTAAAAAATAGCAAACTTCGCGATTTGTAAATGATATTAAAATTTGTCGTTTTTTTGACAGTTGGACAAAATAGTATATTAAAATACATGTGTCACAAGATAGCATTTTGACGCACGAAGGCAAATTTTGCCAGACCGACTGAAAGGAGTTCTGCAAATGCCTTCGTGCGTCAAAAGCTCTTGTGACACAAGTGTTTTATACTATTTTTTCTATTTTACAATGATTTATTTTAAAAATTGATTCTAAAAAAATCGTGTTAGAGAATTTTATTGCTTAAATTCTGTTGGTCCTACTGACAGTTGACGTATTACGATTAATTTTATTTCTTTATTTGTGTTTATTACAAAAATAACTGAGTAAACAATAATATTAATGTACTTCATAATTTAGGAAATAAAAACTTTAAAAACTTGTTAAAGGTGTTTAAATTTCAAAATCTCGGGTTGTAATCGAAGCATGGATTTATGTTGTGTTATACCGGCTTTTGTTTTTATTCTAGAGCAGCTTGATCCTCAATTTTTATTAACAAATTAGCTTATTTGAGTACAAAATTAAAAAATAAATACTCAAGTGATATACATTTTTGAAATCAGCAAAAAAGGTTCTATGAGATGGTGCTAAAACAAAAGATTGCGCCTATTTAAAAAACTAAAGTTGATGATGGTTCCAGAAAATCGAAACATTTTACATCAAATGTGTTTTTGGAATCGGGTGTAGAATACAAAATGGCTTAGGAGAAGTTCGGTCAGATTTTAAAAATTTTTGATAATAAGGAAAATAAAGTCAAAAAACGAAATTTCGATTTTTTGGTTTTTTGTCAATAGCTCAAAAACAAAAGCAGCTAGGGCAGTTTTCTTTTCAGATTATTAATGGACCTAAAATTCTGCAACTTTGCCCTAATTTAACCGTTTCTCTATCTCTTCAAATAAGCGAGATCCCCATGGTGCCGGTCGAATTTGAATAACCCTGTATACTATAATAAAAAAAATCCCATATGGTGCAGACTATTTTGCGGACACTGTATGGCAAGAAAGCCCTAAATATTATCATTTTGCACAAAATTTTCAAAGAGAGAAGAGGGGGGTAATTTTTATAAGTACCCCATTATTTCACTATGGTGGAGGAATGGTCCACGTTTAATTTTCAAAAGTTTTTTCTTTAATTAGACCAATTACATTTAGGTAAATTAATTTGTTTCCGCTACAAAATTTCATCGATAAGCTTTAAAAAATGAATATATTTACCAATGCAGAATTTTCATCGAAACTTGCTTTACAATTGATTAAGTTAAAACTTCTAAAAATCACCAAAACTACAACTATAGCAATCATTTTATTTCGGTGGCACTCACGCGTGAATTTAATTGTTTATCTTGCACAGGTTAAGTTGCAATTTTGGATACGAAAATTGCATATATTCCAACTTTCTACTTCGAAGGCCTTCTTAATTATCAACTTTGTGAGATATAATTCACTTAATTTTGCTTGTTGCAGCATTTCCATGAAAACGCCCAAGCAAAAAGATACGGCAGAGAAATCAAACAACTCTTGTGTTTTTATCAAGAATTTGCTAAGACTTGTATCTTTGGTTTGTTGTATCATAAAACAACAGTGGCGTAGGTACCTACTATTTATACCACAAAATACTGACAGGTATCAGAAGTAATAAATCGATGAAGGGGATCATAACTTTGGTTTAAAATTCCCTCAGTGACAGTGTTATCATGAATTTAAGAATAAATTTTTCTCCATTTAATATACTTAGAATAGAGCACATTTAAAATGAAATTGCTGGTCCTAACAAACATGGAGTTATGGTTGTTATGTTATGTTATGTTTATGTTTATCTGATTCCATGTTATAGGGGGTTTGATAAAAGGCTTATTCAGTACACATTTTACAAGGCAGATACCATAATTTTAGTGCTACGAATAGTAGGTACAAAAAAATTGAATTAGCTTACTGGCTTGGTTGCTTCGGTTCTGTTATGTAATAATGTAATGAAACGTCTAGCTATAAGAAGCGTTGCATCAATTTAATTTCATCACTACATTTTAACATTTTTCTAATGATCAGAGATAACAGAGTTAAATAGCTTAAATTTCTGACACTAATAGCGTATTCGATTGGGACCGTACCGACAAGGAGCTAGTGCGGTTCTCTACTGGTGGAGTGCAATCACGTGATTGATTTACACAGGTTAAGGTGGGTGCAAACACATAAAACTGGGGTAATGCAAATAAAACTGTACTGGCACCGCACTGGTGCAACCAATCGAATACGTCATTAAATACTAAAGCAAAACAGATTTAACTTTACGAGCGGCTCGCGCAGAATTGGCCACGTCTCTTTAATAATTTAAGGTTTGTTCCTACAAACAATCGAACTAGTTCGATTCAGAACGGTTCAGAACTGAACAGAGCATGCGCACATTGAAGTTGGCAATACAAATTTCAATCTGCGCACACTCCGCCCAGTTACGAACTAGTTCGAGCTTTGTAGGAACAAACCTAATAAGTAGATCCCGGATTTATAAGCATGTATTATTTCAAAATAAGCGCTTAAAAAAGCTTTAAAAAAGTAAAAGAATGCTCTAAAAAGGCACTAAAAAATCATAAAATAAGCATAAAAAATAATTCTAAATTTGAATTATAGTTTTAAAATAGAATTAATTATAGGTATCCTATAAAATCGTCTAAATTATTCATTGAAAAAGATTGTAGCCTGTCGTAAGAGCATTTGTAAATCGAAAAACTTCTCTACGTAGGGGAGACTGGGGCACGTTCGGGCACTTTTTTTAAACATCGATTGCGCTATTATTTATAGTCATGTAGTGCCTATTTTGTATTGAACTTGTAACACCATCATTTGCCTACGACACGGTATATAGAACAAGCAGTAAAATAACACAGTTTCTCTGTTACAGATATTTTTTTTAAAGTAGTATTTGTCCGAAACTGCCCCACATCGGGGCACGTTCGGACTACATAGTACATACGAGGTACATTCGGGCAAACCTAGTAAAGCATTGAAACATTGAGAAAAACTCTTTATTCATAAAACTGATAAAAAACAGTGCCGGTATATAAAATACACAATATTTTTCTATTTGAGGGGGTCAGAAGCCAAGGGTTCTACGTAGAAAAATTTTAAAGTCGAGTTAATGCAGAAACTGGAAATGCATATGTAAATTCACTATCCGAATGTGCCAGCGCATAGCTTGTCCGAATGTACCTCACTTGCACGTAGTTTCATTAAAGCGGTAGAAAAATGTTTCCTTGATGTTAGGTGAAACGAAACTACTACGCGTTTATAGTTTATGTATGGCAGTTACCAGATTTAAATCGACAGTAAATTTAATTGAGGGATTAAAACGGGAAAGCTTATGTTGCTTAGCTCAAAAATTATTGCAGGTTGTTGGAAAACAGTTTTTCTTCACTAAAAATTTTGTTTTTGCACTAGACAAGCGAAACTACCGTCAAGAAACACGCTTTACACTAGCAACCTACTGTTACCACCGCAGCGCAATAGCAAGAACTTGTGACGGAAATTTTGAAAAGTCCGGATGTGCTCCGCGTCCGAACCTGCCCCCGTCTCCCCTATACCAATCCGATGTAATAATGTATTGGGGACCCTGGTTATGTTTATACTTTATAGGGTAATCTGGATCTATATTAGGGTTTTAATTTTCAACTAATTTAGAAAACTTAGAAAAAGAGCTCAAAAAAGCACAAAAATGCCTTTTAAGCAAAATATTCGAAAAAAGCAAAATAAGCATTATCAGCATTGGCTTAAATCACGTAAATATCCATAAGGAATTCGTTTCGCTTATGAATTAAAAACCGTAAGGATAAAACTTAGAATCCGAACTCTAACAATAAAGCAAGAAAATAACGAATACTGTATCTATACTAAAAATAACTGTTAATATGTTATGGCCACATCACACTAACTGTTTTGAGTTCTGTCTACTATTTTGTGGTAAAATGAAAAACGCACAAGATGATCACTTCCGTTTTCCATTTCTTGACTGACACTCTACTTGAATCACTAATTATTAGTGAGTTCCTGCAAAATACAAAATAATTAATTTAATTTTAAGTTTAACAGCACTATTAAAGTGACAAGCAATTATTGCGACAAGAGTTGAAAAAAGGTGTACCTACAGGGTGAAAGTTACAAACCAACCTTTGTATATTGATGGACCTTTAGTGGTTGGCAGGTCGTTTGTTGATGAACTTTGGTTGTAGTCGTGTTGTACATTAGTTAATCCATGTATAGAGATCTGTTCAAATATTAAGCAAAATGTTTAATTAATATCACTTTTGTTAAAAACGACATCTTACGACTCATGTACTTATTATACAGGGTGATTTTTTAAGTGGTACTAACATTGGTATCTCGGAAACCGTAAGAGTTGCGAGATTGGTTAAATTAGCAAAAAGTTGCTTATTTTGATGATCTTTAAGAATCCGTTTAGAAAATTTAAAAATTTAAAATGGTTTTCGAGATAACGCAGAAAAACGACTTTTTATTACATCGACGCTAGGCGTCGCTACGTTCAACTTTCCACTTTTTTTCAATTTTTTGCAAAAATTACTCAGGAGGCTCGTCTAAATTCGAATACCCAACGAAAACTTTCTGTCTTGAACTTTTCATAATTTACACAACTTTTCAGGTTATGTTATGTTATGTTATTATGTTACTTTATGTTATTTTTTACGATGAAAAATAAAGACTAAAACTTTTTAAGTTTTAGAAACGTAATTTTCTTCGGATATAAAAATAAATCAACTAATTATTTATTAAATCTTAGCAATGTAATTTTATTTCCTGATTACCTTACTTTTCTAACACTCTTTGGGTTGTTATTTTTCATTGTAAAAAAACATAACCTGAAAAGTTCTGTAATTTAATAAAAATTTAAGATAGGAAGTTTTCGCTTTGTATCCGAATTTAAACAAGCCTACTGAGTAATCTTTGCAAAAAAACTTAAGGTCCCCATAAGAAAACGAAAAGTTGAACGTCGCGACGCCTAGCTCCGATGTGATAAAAAGTCGAGTTTGGTATCGCTTGATAGCTTTTTTGATCCCCTGAAAATTTTTCCCTAGAATTTTTCCAATCCAAGAAAAAGTTACTATAATCGAGAAAAAAAATAAAAATTTTTTTTTATTGAAGTTCTCGACGTTTTGAGTCACCCTGATTCCAAAAATCAAAAAAGAAATTTTTCGATTTTTTTCACCAAAATGTAAAGTAAGCGATTTTGAAACTACTATCGAAAAACTAAATTGCCAATTTTCAGTTTTTCTACGTTATCTCGGAAACCATTTTGAATTTTCAAATTTTCTAAACGGATTCTTAAAAATCATCAAAATATGGAGCTTTTTGCTAATTTAACCAGTCTCGTAACTCTTACGGTTTCCGAGATCCCAATGTTAAGACCACTTAAAAAAATCACCATATGTAGATGTACCCTCTTAACTGGTACGTCTATGATAAGTATTTTTAAAAGTTTATTTTAATGGTTATCGTGAGATGCTAATTAATTTATTTTTTATTTAATACGTCAACTTTTTATTTTTAATTTTTTTTATTCTCAAATATTAATCATACTTAATTACTACAAAACCGATTTATGCTGGGGAGCGGTGGGGATGCGCAGATCACTAAATTTCTATTTAACTCCACCAACGCAGTAGCAGTAGTATTTAAATTATTAAAGAGGCGTGGCCTAATCTGTGCGAACTTATTCCTACCGCTCGCCAGCATCTGTTTGACAGTATTTATACCCTTTTATATCACCCCATTACTATCAATTTGTTTTTAATTGTTTTCAAATTTTAATTTTTTTAAAATCCTAAAAAAAACACAATTGACTCCCTACCTGCATCTGAGACATCATAATCTGTGTTATTAGCATTATTTTCCAATCCGTAATAGTCACTTCCATAATCAAACAATAACCCCCTGATGGACCTAGAAGTTTCTTGAGGTATTGAATTACTTTCATCGCCATCACTGATGCGACCGATTCGATTACGCCTTTCTTTTCTTCCATATATAGCTTGAATTCCTTGGATATCGTCTCTGTGTAATGTAAAAGCTGATTGGTAACCACGATAAAATGGTGCCATAAGCGCCTCTTTAATATCAGAGTGATCTAGACCTAACGCATGTCCGAATTCGTGAGCCGCGACTTGGAATAAATTTGTACCCCTACGAGATGCAACTGACCAGCTTTCTGCTGCATCAAAATGAGTATCACCGCCATCTCTCTAAAAAAGGGCTGATAAATAATACTAGTAGCAATTAAAGATACAAGAAATGTAAGAAATTTCAAAACGTTTGAAATCATTCGATCATTGTACAAGTCTCTGAACGAATAATGCAATTCGGTATCATACGAAGAGGTATAGTAATGATTGACTTACGGGGTAAAATGCATGAGCTAAGACATGACCGGGCCCATCAAAAGCAGAACCATCACCATGGTCGCCACTTGCAAAATGGATTTTAATATGTACTCGGCCTTTGGAAGGTTTGAACTTTAGATTTGTATACGTAGACCAAACTGCGAAAGCGCGTGCAATTTCTGAATCTACTTGTTTCTGGGATAATAGACGTGGATAGTTATAAATTCTGTAATACAATTGTTTGTCTCTCCATTGACTGTCTATAAAGTAAAAATAAAAGGAGTTTATCAGGTAGCTCAAAAGTTGAATTTAAAAAATAAATTTGAGGGCTTCGAAGAGGTTCTTAACCATGATGGTTTTATATTGATTTTTTGATAAAAATTATTCTTTCTAGTTGCCCTTCGTCGACACAAATGAATAAATTGTTATCTTTTTGCAAAAGTCACATCTCTATACACAATCTCAAAGTAAAGTGTTAAATAAAAATACCTACTTCCTAAGACGTATCTTTTGAATCTCCTGTAACTATTAGAGCCTGCTGGATCTTTCATGCCACATCTTGGTAATTCCATCATCTTCAATGTTTCGTCATCCATTTCACCTAAAAGTAAGATAATTGCAAAATATTAATTAATATTATTACATGAGCTGTGAAAAGAATTAATAGTAGTTTGTTTTATTAGGAGTAAAAGTGTCACTTTGTTTAGGCGAGTCAGTAGGGCTTGTCAGACGACTGACAACTACTAACTCGCCTAAAAAAATTAGACTTTTACTCCATAGCCCATATGCAACTGTTTAAAGAAAAAAATATTTTTGTTACCTGTTACTTCCAAATTAGCAAAACTTTGAAACTCGGCAATGGCTTTGGTTACTACTGGTCTATCCATTGAATCGCCCGGCTTGGCTTGATCGGGATCTAAGTAACCATATTGCGCTAAATAAGACTGTAACAAAAATTATAATTATTTAACTATCCTCTGGGACATAGAAAGTATTAGGCAAACGTAGTCGATGTCTAATTCTCGGATTAAAATATAATTCGCCTTCATGCAACCGAGTGTTAGAGGTTGATTAGTTACGAACCACAGCAGTAAGTAAACGGTTGGAGAAACGAATTCTTAAAATGAACTTACCATCGCTGTATGATATTCACAATTAATAAAATTTAAACTCCCGAGAATCACGAAAGCTATTGTAAAAATCATTTTATTTAGTTGTTTCCTATAATTGAAGTAAAACTAATATAATTATTGCACTTATCTCGAAAAACTATAAAAAAAGGTGTACATGAGGATATTAATTATTTATTCCGCACAGTTTAAGTTACGAGTGGGAAAAATAATCAAAAAATTCTAATCAATCCTCTAATTAATTTAAGTAAAACGTTTTGCTTACTGTTCGAGATAACACTAAGCGTTAAGCGTCCAAAGCGCCACTTAAATATCATTGGGTTTAAATTTGGTAAAGGAAGTTTTAAACCACAGTCGATTAAATTCTATGTGGTACTCTTTCTTTCATAGTCGTAACCACCTTCAAAATTAAAAATGATATCCCGTCTTGTTAAAGAATATTTTAAAGAACAAACTCCATTTTTCTGCGCAAAAATAATTAAAATGGGTTCATTAGTTATTGAGATATAGGTATGTCTAAAAGTTCATCAAATGCATATTAGGGCAAATATGATATTATACGAAATTTATTTTCTCAAAACTTAACACTTGTTTTATTTATGACACGCAAAGTACTGTTCAATTACGGCATGAAAAACTTTCTCGAGAATGCAGGTGCTATTCTGTCTATTATAATTAAATAACAGAACTCATAATTTGCTTCATAATTTGTGACCGGACCTCTCGGTCATAATACATTTAACATGTAAAAACATACTTTGGTAATTTCCTGCTTCCTAATTTAATTTAGAAAGAAAATCTTCAAATAAAGGTTTAAGAGAATAAAATTCTGCATCTAAATGAATAAACAAAATTAATTTTGGATACTTTATAACGCCAGAAATTTAATTTGAAAATTCAGAAAATTAGCAGAAATAGCGATACATTTTAAAAAATTGGAAAATACCCTATTGAGTTTTTCCAAAAAAAACATTTTATGCAGGGATAAAAACAATTGCACATCTGAAAAGAGAATAAAATTTTGTATCAATTGACGTATTTTTTACATATGGTATAATTTAAAAAAAATCATAGTTGGTGTTGTCAGCGTTTTTTTATTAACACTAAAATAAAGATATGCATCGAATGTTGGGGAGGACAACTTCATGAACAAATTATTTTAATAAACTTTTTTTCTATTTGTATCGGTTTTCATTTTAAAGCGCCTGTCATAAGTGTTTGACCACCCTGTATAGATAATATACAGGGTGTCCCAACACTCCGTTATCGTAGAATTGTGACTTTGCCTTATAATTTAACAAAAAAAGTTTAATGCATGGCTATAGTTCTCTGAGAGCTGCACATCTTAAAAATATTTTTGCAAATACCGGATGATTCATTTAAATGCTATAGGCCACACTTGTATTTTTTAAACAGAACACCCTGTATATTTTTATATATTTGGATTCCCCTTTCGAGAACGATTATAGTAATGTATAGTTTAATGGGTCTACCGTAGATTTGGGCCAAGATACTGCGAATTTTACGAAAATACAAGTCAACTTTGCTTATCTGCTATAAAGTAACGAATTAACATTTTTGACTGCGGTTTGCATTACAATAATTCTAATATCGGCTTCTTTCTAAAATATTTTTCAAAGTTGACAAAACCGCAATAATTGTGCCGTGTGGATCTCCAACGCAAAGTGTAATTTTTCTTAATTTTTTAAATGGGATAAAAGTTGAATTTTAAAAGTGAATAGATTTAGAAAATATTATATCATTAGAAAGCCTAGAAAAGGGGTTCTCTTTTCCTGAAATCTAAAATAGGGGGTGCCATTTAAAAAAATGAAGAAAACTGACATTTTGCGTTGGAGAGTCACATGGTCTCATTTTGACGTTGTATGTCGCTTTGAAAGATAATAAGGAAAAAAGACGATATTAGCATTATTTTAACTCAAACATCGGTCAAAAATGTCAATTCGTTAAGTCACAACAGGCATGCAAAGTTGACTCGTTTTTAATATAAAATACGCATTATCTTGTCCCAGGTCTATGGTGGACCCATTAACTCACACATGAATATAATCGCCTTCGAAAGGGGAAACTGAATATGCAAAAATATACTGGGTGTTCCATTTAAAAAAATACAAGTGTGGCCTGTAGCATTTAAATGGATCACCCGGTATATTTAAAAATATTTTTAAGAGATGAAGCTCTAAGAGAACTATAGTTGTGCATTAAAATTTTTTTGTTAAATTCTACAGCAAAGCCACAGTTCTACTATAACGCAGCGTTGGGACACCCTGTATAGATATAAATCAAAGTTTGTTCGTGGTTATACACGTCATCTGTCAATGTCAGATTTACCTGACACTATAGTTATCATATGTCAATGCAGAGGGTTAACTGTCAATGTAAAATGTCAGGGGGTCATCCATCTGTTAATGTTAGTTTTGTCTGTCATTCATCTTTCATCACATCTGTCATTCAATATTTCATGTCGGTTATATGTCTTTGATTCTCAACATTAAGATCTTTCATCCAATCTATCGTAAATGTAATGCACTATAAGGGGGTGTTAAGGAGAGTTATGGTGTTTTTTTATATGACATATTATGTCTTTTGATCATCTGTCTAAAATTAAATATGCCTTTTATATGTCATTAATATAAGTCATTATGACTCAATCTGTGATCTGTTCTGTCAATCTGCCAACACTAATATAAATATTTCATCTAATGTGTAAAAATTTAAATATTATGTCTTTTTATATCATGAATATAGGTCACTATGATGAGGTGTTAAAGTAGGTTATGGTGGGTTATTTGTGATGACATATGTCATTAAATCTGTCATATCGTCGGTGATTGTGCAAACCCTCGTACTAGACAATTTTTGACATTTTTAGATTTTTATGTAGTAAGCTACAACAATTCAATGTCGAACTATGTGCAAAAAAATCTATTAAATTATATGACGGTTAAAGCCGTTATTATATCTGTAATAAAAATCACGTGATTCAAAGAGATCACAAATGTGCGCGCAAAAACACTTATTAGTTCAGTTTTATTATTAATAAATATTATAAATTATACTTTTAGAAAATACTTCTGTTTAAATTTAAAAAAAATGTTGAAATTCAAGTAGGTACCTACCTAAAAATAAAAAAATTCAAAAACCAATTAAAAAGGTTTTTTATCGCTCCTGTAAAACTTGCGAAAGTGCTAATACGAGGTTTTGCACAATTTCCGACGATATCATCTTTCAGGGATATCATCTGTTAAGTGGAATGTGTATAAGTATAAACTAAAGAATTATAGACCATTAGTGCATTTTGTGTGATTTTGGTTTATATTTATTGTTGAAGTCGAGTTTTTCTTTAGTGATTCATTGATGTAAGTTTTATAATAATAATCTCTACACAAATTGGTTTCAAATATTTTACCAAAAACCAAAAAAGGTGATACATGTTCAGAAGGAACTACTGCTGATAGAAACTACTAATCAATAATGTAACCAAAGGATATTCAAAAATTATCTCAAGCGGACGTTCTGGTCTTCCGGGCTAATATATCGATACCACATTTACTTCTAAAAATGAATAATTTTACTGTTTGAAAGGAAAGTGATATAATTTTGATTTTTAAAGATAGTGTTAAAATTTCTAAAATCAAATTGCATTAAACGTTTTTGGAATTATAACACAAGCTTAAAACATCAAAAACCAGCTTGCAGACTATCTTTTGATTGAGAAAATAGTTCAAAATTTTTGCATCCTGCCGGTACTCTTTGTCTTTTTCTCGAAAACTATGTATCTTAGGTAAAAGATACAAACACAAGATGGAAAATTGATAAACGTTCCAAAATTAAGATTTTTTACTAAGGGTCATCTAATTAACCAATACACCTATGAAAAAAGAGGAAATTAATAAACATTTTAGTTTTTTATTTTTAAATTAACTAATTTTTTTTACCCAAATGTAGTTTAAGTTGGTACCACTGGAAAAGATTTTTCAAGGGCTATCCAGTATCCAATGATGTATCACAAGTAGGGGGTTGCCATTTAAGATTTTTTAATTGGGATGACTGGAGCGTAGGGGGTAAGTGGGGGTGCATCACTTACTACGTTTTTAGATTTCCCCTTCGGTACTACCCAAACGGTTTCGGGCGATTTTTGATATATTTTTTAGTTTCAGAGATATGGCTCCTTTTTAAATTGACGCTCTGTATACGTCAAAACTATTGTGAAAACAATGTTTGAGCATTTTTTTACAGCTTTCTCACTTGATCTTTTGCGCATATAAGGTCGCTTACGTTTGGCAATCACTATATTTACTTATCTAGTTTTCTCTTCTTTCTATTATCACTGGAAATTGCTTCATGAAAAATTAATATTTTCATAGACCTTATGAGCTTAGTAGTACTTACACGACCAAATAATAGTTGACAATAGTAAAAGGGTGTGACACACGCATATTCCAAAGGAGAAAGTATCTATTTAGGAAGCTAGTTTTTTGTGATAACAAAGCGAAATGTAAATAAATTTATGATAAACAGAAATGATAAACAATTTATCATGATTTATTTTTTTCTGTTACGAAGCTGCCGTACAAGCAAATTATTTCTAATAACTCACTTAAACATGCATGCATAAGCATATTAAAGAGCTCCAATTTCATCGTAACGGGTCCTTACTTCTTCAGTCGTTCATCCCGTTGAGCTTTACTAAGCTTATGCTATCTTCACCATGGGGAAGTTAACTATTTAAGTTCTTCTCCATGGGGAAGAACTTAAATAGCCTTATGTCAAGTTTTTTTTTAAATGTGCTTGCTTGAATAAATTGCAAAGTTCAGCTTAGTAGTAAAGGAGCAATCTGGGAGTTCGTAGCTCAGAGTCTTTGACGTCAAGAAGGGTGTGATGAGTCACTCTAATTAGCATAATTATAGGGTTCACACTAAGAGCTAATTAGCATTACCGTTACAGGGGTGAAGGGGGATATATGCTTGAGCGTACGCGGGACGAATCCTTGCAACTGTTTGTCTTACTGTGGTCTGGCCACCACTTATTGTTAACTACAGTAAAAATATTTTAAGTAGACAAGCGGATACCTATAAATTGGTATTTATCCCCACCAACGCAGTAGTAAACGTATTTAAATTATTAAAGGGGCGTGGCCAAACCTGCGTGAACTTACCTCAAGTTAATTTTTTTTTACTGTAGCTAACTATGAATCCGGCTTCGCCCGGGCAAATACTAATTTTTCAAAAAAAAAAGTTTAACGTTTCTTTAATTTTTTAAGAATTTTAAAAGGGTTAAGTGCTATGTGACATGGACTAACTAGCATACTAACTGGACTAAGCTGGCAAATTTTTAGTCTTGGTCCGATTTCAAAAAGTTTTTCACAGTTGACCTACATTTTGAATTATAAATTTTTTTGTAAATTTGATTTAATCGGTTGGTTAATAACGACGGAGTTAAGCGGACACACGGACAAACTTTGAGAAATATGTATACCGGGTGACACAGGGGTTTGGAACACTCTTATAACTCGGTTATTTATCAACATATTAAAATGAAATTTTGTGTAGATTATATTCATATGAATTGCAATTGTTTTAACTACTTGTATAAATTCTGTCACTTCCAATTGATTTTTAAATGGGACACTATTAATATTTTTTTATTGAAATCAGCGTCTTCGTTTTTTTTAACGGCTATTAAAAGACATATTTAAATTTTGACACATGAGATGACAGGCCAAATAACATACATATATCATCTCAAATAACCCACTGTAATTCCAAACTTATATTATTGATGACTATAAAAAGACATATTAAACTTTTGACATATCATGACATACAATTGACATATGATAACTATGGTAACAAAAACAATTGAAATGTAGTTGCTATGGTAACAGAAACATTTCAAACATGGTAACTATGGTAACAAAAACAATTGAAATGTGGTTGCTATGGTAACAAAACATTTGAAACATGGTAACTATGGTAATAGTAACAATCAACCCTGGTAACTAGGTAATAGAAAAATTTTAAAACTGCTGGAAAATTTTTGTCCGATTTCAAAATTTTTTTCACAGTTGACCTACATTTTTTATTACAAATTTTTTTTCGAAAATTTGGTTAAGATCGGTTGGTTAATAACGACGGAGTTAAGCGGACACACGGACAAACTTTCACAATAGTACTTTGAGCAAGTAGGTTGAAATTATAAATAAACGTCAATTTCACTAATGTCCGATTACATCAACCTAAAATGATAGCTAACCTTAGGTTGACTTTTAACCTCCGGTTGAGTTTCAACCTTCGTTTAGGTTGAACTAGGTAACTGGTTCTTAGTTGGCTTTGTTGCTTCGGTTTTGCTATGTAATGAAACGTCTAGCTAGAAGAGTTCTATCAATTAATTTAATTTCATCACTACTTTTAACATTTTTCTAATGAACAGAGGTAACAGAGTTAAGCTGCGTTTACATTAGTAACATAACATGTTATATAACATTGTTACACAAATTATTCAAAAATTACCATTACAAAAGTACAAAAATTATTTAAAAATGTTATATAACACTGTTATATAACATGTTATGTTACTAACGTAAACACAGCTTTAAATAACTTAAATTACTGACACTTAAATACTACAAGGCTAACTGACTTACAATAAGGCAAGAAAATAACGAACACTGTATCTATACTAAAAATAGCGTTTGCTATGTTAAGGCTACTTTAAACTAATTGTTTTGATTTACTTCTGTGATTTTGTGATAAAATGCAAAAAATGACCACTTCCGTTTTCCATTTCTTGACTCACACCCTACTTCAATCACTAATTAGTGGGTTCCTGCAAAATATAAAATAATTAATAATTTGTTAGTTAAATAGCGCTATTTAAGTAATAAACAATTGAGTCACAAGTTGAAAAAAAGTGTACAGGGTGAAAGTTACAAACTAACTTAATTCTCAAATATTAATCATATACTTAATTACTGGCAAACACATTGATGCTGAACAACGGTGGGGATGCGCAGATCACTAAATTTCTATTTAACCCCACCAACGCAGTTGTAAACGTATTTAAACCTTTAAAGAGGCGTGACCAAATCTGCATGAACTTATCCCTACCGCTCGCCAGCATAAATCTGTTTTGCAGTACCTAACTGAATTTACCCTCTTATTTTAGGAGCCCAATCGCAATTGGACCATAAAAATTTGACATAAAATTTAACCTTTTGAAATTAAAATTTATTAAATTAATGTAACTTTAAGAAAGACAACTAACCCTGAGTCCTATAAAGCTTGGATTAGCTTAGTTCAACAAGTAACCTCAAAATGGAACTGTTTATTTAATAATAATCAATGCTGTTTCATCAAAAACAACTGTGGGCAAGTTAAATTAATTGTAATTCGCCATTAAAATGTTATAGTACCGGCTGTAGCAGCCGGAAGAACAAATACCAAGTTCCATTTTAAGGTTAGTTGTTGAACTAAAGCTAATCCAAGCTTTATAGGACTCAGGGTAAGTATTTTAATTTGATACCGTGAAGTATTAGCAACAAATACAGGGTTATTCAAATACGAGAGCCAACATGGGGATCTCGGAAACTATAAGACATACAAAGTTGGTTAAATGGGGGCAAAGTTGCCTAATTAGATAGCGAATAATATTAAAAAAAGAAAATTAAAAAATTTTCATTAAGTCCCGAGATTTCTGGAAAAATTCGAAATTTCGGAAAATCTTATTTATTTTTTTTTGACGTTGTTCTCAAAGATATCAGAATACTAAACACACATTTTTATTCCATCTTTTTTGTCTCTACAATATAGCAGTTTTAGATTTTCAAAACAACGTGTCTGTTTTAAATTACCATCATCAACTCAAAAATTTTAAATACGGACCTGCATTTTTTATTTTATTTTTAAATATAGCTTTTTATTATAAATGCAATGACTTGTCAAAAAAAATTTATATTTAATATTTTTGAGTTGATGGTAATTCAAAATCGAAACATTAAGAAGTTCTATTGTTACTGCCCACACCAATGGACTTTTTGGGTATAAAATTGCCTTAAATTATTCCTCAAGGAAAAGTGAGAAACATGATATTTGAATTTAAATATACCGGAAATATTGAGTAAAAGTTAAAACCGCCTATATTTCAAAAATTTTAAGAAGAGATAATTGTGCTTTTCCTACACTTATTAAACAAGATCGCCGAGCTTTCTCACGAGAACTGGCTGTAAAATGGGCAGATGCGATTGGTCGATCAATATCAGAAGATAGGTACTGGTTTGAGAAACTCAAAACAAATTGTTCATGGGTTCTTCAAGATAAACTTAAACAAATTATTCAAACTTGCTATTTATTTTACGTTAGACGATGCGACCGCTTCTCCGCCTCTCCTTTCTTCCGTATATTGCTTGAATTCCTCGGATATCATCCCTGTGTAATCTAAGAGCTGATTGGTAACGATAAAATGGTTGCATGAGCGCCCCTTCAATATCAGAGTGTTCTAGACCTAACGCATGTCCAAATTCGTGAGCTGCGACTTGGAATAAATTATAACCCCTAGGAGATCCAATTGTCCAGGTTTCTGCTGCGTCAAAATGAGTAGTACCACCATATCTCTAAAAAAGGAGTGGTAAAAAATAGTAATTAAAGGTATGAGAAATGCTCGTGTACTTACGGGGTAAAATGCATGAGCTAAGATATCACCAGGCCCATCAAAAGAATCACCATCGCCATGGTCGCCACGTTCAAAACCGATTTTAATGTTTACTCGGCGTTTGGAAGGCTTGAATCTTAAATCTGTGTAATTCGACCAAACTGCAAAAGCACGTGCAATTTCTGAAATTACTTGTTTCTGGGATAATTGACGTGGATAGTTATAAATTCTGTAATATAATAGTTTGCTTTTCCATCGGCTGCCTATAAAGAAAAAAAATAAATTATCAGGTAGCACAAAAGTTGAATTTCAAAAATAAATTTGAGGGGTTCTTAACTACAATGGTTTTATTTTCATTTTGAGCTAAAAATTATTCTTTCTAGTTGCCCTCCGTTAAAATAAAGGAATAAATTGTCCTTTTTAGCAATGGTCACATCTCAAAGTACACAATCTCAAAGTAAAGTGTTAAATAACTACGTACCTGCTAAGGCATATCTTTTCATTCTCTTATCGCTATCAGAGCCTGCTTGATCTTTCATGCCACATCTTGGTAATGCCATCATTTTTGATGTTTCGTCATCCATTTCACCTAATAAATTAAATAATTGCAAAATATTAACTAATATTATTACATGAGCTGTAAAAAGAATTAAATAGTAGATTATATACTTAGGTTGAGAAGTATACTATTATAACGCTAGCGCAAGTATTTACAGCGCGAGGGTTATAATGGTATTCTCAACCGCAGTTTATACAGCTTATTGCTTATTTATTTGACAAAACTTTAGGTTTGAACGCGGTTCAAAGCTACTAGATTCGTCAAGTCGCTTATTTAAAATTAATTTGCTAAAACTTTGAGGTGGATTTTCAGCTAAACGATTACATTTATCGATTAGAATAAAGAGTACATCGATTTTCAGGATTTTGACTGACTTCAAAAATAAATCGTAAATTTTGTGATACCTATCAAGAAGCAAAAGTTAGGGGATACATAATTTTGAGTTATAGGTAAAGTGCCCTTTGGAGGTGCAATAATGAACCACTTTAATTATAGAATGATAAAACTAGCTACGCTTAATAAGCATGTCAGATATGAACTTGATTGGTTATGGATTAAGGGAGATAGCTCAAAAAGAAAAAAGAAAATATTGAACTTTGAGTAGCTGTATCTTAGAGGAACTTGTACCCTTTTTTTAACCTGTTTATTCACCTCTAGAAGTTTCCTGATGGATTATCCATACACCCTGTATAGTATTTTTTTTACTACTAGTAATATCAATTTTCATAAAAATATCGCTAAAAAAATCATAATAACAGTTTTCATTTTTTACCTAGGTAAATAATATTTTATTCTTAGAGGTAAGGTAAGTCGGGGGAAGACGCCACTGTGGGGCGAGATGCCACCCCAGCATTTTTCAAAATTCCTCCAACCTATCTCTGGAAAATTTTATGTATAGGTTGCTTGTGATTATAAGCTACTAGCAAACATGGTTGAAAACGAGTTTTCGCAAGTCATCGAAAAGTTTTCTAAAAAATTTGGTTTTTATGTTTGACGAAGTTTTTGCTACATCTCAGCTTTTAAATTTTATTAGGCGTTTTTTTTGTGTTATCGATATCAACGAATTGTTAGTTGAAAAGACTGCACTTTTCACGTCTATTGTAACTTTTGCAAAAAAATTCGCATCAAATTTGATTTAGTTAGAGAGTTTTGCATTTTCACCCATAGAATGGGGTAAGACGCCATATTAGTGCAAAGTATGTAACTTAGACTCATTTTATTTAGATTTATAGTAATAATGCGACAATAGGGCCCACAATGATGAAAATGTGTAATGAAAACTATTACGATAGCAATGGGCTTCGTAGATTGGATTTGCTGCATAATTTGCAAGAAGTGGTTACACGAAAGATGTATATGGATTGATGACACATGTAACGATTGAAGTCAGTAATATCTAAGGATAAAACAGTTTTTTTTCGTTTAGTACCGTTCCCGACTTTCTATTCGGGACTAAAACTCACTATGGCATCTTACCCCATGCATTTTTGTCAAGATTTTTTTGTCGAAAAATACAAAAATTTTTTTTTAACTATGTTAACTAATAATTTATGTTGATTTGATATTGCTATCTAATAGTGTATTCTTTGAGGGATAAACACATATTTTTAAATTAATCTAAATGTGTATAATAACGTTTTTATAAATTAATTAAAAAATGTATGGCATCTTCCCCCGACTTGCTTTAAATAATATTTTATTATTTACCTCAAAAACTGTTTTGGTTATTATAATATTTTATTATTTACCAAGATTGAGAAATTTTATTTCTCTTTTTAAAAATGAGTTAATAATGGTAGCATTTTAGACTAGTAGCCAAAAAAATATTTTTTACCTGTTACTTCTAAATTAGCAAATCTTTGAAACTCGGCAATGGCTTTGGTTACTACTGGTCTATTCATTGAATCGCCTGGCTTGGCTTGATCGGGATCCAAGTATCCATATTGCGCTAAATAAGACTGTAATAAAAATTATAATTATTTTATCTATCCCCTGGGAGCTGGCTTATAAAAAATATTCTCGGATTAAAATATAATTCGTCTTCTTGCAGGCGAGCGTTAGAGGTTGATTAAATGATTAGTTATGAACCACAGCAGTAAGTAAACGGTTGGAGAAACGAATTCTTAAAACGAACTTACCATCGGTGAATGATCACAATTAATAAAATTTAAACTCCCGAGAATCACGAAAGCTATTGTAAAAATCATTTTATTTAGTTGTTTCCGATAATTGAAGCAAAACTAATTAATTTTCTGGAAAAACTATCAAAAAAATAAATTGCACATGAGAATTTTAATTGTTTATCCCGCACAGTTTGTTATATAATCAAAAAATTTAAATTAATTATCTTACTAATTTACGTGTAACGTTTCGCTTACTGTTCGAGATAACATTAAACATTTAAGCGTCTATAATGGCTATTTATACATACTTACATGTGAAAATTATGAAAATATCCATCGGTTTAGATTTCCTGAAGTAAGTTTTAAACCACATTCGATTAAATTCTGTGGCACTCTTTCCTTCATAGCCATAGTCACCTTCATCCCGTAGTGTGGTAGATTATTTTAAAGAACGTAGAAACTCCATTTTTCTGCACAAAAATAATGAAAATGGGTTCATAAGTTACTGAGATATGTCTAAAAATTCATCAAATGCATATTAGCATAGAAAAGATACTCTAACGAATAAGAAACGACACGAGCTCAAAATCCCAATACCTCGGCAAAAATTAAGTTTTGTAACCATGACACTAAGTTAGAAAAACTCAGTACTATTTACTTGGTCAACAATATTATCATCAGTTCATAACAAATTACAAAGCCTACTGGAAAGTTGTTACATTTAACCCAACTTTTTTCAAAATCTTTGAAAGAGTGGTTCTATATGGTATAAATAGAGGACAATGTGACGTGTTCACACATTTGGGATGATCAGATGAATTTGTTAGATGTTACAGATTGAATCAGTACCCTCAAAAATACGGCCAAACTAAGATTGATAAAAAAGGGTGTGTGTAGCACAAATATTTCTTTGGTCTCATCGGACAAAATTACTCAATATGGTTTCAGTAAACTATGTACCGAGTTTCATTCTATTAACCAAAAGTGCAGCATCATTTTGTCTAGCTTCTGTACTATTTCCCTTTTTTTTGATGATATAAGGGTTGCTTTCTTAATTTCACTGACATAGGCATTAAAAACCTGATTTTATCGATTACTGGTGTCCCATAGGCATAGAACGATTGTCCCATTTTATGGTTTTTCTCATATAACTTGAGCAATAAATAATTATTTTCTTCAAACGTCAGAAAAAGTCGCCTTTGTGTCACTCAATAGGTAACGGTGAAGTTTAACTTTCCCGCCGAGGCAGGAAAAATTGTCAGAAAAGTAATTTTTGTCTGTCTAGGAGGGAAAAGTAAAATCTTAACCGCACATTATTTTTATTTTTAACGTAAAAAATGTTTTTTAAGCATTTGTAATGTAAACAATTTAATGTTTTTTAAATTTTCCTTTATAATTAGTTCGTTGCTTTTAATAATTAGCTTTTTTTACAAATTTAAGTTAATTTTAAAAAATATTTGACAATTGAACTACAAGTAATTGACAAGAGATGGTGCTCTTTCAAAAATCAAAATTTTCAGTTTTACGCTTTACGTTTGCAGAAAAAATTTAATGTTTTATACGGAGTCAAAGTAGTTTTGTGTGACTCGCCTGTATTGTCAGACTCGCTCGCTTACGCTCGCTCTTCAGCCAAACACAGTCTTGTCACACAAAACGTCACTTTGTCTCCTTATAAAACAAATAACTATTATTAGTACAGTGAAAAAGATGCTAAAATAGCTCTAACAACAAAAAATTAATACGTTTACGAAACTTTGGTTAAAAGTCTTATTCGTCCAGTTTAAGAATACGAAGAGTTTTTGCTGGTTTTTGGGGCCCCTAATTTAGCAAAAATTTAGTTTCTTTAAAGTCGAAGTGTGAGGTGTCAATTTATAAGTTTTTTTTGCATGCAGAGTCGAATAAAACCAAAATCAAAGTGATAATTTCCTCTTCTTAAATTTAGTTAGCTAGTTTTCGAGATAATTGCAAAAATATGATAAAAAGTGCAATTTTAGAAATTCAAACCTAATTTTGGGGGTGTTCTCCTCTCGGAGGGCTGGAAATTTTTAGTATGATAACAAGGGCTATAGTACTATACATTCGCGAAGGACTTGAAGGTTCCACTATTAGACGATTTAGCCCCGTGTCTAATGCTAAATGCACTGCAGTACCTGCATTTTCAACATTATAACATATTTTGTTCTTCAATGGTTGGTTTTATCTTTTTGATTTTGGTTTTATTCGACTCTACATGCAAAAAAACGTATAAATTGACACCTCACACTTCGACTTCTACTTCTATTCTACTTCTGCTTCGAAAAAGTAGGGAAAACCTAAAAGAATTTTGGTTTAGATTTATTGTTTACCTAAATCTGATGTTTCTTTATTGAACCGTTGAAGTTGGTTTTATAATAATAATTTCTACACAAATTAGTTTCAAATTCTTTACCAAAAACCACAAAAGGCAACTACTGCTGATGGAAACTCCTAACCAATAACATAACCAAAGGATATTCAAAAATTATCTCAAGCGGACGTTCTGGTCTTCCGGGCTATACGAATCGTAGCCAAATTTACTTATACGAGGGAAGATTTTTAAGTTCGCGGAATGGGGCAGAAAGAGACATAAATATTTTTTTCAACGATATGTAAATGGGTAATTCCACGTCAGATCGGCCACTTTTGACCCTTAGGTCTTCGGATTTTGATGAAATTTGGTGTGTCTGTTGGAAATATGTTCAAACTTAAGTGTACAAAGTGGTTTTGCGAAAAAATTATTTTTGACCTATTTACGGTCAAATTAATTTTTGAACTATTTTGAAAACATGAATACTTCAATAATTTATAACTTGCGATCTAAAAGAGATATATTTCTGCAAAATACGCCTATTTAAAGCTAAAGGGACGTACTATTTATTTTATGCATTGCTTCTTTAATTTAACGCCTTTTTGGTCAAACTGTTCCAGTGTCAAATGTTCAAGTCGAAGTTTCCAAAATACACCCTCTGCGATTTTTGAAATTTTTTGATATGTTGATCCCTTATACCTTATCTTTAAGTGAAAAGATTCAAAACCGTGGGCACTCGTCAACTCTTGACGCTACATGGTATTATAGAAGAATGGAAACAAAAATTTTTTGAGAAAAGATTGGGGATAGCAATTTTTTTCAGGAATCTCTTTATTTTGGACCCGTTATTATGAGAAAAAATTTTCAAGATCAGGGGCGTGCGGGAACAGGGTCAAAATTACCTTTGTTCTTAGCAAAACTGCTAATTTTGAAATATCTTCGATCATATTGAAGATAGCAAAAAAATACATCTTAAATAATTTGTAATGTATAAAATTACCAAGAGAATGAGACTAGTCCGAGCCCAAACGGATAATTTGTCTATGCAGAAAAAAATAAAAACCGCGGAAAGTTGAGTAATGTTTAATCCCAGTATTAAAGTAATTTTCAAGTCGAAGTTTTCAAAATACACACTCTTCGATTTTCGAAATTTTTTTATATGTTGAGCCCTTATGACTTAGGTTTACGTAAAAAAATGTAAAACCGTGGGCACTCGTCAACTCTTGATGCTACACAGCCTCAAGCCTCAGTGAGGGTTTTAGATTGAGGTGTGAGGGTTGAGACCGTGTAGCATCAAGAGTTGACGAGTGCCCACGGTTTTGAATTTTTTTACTTAAGCCTAAGTCATAAGGGCTCAACATATAAAAAAATTTCGAAAATCGAAGAGGGTGTATTTTGGAAACTTCAACTTGAAAATTACTTTAATACTGGGATTAAACATTACTCAACTTTCCGCGGTTTTTATTTTTTTCTGCATATACAAATTATTTGTTTGAGCTCGGACTGGTCTCATTCTCTTGGTAATTTTATACATTACAAATTATGTAGGATGCATTTTTTTGCTATCTTCAATTTGATCAATGTGATCAAAGATATTTTCAAAATAAGCAGTTTTGCTAAGAACAAAGGTAATTTTGACCCTGTTCCCGCACGCCCCTGATCTTGAAAATTTTCTCTCATAATAACGGGTCCAAAATAAAGGGATTCCTGAAAAAAAATTGCTATCCCCAATCTTTTCTCAAAAAATTTTTGTTTCCATTCTTCTATAATACCATGTAGCGTCAAGAGTTGACGAGTGCCCACGGTTTTGAATCTTTTCACTTAAATATAAGGCATAAGGGCTCAACATATCAAAAAATTTCAAAAATCGCAGAGGGTGTATTTTGGAAACTTCGACTTGAACATTTGACACTGGAACAGTTTGACCAAAAAGGCGTTAAATTAAAGAAGCGATGCATAAAATAAATAGTACGTTCCTTTAGCTTTAAATAGGCGTATTTTGCAGAAATATATCTCTTTTAGATCGCAAGTTATAAATTATTGAAGTATTCATGTTTTCAAAATAGTTCAAAAATTAATTTGACCGTAAATAGGTCAAAAATAATTTTTTCGCAAAACCACTTTGTACACTTCAGTTTGAACATATTTCCAACAGACACACCAAATTTCATCAAAATCTGAAGACCTAAGGGTCAAAAGTGGCCGATCTGACGTGGAATGGCCAACTATAGATTATGTAATCAATAAAACAATTTTTTGTTTTAAAAAAAAAAATTTATTGTAATTTTTTTTTAAATAATGTTCAAGTCGACTCTACTTTTACTCTTACTTTATTAGAAGAAGTAATAAATCGATGAAGTGATAGTGATCATAACTTTGGTTTAAATTTTTCTCAGTGGCGATGTCATCATTTATCGCAAATTTACGAATAAATTTTTCTTCATTTCACACATCACACGTAGATAAGAGCTTATTTAAATTTAAATTGCTGGACCTAAAGAACATGAAGTTGTAGAAAGGCCTAAACAGAGCAGATACCATAATTTCGCAGTTTCGAACAGTCGGGTCGCTACAAAAAAATTTAATTATAGTACTGGTAGACATAAATGAAAAGTCATAAAAAATTTACCTGAGTATCCTAAATTATAAGCCGATAAGTACACAAAGCTGGTGAAAGTATAAGCAAAGAAACAGAGCCGGACTAAATTTTAAATTATTTATTAATGATTTTTAGATTTTTAAAAAGCAATTTTTAAGTTTTTTTAAAGTAGCGCAAAGGTTTCTTCCCATGGTCAGAACATATTTTAAAATAATCACAGAAAAATCACAAATACACCACCACAATTCATTTACTAAAAACGGTAACAAAAATGTTTAAATACGACCCATCACCAATTGCAAGAGATACCTGCTGTGCTACCTGTGGAGTATTCTAAGGGTGTCGATTACAAGCTTTATGGTACTGCCAGAGGGTTTTCATTTATGTCTACCCGTACAATACTTAGTTGGCTTTGTTGCTTGGGCTCTGCTATGTAATATAACATCTAGCTAGAAGTGTTCTATCAATTAATTTAGTTTCATCACTAGAGTAAACCCAACGTAAGATGAGTACACCACGTGAGGACCGTTAAAGTTACGCAGTAATTTTGTACTGCCGTTGCCTAGAAACGGACGTACGCAGTGTAGGCGTATAGTTATTACATTACTTTTATCGAAGCTAAATAATTATAAGCATTTTAATAATATAAAGATCTAATTCACATACAGGGTGATTCAAAACTCGAGGCGAAAAATAAAATGTCATTTTCAGCGTCAAATTTAGAGTAAAAAATGTAAAATAAATTTTTTTCTTATCGGGTTTCGTTTCCTAGATAATCGTTTTCAAAGTTTCCAGAAGTTAATTTTTTGCATATAAACTGGATAAGCCGTGCAAAAACAAAACACTCTCCAGCTTTTATTAGTGCGTGTTGATAACTTTTGAAACACTTTTTAATTAATTTACATAATATATTATTTGAATTATTTGTTTTCAAAAGTCCAATTTTGAAACTTAAAATTTTGAATCTTTATGGGAAAATTTTTGAACTTGATTTCGTTATCTCGGAAACGAAGCCAAATTTTTACATATTTCCTTCTGAAAATTCGACTCGGAATAAATGACATTCCATTTTCCTTTTTTAAAGGCCTGCCTTGTTTATAATATTTATAGATTAACTTCTTCTGAAAACTTTGAAATCGATTATCTCGGAAACAAAATCCAATCGGAAAAAAATTTATTTTACATTTTATGCTCACAATTCCATGCAGATTACGACATTTTATTTTTCACCTCGAGTTCTGAATCACCCTGTATAGTATTAAACCAGTAATTAATCCATATATTTAAAACGCGAAGCCTTTTCTTGATATATAATAATAGCCTACTTCTACTGGACCGATTTTGATAATTTTTTTTTAAATTGAAGCTCTCGACCCACAGATATGTCAGCACTAATTATTTTCTTCAAATTACCAATTTCATACATTTTTTAAAATAATAAATTGGTACGCGTATTAATCTTATCCTTATCTCCCCACTTTAACAAGTTCGATAACGTTAAATTACGGATACGCCTATTTTGTACATTTAACAACAATCATCGGTGTAGGACTGTAGGTAGTAAGTGCATTATAATAATTTTTGAAAATTTCATTTTTATTTTCTAACATTAAATTTTATAATTTAAAATAATCCAATTTTAAAAATTATAAATGAGAATAAACGTAGATATTTGGTTTTATACGATAAGGTCTTGCCACATTTGGTCATTGTGATAAAATTTTCAATACTTTTATTCCACAGTACGTTTCTAATACGCGATATGGTCAGCTCGGTGCCTGCATTTTTAATTACGTTTCGTGCTTTTGTGCCTTTTGGATTTTTGAGACGGGTTTTTAAGTCCACCTCTTTGGCTTACTTAAAGTTAGTTTTATTATTTTTTTATTAGATAGTCGACGTGTTTTCTGATTTTGTTGATACCTACTTTAAGTTAGTCATTACCTCATTACTCATTAGTTTGTGATGTAACTAATTAGTAGTTCAAAATTTTGTGAGGAAAAGGGCAGTATTAATGTTATTAATAATGAAATGAGATATTTTGATTACTAGGGGGTTTGGTAAGTAGCATTATATCCCCATCGACCTCCCGCTACCCTGTTGTTACTAAGTAATAAATAAAAAACCCTGTAACGAGGTTGATATTATAGAAAGACGATCAAAAACTATGATGTAAATAATGCAGCAACTCTTTCGGCTATTTATTCAATTAATGAAGTTCTTTTTAAATATTCAAATTCAAAAGATTTTTTTTTATTGTTTTACCTGGCTTCGCGAATAACCTCTAAAGAACAAATTGACCTTATCCATATATTTAAAACGCGAAAGCTTTTCTTTACCGGTAATTTTAGCGTGCTTCTACTGGATCGATTTTAATGATTTTTTTTAATCTAAGCTCTCGACCTACAGATATGTCAGCACTAATGTTTTTTCTTTAAATTATTAATTTTATACATTTTTTTAAGTAATAAATTGTCATGCTCATTACTATCTCATATCTCCTCACTTTAACAAAGTTCGATCACGTTGAATGACGGACACGGTTATACCGTGCATTTAACAACAAAAAATTATCCGTGTAGGCTGTAGGTGCATATAATAATTTTTGAAAATTTCATTCTTCTAACGCATTCATACCTTCAAATACTTCGTCGATTTCGACGGGGGTGCTCGCTAGTTAATAATTATTAGTACTTCAAATAAAAATTTAAATAAAGTAATTATTTTGAATTCTGACAACTTTTAACAATAATTTTTTTGACAGAAGAAATAACTAGCTCCGTCACTGGGTTTTGAAGCCACGCCTCGCGCAGGTTTGGTCACGTGGTGTACTCATCTTACGTTGGATTTACTCTACTTTTAACATTTTTCTAATGATCAGAGGTAACAGAGTTAAATAGCTTAAATTTATGACACTTAAATACTATACTTAATTACAATAAGGCAAGAAAATAACGAACACTGTAACTAAACTAAAAATAGCTGTTAATATGTTAAGGCTACTTTACACTAATTGTTTTGAGTCCGTGATTTTGTGGTAAAATGAAAAATACAAAAGATAATCACTTCCGTTTTCCATTTATTGATTGACACGCTACTTGAATCACCAATTGTAAAACCTTTTATATTAATGAACCATTTGTGTAGATGCACCCTCTTAACTGGTACACGTATATGATATTTTAAAGAGTTTATTTTAACCCGGCATCCGACACGTGGGGTGTGACAAACCCCAGCGCTCGAAAACTGCATAGCAAACATTCAAATATCGCTCCAAGCGACTACAGGGCCTCAATAGCTTTCAAAAACATATTATTCTACATATTAAAAACCGCTGTCAAAAAATTGAGATTGTGGCAGTAGTACTGTTTCAAAACTCAGTTAGGTTTGTCACACCCCACGTGTCGGAACTCGTGAGTTTTTTTCTCTCTATGTTTGGGTGAAAATCTCAAACCACTCCTCAAAAAGAGAAGGTCTAATTAACACGAGAGGATTTCATGTCCTTGGGCTCAAAATTGAAAAATTAAGTGCGTGTGTGAAGTTTTTGACGCATTTTAATATATCTGTCTCTCTCACACACATGGCAAAATTGTATTAACTTTAACAACTAATAACTTTTTTTCTATTGGATTAAATTACATACGGGTTTTTTTATTGAAAAATATAGAATTGCCTTTTTAATTTTGTGTTTTTTTAAATTATTTGTATGTTTCAAACATTTTAAATAATAGTATTTTTTACAACATGAGATGAAACATCAGTTTTTTTCGTGAGATAGAATTTAATTCAAGAGCCCCGTAGGGGCGAGTGAAGTAATTTTTCGAACGAAAAAAACGGATTTCATCTCGAGTCGTAAATGCTATTTTTTCTACGACGATAATTAGTACATTTTAAAATAATTCTTTTTACTAAAATGTGAACCGACCACAAAAAAAACTGATGTTTCATCTCATGTTGTAAACAACATCCGCTTGTACGAAAACATTTTCTCACTAGAAACGAAAATGCTATTTTCGTAACGAGTAAGTGATGACGAAATGCTTAGTTTCACATATGAGAGTAGAAAAAATAAATAGTTAACTGCTTTGTTTCTTAGCGAAAAAAATACGTTATAATTTTCAATTTGTGTTATGAAGCCAAAGTAAAGTCTTTTTGGCAAAAATTTTTGTTTTACTGATTAATATAATGTACCTGGCGATATAAAATATATAGACTTTCCAAAAAAATTTACTATAGATATTCGAAACGGTTATTTAAAGTTTTGGGTTTGTCACACCCCACGTGTCGGAACTCGTAACAAATGTTCACCTGTCGAATGCCGGGTTAATGGCTATCGTAAGATGATAATTAATTTCTTAAAGTGATTTTTAATTAATATGTCAACTTGGTTAGGCCCTTCAACTTTCAACATCTAAGACGTCATCTGTGTTGTTATTAGCATATTTTTACAATCCGTAATAGTCGCTCCCATAATCAAACAATAACCCCCTGATGGACCTAGAGCCTATCGTGTCTTGAGGATCAGATTTGCATCCAAACCACCATTTTCGTACAGATCTAGGGAAAGGGGGTGTGGCTTCATCTACTGAAAATTTGTCATCGTTGAACCTATAATATGCATCATCTTTGAAAAAGTACGTATGACCGTTTGTGTATCGAAACGCTCCATCTAAATCATCGGGTACACCTATCCAATTCGAAATTGGTTTCGGATATGTGCTATTTACTGCCTGTGCTTGAGACGTTTGGTACATCCAAAACTGCGATCCTACGAAAAACTAATTAGTTCGCTTTTTTATTTGGGTTCGTATTGGTTACCTTTAATGAAGTATAGTTTTCCATTTCCACTCCAAACCATAGCAGTGTCTAAATCGTCGGGTATTCCAGGAAAACCTTCGGAAATTTTTTTAGGATAATCAGCGTCCATAATTCTTCCACGATACTTCCAATATTGGTCCCCTTTGAAAAAAAAGGTTGTTTCATTATAGGTAACAGCGGCGTCGAGGGATCCCGGAAGACCAGGCCATCCATTTGAGATTACTTTCGGGTATATTTGAGCTCTGCTATTGATTGGGAGTTTCCAATAGTTGTCGCCTTTAAATACGTAAATTGAACCTTCTTCAGTAACAAATATAGTATCAATTTTAGTGTCTGTACAAAGACTAGAACCTTCTGAAGCTACAGATGGACGTTCCTCGGGAGCATTTGAATTACTTTCATCGCCATTAGTGATGCCACCGTTTTGAGAACTTCTCTCTTTTCTTCCGTATATAGTTTGAATTCCTTGGATATCGTCCGTGTGCAAATTAAAAGCTGATTGGTAACCACGATAAAATGGTGCCATGAGCGCCTCTTTAATATCAGAGTGATTTAGACCTAACGCATGTCCAAATTCATGAACTGCGACTTGGAATAAATTTATACCGCTACTAGATCCAATTGTCCAGTTTTCTGCTGCGTCAAAATGAGTATCACCACCATATATCTAAAAAAGGACTGGTAAATAATAGTAATTAAAGTTATAAGAAATGTAATAAATTTTAAAAAGTTTAAATTCATTCTTTTTCTATTTCGGTACGTTAAGAAGCCTATAAGAACACTGTTTTGACGTCATAATAGTACGCTTATAGAGTCTATAACAGCACTGTTTCTAGGGAATTTTTTTCAATGTGCAGCACTGCATGTTGACAGATGAGTTATATTTGACAGTTATAAAATTAATTTCATTGGACAGATTAAATTAACTTTCAAACACGAACGTCAAACTTTAGAATAAGTACTGCCAACATAAATAAATTTGCGCATCAAAATCCCAAAAATTATATTTTGACGTAATTTTAATACCATTTTTATAAAATAATGCAGCAAAATAGAAAAAATAGTATAAAAAACACGTTTCATTAGGCCCTTAACGTATTCGCCCCATTAGAAAACGCGCGCTGCGCGCTTGTTTTCTAAACTTTGGACTCATACGTTAAGAAGGTGCCTAATGATACTTGCTTTTTAATATACTATTATTGTGTAAGTTTCTGAACGAATATGTAATTCGGTATCATACCAAATGTATAGTAATGATTGACTTACGGGGTATAATGCATGACCTAAGATACCGTTAGGTCCATCAAAAGAATCGCCATCGCCGTGTTCGCCACGTTCAAAACCGATTTTAAAGTTTACTCGACCTTGGGAAGGCTTGAATCTTAAATCTGTGTAATTCGACCAAACTGCAAAAGCGCGTGCAATTTCTGAATCTACTTGTTCCGGCGTTAATTGACTTGGATAGTTATAAATTCTGTAATACAATAGTTTGGTTGTCCATCGACTGCCTATAAAGTAAAAAAAAAATAATTTATCAGGTAGCACTAAAGTTGAAGTTAAAAAATAAATTTGAGCGTTTCGAATAGGTTCTTAACCATGATGGTTTTATTTTGATTTTTTGACAAAAATGATTCTATCTAGTTCTGCCGTGAAAAGGAAAAACCTATACTCGGATTTTTTAAAGACTACCGACACGTGACCACCTTAATATAAATAAATAAAGGTGAAAACGACTTATTTCGTCAGTTTAATTATTTAATTTAGTAAAGTAAATTTTTTATTAAATATTTATTTAGAAAATTTATAATTTAATTAATTATTTATTGAATATTTTAAAAGTCACATGTCGGTAGTCTTTTAAAAATGCGACTATAGTAAATCACTTTTTCTAGTTTTACATGAGAGCGAATTTTAGTTTATAAAACGTATAGCTCTTAGTGCTTGCTACGTAAATCAATTGCCTTTAGAAGATTTATTTGTTAGAATAAATTAATGCTAATCAAAGAGCTATGCAAAGAAAAAATCTAGTAGATTCAGTATACATCAAATTTGCAAAAAAAGTGACTAGGTTTTTTCTTTGCACGGAAGAGTTTGTTGTCCTCTGTCCATTCAAATGAATAAATTGTCATCTTTTAGCAATGGGTCGCATCTCTACACAATCTCAAAGTAAAGTGTTAAATAAATACCTACCTCCTAAGGAATATCTTTTCATTCTCTTATTGCTTTCAGAGCCTGCTTGATCTTTCATGCCACATCTTGGTAATGCCATCATCTCTAATGTTTCGTCATTCATTTCACCTAAGAAATTACAAAATTGCAGAACATTAACTAATATTAGTACATGAGCTGTGATAAGAATTAAAAATATTTTTTACCTGTTACTTTCAAATTAGCAAAACTTTGAAACTCGGCAATGGCTTTGGTTACTACTGGTCTATCCATTGAATCGCCCGGCTTGACTTGATCGGGATCTAAGTAACCATATTGCGCTAAATAAGACTGTAACAAAAATTATAATTATTTTAACTATCTCCGGAGACATCGTAGTCAATTCTCGGATTCAAATATTATTCGCCTTTATACAGCCGAGCATGGAGGTTGATTACTGATTAGTTAGGCAGCGATCGGGGAATTTTTTAGCCATTACCCCAAAATATTATTTGTGTAAGTCGATATTACCCCCTCCCCTCATTTTGAAAAGGAGAAAATCAACAATTTAATTTTAATTTAAATTCAACACTATTTTAATGAATTCTTTTACACGGAAAATGAAAAAAGTTGCGTTTTCTTCATACCAATAATTTCATTTTTACCCCAATCATTTGGCGTAATTCGAATTTGTGCAGGCCGCGGTAGAGGTTGATTAGTTACGAACCACAGCAGTAAGTAAACGGTTGGAGAAACAAATTCCTAAAATGAACTTACCATCGGTGAATGATATTCACAATGAATAAAAGTTAAACTCCCGAGAATCACGAAAGCTATTGTAAAAATCATTTTATTTTGTTGTTTCCGATAATAAATTGAAGTAAAATTAATTTAATTATTGCGCTTATCTAAAAAAACCATCAAAAAAATTACACATGAGGAGTTTAATTGTTTATCAGCACAGTCTAAGTTACTACTGTGGGAAAAATAATCAAAAAATTCAAATCAATCCTCTAATTAATTTAAGTGAAACATTTCGCTTACGATTCGAGATAACACTAAACGTTAAGCGTACATAATCGCAATTTATACACACTTACTTACATGTGAAGATTGAGAAAATATCCTTAAGCTTGGATTTGAGGAAGGAAGTTTTCAACCACAGTCGATTAAATTCTATGAGACACTCTTTCTCTCATCGCCATGGCCACCTTCTAAATTACAAATGTCGTATAGAAAATGAACGTATGGAAACTCCATTTTTCTGCTCAAAAATAATTTAAATGGGTTTCTTATAGCGTATTAGATTGGGACACGGAGCCAGTGCACTTCTGTATCGGTGGAGTGAAATCACTTGATTGATTTACACATTTATAGGTAGGGGCACTGTTACGGGGCAACACCAATAAAACACGTAAAACTGTGGTAGTGCAAATAAAACTGCACTGGCTGGTGCAACAAATCGAATACGCCATTAGTTATAGAGATATGTATAAAATTTCATAAAATGTCATAAACACAAGTACTGTTCAATTACGGCATGAAAAACATTCTAGGAATGCAGATTCTGTTTATTCTAATTAAATAGGTAGCGAAACTTATAATTTGCTTAATTCCTTGATTTCACATACATATTTAATTGAACCACCAAAGTTCAAAGGGTGGGCAAAGGAATGGGGTAGAAAGAAACGTAAATATATTTTTTTATAATTTTATTGTACAATAAAATCTTCTCGAATATAAATGCATCTATTGCTTCTGTAAATTAATTTTTGTAAATCTTCAAAAAAATTATTTTATTTTTACTTGTAAAATGCGATTCATCGATGTCGAAATGCCTTCCATGAAGTTTTTATTTCAAATTTGGAAATGGATAATAATCACTTAGTGTCAAATCTGTACTTTAGGGTGGATGAACAATTTCTTAGAAATTGCATGACGTCACGGCACTCATCACAACTTTTACGTTGTGAACAGGTGCATTGTTTTTCAGTAAATTTTTAATTTTGTCAATTTTCTTCCCCTTTTTGATTTAATTTTTTCTATTAATCGATATTAACTATCAGCGTAGTATGCGCCTGTTATGGTGGTACCTTTATTTTTGCAATCAATTAAAAGAATTCTCTCAGAATCCCAAAAGATTGTTGTCATCACTTTTCCAGCAGAAGACGAAACTTTCTTCAAATTCAATTTTTTTTTCTGATGGACCACCCTTTAAATGTCACTCCATAGACCCCTGCTTCGATTAAAATCATAAAAGTGAACCCAAGATTCATCTCCTGTGACAATTTGGTTGATAATAGCTCGAATTAAAAAAAATTCAAAAATCTTCACAATTATTACTTTAATCATTTTGTTGATTGCGACTAAACTACTTGATATAATTGCATACAATTTTTAGCGTGTACTTGAAAATAAAAAAGGGCATTAATTACAAAAAGGAATAAAAATGGCCGCCTCCTTCTGTCTCATTCCGCGAACTTAAAAATCTCCCCTCGTAATTCAAATAACACAGAATTATTTATCTGGAAATAGATAATTATTCTATTTTAGAATAATTTAGAATTATTATTGTCTATATCATAAGGGAAACCAATAGAAAAAGTAAATACGTCTACGATAAATGAAATAGCGTAATAGAAAATCAACCGCAAAAAGTATGGCGTACATTGACTTCTGAAGAATTTGATTGGTATTTGGGAATTTCAATTACCGCAGGTGTGCGTTTACAAATTATGAGCATATCAAGGAATTGTGGAAATCTGATGCATTCCCATTGGATCGTGCCACTATGTCAATTAATCGTTTCTGGGATATTTCAAGATATCTGCGTTTCGATAATAAAAATACACGAGCTGAAAGGCTGCTATTGGATAAGGCAGCAGCTATATCTGATATTTGGACAAAGTAATGTTAATTTACATCAGCAGTATACACCATCCATCAGACTGTCTTACAGTTGACGAACAACTTTTCCCTTTTCGGAGACGTGCGAGATTTACCCAGTATGTTCCATCTAAGCCAGCCAAGTATCTGTCACTAAGAATTTGACGTTCCAGCATAAACGAATTTTGAATCGAAATGATTCGGAACGGTTTTAGAACTGTAAAAGCAGTTCTAGTTTCGAAGCAAGTATTTATAATTCCAATCATGTGCAAATTGAATCTAACGACTTCGCGCTTTTAGTTTAGCAACAGAATAGTAGTTTACTCATTTTTTAATGAAATGTTGTGTAATCTTCTTCGTCTTCCTCATCATCAAGCTCAAGAACAGTTTCTAAAACTTCTTTTGGGAAAAAACCGAAGTAGCTCTAAAAATGAGGGATACGTTGAAGAAACCTTGCCACTATTACAGCTATAAGGAGTTTTTTAAACACTTTCGGGTTTCTACAGAAATTTTGGAAAATCTAGCAGAGCAGTTTTGCACGAACGACTATTATCAAGCTGAATTTTCGGGTGGATTTGGGAAAATATCTCCCTTAAAACGTATGTTAATTTTTTAGGTATGTATCGGTAAGTCATTCAACACCCGGTATAAATATAACTGTTGTAACAAACTTTTTACTAAGAGGTTGTCACTTATTTCTAAAACAAGGGTTATTAATAAAATGTTTCGGACTGGATTTTAATTGGTTTTGTAGTTTTAATATAAAAGTATGCATAATTTTAATGGACTATAGGTATAGGTAGGTAGTCAGTCTCACAATTAATGGTCACCCTGACTATAAGCTTAACACGAATTGTGGATAAAACCATCATAACACCTCTACTTAAATTGAGGGATCACTTTATTTTGCCAACAAGTAGTAAATCAACAACCTCCCCTTCTGTCCTTTTGTCGTTGTTGGCTAATAAACATAGCCAGGGTGGACAGTAATTGTGAGGCTGACTGTACATTCTAAGAAACGGTATTCATTTACACTATTTTTTTCAGAAACTTAGAGCAGTTCATTCCATGAGATCAATAATGACAACATCCATAACTGCACAGATCCAGATGTAACACAGAAAAAACGAAAGGTAAGTCTCACACTACAGTTGAGTTTATATTTTATACTACTTCAATTCTCTGTCTTTACAAAATGTTCCATGTATGATGGCTTTAAACGGGAGCTTATGTATACATATTTTGAGCATTTCTAAGAGAATTACGTGTAAACTCATGTGCCTCTGGTCTCTTTTAATTTCGTGGTATATTAAACCAATATTACCTATCAGCCTATGAATATTCAATCTTTTACACTGCATATAGAGCAGCTAGAATACAATGGGTTTTTTCTTGAATTTTTCTTTTCCTCGTGAGTACAATACAAATACAAATAATAAATTAGTAAAGTAAATTATATATCGGAGGATCATAGAAACCCCAATGAGTCGCCTAAAGCCCAACGAGCCACCTATGTTCATCAGTTCATCTAATACGAAGTAATTTTTACGATTGTTAGTTTTAAGAAAACTAAATATCAAACTATGGTTTTGTGTTAAATCAACCGAATCGCGGTGTTAGATTACTACCACCGATACATACCCACTCGTGAGGGGATGTTTGTGTAATTAAAGAAACCATATGGCAAAAGGAACACTTGTCTTTGGACATTGGTTCGATCTACATTGCTTAACAACCTGATTTTAAAGATTACTGGTGTCCCACAGGCATAGAACGATTGTCGCATTTTATGGTTTTTCTCATATAACTTGAGCAGTAGGTAATAGGGTATTTTCCAATTTTTTAAATATCGATTATTACTGCGTTATTGCATAGCAAAGTGGATTATAAATGACTTGGGCACACTAAAAATATGTTAATCAAAAAAAAATTTCAAAAACTGCTTTAGAAAAAGCATGAAATGCTACAGTTTCAAAGTGAAAAGTTAAACGGAAGTGACGTAGCTGGTCGTATAAATCACGTTTGTTACTTAGTTACTACATGTGTTAAATATCAGTTAATGTGTAATCAGGTTATAATAAGTTGGAGCTCATAAAATTCAATATTCGAGAAAACCACAACCACTAGAGGCGCCACTTATATTAACCAAGATGTCGGAAACCGTGGGGATAACATTGAACATAATGATATGATTTTGACATTTACACACCCTGTTTATATACATTGGTCTGATGTTTATAGTCCAGTGATTAGCGATTTCAACCTCGGAATAATAGTAGAACGGGTAAACATTGGTGCAGGGTCTTTTTGAGAGTCTATTCTTTAACAATCGAAAATGTTTAATATTTTTTATTGGCCGCTTCATCGAAAAAATTGAGGTAGAAGATTTAAAAGTTCGATTTTTCTAAACATCTCGAGAAATATTGATCGTATAAAAAAAAGTTCAATGGTTTTTTTAAAGATGAGGATATTTAGAGAAGAAAAGGTCTTATGACTTTTTTTGTAGGATGTATAGTTTTCGTAGAAAACGGAATGAAACTGTGCTCTGATTTTGGGAATCAACTCGTGGGCGTGAAGCTTCAATATTTAGAAATGTCACAAACGTTTCTTCGTAAAAAGTCTCAAAGCTCTCTCAAAAGTGAACATACGAACAAAATTAAAAATTCATCTTAAAGAAGAAGGCGTGAGCTTTCAGATTCACTAATTCATCATTTGTAGACATTACTCCTGAATGCTGTAATATGAGTTTAAAGATGTCGTTCCGCTGTAAAAATCACATTTTTACTTAAAATGTTGCTTTATCGTTAATAATGGATCAAAGTGAATAATTCTTGTGCAGTTGTACTCTTAATACTATACACTATCATTAAATAATTGTGAAAACCATCTTTGGTTTATTAATTTTAAAACAGAGCACTTTGAAATATCCATATATTTAAAACGCTAAGCCTTTTCTTGATATATAATAATAGCCTACTTCTACTGGACCGATTTTGATGATTTTTTTTTTAAATTGAAGCTCTTGACCCACAGATATGTCACCACTAATTTTTTTCTCAAAATTATTAATTTCATACATTGTTTTATATTTTATAATATACATAATAAAATAATCAATTTTATAATTTAAAATAATCCAATTTTAAAAATTATAAATGACAATAAATGTAGATAGTATTTGGTTTTATACGATAAGGCACACATTATACATTTGGTAGTGGTGATAAAATTTTCAATACTTTTATTCGACCAGTACGTTTCTAATACGCGATATGGTCAGGTTGGTGCGTGCATTTTTAATTGCGTTTCGTGCTTTTGTGAATTTTGGATTTTTGAGACGGTTTTTTATGTTGCCCTCTTTGGCTTAGTTATCTTTAAGGTTAGTTTTCTTATTTTTTTTTATAAAATAGTCATAGCTCATTCATATCTTCAAAAACTTCGTCAATTTTGACGGGGGTGACCGCTATTTTTTTTTAAATTGACGCTGTCGACCCCCAGATATGTCAGCACTAATTATTTTCTTCAAATTACCAATTTCATAAATTTTTTTAAAATAATAAATTAACAAACAATCATCGGTGTAGGTAGTAAGTGCATTATAATAATTTTTGAAAATTTCATTTTTCTAACACATTCATCTCTACAACTACTTAGTCGAATTTCGACGGGGGTGACCCGCTATATAATTTTTAATAGTCTCAAATTAAAGCAGAAAATTTTAATTAAAATGAATCATAATTTTGCTAAATTTACTCCTAATTAACAAATAGTACATATTTTGAGCTTCATATTGCATTTTAGTTTTTGTCGGAATAAAGTTGAATTGAAATTTTCTGCTTCAGTTCGAAACTTCAATTCGAAACAATTTAAAAATTACAAATTTCAAAGTGCTCTCTTCTAAAATTGATAAACCAAAGATGGTTTTCAGTATTATTTAATGATAATGTATAGTATTAAGAGTATAACTGCACAAGAATTATTCATTTTGATCCGTTTTTAACGATAAAGGAACATTTTAAGTAAAAAAGTAATTTTTACACAGGAACTTAAAACTCGTATTACAGCATTCAGGAATAATGTCTACTAATGATAAATTAGTGAATTTGAAAGCTTTTACGCTTTCTTCTTTAAGATGAATTTTTAATTTTGTTCCTGTCGTGTTCATTTTTGAGAGAACTTTGACACTTTTTACGAAGAAGCGTTAATGACATTTCTAAATATTGAAACTTCATGCGCACGAGTTGATTCCCAAAATCAGAGCGCAGTTTCATTCCGTTTTCTACTTAAACTATTCATCCCACGAAAAAAAGTCATTAAACCTTTTCTTCTCTAAATATCCTCGTTTTTTAAAATTAATTAAACTTTTTTTTTATACGATTAATATTTCCCGAGATGTTTAGGAAAATCGAACTTTTAAATCTTCGACTTCAATTTTTTCCATGAAGCGGCCAATAAAAAATATTAAACATTTTTGATTTTTAAAGAATAGGCTTTCAAAAAGACCATGCACCAATGTTTAATCGTTCTACTATTTTTCCGAGCTTGTAGTGCGTTTTCGTCTGTAGAAACTGAACTATTATAGTTTTTATAACATATTTTTATTTACATTTTAATGTCTTAAGTACTTTTTGTAGCTGTATTGCCAAAATAAATTTGTATTATTGAGGTTATGTTACAGCGGTAGCATAAAATTTAGATAAAAATTGTAAACAAATAACACGTGACAGCCTCCACGGGTAGTGTTTCATATTTAACCAATAGGTGTCGCACCCTTTGCAATTTTCGCGAATTGACACGAACGACCCATGACGTCACACCGCGTTTATGCGGGAAACTTTATAGTTTGAATTTCAAATAATTTTTTTGGCAAAACCTACAGTCGAAATTTTTTTTAAATGTGGTTTTGGGATTACGCTATCAATAAATATTAGCATTAGTACAGTGAAAAAGATCCTAAAATAGCTCTAACAACAAAAAATTAGTACGTTTACCAAACTTTGGTTAAAAAAGACAGTTTAAGGATCCGAAGAGTTTCTAATGAATGGGAGGGGTAGTTTTTGGGGCCCCCAATTTAGCAAAAATTTAGTTTCTTGAAAGTCGAAGTGTGAGGTGTCAATTTATATGTTCTCTTTGCATGCAGAGTCGAATAAAACCAAAATCAAAGTGATAATTTCCTCTTCTTAAATTTAGTTAGCTAGTTTTCGAGATACCTAATTGCAAAAATATGATAAAAAGTGCAGTTTTAGAAATTCAAACCTAATTTTGGGGGTGTTCTCCTCTCCTGGAAATTTTTAGTATGATAACAAGGGCTATAGTACTATACATTCGCGAAGGACTTTCCACCATTACACGATTTAGCCCCGTGTCTAATGCTAAATGCACTGCAGTATAGGCAAACCTAAGATCTACCGAAATGACTTTATAATCCTTTCACAAAAGGGGTTAAGCTTTTAAATATTCAACAAAAGAAAATACACTGACAATTAAAATAAATTGAACGTACCTGACCAAACCCCCGTGGCGTGTAACAGGGCTGCACTTTCTCTGTAGTATGAAGACTTTAAATAGCAAATTCAGGTAAATTTTGTTAACCTTGATGCATATTAAATATTTACTAGAAAAAAATACGACCCTGCTTTAAGAACTAATATTTTTACAGATAAATTACAAATCCTTTTACACCTTTGGTAAGTTGTTTTCTTTTGTGACATATTTTTCTTTTATTAACCCGGCATCCGACACGTGGGGTGTGACAAACCCCAGCGCTCGAAAGTTGCATAGCAATCATTCAAATATCGCTCCAATCGACTATAGGGCCTCAATAGCTTTCAAAAACATATTATTTTACATATTAAAGCAAACGCCGCAGTCAAAAAATTGAGATTGTGGCAGTAGTACTGTTTCAAAACCGAGTTGGGTTTGTCACACCTCACCTGTCGGAACTCGTGAGTTTTTTTTCTTTATGGTTTGGGTGAAAATCCCAAACCACTCCCCAAAAAGAGAAGGTCTAATCAACATGAGAGGATTTCATAATGTCCTTGGGCTCAAAATTGAAAAATTAAGTGCGTATATGAAGTTTTTGACGCATTTTTATATATCTGTCTCTCTCACACACATGACAAAATTGTATTAACTTTAACAACTAATAACTTTTTTGCTATTGGATTAAATTACATGCGGATTTTTTTATTGAAAAATATAGAATTGCCTTTTTAATTTTGTGTTTTTTTAAATTATTTGTATGTTTCAAACATTTTATATAAAATAAATAGTTAACTGCTTGGTTTCTTAGCGAAAAAAATACGTTATAATTTGCAATTTGTGTTATGAAGCCAAAGTAAAGTCTTTATGGCTAAAATTTTTGTTTTACTGATTAATATAATGTACCTGGCGATATAAAATACTTAGACTTTCCAAAAAAATTGACTATAGATATTCGAAACGGTTATTTAAAGTTTTGGGTTTGTCACACCCCACCTGTCGGAGCTCGTAACAAATGTTCACCTGTCGGATGCCGGGTTAAGGTAACAAAAGGATTATAAAGTCAAAATTCGGTAGAAGTAAATTACTACTATACCTGCATTTTCAACATTATAACATATTTTGTTCTTCAGTGGTTGGTTTTATCTTTTTGATTTTGGTTTTATTCGACTCTACATGCAAAAAACGTATAAATTGACACCTCACACTTCGACTTCTACTTCTATTCTACTTCTACTTCGAAAAAGTAGAGAAAACCAAAAACAATTTTGGTTTAGATTTATTGTTTAAATCTGATGTTTCTTTATTGAACCGTTAATGTTGATTTTATAATAATAATTTCTACACAAATTGGTTACAAATTCTTTACCAAAAACCACAAAAGGCAACTACTGCTGATGGAAACTTCTAACCAATAACGTAAAGGATATTCCTAGGGCTATACAGTGTGATTGAAAAAACGTGATAATGCAGATTTCTTGGTTATTATTAAAGATAGAAAAAAAACTTATTGAGGTAACTTATAATACTCAAGAAGATTGTTATTTTGGTCAATTCAAAAGCGCCAGTGGAATTAAAACAAAATAGTAACGTTAGTTAGATTCCTTTTTTTAAATGGAACGTGTGGATTTTTTCTAGATATTCTTCAAGAGTATCAAATTCTCTTTACAGCGATACTAAATAACAATACAATATTTAAAAAAATAAAGTCGTAATAAGGTTTTAAATAATGAATCTACCAACCCTTATAACCATATAGCACAACAATCGATAACAATCAAAAATACAGAAACATCTACTATCAAGTTCCATAAGTATTAAAACAAATAAGTAACGACTGTTTCGATTGTTATCGATTGTTCTGTATAACATAACGTTATAAGGGTTACTAGATTCATTTTTTTAAAACCCTATTACGACATCATTTTATCAAATATTGTATTGTTATTTAGTATCACGGTAAAGAGAATTTGATACTCTTGAAGAATACCTAGAAAAAATCTACACGTTCCATTTAAATAAATGAACCTAACTAACGTTACTCTTTTGTTTTAATTCCACTGATACTTTTGAATTGACCAAAATAACAAGCTTCTCGAGTACTATAAGTTACCTGAACGAGTTTTTTTTCTATCTTTGATAATAACCAAGAAATCTGTATTATCACGTTTTTTCAATCAAACTGTATATCGTAGACAAATTTACTTATACGAGGGGAGATTTTTAAGTTCGCGGAATGGGGCAGAAAGAGAGATAAATATATTTTTTCAACGGTATGGAACTATAGATTATGTAATCAATAAAACAATTTTTTGTTTTTTAAAAATAAAATTTATTGTTATTTTTTTTTAAATAATGTTCAAGTCGACTCTACTTTTACTCTTACTTTATTAGAAGTAATAAATCGATGAAGTGATAGTGATCATAACTTTGGTTTAAATTTCTCTCAGTCAGTAAAAATCTCTCAATTTTTCTTCATTTAATACACGTAGATAAGAGCACCTTTAAATTTAAATTGCTGGACCTAAAGAACATGAAGTTGTAGAAAGGCCTAAACAGAGCAGATACCATAATTTCACAGTTTCGAACAGTTGGGTCGCTACAAAAAAATTGAATTACTTAGTTGACTTTGTTGCTTGGGCTCTGCTATGTAATGTAACATCTAGCTAGAAGTGTTCTATCAATTAATTTAATTTCATCACTAGAGTAAACCCAACGTAAGATGAGTACACCACGTGAGGACCGTTAAAGTTGCGCAGTAAGTTTGTACTGCCGTTGCTTAGAAACGGACGTAGATAGTGTAGGCGTATACGATTACATTACTTTTATTGAAGCAAAATAATTATAAGCATTTTAATAATGGAAAGATCTCATTCACAAAGTATTAAATCAGTAATTAATAATTATTAGTGTACTCATCTTACGTTGGCTTTACTCTACTTTTAACATTTTTCGAATGATCAGAGGTAACAGAGTTAAATAGCTTAAATTTTTGATACTTAAATACTAGGGATATCGTGACAAGAGCGACACGACGTCTGTCGGATTTTTTTTGTACTATCTTCTTGCACAACGTTTGACGCCTGATTGCGCCTGATTGTATAATTTTTCAGAGCTTTTTTTTATAAAAGCAGTAAGTTTTTCGATATGAATTCTAATAAAAATAATAGTTTTTGTTCAGTGTCAATCATTTTGTGGTAAAATGAAAAGTGCAAAAAATGATCACTTCCGTTTTCCATCTCTTCACTAACACTCTACTTGAATCACTAATTCGTAAAACCTTTTATATTGATGGAACTTTAGTGGTTGACAGGTCCAGGTCGTTTTTGATGAACTTTGGATGTAGTGGTGTTGAGCATTAATTAATCCATGTATGGAGATCTGTTCAAATATTAAGCAAAGGTCTTGAGCTAATGTCACTTTTGTTAAGAAAGACATCCCACGACTCATGTATCTGATAGATAGATGCACCCTCTTAACTAATACGTCTATGATATTTAAAAAAGTTTATTTTAATGGCTATCGTAAGATGCTAATTAATTTATTGAAGTGATTTTTAATTAATACGTCAACTTGGTTAGGCCCAATTTAACTTCAACTTTGTCCAAACTACTTAATTCTTAAATTTTAATCTTAGGTACTTACTTACCTAATTAAATTTACCTTCTTTTTCAAATTCCATCAATTTGTTTATAATTTTTAATTTATTTCAAACCCTAAAACCGAAACCGAAATTGACTCCCTACCTGTATTCGAGACGTCATCTGTGTTGCTATTAGCATATTTCTCCAATCCGTAATAGTCGCTCCCATTATCAAACAATAACCCCCTGATGGACCTAGAATTTATCGTTTCTTGAGGATTAGATTTACATCTAAACCACCATTTTCCTACAGATCTAGGGAAAGGGGGTGTCGCTTCATCTACTGACAATTTGTTATCGTTGAACCTATAATATGCATTATCCTTGAAAAAGTACGTATGACCGTTTGTGTATTGAAACGCTCCATCTAAATAGTCGGGTACACCTATCCAATTCGAAATTGGTTTCGGATATATGCTCTTTACTGCCTGTCTTTGAGAGGTTTGGTACATCCAAAACTGCGATCCTACGAAAAACTAATTAGTTCGCTTTTTTATTTGGGTTCGTATAGGTTACCTTTAATGAAGTATAGTTTCCCATTTCCACTCCAAACCATAGCAGTATCTAAATCGTTGGGTATTCCAGGAAATCCTTCGGAAATTTTTTTAGGATAATCACCGTCCATTATTCTTCCACGATACCTCCAATATTGGTCCCCTTTGAAAAATAAGGTTGTTTCATTATAAGTAACTGCAGCGTCGAGAGATCCTGAAAGACCGGGCCATCCGTTGGAGATTAGTTTTGGATATATTTGAGCTCTGCTAATGATTGGGAGTTTCCAATAGTTATCGCCTTTAAATACATAAGTTGAACCTTCTTCAGTAGCAAATATAGTATCAATTTTAGTGTCTGTACAAAGAATAGAATCTTCTGAAGCTGCAGATGGAAGTTCTTCGCGAGCATTTGAATTACTTTCATCGCCATTACGGATTCGGGCGATTTGAGAACGCCTCTCTTTTCTTCCGTATATAGCTTGAATTCCTTGGATATCGTCCGTGTGTAAACTAAAAGCTGATTGGTAACTACGATAAAATGGTGCCATGAGCGCCTCTTCAATATCGGAGTGATCTAGACCTAACACATGTCCAAATTCATGAACTGCAATTTGGAATAAATTTATACCACTACTAGATCCAATTGTCCAGTTTTCTGCTGCGTCAAAATGAGTATCACCACCATATATCTAACAACAAAGTTATAATAAATGTACTAAATTTCATAAAGTTTGAATTCATTCTTTTATTGTACAAGTTTCTGAACGAATATGTAATTTGGTATCATATAAAATGTATAGTAATGCTAATGAATGATTGACTTACGGGGAATAATGCATGAGCTAAGATACCGTTAGGTCCATCAAAAGAATCACCATCCCCATGGTCGCCATTTTCAAAACCGATTTGAAAATTTACTCGACCTTTGGAAGGCTTGATTCTTAAATCTGTGTAATTCGACCAAACTGCGAAAGCGCGTGCAATTTCTGAGTCTACTTGTTCCGGCGTTAATTGACTTGGATAGTTATAAATTCTGTAATACAATAGTTTGGTTGTCCATCGACTGCCTATAAAGTAAAATAAATAATTTATCAGGTAGCACAAAAGTTAAATTTAATAAATAATGATGGTTTTATTTTATGGTTTTATAATTTATAAATTGTCATCTTTTAGCAATGAGTCACATCTCTACACAATTTCAAAGTAAAGTGTTAAACAACTACCTACCTGCTAAGGAATATCTCTTCATTCTCTTATAGCTTTCAGAGCCTGCTTGATCTTTCATGCCACATCTTGGTAATGCCATCATCTTTGATGTTTCGTCATTCATTTCACCTAAGAAATTACAAAATTGCAGAATATTAACTAATACTATTACACCAGCTATGTAAAGTAATAAAAATATTTGTTACCTGTTACTTCCAAATTAGCAAAACTTTGAAACTCGGCAATGGCTTTGGTTACTACTGGTCTATCCATTGAATCACCCGGCTTGGCTTGATCGGGATCTAAGTAACCATATTGCGCTAAATAAGACTGTAACAAAAATTATAATTATATTAACTATTCCCCAAGATATTAAAAATATTGGGTGAGCATAGTCGTAGTCTAATTCTCGGATTAAAATATAATTCGTCTTCATGCAGCCGCGAGCATGGAGGTTGATTACTGATTAGTTAGGTATAGCGGTTGGGAAACTTTTGTAGCCATTACCCCAAAAGATTATTTGTGTAATATTCCCCCTCATTTTGAAAAGGAGAAAATCAATAATTTAATTTAAATTCAACAATGAAAAAAGTTGCATTTCCTTATTACCCCCAATAATTTAATTTTTACCTCATTTGGGGTAATTCGCATTCATGCAGGCTAGGGTTAGAGGTTGATTAGTTACGAACCACAGCAGTAAGTAAACGGTGGAAGAAACAAATTCTAAAAATGAACTTACCATCGGTGATTGAGATTCAGAATTAATAAAATTGAAACTCCCGAGAATCACGAAAGCTAGTGTACTAATCATTTTATTTAGTGTTTCCGATAATTGTAGTAAAACTAATATAATTATTGCGTTTATCTCGAAAAACTTTCAAAAAATTGCACATAAGGATTTTATTGATTTATTCCGCGCATTTTAAGCTATGACTGGGAAAAATAAACAAAAAATTCAAATCAATCCTCTAACTAATTTAAGTGAAACGTTTCGCTTATTGTTCGAGATAACACTAAACATGATTTGGGGAAGGAAGTTTAAAACCACTGTCGATTAAATTCTGTGTGGCACTTTTTCATGGCCTTAGCCACTTCATCCCGTCTTGTGTGACAGATTATTTTTAAGAACGTAGAAACTCCTTTTTTCTGCGCAAAAGTAATTAAAATGGGTTCCTAAGTTATTGAGATAACATTCATAAAATTCATAAAATTAAATTCATTAAATGCATAGTAGGCCAATTATGATAATATACAAAATGACATGCACAATTCTTATGTTAAATGGCCCTCGGTGCATAATAATTTAAGGTTATGCTCCTTAAGGAGTTGAATAACTTTTTATTTAAATGTATGCCTTATTTTCAACGGCTAGGGAGCTATCAAAAACTGCCATATCAATGAATCACCCTGTATTTATCAATTCCATGAATATTGTCACGATCGGGGGAAGATCATGACCGCTGGAATTTTTCCAGAGTTGTACCGAGATGATAAATAACAACACCACAATGCTGGAATATGATTTATTTATTTATTAAATGGTTCTTACCCAAAAATAAGATTAATCCAATAACTACACATGTCCATTGTAAAAGTTAATAAGTAATTAAACGTTTCGCGTTCGCGAATTGTCCGACTGACCAGTATCAACGGCTAATTATCAACTCCAATTAATAACTCCCTTAAAAACCTACTTTGGGACCTTTTATTAACTTCTCGCACGCGCCACCTAAATTCGCTAAAACTGACAATTTATGCGTTATCTTACATTCTTCAATACATGACAAGTCACGTATTGAAATACTCTTTGTACATTAAATTCTTGTACTGCTTTACTTATTGTATTAAATAATTTGCGTAATAAATCTACGCGTGACAATATCAATTATTTGACACTATTATCGGTTAACAATCGCTTCCGGTTAAACCGGAAATTATAAAAATATCAAAAAATTTTAAGAAAACTGTCGATTTTTAGATATTTTTAAAGTTCGTACAATTAGCTGTTACACGTTACCAAAAACTTTATAGTTTAATCGAAAATGGGAATAGTAGGTACGCAGGAAAAAGTTCCCAGTATGGTCAATGATGGTCACTGGTCACATACATTGTTTTTAATATGCGATGAGTTTTCTTTGATTAAGGCCTAGTATTAATCCTAGAATACTACCGTGGAGTCACCGGCGACCCGGCTCGATATAAAATTCGGCTTAAACATGCACCAATGCCAAAAAGGCATTGGCATGTCTTTGTCTATCTACCTTCACTCTTGAGTATTTAGTATCAGTTTACACACCTGTAGTTTGGTTGCATTAAATATTTATTTATATAATTTGATATTAGTGCCATAGAGTTGCACCGTGGAATTTTTCTTTGTTCTTAGATAACACCTTGTATATATTTTTACTTCGAAATATGCAATTTTGTTTACATTAATAGAGTTTACAATTTTTTTTTGTTGTATTAGTAAAGTTCACGAAATGTATAAAAAAAATTAATAATTGCATTATCGATTATATTGGCCTAAAAATCATTATTTAAACTTTGGTCGCCGGCGACCCCACGAAGTGATATACGCACAATTTTTTCACGGTAATATTCTAGGGTTAATTATAAACGAAACTGAAGTTTATTTATCATTGGAAGAAACGGAAAAATAGCAGAAAAAGCGGGAAAAGAAAGGAAAAATAATAGAAAAAAGAAAGGGAAAAAAGACGGGAAAAGACAGCAAACGGTTACTGTATTCTCGGTAAATTTCATAATTGTTAGAGCATTCTTTGTGATTTTGGTTTAGATTTATTGTTGAGATGGGTTTTTTATTTATTGATCCTTTGATGTTGTTACCAAATTGTTGATAGATGATTCGCGCATTTTCATTTTATTTTCTACAATATTTGCTCTTTCAAGTTATTTTCTGATGTTTTTTTTATTAGGTACCTATACATTAATCCATCCGAATGACCACCACTGTTGATTCCCAATTTGAAATTATTTAGTCTGAACTTGAAGTTGTTGTGTATAGTTTTTTCTTCTTTCTATTATCATTGGAAGTTGATTCACGAAAAATTTATATTTTCATAGACCTTTAAAGCTTAGTAGTATACAACCAAATAATAGCTGATAATAGCAAAAGGGTGTGACACACGCATATTGCATGGAAAAAAGTATTCATTTGGGAAGGTAATTTTTTATTTAGGAAGGTCTAAACCATAATGGAAAAGGGAAATACCATAATTTCACTGCTTTTCGAACAGTCGGCACAAAAAATTGAATTACTAAGGCCTAGTTTTATAAAGTCTGGTTAACCGAAGGTTAACTCAACCGTAGCTTGAAATTGTAAATAAACGTCAATTTCACTATTTTGTCCAATTACATAAAACTAAAAGACAGCTAATCTTAGGTTAACTTTTAACGGCCGGTTGAGTTTCAACCTTCGTTTATAATACTAGCCCTTAGTTGGCTTTGTTGCTTTGGTTCTGCTATGTGACAAACGTCTGGCTAGAAGAGTTCTATCAATTAATTTAATTTCATCACTACTTTTAACAGGCGTAAATAACCAAGACGTTGACGCACCCAAATTTCTATTCTACACTTTTAACATTTTTCCAATGATCAGAGTTAAATAGCTTAAATTTCTGACACTTAGGGCTATTTGCACCAGTTCCAGTTAAATTTAAGTTGTAGTTAAACTAGTCGTTGCTTAGGATACGCTCGTTAACAAGTATACTGGAGAATAAATTTAAGTTGTAGTTAGTACCTAGTTAAGGGAAACCGGTGCAAACGGGCCTTAAATACTATACTTAATTATAATAAGGCAAGAAAATAACGAACACTATATATATCTACGTATACTAAAAATAGCGTTTAATATGTTAAGGCTACTTTACACTAATTGTCTTGAGTTCTGTCTATGATTTTAGGGTAAAATGAAAAATGCACAAGATGATCACTTCCGTTTTCCATTTCTTGACTAACACGCTATTTGAATCACTAAATTGGTAAAAATTTTAATATTGATGGACCTCGAGTGGTTGATAGGTCGTTTGTTGATGAACTTTGGTTGTAGTGGTGTTGAACATTAGTTAATCTATGTATGGAGATCTGTTGAAATATAAAAGAAAAGTTTTGAATTAATATCACTTTTGTTAAAAAAGACAAGAATTTCAGGAATAGATACAAGTCTCGCTAAACCCTTTGGGGATCACTCGTGTTTTTCAGTGTTTTAAATATCTAGCCCCCCTCCCCCACCCGCACACCTAACTAGAGCTCCCATTATACCGATTCAGGTAGAGAAAGATTTTCGGTTTAGAAATACGCTTACAACAGACTACAATCTTTTTCAATAAATAATTTGGAAAATACATATAATTTTATTGGATAATTAATTTTCTTTCAAAATGATAATTCAAATTTTGCTTAAAAATTAATTTTTGATGTTCATTTTTGGGTTTTTAAGAGCTTTTTTTTGACTTTTTAAAAGGTTTTTTTAGACGTTTTTAAGCTTTTATAAGCGCTTATTTTGAAACAAGAAATGCTTATAAATCCGGGCTCTATTAATGATACTTAATTACCTAATTAAATTTACCATCTTTTAACTTTTTCCAATCTAAGAAAAAGTTGTTATAATCGAGACAAAAAATAATAGTAATAACATTTTTTTTTGCATTTCTCGACGTTTTGAGTTACGCTGATTCCAAAAATGCAAAAAAAAACTTTGAACTGAAATGTCTGTCTCTGTGTAACTCTGGAGCAAGAACTACTAAAAACCTATTTTGATGTAATTTGATTTTAGCCACTTTAAAATTATTTCATCGGCAAGGCATTGTACAGCCAAAATATAGGGCTTTCGTCCTAATTAAGTCGATTTTTAAAATTGTTTCAAAATTACCTACCTTTAAGGGGCTAAAATAGGTCAAAATTTTGAAATGGATTTTCTCAAAAACTGGTCCGGCCGATTTATACAGATTTGGATATGTTATAGACAACGTAATTCTCTATCTCATGCTAAATTTTGAAAGACTTGTATGATGGGAATTCGGAGTTGATTTTTTGAATGTCAAAACTTCAAAAATCAATAATTTCTTTTGTAATAAAAATGAAAACTTGAAATTGGATATTTATATCAAGCCTATGAATATCTATTATTTGACACTATTTTCGGTTAACAAAACGCTTCCGGTTAATCCGGAAATTACAAAAATATCAGAATTTCTAAGAACACCCTGTATATTTTAAAATATTTTGAAGGCTCGTAAAATTATCTATTACACAATACCAAACAATTTGGTGTAGCTATGCGAAGAACTTTTTCCTGTCCGTCAAATACAGTGTGTCCCCGGATTGAGTTCACTATAGGTATAATTGACAAAAATTTTCGGAATTTCATTTTGATGTTTTGGAATTCAACCCTGCTTGGTCTGAAATGAATTTTAAACATATTTTCAATTTTTAAAAATTAAGGCCCTCGTGACAATTGAGAGAAATCTATTTTCTGTTTAGGTAAAGTGTCTTTTTTGGCAACAATACAGCAAAATGTCATTAACAAAAGTTGTCCTGAATACGAAATTATGGTTCTATGCAAAATTTAAAAATGATCGGCACACTTTGATTAACACGTTGTTCTACAGTCAACATTCTAGGAAATAATTCTTGAAACATACAAAAATGCCATGCAGTTACTTATTTCTTATTTATTTTCACTCTAAATATCAATATCGCTCAAATAATAAGAGCAAACCACGCCTGATCTATCAATTCATTATTAATTTTAAATAAACATTTTGAATAAAATTTTATCTCAATTTACAAAGCAATTATGATTCATTTCTTGTTTGGTGACACCCCAATAAAATAATATTACCACCAGTTTTCTCTTATGGGCCCGTAGTCTATACGTACGATGCGATTTTTCGTTGATACATACAATCAAAACCGATTTAATCAAAGTGTGCCGATCATTTTGAAATTTTGTATAGAGCCATAATTTCATATTTTAAACAACTTTTGTTAATAACATTTTGCTATATTGTTGACCAAAACGACACTTTACCTGAACAGAAAATAGATTTCTCTTAATTGTCACGGGGGCCTCCATTTTTAAAAACTAAAAATATGCTTAAAATTCATTCAGACCAAGCAGGGCTGAATTCCAGAACATCAAAATGAAATTCCGAAATTTTTTGTCAATTACACCTATAGTGAACTCAATCCGGGGACACACTGTATTATAATTTTAAGTATATTTTTTTTATTAAAATTTAATTTGATTTCTTATAAATAAAAAGTAACATTAAAGAAAATTTTAAACTATAAACTTTTATAGAAGTGCACAAAAAAATACAACAGGAAAAAGTTCCTCGTATGGTAACATCCGTTGTGTTTTTTCAGTTAGGGCTCATGTGTAGATGTGTACTATCTTCTAGCCAAGTAAAAATGAATTTGGTGCAAATTTGCAAATATGCGCCCAAAATAACCACCTAATTTTTGGACACCCTGTATAGATTGCTTATAAAAGCTTATTTCTTTAAATCTTTCATCTTTACTTGCACCAACTTTCAAAAACAAGTCCATGTTGGATGAGCTGGTACATCTTTGTGGTTCTTTGTGCAAAGAACTAATTTACAAATTTAATGGTTAAAAAGTAAATAATCTAGTCGTGGCTAAATGCGCTCGCTCGCGAAGCCATTATATTATATAAAAAAAAATAAATAATTTTTTAAAATTTCATTTTTCTAACATTAAATTTTATAATTTAAAATAATCCAATTTTAAAAATTATAAATGAGAATAAACGTAGATATTTGGTTTTATACGATAAGTCTTGGCACATTTGGTCATTGTGATAAAATTTTCAATACTTTTATTCGACAGTACGTTTATAATACGCGATATGGTCAGGTTGGTGCCTGCATTTTTAATTTCGTTTCGTGATTTTGTGTCTTTTGGATTTTTGAGACGGGTTTTTAAGTCCACCTTACTTAAGGCTTACTTAAGGTTAGTTTTATTATTTTTTTATTAGATAGTCGACGTGTTTTCTGATTTTGTTCATACTTTAAGTGAGTCATTACCTCATTACTCATTAATTTGTGATGTAACTAATCAGTAGTTCAAAATTTTGTGAGGAAAGGGCAGTATTAATGTTATTTATAATTTTAAAGAGGTGTTAATATTAAATTTCATCAAAATCGGTTCAGTAGTTTTTGCTCTAAGGCCCCCTTAGATGGGATGTATGTATACAGTGTGTTCAGTATAACGTGCACAGCATGGGGATCTCGGAAACCGTAAGAGATACGAAGTCGGTTAAATGGAGACAATTGTGCAAGATTTTATGGCTACCTCCATACTGCTTTTGTTTTTTGAAAACAATTATTAGCACTCTAGATATTTAGGAAAAACTGAAAAATTGCATTTTCTTTAAATGCTTATAACTTTTTTTATTAATGGAGATAATTTTAATTTTCAAAAAAGAAATAATAGGCACTACTAAAACGCTAATACTTAATTCATAAAATAATTTTTTTAGTGCGCCGTTTTGGAGATATGATGCAAACTTATGTTTTTTTAAATACAAACCTAACCTCATTTTTATGTTTTTAAAAATCTAATTTTTTTCTCTTTTCAAAAATATAAGGGTTGATAGGGTTAGTTTTTTTAATTCCTTTACGGTAATACTAAAATAGAATATTTTGTTATTTATGTTCAAATAAATTTTAAAAATCAAGTTTGCTATGAAACATGTTCATAAAAAAGAAACAACTGAATTAAATAAATAAATATCAAAAAACGATCAAAATAATTCGAAAAAAAGTACCTTCTAAAAAAAATTTAAAAATAAATCTATCAACCCTTATATTTTTGAAAAGAGAAAAAAATTAGCTTTTTAAAAACATAAAATTGAGGTTAGGTTTGTATTTAAAAAAACATAAGTTTGCATCATATCTCCAAAACAGCGCACTAAAAAAATTATTTTAGAAATTAATTATTTGCATTTTAGTAGTGCCTATTATCTCTTTTTTAAAAATTGAAATTATCTCCTTGAATAAAAAAGTTATAAGCATTTAAAGAAAATGCAATTTTTCAGTTTTTCCTCAATATCTAGAGTGCTAATACATTTTTTCAAAAAACAAAAGCAGCAACGAAGTGGCCATAAAATCGTGCACAATTTTCTCCATTTAACCGACTTCGTATCTCTTACGGTGTCCGAGATCCCCATGCTGTGCAGTGCATGTTATGCTGGACACATTGTATGTCCCCGTCGGACATACATACATTCCTGACATTTTTGGTTAAAAAAAATGAAAATTTTTTTTGCATTTTTAGAATCAGGAGGACTCAAAACGTTGAAAAATGCAAATAATTTTTTTTATTATTATTATCTTTTTCTTCTCGATTATAACAACTTTTTCTTGGATTAGTAAAAGTTAAAAAATGTGTATGCGTAAATTTCTCCGAAAATATACAATTCAGAAAAAAATTACTAGAGTACAATTTTATAGATGAAGCTTTTTTACAAAAAAAAGTCCTATAAAAAGTTTTCGTTAGAGCAATGGTCTAACCACCCCTACACTAACCAACTATTTCAAAAATAATTTTAAGCAGGCAGGAATATCATTCAAAATAATTGCGCGCCGATGAACCGAAAACTGTCTTACTCCTAGACGAACAATGTAAAAATTACGAAAATAATTTCAAATTGAAGCTGAAGGTTTTGGCTTTCATTTTTGTATATTTTTAATTTACTTTTATTAGATCTTGTGCTATTAACCCGGCATCCGACAGGTGAATATTTGTCACGAGTTCCGACACGTGAGGTGTGACAAACCCCAAACTTAAAATAACCACTTCGTATATCTCGAGTAAATTTTTTTGGAAAGTCTAAGTGTTTTTAATCGTCAGGTACATTATATTAATCAGTAAAACAAATTTTTTGCCAAAAAGGCTATACTTGGCTTCATAACACAAATTGCAAATTATAACGTATTTTTTTCATTAAGCAACAAATCAATTAACTATTTATTTTATATAAAATGTTTAAAACATACAAATAATATAAAAACACACAAAATTAAAAAGGCAATTTTATATTTTTCGATAAAGAATCCCACATGTAATCGAATAGCAAAAAACTTATTAGTTGTTAAAGCTAATACAATTTTGCCATGTGTGTGAGAGAAACAGATATATAAAAATTAGTCAAAAACTTTATACACGCACTTAATTTTTTAATTTTATTATGAAATCTATGATGTCTAAGCGCAGCTTTCAAATTATTTCTTAATACGGTTATGTTTTTTAATATTTCATAAAAAGGTTCAGAGAGAATGAAAGAGGACATTTCAGCGTTTCATTTCATCATATTGAATAATGATTTTTGTCTACCTGTACCGAAATAAGGACCCCGAAAAAAATATTAAATTTTTTAGAAACATCCTGTATATTTTTAAATATCTTTAAAGCTCGTAAAATTGGCTATTGCACGATACCAAACACTTTATATTTTGACTTCTGGTTTAACCGGAAATGGGATCAAATTTCTTAATTTAAATAGAACACCCTGTATATTTTTCATTATTTTGAAAGCTTGTAAAATTAGCTTTCTGAAGATATATAATAATGTATATTCTGAGCTTTGATTTATGCCAAATTAAAAAAAAAATGAAATTAGATTTTAGTTAGTTTATACCTAAAAATTGTGCTTACACGCAGAAGTCCTAGGTTCGATCCCGGACAAAAGCGAAGTAAAACAAAATTTTTTTTTCAATTTATGAATGAATTTCATTATAAATGAAATACATTAAAGAAAATTTTAAACTTTTAAAGAAGTGCACAAAAAAAATACAACAGGAAAAAGTTCCTCTTATGGCCACATCTGTTGTTTTTTACTAATTTTTAATTTATTTCAAATCCTAATCAAAAACCGAAATTAACTCCCTACCTGTATCCGAGACGTCAGCTGTGTTGTTATTAGCATATTTCGCCAATCCGTAATAGTCGCTCCCATTATCAAACAATAACACCCCCTGGTGGACCTAGAATTCATCGTTTCTTGAGGATCAGGTTTACATCCAAACCACCATTTTCCTACAGATCTAGGGAAAGGGGGTGTCGCTTGATCTACTGACAATTTTTTATCGTTGAACCTATAATATGCATCATCTTTGAAAAAGTACGTACGACCGTTTGTGTATTGAAACGCTCCATCTAAATCATCGGGTACACCTGTCCAATTCGAAATTGGTGCTTTTACTGCCTGTCTTTGAAGCGTTTGGTACATCCAAAACTGCGATCCTATGAAAAACAAATTAGTTCGCTTTTTTATTTGGGTTCGTATAGGTTACCTTTAATGAAGTATAGTTGCCCATTTCCACTCCAAACCATAGCAGTATCTAAATCGTCGGGTATTCCAGGAAAACCTTCGGAAATTTTTTTAGGATAATCAGCGTCCATAATTCTTCCACGATACCTCCAATATTGGTCCCCTTTGAAAAAAAAGGTTTTTCCACTATACGCAACTGCGGCGTCGAGAAATCCCGGGAGACTGGGCCATCCGTTTGAGATTAGTTTTGGATATATTTGAGCTCTGCTAATGATTGGGAGTTTCCAATAGTTATCGCCTTTAAATACATAAGTTGAACCTTCTTCAGTAACAAATATAGTATCAATTTTAGTGTCTGTACAAAGAATAGAATCTTCTGAAGCTGATGTAGATGGAAGTTTCTCGCGAATATTTGAACGTCTCTCTTTTCTTCCGTATATAGCTTGAATTCCTTGGATATCATCCGTGTGCAATCTAAAAGCTGATTGGTAACCACGATAAAATGGTGTCATGAGCGCCTCTGTAATATTAGAGTGTTGTAGACCTAACGCATGTCCAAATTCGTGAGCTGCGACTTGGAATAAATTTATACCCCTACGAGATGCGATTGCCCAGTTTTCTGCTGCATCAAAATGAGTAGTACCGCCATAGCTCTAAAAAAGGACTGGTAAATAATAGTAATTGAAGTTGTAAAAATATAATAAATTTCAAAAAGTTTGAAAAAGGACTGATAATAGTTATTTGTTTTATAAGGAGATAAAGTGACGTTTTGTGTGCCAAGACTGCGTTTGGCTGAAGAGCGAGCGTAGCGAGCGAGTCAGGCAATATAGGCGAGTGACACAAAACTACTTTGACTCCGTATAAAACATTATATTTTTTCTGCAAACGTAAAGCGTAAAACTGAAAATTTTGATTTTTGAAAGAGCACCATCTCTTGTCAATTCCTTGTAGTTCAATTGTCAAATATTTTTTTAAATTAACTTTAATTTGGAAAAAAGGCTAATTATTAAATGCAACGAACTAATTATAAAGGAAAATTTAAAAAACATTAAATTTTTTGCATTAAAAATGCTTAGAAAACATTTTTTACGTTATAAAAATAAAAATTAACTTTTTTAAGAATTTACTTTGCTGCCTAGACAGTGAAAAATACTTTGCTGACAATTTTTCCTGCCTCGGCGGGAAACTTCACACTGACGTATTGAGTGACACAAAGTCGACTTTTTTTGACGTTTGCAGAAAAATAATAGTAATTAAAGTTATGGGTAATTCTCCCATAATTTCAGAATCGGTATCGCTAATGTCCCTAGGCTATAATATTTTTATTTTTGGAGCAAGTGTCATTTTTTTGTTGAAATTAGGTTACTTAGAACAAACACCAGCTTTTAGTTTAAGTTCAAAAATATCAAAATTTTCATGAACTTACTTTTATTTTCGCTTTTAAAATACGCATAAACTCCAAACCGTCCCGTGTCTCTGGCACGGTTTTTAACATATATATCCGAGTCTCCTAAACTAAGTACTCTCGATAATGAAGCTACAATGAATGCATTCTAATAAGATAACATGACATATTTTCATAGAAAACATTTTTCATTACAAGTTTTCTTTCTCGGTTTATTGAATTAATTTTTAAATTTTGTTTTTGGGTTTTCATTTCTCGACCGTCCCAGTTAATAACTGTAGGAAACTTTTAGCATGTACTATACCTAAGATGCAAAATTAACATCGACTGACATGAGCAGTAATGCAGAATGTAAGTGTGTAATGTGTGAAAAACAGCTTGGTATCGTTCAATTAATTTTTATGATGAAAACATGTACTCAATTTGCTTCCGTATTTTTATTGCCTTCCAGACCATCCCTTGCTGTATTTCGTGTTAAAATTTTGGTATTGAAAACTTTGTTATTGCTTTTTCTTTCTTAGGTTTCCTGGTGATCTTTTACATAACCTCAACTTTTTTAACGTATTTTCAACTACTCTCTACTGAATAAAAACATTCGTATTTTCACAACCGTCTTTTTCGCGACCGTCTTTATAAAGAAATGAAATAAAGAAAACAAAATTCTTTATAAAGAATGACTTTTTCCCTAAAAATGAAAAATAAAAAAGTTTGCTAGTAATAGTTAAGTCCATCTGCGGACACACTGTAATTTTTGTTTTTTAAAGAAGCTATATTCCGTAATTCCGTTATATTAAATACTTATGTTCTGTTCTGTTTAAAATAAATTTCTATACTTTAAAAAATTTTGGGTTTAGTTTCATGACCTTCTCTCAATACTCTTAACCGTCCTGAAATGTTCCAAGACCGTCCCAAAGGAGTTATAGCAGATATTCTTAATAACTCACAAAAATTATAGTTTTATTTATCTAAATTAGTGAAGTACAAGTAAACATTTAGGTATCAATAATTTTGATCGTCAGTAATTATACTGAGCATTGTTATATACCTAACAATTTATTGTAAAAGGAAATATTAGCATGGGAATTAGTGAAAAAATCGAATCATCACGTTTCTATGTGATTCTTCAAAAAAGTATTACCTTTTATCATATAAAGTTTTTTTGGTTATAGTAACATTGTTATTTGTACAGACTAAAAAAGTGCAAAAGCAGCTTTCAAATTCGATCCTGGAACCAACAGTATCGTAAACATTTAGTGGCTTGGTCAGAAAAAACTGGACTACTTTTGTTACTTTAAAAAGAAATATTTGATAAAATAGAGAAGGTCCTGGGCTGCCCTTGAAAATTAAAGTACTAGAGACATTGTAGAATGATAAAAAAGCTCAGATAAAAAAGCAAGAAAGTTATCTGGGTTATTTTTAAATTTTAATATTCCAACCTGAGTTTCTGAAATTATGGGAGAATTACCCTTAAGAAATATAATAAATTTCAAAAAGTTTGAAATCATTCGTTTATTGTACAAGTTTCTGAACGAATATGTAATTCGGTATGATAAAAAAGGTATAGTAATGATTGACTTACGGGGTAAAATGCATGAGCTAAGACATGACCAGGCCCATCCAAAAGCAGAAATATCGCCATGTTCGCCACCTTCAAAACCGATTTTAAAGTTTATTCGACCTTTGGAAGGCTTGAATCTTAAATCTGTGTAATTCGACCAAACTGCAAAAGCACGTGCAATTTCCGAATTTACTTGTTTCTGGGATAATTGACGTGGATAGTTATAAATTCTGTAATATAATAGTTTGCTTTTCCATCGGCTGCCTATAAAGAAAAATAGTAAATTATCAGGTTGCACAAAAGTTGAATTTAATAAATAAATTTGAGGGCTTCGAATAGGTTCTTAACCATGATGGTTTTATTTTCATTTCGAGCTCAAAATTGTTCTTTCTAGTTGCCCTCCTTCGAAACAAATGAATAAATTGTGTTCTTTTAGCAATGGGTCACATCTCTACACAATCTCAATCTCAAAGTAAATTGTTAAATAACGACCTACCTCCTAAGGAATATCTTTTCATTCTCTTATCGCTTTCAGAGCCTGCTGGATCTTTCATGCCACATCTTGGTAATGCCATCATCTCTAATGTTTCGTCATTCATTTCACCTAATGAATAAAATAATTATTGCAGAATATTAACTAATATTATTACATGATGAACTGTGAAAAGAATTAAAAATATTTTTTACCTGTTACTTTCAAATTAGCAAAACTTTGAAACTCGGCAATGGCTTTGGTTACTACTGGTCTATCCATTGAATCGCCCGGCTTGACTTGATCGGGATCTAAGTAACCATATTGCGCTAAATAAGACTGTAACAAAAATTATAAATATTTTAACCCTGTGAGACATAAAAAATAGTGGGCAAACGTAGTCGTAGTCAAATTCTCGGATTAAAATATAATTCGCCTTCATGCAACACTCGGTTGCAACCTCTAACACTCGGTTAGAGGTTGATTAGTTACGAACAACAGCAGTAAGTAAACGGTTGGAGAAACAAATTCTTAAAATGAACTTACCATCGGTGAATGATCACAATTAATAAAATTTAAACTCCCGAGAATCACGAAAGCTATTTTAAAAATCATTTTATTTAGTCGTTTCCGATAATTGAAGTAAAATTAATATAATTATTGCGCTTATCTCGAAAAGCTATCAACAAAAAAATTGCGGATGAGGTTTTTAATGTTTATCCCGCACAGTTTAAGTTAGGACTGTGAAAAATAATCAAAGAATTCAAATCAATCTTCTAATTAATTTAAGTGAAACATTTCGCTTACGATTTGAGATAGCACTAAACGTTAAGCGTACGTAATCGCAATTTATGAGGCTGAGGGGCTGAGGGGAAGCGCCTTCCTTAAACACGATTGGTTTAAAATAAATTCGTTTGTATCATTGGCTACTAAATTATAAGTAACTAGGCGATTACTATTGCATAGAAGGGAAAAATATCAATTTAGGTATCTGTGCTTCCCCTCAGCTTGTCACTTTAAAATATTTTTACAGTACTTACTTAGGGGAAAGTGGGGGAATACCGGCCCGTGGGGTAATTCCGCACGTCAAGTTTCTCCGGCCCTAATTAAAATTTTGAACCGTTTTAAGTCCCCGCTTAACCCTAACAGCAAACTTTAAGGGTTAGTACAAGTTCGTGTCGTTAAGGCAGTGCACATATGCAGTGCTGCACATTGAAAAACAATTCCCTAGAAACAGTGCTCTTATAGACTCTATAAGCGAACTATTATGACGTCAAAACAGTGTTCTTATAGGTTTCTCAACATACCAAAATAGAAAAAATAATTAAAGTGAGTTTCTTACAGCGCAGCGTATTCGATTAGGACCGCACCGACACGAAGCCAGTGCGGTTCTGCACCGGTGGAATGCAATCACGAGATTTATTTACACAAGTATTAGGTGGGTGCACTCTTGCGGGACAACACCAATTAAACACGTAAAACTAGAGTAGTGCAACTAAAACCGCACTGGCACTGTCGAAATGAGTCATCTATAAAACAACGGTGTAGATTTTTGACGAAAACTCAACCGGTAAGGAGATATTTGCGATAAACCAGTTTCTTGTGCCATCTTCCCTAAAATGGTGCCATTTCCCATGCCGGTACGAGGTGGTAAAATAAAAATTCAGAAAGAACACCTCAAAATCTATAAGACTTAACAATTTTCAAAACTTCCGCTAAACTTTCCATCTCAAACTACCAAATGATTGAAGTATATTGGAGATAATTTCAATTTTCAAAAAATAGCTAATGCACAACTAAAAGCCAAATAAATTTTTTATAGTGCCGTTTTGGAGTTCTGATGCAAACTTATGTTTTTTTTAAATACAGACCTAATCTCAATTTTATGTCATTGAAAAGCTAATTTTTTTCTCTTTTCAAAAATATAAGGGTTAATTTTTCAAATTTTTTTTTTAAATTTCAATTTTCAAAATTGATTTTCTTAAAATCTGGTCTGAGTGTTTTTTTCATTTTTAGATATGTTACAAACAAAGAAATTCTCTATCAAACTCTGCATTTTTAATTTGTATAATGCAGAACTGCAGTAATAATTTTTTGAATGTTAAAATTTCACAAATCCTTCATTTCTTTTGTAATAAAAAAAAACTTTAAAATTTACATATTTATCAGTCTCATGAATATCTATTATTTGACACTATTGTCGGTTAACAAAACAAAATTTTAGGAACACCTTATAGATTTTTAGATATTTCGAAAGTTCGTACAAGTAGCTGTTACACGTTACCAAAAATTTTGTACTTCGACTTTCGGTTTAACCGGAAATGGGAATAGTAGGTACGCACGGAAAAGTTCCCGGTATGGTCACATCCGTTGTTTTTAATATGCGATGAATTCTCTTTGATTAAGGCCCAGTATTATAAACGAAATTGAAATTTATTTATCATTGGAAAAAGCGGAAAAAATAGGAGAAAAAAAGACGGGAAAAGACAGGAAATGGTTACCGTATTCTCGGTGAATTTCAGAATTATTAGTGCATTTTGTGTGTAGCAATTAGCAACTACTTGAACAAGGTAACCAAAGGATATTGAAAAATTATCTCAAGCGGACGTTATGGTCTTCCGGGATACTATACAGATTGAGGAAACTTTTTTAAGACATACAAAAATAGCATGCACTTATTTATAAATGCATTAAATATCAATATTGCACATAAATATTTCCTTAGAGCTGGCAAGAATTATTATCACAAACCACACCATAGCAATATTCTTTAAACAAATTAATTTAATTTAAAAATAATTTTATTTTTCTTCAAACGTCAGAAAAAGTCGCCTTTGTGTCACTCAATAGATAACGGTGAAGTTTAACTTTCCCGCCGAGGCAGGAAAAATTGTCAGAAAAGTACTTTTCTACTGCCTAGGCAGGAAAAGTAAAATTTTAACCGCATATAATTTTTATTTTTTAACGTAAAAAATGTTTTTGAGCATTTTTAATGTAAAAAATTTAATGTTTTTTAAATTTTCCTTTATAATTAGTTCGTTGTGTTTAATAATTTAGCTTTTTTTACAAATTTAAGTTAATTTTAAAAAATATTTGACAATTGAACTACAAGTAATTGACAAGAGATGGTGCCCTTTCAAAAATCAATATTTTCAGTTTTACGCTTTACGTTTGCAGAAAAAATATAATGTTTTATACGGAGTCAAAGTAGTTTTGTGTGACTCGCCTGTATTGCCTGACTCGCTCGCTCTTCAGCCAAACACAGTCTTGTCACACAAAACGTCACTTTGTCTCCTTATAAAACAAATAACTATTACCGAGTTAATATAGTTATTTAGAATTTAAATTATTTATTGTTTTCAAATATTAACAAATTAATTAAAAATGCACATCAAGTACGAAATCCCTGAAAACGTTCAAATTATTAAGTGGTTTTATGGTGGTCATTTAGTTTGTGAAATAGTAAATAAATAGCCCTCCCTGTTTCCCAACACTTATTGCCAAACCACGCTTTTAGCAACAAATACACAGCAATTATCATTCTTATTACACATTTAAATTAACGTGTAGAACTTTCCTATGTTTCGAAAAATTTTCCTCAATCTACAGTGAGTCCCCGGATGGGGTTGCCAATTAATAGGGAAAAAACATTTATTTTCTATTTTAGGTAAAAAGTATTTTCTATAAAAAGTTTTGCTTCTTTTAAAACTCCCTAATATGCAAAAATATTCATAATAAATTTTCAAACAAAAAAGTTATTGAGCTTTTTCTCTAAATTTTTTAACTCTTTTTATTAAGTCAGAAAATTTCCAAAAAATTTTGAGAAAAAGTCAATTTTAGATAAAAAGTATTCTTTATAAAAAGTTTTGTTTCTTGAGAAACTCCAGAATCAATTCCTAATTTTGAATTTGAACTCACGGTGTCGAAAAAAGTCGATAGTTTTTTGAACATATCGAATAAAGTAAAACATTTGATAGACACACCTATATTTTAGTTACATAGAGTAGGTACACAATGGGGTATAAAACAACCCCACTTTAAGAATATAATTTTTTGATAGAAAAATATAATTGTAGGTAAAATTTGTATTGCTGTTTTATAACATGACTATTTCACCGTGTGAAAACTGAAAAACATTAAATTAAAACCGATCGGGCATTTAGATAATTGAAGATTTAAGAAAATTGGAATAAACTGCATGGAAAAAATCAGTATATCTAAATATCGACATTGTAGCAAATATAACTTAAAAAATGAAAAGTGCTCTCTTATACAGTTGTATTTTCTTGTCGCAGTAAATAGTTCTAAAAGGTATAATAAGCCGTTTTTGAAAATATTTTTGTGAGACTGATTTTGAAGTCGAAATATTTCCACAAATTTACCTGAATTCAACAGCCGGTTGCTAAGTACTAGTACATCTGAGTCAGTTGTGGTTTTCATAGACTAAAGTATGGGTTATTATGTTTCATTTGCATAAACGAAAGTTGAAAAAACTTCAGTACTTTAATTGTAGTAGGGATTTTAAGAAAATATCGTCGATATTTCCACCGCTCAACTGTATTAAATATAAAAAGTTAACTTGAGATTGTAAGTAAATTATTATAAGTGCATCAAAAAGTAGACTTATTTTCCTTAAAAATTAGTCTGAGGCTTTTTTCAACTCGTTAAATATTAACGATTTTACAGAAATTTTAAATGAAAATATTTAATAAAATAAAATTTTTAAAAATCCAGAAGTTTTAAGTCACTACACTTTTATAAAATTATGTATAATCTATTTTTTATGCTGTAACTTTAAAAAATTATTCAGAAGGAACGATATGCCTTAAGGAAAAGTTTCTAAAATAATTCATCCAACAAAATATCTGCAACTATTTAAGAAATGGTACAAAGAAAATTTCATTAGCTGTTTAATAGTACAAGACGTAACAAAAGTAAATCAAAAATATACAAAAATGAAAGCCAAAATCTTCAGCTTCAAATTGAAATTATTGTTGTAATTTTATCATTGTTCGTCTAGGAGTAAAACAGTTTTTCGTCCATCGGCTTGCAATTGTTTTGTACGACATTGATTCGCCTGCTTAAAATTATTTTTGAAAACATATCTTTCTTAAAAGGAATTTTGTGGTTACACCATTGCTCTAACGAAAACTTTTTATAGAACATTTGTTTTGTAAAAATACTTCATCTATAAAATTGTACTCTAGTCATTTTTCGCTGGGTTGTACCCTTTCCGAGAAATTTACGCACAAACATTTTTTTCCTCTTCAAGTCTATTTATTCACGCGCGCCTGTCACCCAGCTCGGGACTCATCGAATTTTTAAAGTATAAGTACAAATTAGAAAGGTCTTAATACGGACCTAATTTTGTTTTGTATACCATCGAATTTTTACTAATTCTGTTGGACTACATCAAGGGTTATTAATAAAATGTTTTGAACTGGATTTCAATTGGTTTTGTAGTTTTAATATAAAAGTATGCATAATTTTAATGGACTATAGGAATAGTCAGTCTCACAATTAATGGTCACCCTGAGGGGTAACTTTATTTTGTCAACAAGTAGTAAATCAACAACCTCCCCTTCTGTCTCTTTGTCATTGTTGATGGCTAATAAACACCCTGGTGTATAGCCAGGGTAGCCAATAATTGTGAGGCTGACTGTACATTCTAAGAAGCGGTGTTCATTTATAGTATTTTGTTGCAGAAACTTAGAGCAGTATTCCATGAGATCAATAATGACAAAATCCATAACTTCGCAGATCCCGATGTAACACAGAAAAAGAGAAAGGTAAGTCTCACAGTTGAGTTTATATTTTATACTACTTCAATTCTTTGTCTTTACAAAATATTCCATGTATGATGACTTTAAACAGGAGCTTATGTATACATATTTTGAGCATTTCTAATGTTAGGTTTCTCTAAAGATAGTTATGTACTGACGAATAGATATCTATTACCTAAGTGTTCAAAAACCGGTTTCAAATAATGAAAATAGTTAATTTGAGGAATGTTATGGATCCAGAACTTTAGAGAAACTCGGCATGAGAGAATTACGTGTAAACTCGTGTGCTTCTGGTATCTTTTAATTTCGTGGTATATTAAACCAATATTACTTATCAGCCAATGAATATTCAATCTTTTACAGCTGCATACAGCAGCTAGAATACAATGGGTTTCTTTCTTGAATTTTTCTTGTCATCGTGAGTCGTGATACAAATAATAAATTGAAGTAAATTATATATCGGGGGATCATAAAAACCCCAATGAGCCGCCTAAAGCCCGACGAGCCGCCTATGTTCATCAGTTCATCTTAATATGAAGTTATTTTTACGATTATTAACAATTATTAACGATAATTAACTAACGCATCGGGGTGTTAGATTACAACCACCGATGCACCGATACATACCCACTCGTGAGGAGATGTTTGTGAATTTGAAACCATATGGCAAAAGGAACACTTGTCTTTGGACATTGGCTCGATCTACATTGCTTATTTTGTGCTTGGATAAATTAACTTGATTAAAGTCATTGTAATATACCTGCACTGAGAAAAATGTACTCTGTAATCTTAACTACGTTGTAGTAGTAATATAAAATTAGTTATAGTAAACAGAAAAAAACTTTACCGATACCGTCAACATGAGTATTTCATACATATACAATTTTTAAAATTATCACTACAAGTATAGTTGAGAGGGATAGTTCCTGTTACCACTACTAAAGTAAAATTTACTTGAGCGTAGTTAACCAAAATAACCACCAGCAAATCGGTGGAAACAGCAAAATATTTTTTGTTTGATTTTACCACTACAAAATGTTAACATTGTAGTTAACCAAACTAACCACCAGCAAAGCGGTGGAAACAGCAACATATTTTTTTTTTGATTTTACCACTACTAAATGTTAACATTGTAGTTAACCAAAATAACCACTAGCAAACCGGTGGAAACAGCAACATATTTTTGTTTGATTTTACTACTACAAAATGCTAACGTTTGTCTAGAAAAATGTGTTTTTAGTTGGCTTCTGCCGGTTTTGTGCAGTGTTACCCACAGATAACTGAGATATATTTTACAATAGATGCGGGAGCTAGGGTGAGACGTAGGTTACCATCATCGGTAGGGGGGTAGGTAGTTCTTACCGTTATCACGGTATGGCGCTGGCAGCATCAAGCTCCGCGTATTTAATACATAGGGATCAAGTAGGAATGTGATATAATGTAAAAATTGAAGTTTATTTTAAAATAATTTGTCAGTTGTGTGAATGTTTGAGTAGTGATCCCCAAAGCAGAAACCATGTATTGATATGGCATCTAAATTGAAAAGAACAGTTTAAAGTTTGAATAAAAAACGGTGTTCAAATCATGAAGTTAATAAGAGCGAATTTTAGTGCATGATAAATGATGTGTTCGACGAGGAGTGTAAAAGAAGAGTTAATTTCAAAACGGTTTAACTTGGTTAATACATTGGCATCGTAGAGAAATCGGATGAAAACCTAATTGAAGGCAAGTTTAAGTTGATACTTAGTTGATTGTGGAAACACCCAATTTAAAACAAAGTTGATCAATGACCAATTTGTAGAAATGTAGTAAATAATGTTAAACCAAGTTGTTACGTTAATTTTTGTAGCAACTAGTTAATAAATATATTACAATAAAATGAACAGTTATTTTATTTTAATTTTCACAGGAAGTTCAAAAAATGAAGAGGTGGTCATAACACGATCACTTACGAAAAATTACGAGTTAAATTTAGCAAAAATTATTATTATTACAAGCACCCCAAGCACCAAATTTGTTGACAGCGCCAACAACGATAACGGTAAGAACTAAAACATGGTTACCATTTAGAGTGGGGACTCAGCCATCTATTTCTAAATATATAAATCTATAATCTGTGGTGTTACCAGTGTTACTAAGTTACGAGAAAAAATTCAAACATCACGTTTTTAAAGACTACAATAGATTTTTAATGAAAAAGAGTAGTTAAAATCAAAATCGTTAACATATTGGCCCTTCTTGAGCAGAGATTTGGAACAGCAAAATCGCTAACATATTGGTCCTTCTCGAGCAGAGATTTGGAACAGCAAAATTGCTAACAACATTTATAGTATAGGCATAATAAGATTGGAGACGGAATTAATTATTATAAAGCTAATTTCTTCTGAAATACCTTCTATAGGTCCCCCTGTATTTCCCCAGAAAAATCCCAAGAAATCATCCATGGGGAACACTCTTAAATTTTGAATAAACGGCCATCATCTTGCATTTTTTCAAGAAAACGCCATAACTCAGCGATGGATAATCATAGGAAGAGGCTGTTGGTTAGATAATGAGTTTTTACAAACAATATGTTCTATAAAAATTTTCTATTCGAGCAATGGTTTTCTCACAAAATGAAATTTAAAAGAGTTATGTTTTCAAAAATAATATTAATCTGGCAGATTGCTATGGTGAAAAAAAACATGCGCTCTGATGGACAAAAAACCCTTTTACTCCGAGACGAACTATGATAAAATTACAATAAAAATATGAATTTAAAGCTGAAGGCTTCAACTTTCATTTCCATATCTTTTGAATTTATTTTTGTTACATCTTGTGGTAACTTGTTTTTTCCAAACTTCTGGTGGACCCCTCTCTTTTTCGTTTTTCTTTGGTTGCCAGCTCATAACTCCGCTGATGTCGGTCCCAAGCCCGAGGGAAGAAGGAGGGGAGGAATGAGTTACAACCTTGTAAAAAAACCTGAGTTCAGCTGACTCCGAATGATAGCGCCTAGTAAGAGTCTCTCTTGACGATTACCCGTGCAAACCAGTACCAAGTCTCAGGAGTTCATCTTTTGCACCAGAATCAGCACCCTAATTTACCTACTACAATATGTATTTAAAATTTTGACAAAAGTCGAAATATCTGCTGTGACACGATATATCAAACGCCCTGTATATATGTGCTCGTTTACACAATTAACTCTTATGGAGGCATTATATAACTGTAAAAAGGCATAAAAAGTCGTATTTTAGAATAGTTGCATGATACTGTTGAAATATCTCTACACCATTGGATATTATCGAAATTTTTAACAAAATTTAATAGCTACTCCTGCAGCCCCAGTGAATCATAAAGCGTTCTAATTTTTGTATATTACAGTATAAGCTATAATGTTTCATTTGCCTAAGCGATTGTTAAAAATGTACAGTACTCTTAATTTAGGAGGAATTTTAAGAAAAAATCGCCTATTTTTCTACTTCTTCAATGTATTCAATAGAAAAAGGAAACTTGAGATAATAAGTAAAATCTAACGAGTGTATCAAAAAGTAGACATATTTTCCTTTATAATGAGTTTTTAGTTTCTTCAATACCTTTAATATTAACCATTTTACAGCACTTTAAATCTAAATTTTTGTGGAAAATAAAATTTACCAAAAGTAAAGCAATATAAAATCACTATGCTTTTTTGGAATAAATATGTAATTAATTTCCCATGATATAACTTTGAAAAATAACTCATAAGAGACAATATCCTTGGAGGAATTTTTTTTTAAATTATCCTTCCAACAAAATATCTTGAACTGTTTAAAAAATGGTACATGAAAAACTTCATTTGCTATTTAATACCACAAGATGTAACAAAAATAAATTCAAAAGATATGGAAATGAAAGCTGAAGCTTTCAGCTTTAAATTCATATTTTTATTGTAATTTTATCATAGTTCGTCTCGGAGTAAAAGGGTTTTTTGTCCATCAGAGCGCATGTTTTTTTTCACCATAGCAATCTGCCTGCTTAATATTATTTTTGAAAACATAACTCTTTTAAATTTCATTTTGTGAGAAAACCATTGCTCGAATAGGAAATTTTTATAGAACATATTGTTTGTAAAAACTCATTATCTAACCAACAGCCTCTTCCTATGATTATCCATCGCTGAGTTATGGCGTTTTCTTGGAAAAATGCAAGATGATGGCCGTTTATTCAAAATTTAAGAGGGTTCCCCAAGGAGGATTTCTTGGGATTTTTCTGGGGAAATACAGGGGGACCTATAGAAGGTATTTCAGAAGAAATTAGCTTTCTAATAATTAATTCCGTCTCGAGATAAATTAAAGTCGAAAATGCCTATACTATTATCATTTGAGCAATTAAATTCAACCATCAAGACCTGTCAAAATTTGTTTAGCTTGAAGATGCAGTTGTTAGGATTTGGATTTAGTTTCCTGACGCGCTAAAGTATTACACGGTGTTTTCTGTTTAATTATTATCGCAGGTACAGTGGAAAGCCGCCGTCTTATAGCCATTGAAAATATATTTTTCTAGAACTGCAATCAGCTATCCCAAGAGTTTAATGAAGGCTTCGTTTATGAGAAAAATAAGTCGATTTTGATCCCCTCTGCACCTACACCACCCAAAGAACAAGAACGATATAGCATCATCACCGCCAGCTCTTTCCTGTACTCTACATGTATCTATTATTTCTGTATTTAATTATTGGACTTTATGTATATTACAAACAATAAAGATTTTAAAATTTTTATATACTTGTATTATTTCCTATTACCTTTGCACATACAATTCAGATCCAGATATAATAAAATGTATTTGAGTAGGTTATACTAATATCACTTGGTGTAAACGACTGTTCTTATGTGCTAATTTTACAGCCATATGTTGTTGTAACAACGTCTCAGTAGAAGTATTGAGCAACTATAGATGCTGGTAAATTTTACCACTACAAAATAGTAATTAAAACTACTGGTATCAGTATAAACTACTATCCAAGTATTACTGGTTTCGTAGTGGTAATTTTAACCAAACCTATTGATTGAGCCAATCAATAGGTTTGGTTAAAATTAGTATATAACTATTTGTAGTAGTAAAGTATACCCTTTTTCGAGTATTGTTAACGATACTTTTTTCTCAGTGTGGTGTTTAATTCATTAGAATTTGATTAGAAACTAAAGTGATTGTTATAAGTTGTGTGAATGGTCTTAATAATTAACAATAAACATGAAAGGCATTAAAGAATACACCGCCAAATATCTCCTCTATGGCTTCGGCCCCTTTTCTATTTCCGACATATGGGATTAATATCTGCTTGATATTTTAAGTTTTTTAACATATTCGCACCTTTTCATTTTATTTTCTACAATATTTGCTCTTTCAAGTTCCTTTCTGATGTTTTTTTTTATTAGGTACCTATACATTAATCCATCCGAATGCCCACTATTGATATGATGATTTCCAATTTGAAATTGTTTAGTCTCAACTTGAAGTTGTAAAGGTATAGTTTCCTCTTCTTTTTATTATCATTGAAAATTGCTTTATGAACAGTTAACATTTTCATCGACCTTTAGAGCTTAGTAGGACACAATCAAATATTAATTGATAATAGCAAAAGGGTGTGATACACGCATATTCTATGGGAAAAAGTATCCCTTTAGGAAACTGGTTTTTTTATTTAGGAAGGTTTAAACAAGGCAGATACCATAATTTCACTGTTTTTCGAACAGTCGCTACAAAAATGGAAGTTACTAAGGCCCAGTATTATAAAGCCTTGAAATTATAAATAAACGCCAATTTCACTATTATGTCCAATCACATCAAACTAAAACAAGAGCTAACCTTAGGTTGACTTTTAACCTCAGGTTGAGTTTCAATCTTTGTTTATAATACTGGCCCTTAGTTGGCTTTGTTGCTTCAGCTCTGCTATGTAATGAAACGTCTAGCTAGAAGAGTTCTATTAATTCATTTAATTTCATCGCCACTTTTAACATTTTTCTAATAATCAGAGGTAACAGAGTTAAATAGCTTACGTTTCTGACACTTAAATACTATAAAGGTAGTAAAGGTTTAACTACAATAAAGCAAGAAAATAACGAACACTGTATTTATACTAAAAATAGCGTTTAATATGTTAAGGTTACTTTCCACTAATTGTTTTGAGTTCTGTCTATGATTTTGTTGTACAATGAAAAATGCAAAAGATGATCACTTCCGTTTACCATTTCTTGACTTTCTTGGTTGTAGTGGTGTTGAACATCAATTAATCCATGTATGGAGATCTGTTCAAAGTCTCGAATTAATATCACTTTTGTTTTAAAGAAGACATCTCACGACTCATGTTACCTATAGATGCACCCTTTTAACCCTATGCCTATGATATTCTATGATATTTAAAAAAGTTTATTTTAATGGCTCGTGAGATGCTAATTAATTTATTTTTTAATTAATAATTAATAAATTTGTCTAAACTACTTAATTCTCAAATATTAATCATACATAATTATCTAATTAAATTTACCTTCTTTTTCAAATTGCAATCAATTTGTTTTTAATTTTTTTCAATTTTTTAATTTATTTAAAATACTAATCAAAAACCGAAATTGACTACCTACCTGTATCCGAGACGTCATCTGTGTTGTTATTAGCATACTTTTCCAATCCGTAATAGTCGCTCCCATAATCAAACAATAACCCCCTGATAGACCTAGAATTTATCGTTTCTTGAAGATCAGATTTACATCCAAACCACCATTTTCCTACAGATCTAGGGAAAGGGGGTGTCGCTTCAGCTACTGAAATTTCGTTATCATTGAACCTATAATATGCATCATCCTTGAAAAAGTACGTATGACCGTTTGTGTATTGAAACGCTCCATCTAAATAGTCGGGTACACCTATCCAATTTGAAATTGGTTTTGGATATGTGCTCTTTACTGCCTGTCTTTGAGACGTTTGGTACATCCAAAACTGCGACCCTACGATAAACTAATTAGTTCGCTTTTTTTTATTTGGGTTCGTATAGGTTACCTTTAATGAAGTATAGTTTCCCATTTCCACTCCAAACCATAACAGTATCTAAATCGTCGGGTATTCCAGGAAAACCTTCGGAAATTTTTTTAGGATAATCACCGTCCATTATTCTTCCACGATACCTCCAATATTGGTCCCCTTTGAAAAAAAATGTTTTTCCATAATAAGTAACTGCGGCGTCGAGAGATCCAGGAAGACCGGGCCATCCGTTTGAAATTATTTTTGGATATATTTGGGCTCTGCTATTGATTGGAAGTTTCCAATAGTTGTCGCCTTTAAATACGTAAGTTGAACCTTCTTCAGTAGCAAATATAGTATCAATTTTAGTGTCTGTACAAAGAATAGAATCTTCTGAAGCTGCAGATGGAAGTTCCTCGCGTGCATTTGAATTACTTTCATCGTCATCACTAATGCGACCGTTTTGAGAACTACTCTCTTTTCTGCCGTATATAGCTTGAATTCCTTTGATATCATCTCTGTGCAATTTAAAAGCTGATTGGTAACCACGATAAAATGGTGCCATGAGCGCTTCTTCAATATCGGAGTGATCTAGACCTAACGCATGTCCAAATTCGTGAGCTGCGACTTGGAATAAATTTATACCCCTACGAGATGCGATTGACCAGTTTTCTGCTGCATCAAAATGAGTAGCACCACCATATATCTAAATAATAGTAATTGAAGTTATAAAAATATAATAAATTTCAAAAAGTTTGAAATCATTCGTTTATTGCAGAAGTTTCTGAACGAATATGTTATTCGGTATCATAAAAAAGGTATAGTAAGGATTGACTTACGGGGTAAAATGCATGAGCTAAGGTACCGCTAGGTCCATCAAAAGAATCACCATCGCCATGGTCGCCACTTACAAAACGAATATTAATTTGTACTCGTCCTTTGGAAGGCTTGAACCTTAGATCTGTGTATTTCGACCAAACTGTGAATGCGCGTGCAATTTCTGAATCTACTTGTTCCGGCGTTAATTGACGCGGATAGTTAGAAATTCTGTAATATAATAGTTTGCTTTTCCATCGATTGCCTATAGAGTAAAAAAATTTTAGTTTATTTTGATTTTAGTTTAAAAGTTTATTCGGTAGCACATGATGGTTTTATTTGGATTTTTTGCTAAAAATGATTCTTTCTAGTTGCCCTCATGTCTGTCGAAACAAACGAATGAATTGTTATCTTTTGCAATAAGCCACATTTCCTTACACATCAATATCAAAATAAAGTGTTTATATTCGTACCTACTAGGGAATATCTTTTCATTCTCTTATCGCTGTCAGAGCCTACTTGGTCTTTAACGCCACATCTTGGTAATGCCATCATATGTAATGTTTCCTCGTCCATTTCACCTAATAATAAATGCAAATTATATAATAGCAGAATATTAACTAATACTATTGCATGAGCTGTGAAAAGAATTAAATAGTATTTTTTCTACTCTCATATGTGAAACTAAGCATTTCGTCATCACTTACTCGTTATGAAAATAGCATTTTCGTTTCTAGTGAGAAAAAGTTTTATTACAAGCGGATGTTGTTTACAACATGAGATGAAACCAGTTTTTTTTGTGGTCGGCTCACATTTTAGTAAAAAGAATGATTTTAAGAATTATTTTAAAATGTACTAATTATCGTCGTAGAAAAAATAGCATTTACGACTCGAGATGAAATCCGTTTTTTTCGTTCGAAAGATTACTTTACTCGCTCCTACGGGGCTCTTGAATTAAATTCTATCTCACGAAAAAAACGTATGTTTCATCTCATGTTGTAAAAAATACTATTTTACAACAAGAGATGAAACATCAGTTTTTTTCGTAAGATAGAATTTAATTCAAGAGCCCCGTAGGAGCGAGTAAAGTAATCTTTCGAACGAAAAAAACGGATTTCATCTCGAGTCGTAAATGCTGTTTTTTCTACGACGATAATTAGTACATTTTAAAATAATTCTTTTTACTAAAATGTGAACCGACCACAAAAAAACTGATGTTTCATCTCATGTTGTAAACAACATCCGCTTGTGAAAACATTTTCTCACTAGAAACGAAAATGCTATTTTCGTAACGAGTAAGTGATGACGAAATGCTTAGTTTCACATATGAGAGTAGAAAAAATATTTTTTACCTGTTACTTCCAAATTAGCAAAACTTTGAAAATCGGCGATGGCTTTGGTTACTACTAGTCTATCCTGATATCTACCTAGTCTATCGCCCAACTTGGCTTGATCGGGTTCTATGTAACCATATTTTGCTAAATAAGACTGTAACAAAAATTATAATTATTTTAATTATCCCCTGAGATATAAAAAATATTGGACGAGCATAGGAAAGAAATAGCTGGTAGGGATCTTCGGATCTTCGCAAAAGGAGTTCCCCAAGGTTCAGTCGTTGGTCTTCTTTTTTCAAATTCTTCCAAGAAAAAGTTGTTATACGCGAGAAAAAAAATCAAAATTTTTTTAAACTTCATTTCTGGACGTTTTGAGTCCACCTGATTCCAAAAATTTAAAAATGCTTCTTTTGATTTTTTAAACTTAAATAGCAAATTTTAGATTTTTTATTCAAAATTGCGGTCAAAATAGAACGATTGTATTATTATAAAAATCTCAAAACGGCACTGTATAGCCAAAACACAGGACTTTCGTCTTAACGTAACCGAATTTTGAAATTGCTTCAAAATTGCCTACTTTTTTAAAGGCAAAATTTTGAAATTGATTTTCTCAAAATTTCCTTTGCCTTATTTTTAATATTTTGTATATGCTATAGACAACGTAATTCTCTATCGAACTCTAAATTTTTGTCAAAATCGCCCGAGTGGATTCGGAGTTATGATTTTCTGAATGTGTAAACTTAAAAAATCTCTAATTTCTTTTGTAATAAAAATGAAATTATGTAGGTGTAGATAATAATTATGCATTATATGTACATAATAATGTAATATTTCCGGTTTAACCGGAAATGGAAATAACTTTCTTAATTTAAATGTATATTTTTCAATATTTTGAAAGCTCTTAAAATTAGCTTTCTAAAGAGAGGAACAGAGAGAAAAAATGACGGGAAAAGAAGGGAAAAACGTAAAAAAAGGGACGGCTTTAGTCAGTGGCGTAAATAACGGGCCTCAGGATAGAAAGGGTCCCAGAAACATCGTTTAGTATGAAATTTCGTTATAAAATCGATTTGTGATTAAATAAAATGATTATTAACGGAAATAGGTAGGAGGCCGCCACTCTGGATTTTGCAGCAGGGCCCCCAAACTCTTAGCTACGCCACTGGGTTAGTTAGAAGTTGAACAGTTATACGAAGTACAACAGTTAGTAGAAGTAAACGGTTAGAGATACAAATTTTTAAAATGAGCTTACCATCGGTGAATGAGATTCACAATTAATAAAATTTAAGCTCCCGAGAATCAGGAAAGCTATTGTAATAATCATTTTATTTAGTTGTTTCCGATAATTGAAGTAAAATTAATATAATTATTGCGCTTATCCAAAAAATTGCACATGAGGTTTATCCTGCACAGTTTAGTTATGTCTAGAAAAAATAATCAAAAAATTCAAATCAATCCTCTAAAACTAGTTTAAGTGAAACATTTCGCTTACTATATTCGAGATAACACTAAACGTTAAGCGTACATAATTGCCATTTACATGTGAAGATTGAGAAAATACCCGTCGGTTTAGATTTGTTGAAGGAAGTTTTAAACCACAGCCGATTATATAATATGTGACACTTTTTCTTTCATAGCCTTAAGTCACCTTCATCCCGTCTTTAGATTATTTTAAAGAACATAGAAACTCCAAATAATTAAAATGGGTTTATTAGCTACAGAGATATGTCTAAAACTTCATAAAATGCATATTAGACCAAGTATGATAATTTGATAATATAAGAAATTTATTTTCTCAAAACTCGAGACTTGTTTATGACAGGCCAAGATCTACCACACCAATATACGATTTCTATATTAAAATGGGCTCAGCTTATTGAGAAGGGTGGATTTTGTTCATATTACCTATGTAGAACAATTATTATTATTATCATAAGTAGTCACTGATGGTGTTCCACAGAATTCAGTGCCTGCAGTTCAATAATCCTCACTCAATAGTAGGTATTGTAAGTACTATTCGATCGATTCGAATTTTTTAATATGCCATGAGTTCCCTTTGATATAACAATTTAAAGCCCAATTCAAAATTATGGCTTAAAAGTGAATCTTCTTTCTTGAAAATCGATAAAATGATATAATAGCTAAATATCAGCTTAAGCTGATATATAATCAGCCTAAGTCCTTCAGCCTAAGTTACTGAAGTCACATACTGTTTTTCTTCCAACATATAATGTAAGAATAGTAATAATCCCTACGCTGGTCACTGGTCATGTCTAACCACAAAAGGTGATACTTCTTACCAACATATTTAAAAGCAACCACTGTTGGAAACTCCTAACCAATAACGTAGGTAACGACAGGATATTTAAAGATTATCTCAAGCGGATGTTCTGGTCTTCCGGGATATACATCGATGCCACATTTACTTATAAAAATGAATAATTTTACTGTTTGAAAGGAAAATGATATCTTGAAAGTATAAAAGAAGAAAAATTGACAATAATTATCATAACATGTGGATGTGGATGGTATACTAAAATAGTTTTGTAATGAATAGGGCGGAGCCAATGCGCAAAAACGAAAATGTGTTTGGTAACATCTGGTCGCATCAATTTTATAGATACAGAGAGAGAGAGAGAGAGAGAGAGAGAGAAATCGCTCCCTCCATCTGTACTACGCAAGATATTGGCTACGCCCTATTCTTTACGTACATATCAACCTATACCTGGATGTTTTCAGTAGAAATCGAAAAACCTATTTCTTAAATAAAACAAGTAATATCCATTGAAGCTGTCTCGCGCTAGTGGCTAGTATGAGTTATGGCAAATGTTCTAACAGAAGAATACTGACGAAGGAGTCAGTGATAAACACTGTGATGTCGATTTTAGGTTTACAATTTGAAGCACGACCCATCTCATAATATGTACTCTGCTTATTTGCTTTGAAAGTATTGGTAACTTTTTATTAGGGGGTTGTCGCTTTTTAACCCTCCATCCAACGGGTGGGTCTAAAATCACACGAGCCAACGGGTGAGGCCTGTTAGACTCACTTTATATCTATAGTTAAAAAATAGTAAGGGTGCAAGAATTGCACTGAAATTTATTTAATTGAAAATCTACCTTATTCTTCATTATTTTACAGAAGAATTAAAGCGTAGGTCCTTTTGTAAGTTATTATTTTTTAATTTTAAATTTTTTATCCTTTTATGACATTTTTTATTGAAAACTGTTTTTTATGGACATTGAAGGAAAATAAAGTTGATTATCATAATACATATTTAGTATATTGATCAAATAAGCAGAAAATTGCAAAAAAATTAAATTATAAAATTCTCAACACAAACTGCAAAGGCCTAAACTTCACTGAAATAGTAGGCTTCAATGTACTAAATACATAACCAAGCCTTAGAAAACTGGAAAAATAATAAGAATTTTTGCTTATGTTGCACTTGTGACCTAAACAAAAAATTTACAAACAAGCATTGAAACTTAAAACCAATTATTTTTTATGGTCTGCAGATAAATTTTGCGCTTAAATAATGCTTTATAACAAAAATAATCGGTTATCACAAAGTTACACGAACCGACGGGTGAGGCCTGTCAGAACAAACTGTGTCCTAGAGGATTCATTTTTTGAAAAAATTTGAAAAGAAAATGCTGATGATATGAGTTATTACAAGTTAAGAACGTAGATAGAATATTACAGTAAAAAATATTTCTTTTTTTAAGTTAGAGACAATTTTCACTTTTGCTTGGACTCACAGGCCTCACCCGTTGAATGGAGGGTTAAACAAGGGTTATTAATATAAAATGTTTAGTGCTGGATATAGTGAGCATCACTATTTCAATAAGTTTTAACACAAAACTATGCATGATTTTAATGGAATAAGTACATTCTAAGAAACAGTGTTCATTTATGGTATTTTGTTGCAGAAACTTAGAGCAGTTCATTCCATGAGATCAATAATGACAACATTCATAATTGCACACTTGCACAGATCCCGATGTAACACAGAAAATAACGAAAGGTAAGTCTCACACTATAGTTGAGTTTATATTTTATACTGCTTCAATTCGCCGTCTCTACAAAATGTCCCTTTCATGGCTTTAAACAGAAGCTAATGTATATGCCCTGGGTCTTCTTCAGGAGAGGGCGTTTAAAAATACTTGATTTTCTCAGTTGCACAGCTAGAAATATTAATGGAAAGGGCATTAAAGAGTAGTGCCACTCTGAAGAATTGTATATGGTATTACAAATTCTTCTGAATAGGTTAATTAAGGGTACATGTCCTCCTGAATACATCAGTGGGCTTTAAACTAAAGTCACCCTTAAGGGATAAAGACAATGATTAACAATTATCTCAATTCTCGATTTTTTTTTATTTTAAATTAGTAATTACAATTCGTTGTAAAGTTATAGCTAAAATCATTTCATTTAATTTTATTATTTTTAAGTAATTATTTTAATTACTTTCTTTATTTTTATTATCAAGTCTCTGTTGCTAAAAAATTTCTCACTCTAGGGCTGGACGAATTTAATACGTAAACAATTAAAAGCAAGTTAATGCACGTAATTACGTATAAAGGCTAAAATTTAATTAGGTACAGTGGCGTAACACATGATAAAGAATAAGTAATTAGGAAGGAGTTGGAAAACTCATAAGAGGTAGTTCGAAGAAAATTTTGCCACTGCGATATTTATATCATTATTTTCAGTTCCATTTTAGTTTGTGATTTAGTTGAGGCGTCTACCAACTACAAATAAGATAAGAGAACTCGAGTATTTCATAGAAGCAACATTTTTTATGGTATGAGGTAAATGAGGAGTGATCATTTCGAGTTGTTTTAATACACATTTTTACGAGATGGGCGGGGGAAGCAACTGATTTAAAAATATGAGAGTTCTCTTCAAAAATCTTAATAGTAAGTAATCAGAAGCTTCGACTCCCTAATCAACTATATCGGTATCTGAAATACTGTCATAGGTATTTAAGCGGTATTTATAAAAATATGTATAGTTCACCCCCTACGTGTGCATTTAATCTAAAAGGGTGGGTTCTTTCTGATAGAATGAACTACAACGTCATTTTGGAGTCGAAGTCCCTGGATTACGTTCTACTAAAACCTTTCATTTAAAGTTTTCTATACTCTACCTATAGTCGCTTAACGACCAAGAATGCCATCAGCGCTTATGAATGTGAACTATTAAGTGACGACACAAACGAAGAAGGCTTTAATAAATACGCTTGTACTTCGAAAGTAACGTTTGACGCACTCTGTGGTCGACCGGGAAACGCTGCTTCCCGGTCTACTACACCGGGAACTAAACTGTGTTGTTTTGACAGTTTGCTTCCAGGTGTAGTAGACCGAGAAGTAGAGTTTTCTGGTTAACCACAGAGTGCGTTTTTTTCGAAACAGTGAGTACAAAAAATATTGTAGTCCTCATGCGGAACAATTTTCTCGCATTCACGCTATAATAAAAACACTTGCTCCTACGTCGCTCGTGCTTCAAAACCGCGTTCACGTGAAAAAATTGTCTTCCCGCACTATTCCATAATCTTACTTTGTGCTGAAGCCTACTTTGGTTGTTTACTATTTTAGATATAGATTTTTTCAAAATATTTCCTATTGCTATTTTTTGTATAGGTGTAGTAAAATTTCGAGCTAATAAAGCTATAGGAACAAGATTTATCAAATTAAATCACTTTTGTTAAACTATTTTAGCAAGAAATTTTGCTATATCCAGGTATTTTGATATAACCCGTTTGAAAGACGACGCGATCACTTGCAACGTTTAAAGAATAAGATAATAATTTTTCTGCCGCTAATGGATGCCATACGCCAAAAGTACACGAAGGATTATCTTCTTTGTCGTAATAATGACATTTTCTCGTTACTCTAATCGACGGGATGTACTCGAACATGTGGATGTAATTGCAATATGGGAGGAGTACTGCAAGTCCTGAAAAAACCAATTAAATTGAAATTCTAGAAACTGACTGAAGGGGGCTTGGTTTCACTTTTCTTTTAAGAAAAATTGTAAATTTAAGAAGGCAGGAACACATTTAGATGACACGATTTAAGTGAATAAGGATGGGTCACTTAGAACCCACAATCATTTATATAACGTCATAATCATAAGTCATGATACAAAAAATTTCAAAAGTATCAATGCCGTACAGCACAATGCGGCTTCCATTCCCACTGTGTGATGTATGAACTCTTTAATGTGTTCCTACCTTTTATATGAGAATAGTTAAATCTAAAATTCTACAGTTAGTGCTCAAACAAAATTGGGGTGGACACAACGAATAATTGAAAATCCATAAGTTACAAACAACCAGGAATGGCATAGGAAAAGGCTCTCATGGGGAAATGAAAGGCTGAATGTGATTGAAAGGTTAAGAATCAAAGGTCTTTTGAATGAAGATAAACTATTCTGAAAGCAATTATTTAAGATAGTTACCTAAAAATCCAGATGAGGGTGGATTGCGTCTCAATTGATAAGATGAACTTTTTTGTAAAAATATCCATAAATCCCACAAGGATCCAGGATTTAAAAGATAAAATTTATTTTTTCTATTTATCTTCCTATATTCTAAATAATTTGGAAATAAATTAAATTCTGGCTGTTTAAACCATTCTTCTAAGCTTGCAGTAAAGTTACTTGGATCCCAAGCTAATAAAGTTATATTTTTGTACATTTCGGAAGTCAGAAAGTTAAACTCTGGTTTTGTAACTACTTGAGAATTTAAAATTCTAAACGTCGTTTTGGCTCCTACATCGGCTTCGTAACCTTTAGTGGGTGCGTGATTGAAGCGAAGAACTACATTATGGGAATCTAAAAACAAGACACTGCTTAATTTTATTTTATTTTGATGGGGACACCTTCTTACAATACAATCAATTTGCTTTAATATTTACCTATAAATTTTCCCAATTTTGAATTTAACAACGATCCAGCACTAGCCACAATAGCGCACTTTTCGTACCGTTTGTTTTCAAACAACCCCCTTTTGGGAATATACTCTCTGAACACATTTCTACTAAATGGATAATCGGTCCTCTTAATAGTTTTAATTTTAACATTTTTAAACTGACATAATATTTCTTCTGTATTTTTATTTAAAAAGCTCCCCCTTCTTCCACTATAAATAACATTGTAGGGATTTTTGTTTTTATTTTTCAAAACGTTACTCTCTTCCATAAATACTCTCTGCAACTCTTTTAATAACTGTTCTTTATAATCTATAACTTTTATATCACAATCGTTTGTACTTTCGTTCTTTAAACATTTTAATTTTTTGTTGTCCATTTGAAAATCGCCATTTTGAACGTTTGGAAATCTGGGCTTACTATTTTTAATCAACATTATCGGATTGTCGTTGGTCGAGTGTTTGGAACGTTTTCGTTTTTGTGTTCCGTTGTGATTCTTTTTCATAAAGGTTTCGTTGATGTAACCCGGAGGAAACCCTCGGCTGTAGTAATATATTTGTTGGTCGTAATTATAAATGGGTGTAGGTGATTGGTTTTCTATGTACATCCAATATTGAGACCATAGTAAATACATGTAACCGCACATTCCAAAAAATACTAAATTTATGAATACCCATATCGAGACCACAAGCGCCCGCATAGTCTGAAACAAAAAAATTTAAATGGAAATTCAATAATAATTATTGGTTTTTAACTTTTTACAAGAAAAAGAAATAAGATAAAATTTAAAAAAAAATTTTATTACATTTTTCGACGTTTTGAATCCCCCTGATTCCAAAATATGCGCCTAAATTTTTTAGGCGCATATTTGCAAATTTGAACTAAATTAATTTTTACTTGGCTATAAGATGATAGTACATCTGAGCTCCAATTGAAAAAAAATTTCAAAATTTTCTATTTAAAACGGAGGCCAATAGATCGATTGTCCCATTTTGTAGTTTTTCCCATATCAGTTGGCCGATAATTATTATTTTAAAAATTTCAAAACAGCATTGTACAACCAAAATGTAGGGCTTTCGTCCTAATCAAGTCGATTTTTAAATTGTTTCGAAATTGCCTATTTTTAAGGGGCAAAATTTCCTCTACCATATTTTTTCTTTTATATACAGGGTTATTCAAATTCGACCGGCACCATGGGGATCTCGCTTATTTGAAGAGATAGAGAAACGGTTAAATTAGGGCAAAGTTGCAGAATTTTAGGCCCATTAATAATCTGAAAAGAAAACTGCCCTAGCTGCTTTTGTTTTTGAGCTATTGACGAAAAACCAAAAAATCGAAATTTCGTTTTTTGACTTTATTTTCCTTATTATCAAAAATTTTTTAAATCTGACCCAACTTTTCCTAAGCCATTTTGTATTCTACACCCGATTCCGAAAACACATTTGATGTAAAACGTTTCGGTTTTCTGTAACCATCATCAACTTTAGTTTTTTAAATAGGCGCAATCTTTTGTTTTAGCACCATCTCATAGAACCTTTTCTGCTGATTTCAAAAATGTATATCACTTGAGTATTATTTTTAAATTTTGTACTCAAATAAGCTAATTTGTTAATAAAAATTGAGGATCAAGCTGCTCTAGAATTAAAACAAAAGCCGATATAACAAACCATAAATCCATGCTTCGATTACGACTAATTTTATTTCTTTATTTGTGTTTATTACAAAAATAACTGAGTAAACAATGATATTAATGTACTTCATAATTTAGGAAATAAAAACTTTAAAAACTTGTTAAAGGTGTTTAAATTTCAAAATCTCGGGTTGTAATCGAAGCATGGATTTATGTTTTGTTATACCGGCTTTTGTTTTAATTCTAGACAAAAATTTAAAAATAAATACTCAAGTGATATACATTTTTGAAATCAGCAGAAAAGGTTCTATGAGATGGTGCTAAAACAAAAGATTGCGCCTATTTAAAAAACTAAAGTTGATGATGGTTACAGAAAACCGAAACATTTTACATCAAATGTGTTTTCGGAATCGGGTGTAGAATACAAAATGGCTTAGGAGAAGTTGGGTCAGATTTAAAAAATTTGTGATAATAAGGAAAATAAAGTAAAAAAACGGAAAATCAAATTTTTTTTTTCAATAATGGGGAATTAAACTGTATCTGAATTTTTAATTTTTGACAATACCAATGTATAGAGCAAGTAAAAGCGATTAATTCTGTTTTTTTAATTTTTCTATAACTCGTAAATTAAGCTCAGAAATAATTCTTAAAAGTGCTTGTATGGAAAATCGTCGATTTTATTCATGTTGCAACTGCGCCAACAAAGCGAGTGAGATATAATACAATCGAAAGTAGTTAGACAGAGATAGGCAATATGGTAGTTTTTTCAAAAATGTAATTAAAAGAGATGTGTAAAATCTAATTTTGTTATTTTTTTATTCAAGTTGTCAGAAAACTGACGGTAGTGTTACATAGGTTATGATTTTTCTGACACTTTTAATAAATAATACGGTTTTACATGTCTCTTTATAATCAAATTCGAAAAAACAGTGGAAAACTGCATTTTTTCTGAAAACTGTCAGAAAAATCATAACCTATGTTATGACTTTCGTCAGTTTTCTGACAACTTGAATAAGAAAATAACAAAATTCGATTTTACACATCTCTTTTAATTACATTTTTGAAAAAAACGACCACATTGTCTATCTCTGTCTAACTAGTTTCGATTATATTATATCTCACACGCTTTGTAGGAGCAGTTGCAACATGAATAAAATCGACGATTTTCCATACAAGCACTTTTAAGAATTATTTTTGGGCTTAATATTGAAGATCGAGAAAAATTAAAATAGCCAAAAGTATTCTTTTTATCTCTATTTTCATAAAATAAAATAAAAAAAAAGACAGTCTAATTCCCCATTCAAAAACAAAAGCAGCTAGGGCACTTTTCTTTTTAGATTATTAGTTGGCATAAAATTCCGCAACTTTGCCCCAATTTAACCGTTTCTCTATCTCTTCAAATAAGCGAGATCCCCATGCTGCCGGTCGAATTTGAATAACTCTGTATATGTACGAGTATATACGTTAAAGATAACGTAATTCAATTATCCAAATATATAGTATTTAACATTACAAGCCAGGTAAAACCGTTTTAACTGGCGCAAAGAGGATTATGACTGGCGAGCCGCTCCGGCGAGCCTGTCACCTCTTTGAGCCTGTTAAAACAGTTACCTGGCGTGTAATGTACAATACTTTACTTGTTACTCATGCTTAATTCACTTACAAATTAATTAAATTACAATTAAACAATTTCTGTCAGCTGTCAGTAGCGTCAAAAATGTCCATAAATTGTTTTTAGAAAGCTTTGAAAGTCAAACTTGTAAACATTGATTTTTAAAGGTTATAGACAGCTTGGTTAGATGACGTTTTACAATTGAGTAACAAGTAAAATTTTTATCAAATTCTCTAGTGCGGATTCGGAGTTCGGAAAAATGTAAAAATAAAAAATCATAAGTTGTTATTTAAAATGTTAGAGTGGTATGTTCCTCCACGACCAGTTCAAGGTCACGGACATGAGAAGCACTTAGAGCCTAGTAACTTTTGCATTTCTAAAGGAAATCTACACAAATAGATAGAACCTCAATACTTACCCAATTTAGTGTTCAAATTAACTTTTTCTCCCTTAAAAACTTATCCAAACCAATTTTTTTTAATTTTCGAATTTTTTATTACTCTTCTTTTCTCCACATAATGCCTTATTTTGCCATTTGTAGAAACCTGAAATAAGAAGAATCAATTAAAATCCAATAACTAATCTACGTTTTTTAAACAATATTATTTAATCAAATAATAAAAATTAATCAATAATTTGCTCATAAAACGGATTAACAAGACGATATTGAGGTCAATCAATCGATTCAAAATACAAATTAAGAATTTCCACTTAGGTCAAATCTTTTAACTAAACTTACGGATTTGTTTGGGTTGTTAAAGTTTTACATTTTTTCAAAATAATTATTTTTTAACGTTAATTTAATGATGGGGTTATGTGACCACCAACTCATGCGCCTTGCATGGGTTGCAGATGAGAGAGACTGCGCAATCTTTATTATTAAATATTTTGATTCTCCAGAAATAAGATGTTGAAATGGAAATAACGTTTTTAGATGAATTTAAAAGAAGTTGGTTGACTTCGCTTATTGGAATTTTACTTTTTTGTAGTGGAATTTGGTTGTTAACATGGAATGAAGTAAGTTTCCTACCAGTAATTCGTTTATTCTTTAGATAAATCTTGTAGGGTAGGGCTGTGCATCATGCTCATTCACTAGATGAGGCATACACTAATGTAATAGCTTTAAATGCTTACGATAAGGTACAAAGGGAATATGATGGAAGACTCGTACATATCAACGGTTTAATTTTAGTCGATGAGCCTCTAACAGATCCCGAATATGGTATTTCGATACAATCGGTTAAGTTAAAACGAAGGGTCCAAATGTACCAGTGGGTTGAAGAACGAGTGTAAGATACTTTCCCTTGGTTTTACCAAAATCTACATTAGTCAGTTTCAGTCAGAAAGATTATGGAGACACCACATCAATGCACAATGACAATACAGATTATTTCTATGTAACCGAGTGGCGTGATAAATTAGTCGATAGTCGTAACTTTTATATAAGACACGGTCACCAGAATCCTACCGAAATACCCTTAAAGACACAAATTCAAATTTCACCTTTAGTGCGAGTAGGACACTTAATTTTAGGCACCGGCTTGAAAGAAAAGTTTGCTGATTACATCGAAGTTACAAGTGACGAAAGGCCCGAACGCAAAGATATTAAATTGCACATAGGAATTTATTATCACTGTGACGATGTTTGGAATCCTAAAGTTGGCGATATTAGGGTACAATTTTACTATGCGGGAGTTTCTGGAGAATCTGTAAGGTAGTTATACTTTTCAAACTCTTTACTCACGCTCATTATTTAGGTTTCCATAATTGCAATGCAAAAAGATGGGATTTTATTGCCTTATACAACGAGTCGAGGGCACGAGATTCTTTTACTTCGATCCGGATCGATGACAATAGGTCAAATGTTTAGCGACGAACGTTCTGACGCTTATTACGAAACCTGGAAACTTAGAGGTGCTGGAATTTTCATACTTTACGCTTCCTGCGTGTGTTTAGCACGTCTTATGAGGATTTTGTGTAAGATTTTGATTCTTTGAAGTTATTTTATAATGAAAGTAACTCTTTCAGTGTTACGCTTTTCTTTGTTACGTTGGTTCGTAGCACAAGATGCAATAACATCTACAAACTTGCTCATTTCTGTGTCTGTATCGTTGGTTGTAATTGCAACAGCTTGGTTCGTGTACAGACCGTGGATTGGTGCTGGCTTAATTATGGCCGCTATTAGTCCATTTTTGTATTGTACAATGGGAGTTTATAACCAACATCAGAATTAGCGACCAACAAATCTCGTTTACGTAGTACTTAATTGTAAATAATTAATTTATTATAAAGTTGAGTTTTGACGTTTGTTTTTGTAGCTAACTTCACATAGAACCTCCAAAAAATTTGACATTTATTATTTAAAATTTAACCTCACTTTTTAGAAAAATGTTTTTATTCTTAGGTTTGTTAAGTTTTCTTTTAAATTTAATTTATTGTAAAGAAGAAACATGTTTGCTTGAAGATAAGCAAAATTGTGTGGATAATTCATCTTTTAAATATTCCAAAGGTATCGTTAAGTTTTACTTTCATTCATCTTTTTCAATGTTTAAATTGCAGAAGCAAACACGAAATATGATTATCTTTTGGAAACTATTGCTAAAGCTGAAGCTTCCTATAAGTCTTGTAACGCAACTAAATGTCAATGCCACGCCAATGTTATTGTTAATGATTTAAAACCATTCAATAAAGGTATAACCAAGGATATGATTGAAAAGGTTCGATCAAAGTGAGTTATTTTAGTTTTTAAAAGTATGAATTAATTATAAAGATGAAATTTTAGGGGTACAAAATATCAAATAGTTAACGGTCGTTTGTATCGAGATAAAGATTGCATGTTTCCTGCTCGCTGTGCTGGAATTGAACACTTTTTACTAAAATTAGTCTTAAAGCTGCCCGATATGGAACTCATTGTAAACACGCGAGATTGGCCACAAATCCACAACCAATTTGGGTTGTTTGGACCGATATTTAGCTTCAGCAAAACCAACCATTATTACGATATAATGTATCCCGCTTGGGCTTTTTGGGAAGGAGGACCAGCTATAAGTTTATATCCTAAAGGGATAGGTAAATGGGATAAACATCGTTTGGAGATTGCTACTGTTGCTAATAAAACAACTTGGGATAAAAAGGTTGATAAAGCTTTTTTTCGAGGATCTCGCACTAGCTCAGAAAGAGACCCATTAGTGTTGCTATCGAGAGAATATCCTGAGCTCGTCGACGCTCAGTACACTAAAAATCAAGCTTGGAAATCAGATGCTGTAAGTTGTTGTAAAAAACATTTGTGTTTGATTAAGTTGGTATTTTTAGGACACGTTACACGCGCATCCTGCTTCTGAAGTATCTTTTATTGATCACTGCAAATACAAATATTTATTTAATTTTCGTGGCGTCGCAGCGAGTTTTCGTTTAAAACATATTTTGCTTTGTAAATCGTTGATTTTTCATGTGGGTGATGAGTGGTTGGAATTTTTTTATCCAGTATTAAAGCCTTGGATTCATTACATTCCTGTCGACTCGAAAGCCAATAAAGAAAAATTAAAAGAGCTTATTGAGTTTGCTAGAAATAATCAAGAGGTTGTTAAAAAAATTGCTTTAAATGGTTTTCAAGTAATTTGGAATAATTTACAAACTAAAGATGTTGTTTGTTATTGGCGTAAGCTGCTCGTTCGATACTCAAAGTTATTACAGTATCGAATCGAACTAGATAATGATTTAATTGAGATTAAGTAAAATAAAACAACTTGATGTGATACATAATATGACAATAATTTATAGTAGTAAAGGATAAGGTTGTAGTTTTAGGTACAAATAAGGAAAACTGGTTGGGAGGAGTTAATTTTTTTCTGTGATAATTATTTAGATCTGGTTTTACATTCCTATTTTATGATATAGAAAACTTTTTTTTGCTAATTTTTATATATTTCTTATTTTTTATATTTCAATTTAGTCTTATTTGATACACTACTCTATTATAAATTTTATTATATTGATTCAATATATAAATTTGCTTTTACTGACTCTAAAACTTGATAGTTGTAGAAGATAAATATCATTGTTGGTTTAGAATTGTGAAAAAATATTCATAGGTGTTCATACAGGGGTATAAAATTTAATAGGGAAATGAAAATTGACAATAAATCTCTAGACTTCTAGAGAGTAATTTACTTGCATAAAAAGGTAGTTAAAAATAAAGTATCTCCATGTTTTGCCTTTGATGTCGTAGATGAATAAAATAAACAATAAAATGTTAAAAAAAATCGTTTTAATTTATATAAATAAAATCGTACACTTAAAAATTGTTAAATTTTAGCACTAAAATCGTTTTCTTTTGAGAAATAATTTTCCGTGCTAAAATTCAAAAATCTAACCATTTATTCAATCACCTTAAAGAGATTTGCAATCTATTAACAGGGTGCTGAACAATTAAATGCTTTCATGATTATTAATAAAACTGTAATTTTGGATTAATGTAATTTTTGTTAATTATGGCACTTTTGAATTATGCTGATTATAAACTAAACACCCTGTAAAATTAGGAAAATTTGCAAACACGTTTTTAAATCGTTGAAAGTTCTAAGTACACACTAACTAGTCCGATTGCCTTTCGGCTCATTGTTCACTGCACGTTTCTTACATTTTCTACCTATCTTCTAAATTAAATAATAACTTAAGTAATTAATTAAGTCTTGATTCTGTGCGAAATTTAAAAAATGTTATCGAGTTCAATGTTACTGGTGCTACCATATAAGAAGTCGTACATGGAAGATGCTAAAAGGTCGACGTCTTGTTCAGGTAATTTGGCAGCTTTACCAGTTCTTCTCAGTTCCATTTCACCGTCAAACTCATCATCGACACCCGTGTATTTTTCCCTAATGTCCTTCATAATGCAAGCTTCCAACTTTTTGTGTTTGTAGCATTTGAAGAAGAACATTGGGCGAATGAATTCGCGAGATAATGGTGAATTAGCTTTGTTGATATCGGGGACACATTGCTGAAAAAATATCAAAATTAGATATTGATGTAGTTTAGGAAAGGGCTACTAACTGAAAATTGTTGGCAGAAGGAAACTCCATCTTGCATGTCGTTACGTAATTCTTCCGATACTGGCAAAGTGGCGATACGTTCTTTGATTTTGTTGAAATTTGGTTCTAAATTTTCGTCCAAATAACCGAGCTCTTGCATAACGCAGGTAACATTTTTAACGCGACCACTCATTTTTGAAGTTAAAGCTTCGAGTTGACCTCGGACATCCATATCTCTCTACAAACATAATTTTGAGTCACACAAGTTTTTTAAATTTATTAGGCTTACAGCAGTTCTTTGGCTACCATAAAATTGTTGTCCATAATACGGAGTTTGTATGGGATTGTATGGTGGAAAACCGTACGATTGTTGGTAAGGTGGTTGTGGTTGGAAAAACATGGCCGATTGTCCTGGATAGCCAGAATAAAATCCTGGATTTGGATACGGTCTAAACGCCGGTAATTGGTATGGATTCTACAAGAGCAAAAATTAAAACTTAAAAACACCCATTTTTAGGGGCAACGTACGTGTGGTCTGTACGCAATAATCGCTGGATTTAATTTGTCACCATCGAACGCTTGAGCATTTGCATAAACTGAATTTTCTGGATCATTTATTCCACTGTCAATTTTAGGAGGTATCGTTGAGAACGGACGAGTTGCCGTCGTAGGTGGTTGAGCTGGTGGTGCTGGTGCTGGTAAATCGTAAGAAGCGCACTTCAAACAAGCCAATTTCATCTCTTTTCTAATTTGCTTAACAACTTCTGAACCGAAGCAGCTCTCGTAAATCTAAAAAAAAAATCTTCGTTAGAAGTACTTAATTTATAAGAACATAATTCCAAATCCAGTTCTTGTCACCATAATAATTTAACATTTCCTGCATCAATTTGCTCGATATAGAAGTAAAAAAATAAAATAAGATCTCACCTTCATCATGGCGTATTTTTTTATGAACTTTTCTTCGCTTCCGCCAAACGAACAAGTGGCAGAAATAATTAACGAAATTGCGACCAAAGCACGCAAAAGATACATTTTGGCTGTAACAAATGATTTTGATTAATTAAAAATTTCAATTTATACATAATTATTGTTTATAATAATAATTTCATTAATGAATTTAATTGTAAACACGCGGTTTGTTTAGATTCTTTTAGTAGCACACAGCCACACAGGATGTTGAGCAAAAATTTATTAATGAATTACATAATTGGAGAATATTTATTTAATTACAGCATAATTATTGTAGGTCAAATTCCCATACAATTTTTTTTAAATTTTGCGTGAAAAAAGAAAATTGTTTCAAGTTTTTAAATATTTTTCTTTATAATTAAATTTGAAACAATTAATTAAAGTGTTGGAGGAAAATATTGATAATTCGCTTTTAATTACTTTTAAGAGTAATTAAAATTTCAAATAAGGCTTTTTTACAACCGTAAAAAATTAGGAGAGAGAAAGAATATTTTTTAATTTTGAACATTGAAATTATTAATGGGTTTTTGATTTTTTTCTAAATTAATTATTTACATAATAAATAATCTTCTGTTTTAGTTTTGTTTGATATTTTGATGCATCGGATAATAATTGGGCTTTGAATTATTGTTTCTAATGTGGGTATTCATTATTTATTTTTTTTACGTAGACAGGACCATATAGCCAGGCTGTTTTATCAGGACAGGCTCAAAAAATTTCAAGGGAGGATGAAAAGCTAAAATTAGGGTTTCCAACGATGGAAGTTTTTGTCCAAAGTTTGCAAAAACTTTACTTTCTCTAAATCAATGTTTTCTTCTTCGGCACCAATTTGGAACTTATCGTTTTATTATTATTGCGATATCTTTAGCATGCACGGACTAGAAAAATTTTAAAATTTTTCAGGGCAGGCTCAGCCTACCCTGGCGTACCCCTGGCTACGGCCACGTATACGTAGAGTAAGACCCTGTTCCATATTACCCTGGATCGGGCATATCCAGAGTAGATATCTGAATGCCCGTTTGTTACATTTCGTGTAGATAAATCAAGTAGAATTTAATATGATTGACTTGGGCAAGGAACTTTCGGAACTCTCATCTCGATTATTCAACCTCAGTGTACTTTTTATGCTAGAATAACGTCCTCAAAGCGTTTTGAGTTACAAAATCTTAACAGTTTTAGAGAACTAAATGGAAGAAGCAGAGGAACGATTGTTTCAAAAAAATCTTAATCTTAATTTTTTCGGACCCATTGGAGTCACTGTCTACCACTAACTATCACGTGGTGGTGATTATCATGGGACCTATGATAAAGCATTTAAATTTTGTGTGGTTGCTGGTGGTAGACTTTAACTCCAGTGTATCCAACCCATAATTATTTATTTCAGTGTTGTTCCCAAAAGTTTCTAACAGCTGATCGCTCATACTCACTGTTTGCACGTAGAGAGTATGGGCTATCAGTCGGCTGTTGAGAACGGTTATGTAGTCTAAACCTGCAATCCTATTTAACATTTTTACATAAAATTCACTGAAAAAGATGATGAACCACGAGAAAATTTTGGTGTAATGCAATAGAGGAAATCAGTTTGTTTACAACGTTTTCGAAACGAGTTTTATTAATAAATTTCTTTTACACCTGGTTAACTTGAATGCATTTATGTGGGATAATCCGGATGTAAATTGAAAAAATTATTTTCTTATTAATTTATAAATTGCAACAGTACTCGACCACGCACTACTGATGTCATTAGTAAGTTTTTCATTTATTTTTGTTCGGTACTTTTTATTCTGTAAGTGTTTCTTATTTTACTGTAGTCCGGATTATGATTATTTTAATCTATGATGAATAATCTAGAAAGCGGTGTAGTTAATATTGTTATAATTTTTGACTTCAATACTAGAGGAAGTTATAAATTCTTGGAATTAACAATTACCAGCAATATTTAATACCTATTTAAAACTTGTATCATATTTACTTTTATTTTAAATTGTAACTTTTCTAAATCTCTCATCCTCAGCTGGATTAAGATAGTTGGCGTGGAAAGTCATATGCACTTAAGCCACTCAGTAGTGTCCATTGTGCTACCTCCTTCTATAGCAACTCCTCTTATCTCTTCAGTTCTGAATCTATGCCAACCTGTGAATGAATGTAAGGAACCTACTGGGGGTAGAAATGGGTCATTTAAGGCCGTTTCTCTTTACAAACAATCTAGATGATTATTTAACCGGTCCACTCCAGTAGTCCAGTGATCAGTGTTCAGATCAGGCAATAACAAAAAACTTCGTTTCGTTCTTATGTTTATGCTTTTTTCACATGGAGCCAGTAGCCCAGGCAGAACAATAAAGCATTGCTGTGAACGTGACTGTCGAGACAGCACAGTAAGGACAAGCCAGGACTGTAAAATAGTTAGATCGGTATATTTTCATGAAGAGAGTAAGCTTCTCCCATCTTACATTTTGCTGAGTCTTTTTTTAAATAGAGGGCTACAAAAATAGACGTTGATTTTTATTAGAGAAGTACAGATGGAGGGAGCGAGTAGTCTATCTCTCTTTATACCACTAAAATTGATACGCCTCTATGTGATCGGTCACAGGTTGGTCACATTCTCTTAAAAATCAACGTCTAAAACTGATTCACTGCGCTGTGTTTAATCTAAATACTCAATGGCTTAGCTAGGTCAATATCGCTGCTCTATAGAACCAGCGACATGGGCCTGACATGGCTCACTGTCCTGGCTTACTGTTTGAAAGGTCTTTCCAGACTTTTAGAGGTTGCTGCAAGTGCTGGATACATAAATAGATATAGTGAGCTAAGCTAGGTCCATGTCGCTGGCCCCCCATCTTGATTTTAGGATACCAAATAGTCTCGTTCGTTTCTGCACCTAGTAGAGTAGTGCATTTATTCCCGTCGTTTGTGCGCATCTCATCTTTAAGTTGTTTACAATAAACAGTTGGGAAGGGAGCGACAATCAGGACCCCCTTTGCAAATTTCTATTTCAAAATAGGCTTGTGCGTCGTTTGTAATAATTAAAGAACGAGACTATTTTGGATCCTAAAATTAAAATTAGGGCCAGGCCAGCGACATAGGCCAGGCTTAGCTCACTATATTTATGTATATGTACATAAAGCACTTGCAGCAAACCTCTAAAAGTCTGGCAAGGTCTGGAAAGATTTTTCAAACAGTAAGCCAGTATAGAGAGCTAAGCCAGGCCCATGACGCTGGCTCTATAATAGAGCTCGTTTTATTCAACTTTTAGTTTAGGAATTGTAATTTCTCAGTTGGGGATGAGGGACTCTTAGTTTTAATTTTTAAGTATTTTAATCTCAATTAATTGGCTCCACGCTCCACCACATGATGCCTTCATAGGCACCAAAAGGATTTTTAGGGTAGTTGATCTGTGACGACTAAAAATGAGGAGATCAGTTAGTACACACGCACTGTATGGACTTCTGAGATTTATTCCTAGAGTCTTCTATCACTTGTATAATTTTTTGCTAAAAAATGTCCTAAAAACGTGAGCTGTTACAACTTTTTAAAATAAAACTCAAACCACTTCGAAGCTTTTGCATCCCAGCTTTTATAACGTTAAAAGAAAGATACTATAAGATGATAATTTAATTTGTAAGTGACTTACAAAGAAGTGCATAAGAGCAGCTAATTAACATTTACTTAAAGTGGTTTTTTAAGTTGATTTTTTGAACGTTTTGTCACTCAAATAAAAGTATTCGATGTACTTAATTTGCTTTGTGTTCTTTCCAATTTACTTATGTCAGTTTTGCAAATTATCAATTTTTATAGCTAGCAATCACAATTCAAATGAGTTTGAAAATAAATTAAAAATGACAACTAAATGTAATTAAACGTAGTCACATTACGATCATTCTTGTGCCTCCTCCAAGCAGTTCGAATCTCGATCCCGATCGTCAGGTATTTAGTTGAGTATTAAGACACAATTAATGATTAACAACTCTTGTTAATTTAATTCTTGACACTTTAATTTCAAGTTTTTATTTTCGTCAAACTAATTATTGAGTTATTTTATTATTATTGGGCGGATCGGTTAATTATAAAGTTATAATTGGTACCTACACGCATGGCATCGTGGAAATTTTTTGGAATTGCGACACCTCGTGTCGTCGAGAATTACAAAAAATAATATGTTTTAAAAGTGTTTAAACAAACACCATTATCAAAGTCAATATTTTAAGACATAAAATACCGTTTATTTTTAACCATACATGTTTAATTGCTGGGTCATCTTAGGTCGTACACAACGATCGACGTGTAGATTCTTCATAACGGTGGCCACCGCGAGTGTGAGAATTCTTGAAATCTTTTTTTCTCTCTTTCTAATAACAATTATTACAAGTACTAATTGTAAATAAGACTGGTCTTGAAGTATATAAAGTTAATGTATAATTGCCATTAAAAGATTCGAGTGTGGAGGTTTATGAATATAAATCGATGCTTCAAGTGTTTGTATACGCTTAACATATGTTAATGTCTTTTGCCATTTTTTTAACAATTAGTTAAATCAGGTGCTGTTAGAAGTGGGATTGGAAATTATTAATATCGTCTTTATTATATACTATGAACAAAAGAGAATTAATTTCCTGCGGCTCGTGAAGTTTTATGAAGGGAGCGAAACTGAGAGTGGAAGTTTATGTGCTATTTACTATGTTGTTTTCCAATTTCAAACGACTACCTACGTTTATTACAAAATAAGAAGAAAAAGCAAAAATTGTTTGAAGGACACGGGAGTAGTGAACGTTCTCCAGGTCCCTGCTGTTATGTAAAATCAAATTTATTCATTAGTTTTTTTGAAAAATCCAAAAGCAGTTAAACGTACTTTTACGCGATCATTGCATCTTCTACATGAGGGTAATAAAATGTTGAAGATGGAAAGCAAAAGATAATGTTACAGCAATCAACACATTTTTTAGAAACTGTTTGCCAGGGTCTCATGCTCAATACGCCAAAGTTCTAGAAATGTACACTTGCCCTTAGAATGTTAGAATTCTAAAACTTAGATTTTAATTTGCGAGACATTTCCAGGTTCTTGACTCCGGGCCTGATTAGACAGCAGTATGAATAGAGCAAGTCCTCACTGTCAGAAACGTTAAAACGTTCGCCCAAAGCAAAGTTGATTGGTTCATTCAAAGATTCTAACGCAGCACGCTTTAAAATTTTTTTCAATTTTTCCTGAGGTCAAAAATAGGGACTAGCACACGAGACTTTTTGCATGTTACTCAAAGGGGCTCTTGTGTAGAAATTTTTAGCCAATTTTAAACATCTAGACCAAACTGATTTTCCTGGCTTGAAACGCTCTAGAGAGGATTCTTTGAAGCCTTTATTTTTATTGTTGAAAATCTCATCTGATTCATTTCTCAAAAAGGCGCTTTCAAAAGTAATTTGCATAAAGTTATTTCTAATTGAGTCTCTTTTTAAACTACAATCATCCGATGTTTTGGAGAAAAAAATTAGAACCGTAACTAGCCTCTCGAGGCCAATCGATTACTGAATTAAACGATTGATAGTAATTTAGAAAAATTATTAGACTGAACAGTTAAAAGTTGCTAAAATGTAGTCATATCGTTGTAGCAAAGATAAGAATTAAAATTGGTGATAATTTTCATTTTAAATTTTAGTTTATTCGAGTTACTTTAAGTGTGTGTTATTCAGATAGAAATATTTTAAGAAGCATTGGAGGTATGTTAATAGGTTTATTTATTAATATGTTAACAGCCTAACTATAAGAGGCTTAAGTAATTAAATTGTAAAAAAATTGTTAGCTACCGTGCTGGTTAGATATTAATTTTCTAATATTCCTTTCAGTCGGTCTGGCAAAATTTGCCTTCGTGCGTCAAAATGCTATCTTGTGACACATGTATTTTAATATACTATTAGGTAACTACACCTGCTCAGATGTTACATTATAGTGCAGTGCTTGTGCATTATTCAGAAACTGTAATTTAAATTGAGCAGTTTTAGGAGGTCAAAAAGGCCTATAGTCTGTGAATATCTCTAGAAGGCTTAGAAATAGGTGATCAGTAATTTTAAGACTTTTAGTCATATCTCCTTTTGATGACTGCGTCCTATTTAAGATCCTTTCAGTGGCAGTTTTAATAAAAAACTTTATAAGGTGTGGGGCTCATCATAAAATCGACTTATGGCAAATGGGGAAAATAACATAAGTAATTACTTGATGGTAAAAGTAACCATGGCAAAGTTATAGGTCATTCAAAAAGCTCCTCAAAACCTAACATACTTGGTATTATATCTAATGTGATTCCCGAGTTATACAGAGTGTTACAAAAGTAACTTCCATCGTATATATAAGTGTCTAGGATTCTAGAGGCACAAATTTCCGATTTATCTTCCTTACAAATTTAAAGAAGGTGTAGAGCAAAACCACTTTTTTCCTAGAAAAATGCTATAAAACATCTTAAGAACTGTGAAAACCGCACATATTTAGCACAAATATTAACCGAGTTATAACCTTTTGTGTTTCAAACGTGTGACGTCACACAACCGAATGCAAGCACCCGGCAAGCAGTAATCTGCTAGGCTAGCTGCTATGCGACCGATGCATCGATAGCAGATTCGGCTGTGTGACGTCACACATTTTTACTTGAAAACTTTATATCTTTTGAACGGCTCATCACAGCTATGTGCGGTTTAAAAATTTGTTCTTAGAATTTATCTGTACTACAACTTTAGTTTTTGGTTTACATCCCCTTTAGTGAGCGTGAACGTTCGTCAATTAGTGCCGATACCGGGTGTCAATTATCAAAGCGGAACATATGGAAATAATATAGAAAATCACTTTTTTTATATATGAGAAATTTGAATCACATAGTAATAATATTATGCTCTCTTCCGAAGAAACCAGTCAAGGAAATTTAATTCCCATAATTATAATTCCCGCATCCAGAATTTCTTAAAATAGTTATTTACGAACCATGTGCGGGAACACGATTTTCCCGCGTGAACGCTGTTTGAAAACACGAGCGACGTAGGAGCGAGTGCTTTTATCATTGCGTGAACGCGGGAAAATTGTTCACGCATGAGGATTGTACAATAGTTTTTGTAACGAACAAAACCGTTATCATAATTCTTAAATAAAATTTTTATTTGATTAGTTTTGACAATTTAGGTATACAAAGCAACCTATGACTTCATAGTCAAACTTCATTCTTACGTCAAACAAATTCTTACTTTGACAGTTAATTGTTCTAAAAGTTGTTAAAAATTGTTATTAGATGTAAGGTAATAGTTTAGTTTGCGCATTTAAATGTTCTGAAATATGTTTCCTTACATTAATAAATACACATTACTTTATTTTATTACCATTTATTAGTGTTGTTTTGACAGTTTGCTTCCCGGTGTAGTAGACCGGGAAACACTGTTTCCCAGTCGACCACATAGTGCGTCAAACGTCACTTTCTAAGCAGTGAGTACAAAAATACTTTTTTGAGTTCGTTAGCTCCATATAATTCGTGATATAGTCGAGTTCACTAAATAATAATAGGGTAATTGGCTATTCTCTTAAATATTTAAAAATATAATAGGATTCTTTAAATTGTGATTGTAAATCGCCCTATAATTAAGTCAAATAATTGTGTGGAATTACATAAACTTTAGAATACTAAAAATATAAGAAAAACCGTTGTAATGTTACAATCAATAAACATTCTTCAGCATAAGACATAAAATGGGCTACCATACCGTGACTACGGTTTTAAATTTCAAGACTGCTTCCTCCTCCACACAAAAGTGACTTGATTCACAAATAATGTTTTGTGTAATTTAAAAATACGCATGGTAAACTAAATAATTTTGCGTGTAAAAATAAATTATTACCAAACATTGGTTCTTCCAATCATTTATTATTTTAGACCAAAATTGTTTTTTTCTGTTATTTAAAAAAGTCTTGACGAAAACTTTTCAAAACAAAACAAGGTTTTAAAAGATTTTATATTTTAAAATGATGCTTCTCTGTAAAAAGGAGGAAATCTTCAACAAAAGCGTCTTTTCCACAGCCGAGACAACTGATCGGCTGGAAAAGTGATATCTAAGTTTTTAGCAGTAATTGGGAAGCTCCCGTGGTTTTGGTGGAAATCCACCAACCGGAAGTGGTACTTTATTCTGTAGATTTTTCGCTTTTATTGCAAATATTTCAAAAATTATCAGTATCAGTCGTATTGTGACAACGCCTCGATTTCTTTATGTGATGGATATAGAACAAGAAAATCACTGTAGGTGTGCTGAATACAACGAGATTGGAATATTTTGCAAGACAACAAACATTCAGACATATAACTATTGGCGACTGGTAACTCGTGATTTATGACACATAGACGACACAGTTAATCCAGAGTCTAATTATATAAGGACCGTTTTACATGGACGAAATGTCGTACTAACTTGTTAGTTCTGAATTAGGAATTGTTAGTTGGTTAGTACGACATTTAGACCATGTAAAACGGCTCTAAGATTTTAGTAACCCCAAGATCACATCTTCTATTTACATTGAGTCCTTGTTATCATATTGTGAGCCTATGGCCTATTAGACAGCTGCCAGACAGACATTTTGCAGCGACCGTCATAGTGCGACCAAAATTTTAAACACGTGGTTTTGAATGTCATTAGGTGGCTGTCAGACAGACGATCAATCGTCAGCGAGTGAGCGATACCGACCATTCTCGAATTATCCATGACTGATGGTGTGTGTCTAATGATATTCAAAACTGATTGTTTAAAATTTTGGGCGGTCTATGACGGCCGCTGAAAAACGTCTGTCAGGCAGTCGCCTTATTTACGAGATGACTGATTAGATACCTACGGTTCACTATGTAAAGTAGCTGGGTAGGAACACTAGGCTACACTCTAACATCAGAAGATCTTTTTTGCGATCGCCTATACTTCATTCAAGGAGACGAGATAGTGAATGTAAACAAACAACCCGCGTGTTGTGCACGTGAACACTTCTGTTTAGCGCTGTGATTGGCTCTAACGTATAAACTTATTTTAAGCTTGTTGCATGGTTACCTAACTGCGTTGATGTGGATAACTCATATTATAGTGGCAATTAGAGCTGGGACAATTACAGGAAAAATGTAATCGATTATAAATAAATAAATGATTGAGACAACTTTAACTAAAGGAGCTTTTAGGGAATTATTATGAAACCGGCTGTTATTAATAATTTTTGAAAAATTTACACCGTATTTAATTTAAGTTTACGTAAAACCGCGCTCGTGAGAACATGCACGTGCACGTGAACATTACATGCAACACTATCTCGTCTCCTTGAATTTAGTATAGATGATCGTTATACAAGGACTAATACAGGGTGATTCTGTATCAAGGTCAAAGAATTTCAGTAATATTGTCAGTATAAATTATAAACAAAAGTACCAACCAACAAAAAATAACCTCAAATTTGAAATTTGTTACGATTTTTGATTTAAAAGGCCGAAATATAAAAAAATATTGTATATTTGTTTTAAAAAAGTGATTTTATTTTGTTCGTGGATTTACTCCATTCGCTTCGCTCATTTCGTAATCTTCTCCACTCACAAAATAAAACGTCCCTTTTAACACGTATATCATAAACTACTATTACGTAATTTTTGAGAATCAACGAAGATTCAAACGTCGTAATTGATAGTAACGAGTGTATTCACTGTTTAAAAACTCTGTCCTTCTTCCACCTTTCTAGTTAAGTGAAATTATGGTATAATAAAGGTATCTGGATTCCTACATAATATCTACAGGGTGATTTTGAAATACACGTATATATTGATACCCCTCGTAGATTACGAAAAGTTAAACGTTTTTGCAAAAAAAATATTCAGGAAAATGTTGACCAGTTCTTAGATATGTAGTGTTAAACTTCGACCCGCGCCATTTGAAAACTACACGTAAAATTTACATAATCATGGAACGATTGTTTATTAACGCTGTTTCTGATTGGCTGATTAAAACATTTTTTCAAGGAACTGTCATTTTGACAATTAGTTACCAAAATTACTTTTATTTAAATTATAGAATAGCACTACCTTGTTTTGCATAAACCAATAGGCACATGTTTTACTACCGGTTGCTACGTAAATCATGCAGTAATCAAACTGGGAGGGTCAAACTTTAACACTATTTTACTAAGAACTGAAGAACATTTGCTCTAAAAAAAAATTCTAAAAAAAACTTGTCATAGTCTACGGTGGATATCAATATATACGTGTATTTCAAAATCACCCGTATATCCCAATTCCACAATTATAAAGAGTGACTCATTCCTAATATGTGTTCACAAGCTTTAGCTAACTATAGATCGGCTTCTATTGAGATAGATGCAGAAAACACTTGCCGCTTTAATAGAATAACGTACTATACTATAATTTGACAGAAGGTGACAGAATCTTAGTAGTAGAAGTGGATCCGAGTGTCTATGTAACACAACTGTCTATCTTTGTGGACAAATAGTATCTGTACTTATTAAAAAAATTTTGTCGTCCATTATTTTAATCGAAGTACTTACGTTAAAACAACAGCTAACATGTCACGCATTGTTGATTTCCTACTTTAAACTCGTATTAATATTAAAGATTTTCCATGGTGAGCACATTCTACATCATTTACTTTTTCCTTTAATAAACTAACGTTTTTCCAATTAAACACACAACATAAATATTACAATAAAAAACGTAATGTCGCTCCTCTTCATAAGAGCAATATTAACGGTAGTTAACATTAATAAACAATTAAGAAAAAAAATTATTACGATCATAATTGAAAATTGAGCAGTCAATAAATTATTATTTTAAATCGTTTCCTCGTCTTAATAATTCAATTTAGAAAAAAATAATCAAAATCTATAAAACAAGATGTAATTATACTGCAAAAATTACACACAAACCTAACTGTTTTTATTTCCTCAAATTATAATAATAAAGCTTTGAAATAGCGCTAAATGATTGGCAAAAAATTGTGACAGAAATCAAAAACAAAAAAAATTTAAATGTAAAACGAACTTAGGTCATGAAACTGTCCGTGTTTGAATTGACGCTTCTTCTCTGTAATTAGTTAAAAAATTTGCACGTTCATTTACAACAGCTTTTTTGATTTAATTTTACTTACTATTTACTTTTAATCTTTAATGTAATTAGCGTGTGTGTACATTCCTTCAGGTTATTCACATTTAAACCTTTTAAACAATAAGTTACGGGACGTTCGAATATAAACGCCCTTCATAATTATTTTTTTCCCACAAATTTTCTGTTACGGAACTCTTGTCTTCTCTTCACTCTATAATTTATTCCAATTTACTATGAAATGCAGTTAAGGTCACTAATGGAGACCACTCTGGTTTTTGATACCTTGGGAAATGGTACGGAAAAACATAATTTCCCTATTAACTCTCATAGACAATAACATTGCAGTAAATGGCGCTTCATGCAAAAAGAATTTTCTTTTTTGCAACAGAATCAGAAAAACTAATTTTTTAAATTGCTAATTTTGAAGGTGTTTTTTGAATTTGAATTTTTGTGTTTGTCAGTTTGAAAAATTTTCTTTTCTTTTAATACGGTGATGAGGTAGTGTCTGTTACCGTTTACGAGAACCCCATGTATGCATGACTTTAAATTTGTAAATGAAACCATTTGTGAATCATTGTGGTCAACGGGGGTTCAGAAAGCAATGGACGTTCGTTATTAAAACACCTCTCCCATCAAACTTTTGAAGCTATTCATCAAGGAGAGGGCCTACGAACTGCTGGGCCTGGCCGTCTGGGGAGACTCAGGGCCATGTTATGCACTACGCTGACTAGGCTAAAGCCTAAGGCACCTTTTGCAAAAAAAGGTCCTCCATTCCCCGGCGACGACGGTGGTACGCTACGACCCAACAAAATTCTCTGGTGGTCATTAAATAAGCGTCAAATCTCTATGAGTCTAGGGCTCCAAACTGACGTAATCCGGCCCTGGGGAGGCTGCCTGGACCTTGGAAGATTACAATCTGATAAGGTTGTGACTGTTACCGTTTACGAGAATCCCATGTAGGCATGACTTTAAATTTGCAAATGAAACCATTTGTAAATGATTGTGGTCAACACCACATGATTGTGGGGCCTAGAAAGCAATTTATGTTTGTTATTAAGAAACACATTGCTCCCGTCAAACTTTTGAAGTTATCCTTCAATGAGGGTGACTTACGAATTACTGGGTCTAGCCGCGTGAGAAGACTCGGGGCCATATTATGCACTACGCTGACTAGGCTAAAGCCTAAGGCACACCTTTTGCAAAAAAGGCGCTAACCTCTAAAATAACCATAATTTTTTCCCTAAACCCCTAAATTTTAAAAAATTTTTCCTCAATCCCCCCGGCGACGACGGTGGTACTCTACGACCCAACAAAATTTTCAGGTGGTCATTAAATAAGCGTCCAATCTCTATTAGTCTAGGGCCCCAAACAGACGTAATCCGGCCCTGGGGAGGCTCCGGACCTTGGAAGATTACAATCTGATAAGGTTGTGACTGTTACCGTTTACAAGAACCACATGTATGCATGACTTTAAGTTTACAAATGAAGCCATTTGTGGATGATTGTGGTCGTCTAGAGTTCAGAAAGCATGGATGTTTGTTATTAAGAAACACACCACTCCCATCAACCTTTTGAAGCTATCCTTCAAAGAGGATGGCCTACGAACTGCTGGGCCTGGCCGCCTTTAGACGAATACAACGGGTTCGAATAAATGGCCCAAGGACTGAGACTTAGCTCTCCTGTTACTTTATTATGAATCTAGTTCATTGCATTGCAGAGAATCTAGCTTTATCTAACAGGTGCTTTAATGATCTGATTTTTAATATAATTGTGACATTTCGCTTTTTTCTCCCGTTGTCTTCATTGGATGCAAAAGAAAATAATATTTGTGGGGTCTCACGATTTTTTTTAAATAAAAGTGGTTATGCTAATTAGTTTTACTTTTAAAATTATTAATACGAACATAATATTTATAATTATAATTTTGTGTTTCTTGAAAACTAGAATTTATTTCAAAATTATAATAATTTATGGTAATAGAAATCCTGCAGATGTACAGACACTTTATTATTTTTTCCAACTAAAAAATTTGCTCCAACCATCAAAAGACACACATTATGTAATTTGTTTTACTTAAGTGGATAATAAAATTGTTCGTTTTAACTAAAATATCACTTTAATTCGTATTTCGTACGTGTATCTACTTAAAGATCCATTTAAAACGGTATAGCTATTTTAAATTTTACTACCCTTCAATCAAAGCTGCCGTTTAAGTTAATTATCTTTTCTTCCTTCTTATAAAATCTTCCATCTTGATTATTTCTTTAATTACAGTAGTTGTTACACTTACAACTTAATAGCCAAATGAAATTCAAAATAAAAATATAAAATTTGCATTTCAGACAAAATCTTATATGTACATGCTTTGAGACATTATGGGTCTTCAATAAAAATACGTACAGTGTGTCAGTTTAAAAAGGAGCAAGGGTCTACCGGGTGATACAGGGGTTTGGAACACTCTTATAACTTCGTTATTTATTAACATATCAAAATGAAATTTGGTGTGGATTATATTCACATAAATTGCAATTGTTTTAACTACTTGTGAAAATTCTGTCACTTCCTATTACGCCGGAAATGAAGTAAACTTTTTATTTTTAAATGGAACATAGTATGTATTTTTACTTTTTTAAAACCTACATTAAATTTTGAATATAGTAGCATCAACAAAATTATTTTTATAAGCAAAAAGAAATTTTTTTTTCAAAAATTACGCTGGTTTCAAGAGTGCTGTGATGTGGTATAAAATCATCCATGAGAGGTACTTGTACTATAAAAATTACTTTTACACCACAAAAGCTGAAGGATAGTGTTGTGGAGCTTTCAGAAGGTAATTTCGTCACATTTCCTTCAATAACTTCATTTTTTCAATTGGCAACATATCGGAACAATTCTACCTCAGAGAAAGTATTTTTTTCTAAATACAATGATAGAGTTGTTCCGATATGATGCCATTTGAAAAAATGAAGTTATTGAAGGAAATGTGACTAAATTACTTTCTGAAAGCTCCACAACACTAACACTAACACCAACCTTTAACCTTTGGTGGTGCACACATAATTTCCATAGTACAATTAGCTCTCACCGATGATTTTCTACCACATCACAGCACTCTAGACAACGAATTATTTCTTGAAAAATAAATTTTATTTTGCTTATAAAATGAAATTCTTTGATGCAATTGTATTCAAAATTTAATGTAGATTTCAAAAAAGTTAAAATATTTATGGTGTTCCATATAAAAATCAAAAGTTGACTTTATTTCCGGCGTAATCGGAAGTGACAGAATTTTCACAAGTAGTTAAAAGAATTGCACTTTATGTGAGTATAATCCACACCAAATTTCATTTTGATATGTTGATAAATAACGGAGTTATAAGAGTGTTCCAAACCCCTGTGTCACCCGGTATATCTCCGAAACTAAAAAAGATATCAAAAATCTGAGGGGGAAATCTAATTACGTAGTAAGTGATGCACTTCCGCTTACCTCCTGAGCTCCAGGCACCCCATTTAAAAAATCTTAAATAGCACCCCCCTACTTGTGATACATCATTGGGAAGCCCTTAAAAAATGCTTTCCAGTGGTATAAACTTAAACTGCATTTTGTTGAATAATTTTCATTTAATTTAAAAATAAAAAACTAAAATACCTATTTATTACTTTCTTCTTTTTTATAGGTGTAAACCACATTACCACATTTTTTAAGGGCTTTCCAATGATGTATCACAATTAGGGGGTTGCTATTTAAAATTTTTTAATTTGGCTCCAGAGGCTGGAGCTTAGGTGGTAAGCGGGTATGCATTATTAGATTTTCCCCTCCATACTACCCAAACGGTTTCGGATTTTTGACATCTTTTTTAGTTTCAGAGATTTTTGGAGTTTCATCTCCAAAATGGCGCAATAAAAAAAATCTTTTGTTTATTAAATTTATTGGCTTTAGTAGTGCCTATTATCCTTCTTTTGAAAATTGAAATTAACTTGATTAATAAAAAAGTTATAGGCATTTAAAGAAAATTAAATTTTTCAGTTTTTTCTAATTATCTAGAGTGCTAATATTATTTTTCAAAAAACAAAAGTAGAATCGAGTTGGCTATAAAAGAGGCTACATTTGGCGTCAGTTAACCGACTTCGTATCTTTAACGGTTTATGAGATTCTCACGGTGAGAAAGCCAAGTGGGACACCCTGTATAAAAAAATTTTTTTGAATTAAACCAACATCTTAATTTGGCAACTGTCGATAATTAAAGATTATATTTATTGATAATTACAAGTCGTTAGGAATTTTTTTATAGGCGTGAGTACTTTCAATTAATTCAAAATATTATGTTTATAAATTAAAACTTGTAATTAATTTGTTAAAGGGAATTGATTTATAATTTACTTAATCTTCATCTTAATTACTTTTGGAATTTTTCGAAAATTTTAATTGCGTGGAAATCGGCGTAAATTAATTCATTTATTTCTAATCTCATCCTTTTCGCTAATTTTGAATTAAACATAATTTATACTTAAAGCGTTTTAATTAAGTCGGATTGTAATTTGTACAAGTTCAAGGTTAATGCAGTTCATGTATAAAAAAAATTAAAATTACACTCTAAGGACGTATAATTTTACTCAAATCGTCGTATTTAATTATTTTATGTCTTAATTAGTATGCAAATAATAAGTCGAGTTACTGACTAAACCTCTTATTCAAGTCTCCGACAAAAAAAATAATTTTAATCTTCTTAATTAATAAAAAAAAATTATTATAAACTTACGTTTTTGTTAAATTTTTCAAAAATATCTTTTTGGAATCACCGCGTATCACAAACTATAAGAACGTTGAATTTCAACCAACTCTTTGATAACAAGTCTTGTAGTAGTTGGCTTTATATCTTCCACCTCTTCAGCAACAGCTAACATTGAATAGCAAATCGCGACCTCCAACAAGTACACAAAGTAATGAACAAGTTCAAGAACAAACATAATTTAAGACTATTATTCTTAAATGGAGAAGTAAATTTTTTTGCCTATAAAAGTTCTCATCTTCTACACTTGCAAGAAAGAAAATATATTGCAAAAAGCGATTTAATCAATTTCAAGGTCTATTCAACTTTACTACCCCATTAGTTCGTAACCCTTTAATTATTTATTAAATGTTAGATAAAATTCGAGTGGTTTACAAATATTTGCTCTCTTGTATAATGTTTTTTGCTCAACTTCAACGTACATCTTTTGTAGGTAATTATTTATGGTTGTCTTTACAAATTGTTAAGTCAGAAGAAAAAAATGTACCTACTTGACAATCGTAATAAAATATTTACATCCTACTTAAATGGACTTAACGGTTTTTTGTTTAAAACCAAATTTTTTTAAAGCTTAGTAAATAACGAATTGCTCAACTTTTTTCACTCGTTTCGTATGGGAATTGCAAGATTTTCGTGCACCCATGCACATGCAATGCAGTTGAACTTTCATATCAATCCTCACAGATTTTTATTGAATAGGAATAAAAATGTAGAGGGTTGAATTTCTACTACTTAAAAATTGTGTGGGCCGAGAATTTGCTTTAGAACTCTAGGAATAGCATAAACTATTATATTTTTTATTTTTCAAGGTTAGATTTTTATTTACCTAGCTTAGGTTGGCATTAAAGGAGTGTCGGTTTCTCACTTAAAATCTCCGAGTTCCATTTCAAGCTATCTATCTTATAATAAAAAGACGATGTCATTGGGAATGCGCACTAAGGTCAAAAAGAGATATATAGAGAGAGAGTGGCGAAGTAGCATAGAGAGTAGAGATGGGTAGTTTGTGACCGAATAGTTCAAATGAACTATTCACTTATACTGAACTAGATGAACTATGTCACTTTCTCTAAACGAACTACTTCGTTTTGAACTATAGGTTATTATTCTCTTCGCTTCGCTAGTAAATTTTGAACTAATACTTTATTCTTATAAAGTTATTATTACGTTATTCGTTATTCTTCGCTTCGCTCGCTTTCGAAATTTCTTATAAAAACGAACTTATTTGCATCATTTGAAATTGATATTGTTGAACTAATAGCTCGTACAGCGAATACAAAATACAGCTCATTCTTTGCGCTTTGTCGTTAGGTTTCATAAAAACGAATCACTTCTTTAAAAATTCTTGAAAAATATAATCTAGTTAAATTACGTTAAATTATTTGAAGAAGGTTTTACCTACTAGTTCAGGGTATTGTAACCCGTACACGAACTATGTCACTTTCTCTAAACGAACTAGTTCGTTTTGAACTATAGGTTACTATTCGCTTCGCTTATTAAATTACGTTAAATTATTTGAAGGTTTCACCTGCTAGTTTAGGGTATTGTAATCCGTACACTCTCATTACGATGCTCATAAACACAGCGGGGTGGTATTAGCACTTGAAAGAATTAAACAAACGGTCGGAATGTCCAGAGCCGCTTATTTCTCTAGTAGTTTAAAAAAAATCTTTGAAATAATTTTTCAATACCTATTCTAAATCAACTAAAATTCTGTACTTTCCGTTTTTGCACCTTGTTGTATTAGTTTATTACTTTCACCTTTTAAATCCTTTTAAATCTACTTTTTAAGTAAATTTCTGCCTCTTGCAGGTAGTTTTGTTTTTGTATAAGTAGTCATGTTTGTGAAATTTTAATTTTTACTAACTTCAACTTGTAGTTCACAGCCTGAGGAAGCATATCGCGGTATTTTTGTAAAATTTGTGTCCAGAGACAAAAGACCTAGAATAACTGTACTAGGTTCTTTGAACTTGAACTTATCTTATGATTTTCAAGGCAATTACTATATTTATTTTCTTCTCTAATCAACCCCGCTCTAGCTATTTGATGTATGGATGTACCAACCTATTACAAAAGACAGGGCGATACGGGATACGTAACATTTAACATTGAAGAACTATAGTTCACTGATGAACTATAGTTCATAGACGAAGTCTACCATATCTATATCGATGATAGAGTTCATTCGTTTAGTGATGAACTATAGTTCATTTTGAACTATTCAATTGAACTAGTTCAGTATGAACTATTCAGCTAAATCAACTACAATTCCCACCTTTAATTGAGAGAGATTTAGAGAAGAGGGTCAGAGAGAGGTAGTGAGAGAGTGAGGGGGGTAGAGATTGGGTCATCTGTCATCTTATATGTCATCTCATCTGTTATCCCATACCATCAGTGTCCTGACAATAGGTACCTCTTAAGTGATATTTAGGTGAAATTTAGTTAGTTAAAGCAAAACAGATTTAACTTGACGAGCGGATCGCGCAGATTTGGCCACGCCTCTTTAATTATTTAAATACGTTAACTACTGCGTTGGTGGGGATAAATACCAATTTAGGTATCTACGCATTTCCATCGCTCGTTGAGTTAATGCTGTATTGCTTTACATCATTTTGCTCGAAATTTTATTATGCAAGCCTTGGAATCAGCATTCTAAGTGTAAAAACTTTTAATACTGTTATTTTTCATCCTGGAAATAATGCTTATTATGCATGCGCTACAAATAGGTAAACAGTTTGTTTCTCTCCTGTAAAAATGACAGTTTTGCAAGTAGCAGGTATTGTCAGGAACAGGGCTGGAATAAATCGTGATTTATAAAACAATCAAAAAGGTCGTACTTTTTGAATTAATTCAGACTTTTTTGAATTACCTAATTAAAATTTTTTAAATAAATAATTTTCAAAAACGCCCTGTATATTTTTAAATATTTCGAAAGATCGTAAAATTAGCTATTACACAATACCAAACACTTTATATTTTGACTTCCGGTTTAACCGGAAATGGAATAAAATTTCTTAATTTAAATGGATAACCCTGTATATTTTTTAATATTTTGAAAGCTCGTAAAATATCTTTCTGAACATATAAAATAATGTACATTTTGAACTTCTATTTATGCCAAATTTTAAAAAAATGAAATTAGTATTTTGGACAATTTATGTCTAAAAATTCTGCTCACACGCAGAAGCACAAGTTCTTGGTTCAATCCTGGGCGAAAGCAATTAAAAAAAAATTTTTTTTAATTTTTTTTAATATCATGTAATTTATATTAAGATAAAAATTAATTTCATAATAAAAACAAGGGATGTGGCCAAACGATGAACTTTTTCCTGTCCGTCAAATATTATAATTTTATATTTTTTTTATTAAAATTTAATTTGATATCTTATAAATGAAATACAATAAAGAAAATTTTAAATTATAAACTTTTAAAGAAATGCACAAAAAAATAGAACAGGACAAAGTTCCATGTATGGCCACATCCGTTGTTTTTTCACATCGTACTAGAATATGGTACGATAATCTTTCTTTACTGTTGTTAAGTAGAGGTAGTAACTAGTAAGTAGTGAAGTAAGGAGTAATAGAAAAATATTCTTAGTAAGTTAGATAATACAGAATAACTTGCTCACCTATCTAATCAGTTCCTAACAGGACTCATAGTAGTCAAAGGATTAATCATGGGTGTGAATCTATTATATTGTGCTTTTGTAGGGTTGGCAAAAAAGGAAAACCTCTGTAGGTCTCTGTTACCTCTGAAGTCTATTCCTGACGTGTTTTCTATGAATCGTAGCATGTCCTTAAATGGAATCCTTAAGATGTCTTGCGCATTTAGGAAAAATTCACCAAAGGTGCCCTTCGTTGCCATGCGAAGCACGCAGTTCTTTAGTATATGAATGGACATTTCCTCCTCCTTCTAACATTTTCTACAATGTCGGTCATTTTTATTTTCTCATGTCATGTCATTGAATAGTGCCGAGTGATAACTTCTGTCATTATCTATTCGTTGGGCTTTCTGAACTCCAATAAGCTTTCAACTCTCTTGTGTGGATTCACCCTATCTTCAAGCTTCTTTAGGTCGTTTACAACCTTAAGTGTGACTTTAGTGTGAACAGTATATTCACGTGACGTCCATATTTGATCATACTGTATACTAATACCAAAAGTGGGCTATGCTCCCATGAAAGAACCTTCTGATTTCTCGTTTGCTAGAGCGTCGGTCTCCCATCAGTCTCCACCAGAGGATACTGATAGTCAAAAAAGTACAACGGGTAAATACTGAAAAATTTGATCTCGCACCTGAAGAAGAACGCAACTTCTAATTCGTATTGAGGCAAATTGCAGAAGAATTCGACTTCTTTATACAACTTTATACTCTTTATGCCTATACATTTCATCAATTATTTAGCTCTTTGTTAAAATGAATAAATATTTTGCTTGAATCGCTTTTCTCGATAATCACATAAAGTAACAGTTTTGTTGTCAGTACGTAATTTTAACGGTACGACTATTAATGTGTACCTACTAAATAATAGTAGTAATAACCAATTTTATTGGTTTATAATGATAACTGAAATAATTAAAATAAATTAAATAATTATAAACTGCTTCGAGATTATAATCGAGAAATTAACTTATCTTGAAATTGAAAACCTTTAAGACTTAATAATTAGTTCTTTAATTTTCCATGTGTGTATAATTTTTAAATTTGTTACAGCAAAATTCCTCAATCTTGTGTGATTCTCCTCCATTCCGTTCATGGCTATAGGTGTTTAACATAAACTAAGGTAGGATTTTTGATAATACTATTAAAGACTAATTGCGTAACATTTGTGACATAATAAATTATTATTATGGAACGAAACGTTCAGACGACTCATTAAATAACTTCATCTTAGATCTCAGGGATGGGGGAATAGTACCAGAGGTGGATGACATCCAGAGCAGAGCAGTGTTGTCCTATGATCATATTATTTGACTCAATATGCTGTGAACTAGATGTGGGTGCACACTGCACATGTGCACTATGGTTGTAATTGTAACCCATACCATAAGTTTATAATCCAGAGAAACTGAAGGAGCTAAGACTCATCAGAATCTTGTCGGTTTAGTTAATAGCTTTCGAATAAATCGAAAGTAATGAAAATTATATACTTTTCTGATATAACTACAAGATTCAGATGCTGGTGAGATCTTGGCACTGGTACTGACGCTACTGCAAAGTAAGGCGTTCCGCAATGAAGTAGGGAAACAAACTTTCAGGGGTTGTGGATGTAGAAGGAGTTAATACAATGTTCTTTTGAAACTGTATGTGAACTTTCTGAGACACCGTTATGAAGGTATTGAGCGAAAAAGTTATTGCTAAAAACAGGCAGTGGGGTCGGTATTACGAAGTTTATTAAAGCTCTCTAGGTAGGGAAAATTAATAAATTATTATTTATTAGTACTTACGCGCTTGATGGTCATATATGTCTGCTGGTGTATAACATAAAGGTCATAAACTATTTTCGACATTTAAAATTAAAAGCAAGAACTTAACACCTTCCTTATTGTAATGAACTAAAAAATCAGTATCTATTAAACTTTAGTTAGATGTAATTTGCTTAGAGGCTAATTGCATCAAGTTTATTTATTACAAGGGTTCAGGGATGATTTGACAGGTAATTTCAAATGAAGGTACATTTTCTAATTAATCTCCACGAATGATTTATCTTTGCTCAAAATGTATAGCACGCCGCGGTAATGGCTGATAAAATTGCTTTAATAATATAAAAGAAACACCCACGGGTTAAATTTGCTACAAAAATCAAAAATACTCATTGAAGTGTAATAAATGACTATTACATGCCGGTTTGCCATTGTAACTCTAACAAACTTAGTGGATTTCGTAGATACTGCAAAACAGATTTATATTGGCGAGCGGTGGGAATGCGCAGATCACTAAATTGGTATTTATCTCCACCAAGGCACCAACGCAGTAGTCGACGTATTTAAATTATTAAAGAAGTGTGCCCAAATCAGCGCCCACTTATCCCCACCGCTGTTATCAGGGATCTGTGTTGCAGTATAATCAGATAAACTAATTCCGATAAACTGGTTTTAAAAGGATGGTTTCAAAATAGGAGGCACCGCTGGAGCTGAAATACTGGGAACAGACAACCGAGAACGCTCAGGAAAAACATTATAAGAGTAAGGTTAACTTTCTAAATCCTAGCTCATAGAGGCTATAACGAAAGCTAGAAGACTAACGAGGCTCATCAGTTTCGCGAGCGAGGTTTCTAGGGTTTCTACCGTAAGTCGGCAGGTCGTGAATTGTCGACGAAGTCGTACGCTTTTGGGGGTCTAATCTTGAAAATTATTGATCTTTCTAGGAGGTCGTGAGGTCGCAGGGGCAAATTACGAGAAGAAATGAAGCCAGTCCGACCCTGCGAAAGAGCTTTCACATTTAACCTACGTGGCACTAACACGAAGCAGAGTAAACATTGTTGGCAATTTACAATAAACTGGTGGATCGACACTGGATGATTTAAGAGCTCCTCGATTCGGCAAGAACGTTCGGGAGGAACATATTATAGGGTTAACTCATTTATGGCCAATTTCTGGTACATTTTTGCTTAGTTATGGATCCATAACATTCCAAACTTAACCATTTCTATTGTTTGAAACCGGGTTTTGAACACTTAGGGAAGAGATATCTATTCGTCAGTAGATAAGTATCGATAGAACAAATGGCCATAAATTCTAGCTCATAGAGGCTATAACGGAAGCGAGAAGACTAACGAGACTCATCAGCTTGCTGAGCGAGGTTTCTAGGGTTTCTATTGTAAGTCGGCAGATCGTGGATTGTCGACGAAGTCAGACCCTTTTGGGGGCCTAACCTTGAAAATGATTGATCTTTCTAGAAGGTCGTGAGGGCGCAGGGGCAAATTACGAGACCAAATGACGCCAGTCCTACCCTGCGAAAGAGCTTTCACATTTAACCTACGTGGCACTAACACGAAGCAGATTAAACATTGTTGGCAATTTACAATAAACTGGTGGATCGACACTGGAGGTTTTAAGAGCTTCTCGAAAAATTCATAGGGACACTTGAACCCACAAAGGTCGACTGATAAGGTCTTCAGCCACCTTGTTATTAATAGAAAAGATATTCGAATTTTCTTATAATTGTAGATTACCTCGTACTTCTCAGGGATTAGTTTTTTAAATATTGGTCAAAGCAATAACGTGGAACTTTGTATTGAGATTAAATCACCTAAAGGTAAAACTTTTGTGGTTGATACACATAACATTAACCTATTATGGTATTTGTATTATAGTTTTTTGTTCTAATAAACATCAACAACAAAAATGGTGCATAATAACAGTGTAAGATAGTTGGGTTTGCGGTTCGAATTGACAAAAGCTTGATATGGTATGAAATATGAGCATCTATAACCTTCCTCTTCACATCCGTGTCTCATATAATTATATCTGCACGATATGTAATAAGAGTGCGAGTTAATATAAAATTTTATAGGCATGTGAAGATTGATCATCCCTAAGTTATGGCAATAAAAACGGAAATTTAAAGTATGTTGTACAGTTACACTTACACTATCTTTACATTTAATCGATGATTCGTTTTTTTATGTTTTTACTCTTTTACACAAAAAATATTCATTTACCTGCTGCCTGATTGCACATTTTCTATCTCTGTTTAATTTATGGCGAGGATGGGGAAAGCGATCCGAAAATGGCTTAGTTCTTGAGCATTCAACTGTTGTATTTGCTAATTTCGTTACTGTTCATCCTGACATCCTTACAGCCTTCGATTTACCCCTAAAAAAATCCAAGTGCCAAGTTTTTTCGTACTGTCCACACTGTGCAAAAATTCCAATAGAATTTTCATATCTGTCAGACATTATGGTCTTACTAAAATGCATGTAAATATTTTGGTACTCTTCATTCATATTCGTTTTTCAAATTCCTTTACAGCCATTCCTGTTAGGAGATGTCCAACGTCCAGGCTTAAAATAAATTGCGGGTGAAATGAGCGTCTTGTGCTATTGGTAATGACGTCATCGCCAGCGAACGCAACGACCGTGGCGTCAAGTGGAACGAGTGGAACGTACTCTTGGTAGACTACTACACTAAACACTAACAGCCTTTTTACATGAACCAATGTCGTACTAATTTGTTAGTACTGAATCCACTCAAGGAGCAAAAGCACGGGAATCTAAGCTTTAACGTCGTGCACCGTCGTGCGTCAAAATTTCGGCCCACGACGTTAAAGCTTAGATTCCCGTGCTTCTGCTCCTTAGGTTAGCACGACATTTAGTTCATGTATAACGGCCCTTAGCTTTAGATTAGAACTTCTGTAGAAAACATAGAAGAGGGTGGAATTTTTTTCTTCAGGAATGTGTCTAGCAATGAAGCTAGGGTAGAAAGTGCTAGAAAGATCCGATGTTTGGGGTTTTCGCTTATATCTCGAAAACGGTGGGTACTAGGGAAAAAATTATTCTTAGAAAAATTAAAGCTTATCAAATTTGCTACAAGGATACTTAGAATATTTTTTTTCTATTTCTTATAGTTTTCGAGATATCCGCCCACAAAGATCGTAATGTATGAAAACTAAATTGTTTCACGTTTTTCGTCAAATTTTTGCCTTGAGCACCTCAGCTTGCTGGCGGATATCTCAAAAGCTATAAGAAATAAAGAAAAAATGAATAGTTACAATCTTGTAGAAAATTTAATAAGCTTTCATTTTACTAAGAGAAATATTTTACCTAGGACCAACCGCAAAAACCGGGTGCTTTCCACCTCCTTTCCTTCTTTAGCCTGGGGACTAGTATTTTTATCTCCTAACTTCTCTGAACAGATTCCGTAAATTTTGGTTCAAATTCTGAAGTCTCAAAAATTAGGGAGTCGTTGGGAAAAAATTGTAATGCAGGATTTTTTACAATTGCTTAGCCGGTGAACTCATTTTTTGCTGCAAGTTGCTCTTTCTAATGATTTTCGAAATACACGAGGATGGCCTAGTATTTTGATTGTCTGTATACTTAGGTATAGGGCATGGTGGTAATATACATGGTGTGCTACCGAAGTGTACGAAATTCGGTCAACTTCGCGCATAACGTCACCTTGGTAACACGTTAGCTGGGTTACCCGTTTACTTCTGTGGTGTATTTTTACAATTCTTATAAAAACATTTTTTTTTCTTAGTTTATAAATAACGCATAGAACTGATCGTTTTATTATTTGATAGAGTAATTATTCAAGAATAAAAAATAGTTTTTATATTAAAAAAAAATCTTCAATTGTGCCAGAAATAATTCTTTTTGTACAAGGAAATCTAAAGAAAAGCGAAATCCATGCGCTAAATCTTTAAAATCATTTTTTTTTCTCAGTTATTCAATAATGCATAGAGATGATCTTTTTTTGATTTGATAGAGTAATTATTCAGAAATTGAAAATTATTTTTATATTAAAAAAAAATCTTTAATTGTGGCAGAAATATTTTTTTTTGTACATGGAAATCTATACAAAATTTGCGAATTTCATGTTCTAATCTTTCAAAAACATTTTTTTTCTCAGTTATTAAATAACGAATTGAACTAATCTTTCTTCATCTGATAGAGTTATTATTCAGAAATTGAAAATTGTTTTTATATTAAAAAAAAATCTTTAATTGTGGCAGAAATATTTTTTTTTGTACATTGAAATCTATACAAAATTTGCGAATTTCATGTTCTAATCTTTCAAAAACATTTTTTTTCTCAGTTATTAAATAACAAATTGAGCTAATCTTTCTTTATTTGATAGAGTAATTATTCAGAAATTGAAAATTATTTTTATATTAAAAAAAAATCTTTAATTGTGGCAGAAATATTTTTTTTTGTACATGGAAATCTATACAAAATTTGCGAATTTCATGTTCTAATCTTTCAAAAACATTTTTTTTCTCAGTTATTAAATAACGAATTGAACTAATCTTTCTTCATCTGATAGAGTTATTATTCAGAAATTGAAAATTGTTTTTATATTAAAAAAAAATCTTTAATTGTGGCAGAAATATTTTTTTTTGTACATTGAAATCTATACAAAATTTGCGAATTTCATGTTCTAATCTTTCAAAAACATTTTTTTTCTCAGTTATTAAATAACAAATTGAGCTAATCTTTCTTTATTTGATAGAGTTATTATTCAGAACTTGGAAATTGTTTTTATATTAAAAAAAATCTTTAATTGTGGCAGAAATATTTTTTTTTGTACATGGAAATCTATACAAAATTTGCGAATTTCATGTTCTAATCTTTCAAAAACATTTTTTTTCTCAGTTATTAAATAACGAATTGAACTAATCTTTCTTTATTTGATAGAGTTATTATTCAGAAATTGAAAATTGTTTTTATATTAAAAAAAAATCTTTAATTGTGGCAGAAATTTTTTTTTTGTACACGGAAATCTATACAAAATTTGTGAAGTTCCCACTTCAAATACCTTTAACTTTTCTTTTTACGATATGGATTTTGTTTTTTTGTGCACAATTAGATAAATTGGCGCCTTTATCACATTTAATCCCTTACAACATGTAGTCGCGTTTCAAAAATAAAGTTTTTAGGCCCTTTTATATGAAATTTAAATGCTTTCACTTGGGTAAATGAATACGGCACTTGAAAATGATGTTACCAAGCTGACGTCACACGGCCGAGAGAGATAGAGAACGACATGCGCCTCAGCACACCATGTATATTACCACCATGGGTATAGGGTTAATTCACCACATCTGAGCAGTGATCATGATCACACATAATTCCAGTATATGAGAATAGAATCATGCTAATTAAACATTTATTTATTTATTTATAGGTTTCGGATCTTTATATCAATAAATTATTGGTTCTTCTGCGTAACTGTAGGAGTTAAATTGTCTAATAGGATATAAGATTTTAATATAAATTTTCAAATTGGCATCAAATTAGTATAATTTAGCATACAAATACGACACTCTCGGATTTATTAAGACAGCTGTTGGCACTTAACTTATCAGTAATTAAATAGAAATTGAAAATTAATTTTAGTACCGAAAAGTGTGATTGGTAAATTGTCTCTAAGGGCCAAAATATTCAACCGACGTTTCAAAGTGTCTTCGAAGAATCGATAAACCTCTTCTTCTAAACAAAAATCATTAAATTCTAATTCTTTTACATTATTGTATTATTGTAGTACAGTCAGTTTTACAATTATTAGCCAACATCGACAAAAGGGCAGAAAAAGCAGTTGTTGATTTACTACTTGTTGGCAAAATAAAGTTACCCGTCAATTTAAGTAGGGGATGTTATGATGGTTGCATCCACAATTCGTGCTAAACTTAGAGCCAGGGTGGTCATTAATTGTGAGGCTGACTTGTACGTACAGACACTCGGTATAGAACAAAAAATACTTAGCACTCTCGAACACATGAGTGTAAAAATAATGGAATTACGAACATTTATCAAAGTCACAAGGCTGCAAAGCTTAAATATTTTATAAATAAAATTTAAAAAAAAATTCAAGTTACATATTATACTATCCATCAGTATATGATACCCTTCCAAACTAAGGGTCACTAAGATCACCCTCATTATGAATTTTTATAGAAGAAAACGTCTTCTAAAGGAGTTGTATTAAAAAAAGATTTCTAATTTTTTTTTGCCCGGGGCTTGCTAAAAACTGCAGTTTTTTACCATTTTAAGATAAATAATTATTAAGCGATTTAAAGAGTACACTTCAATGAAATACTTTTTTTTTTGATAGATGATCCATATACTTCCATTAAAAGTTAATGTCTTGCACAAGAAATACAAACACGCCGTAAGTCATTGCCTAAATTGCTCTGGGTAAAAACCTGTAGTTACCGTTAAATTTAGGAAAGGCTTTTTTACTTAATGCAGATCTTTTGTTTATACAAAAATTTTAATTTTAAATTATTTTTTTTAAATACTCACTAAGTACTTACAGAGGAATTTAAATAAAAAAACAATTAAGTACTTTATTTAAGTGTGACATGTTAACTTCTTGGCTTGTTTTATTTAATTGTATAATGAGAAAGATAATCGAGGAAAAATTAGTACTAATTCGCATTATTTATCTCGAAGCAAAATAACAAATTTACTGTTTAACACGAAAAATGCTTGAGAGCTTCTGGTTTATAAGTTTTCGAACGTGGGACGCGTTTGTTTTTGTAAATTCGCAATTAGAGGAGTTATTGTATAATTTTAATTGATTAATCAATTTGAAATTAAGTTTGCTGAACTTTTAAAAGTCATCTTTTGTTAATTTTATTTTAATAGTTGTAACGGTCGATCATTACAAATTTGATAAATTACACACAGAGTGCTGCATGTCTATAAAGTGTGGATTATTAACATTTTAATTTTTTGAATCGTATAATTACACTTTGATTCCAACATTTTATTTTTTGACGATACCGTAATACCTACATTTGTATTAAAAGCATATGGAGTACTATTTTATAATTTTCCTATACAGCGTGTCGCGACGGTAAAAACATGGAAAATTGTAGCTCTAATAGGAAATGAAATATATAGATACAGTCATCCTAAATACACCAGGGTAATGACCGGGCCTTTCAGTCAAAGGGATGTAACTTGTAAAATCATACTTTGGTAATTTCCTGCTCCCCAACTTATTTTAGAAAAAAAATCTTTAAATATTAGTTTTAGAGCATAAAGTTCTTCATCTAAATCAGTAAGCAAAATTAATTTTGGATGCTTTATAACGCCAGAAATTTAATTTGAAAATATCGAAAATTAACTTAACTAATTATTAAATTAAATTAATTGTAGTTGGAATATTATTGCATATTTGAATTCTGCATTCGATGACAATAAAAATGAGGTATGAGTTGATGGATCTGTGGTGGACCTAGACAAAAATATTGAGCATTTTATGCCAAAAACAGTCAATTCGTTCCCCTTGACGTTGGTTACTTCGGTTCGCATTGGAGAAATCTCAATGGCGCTGTCCCTTTATTTGTTTGCGTAAGAGGACAGTCATTTTCTTAAACCAAAAAAGTAAGTCCGAACTTGAGGTTTCATTGATTATTCGCTTTATCCACTCACGAAGCCGTAGGTAGAGTCAGTTATGCCTAAGATCTCTACATCTTATCTTCAGACCCAAATAGATCTAAAGAAAAAATCTGGAAAAAGTCCTGGAGGAACAAGGGGCACCTTCTCCTATCAGATCTCCAGACCTTACCTTCAGATCCAAACGAGCCTAAAAAAAGAAAAGTAAGTTCTGGGTAGATAAGAGGAGTTTAATCCTATCAGATCTCCAAACCTTACCATTAGACCTAAAATGAACCTGATTTGAAGAATAGACAAGTAATTCATGAATTACTTACTACATACATTACTACATAATTAATAATTTTAATTAATTAACACTTGATGAGCTTGAGAAGCTGGACACTGGTAGTTTTTCGTATGGATTCACATTAAATCTCGTTGATTAAGGCACTGGTCGAACACGGGTCGAACGTCATCCCAATGATTTTCCTCGATCTTATATTTGAAGAATCTAACGGGGTAAAATCAGGGAATCTCATCGGCCAGCTTACAGGCTCTCCGTAGCCAGTCTAATGATCACGCAACCACCGTCTAGAATGTGTTTTCTAGATCAATATTCAGCAGCTATGCATGTAATGCTGTAGAGTACCGTGTAGATAAATTCTAGAATGTTTATATCAGTGAAAACGACCAGCTTATAAAAGGGGCTATCTTCTTATGTAATGATGCACACTCAGCCTCACATTTAATGACCACCCTGGCTATACGTTTAGCACTAATTGTGAATGCAACCATCATAACACCCTTACTTAAATTGAAGGGTAACTGTATTTTGTCAACAAGTAGTAAATCAACAACCTCCCTTTTCTGCTCTTTTGTCGTTGTTGGCTAATAACCATCTTGGCGTATAGCCAGGGTGGCCAATAATTGTGAGTCTGTTCGGTGTATATGAGGTGTGATCTGTATCTTACAAATGTATCACCATCATGTACCTATGTAAAAATATTTTTAGGGGGCGACTATTTAAGTAGAGATCTGCCACTAGCACACCGTTGTGTTGTGAGACACCCGGTACTTATACAGGATGTGCTAATGCAATGTAATCCTCCAGTAACTCTATTGTTATATTAGTGTATGGTAGTCCTGTCCATTAGTTGAGATTTTAAATTCTAAAAATATTTCTTTTAGAAAATTACTTCATTAAGAACAAGACAAAACATTCTGTCTATTTTAATTACATTAAAAAATTGATTACTTTATTTTAAAATTCAAGTCATGATTTGCTAATTTTCTAAGTCATGATTTGCTAATTTTCTTTTATACGAGGACCTTTCAAAAATGGGTTAAGAAAACATCAAAATGTAATGAATAAAGAATAGATTCATTAGTTCGTTAAAAAGCTTTGAACTACAACGTTCATTTGGTGATAAAATCTTAAAAGGTAAAAATTTTTGTTACTCACACGGGATACTCTTCAAACTTAGACTTTGTTATTAGGACGCCATTTCAAATTTACGAGGTCGGAAAATAAAGTAATGAGACTAGTTTGACTATTTACTTTTTTAAGCAACAAAAAAAATACGATCACTTTAAAAGTAGCCCCTTTCGGGTTTGCACACACTTACTCCAACTGAAATATTTTTGAATTTTGAAAATTATCCTGCAGACATGACATGGCTTATTATCATGATAAAGAATCCAGTTCTCGGTAATGTTTTTCGAGAATTTTTTTGTTGTACGAGCTTTTTGCAATATTCTACGATTATTACATAATCGCATAAAAAGCATTTATGTAGAAGATTGTTGATAATCGCAGATATGAGTACGAAACGTACGGAGTAAGATGTACGCTCCCACCAAATAATAAGCTGAGTCCTGATTGGTGCTAAGAACTTAGTGGTTGAGAATTAATAAATATTCGACGTGCATTAATTTCAGACATTCTGTGTGAGAGTCCATGACCGTCCGTGCTGATCCACTGTGCCTGTTTGTGTTTAGTTCGATCCTCTTGTGCTGTTGGTAGTTTTTGGTCTGGCGTCCCTGTACTAGCGGCTATTACAAGCCGCAGTTGTAGGATTGAAGCTGATCGCGTCTACCCCAGTACAGGCCTTTTGGCCCAATCGCTTTTCCCTTGCCCGGTGGTCAGGCCTTTTGGCCCAATCGCTCTTGCCCTCCTTAGTGGTCAGGTCTTTTCGACCCAATCGCTTTTGCCCTCCTTAGTGGTCAGGTCTTTACGACCCAATCGCTTTTGCCCTCATTAGTGGTCAGCTCTTTACGATTCAATCGCTTTTTCCCTCTTCAGTGGTCAGGTCTTTACGACCCAATCGCTTACGTCTACCACTAGGACTTCATATGGCACAGTTTATTCGTGGAGCCGTTCTAACAGACGCATGTTCCGGTCCTGAGGAACTTTGGTTATTCATTATTGAATTATATTTTGTTTTATTCTTTTTAATAAACATTTTTTATTTTGTTTACAAGTGTTGTTGTTGCTAGTTACTCCCATCGAACCTCTGCGTCTTCGGGTAGAGTCAAGCCGACGGCACAAAACACGGTAACCCCTGTTATCGGTGTAACAGGTCGTCTGAACGATGTCCAGACGCTTCGGTTTAGCATGTGCAGGCCACCCGAACGATGTCCAGACGTTTCGGTTTGGCCTGTGCATGCGCAGGCTTAAAGGTCTCGCCACACACACAGGCTTACCTACAGGTCGGCCTGTACATGCCAAACCGGAAGGCAAGCCTGTGTTTGGCGCAGGTTTAACACGGTACAATCTGCAAGACCACCAGGGTACGTTCTTGGCTGCTGCTCTTACATCGCGATGAATTTTCCCTCGATGAAGGACACGAAATTGCGTCAGACTGAAAGATTTTAGCGAAGTGCCAGTTGGAGTAAGGGAAGCGTTATGATCAATTGCTACAGCTGCAGCAGTGTTGCCACATAAGGTGGAAAAAATGAATCTCATTATTTTGTTGTCCCACCTCGTAGCTGTGAATGGTTAAACAACGATAATTATGGCTTGGAGTAAGTTAACGATATTAAAATTCGTTTCCAGAAAAATTAGAATAAGTTGGGGGCATTTGGGTCATGTAGAAACTACAACTGGTATGGGACAACTAAGAGGTAATATTTTGTAGATGATGATTAATATCTGAAATATGTAGGCAAAGGGCCCTTTATTAAAAATCAACTGCGCCTTCGAGGAAATTCTCTAGAATCCTCGACGTTAATCTTCAGTTCAGTTTGGTTCAATTGCTTAATTTATTCAAGAAATGCTTTCATTAGCCAAGCAGAGGGCCTTTTTGGGTAGTTGTTCTTCTGCAACCACGTATAACCCTAATTTTTGACTGACCATCAATTTGATCAAATTTTAAAATACCAAAACTATAAAAGCACCGTCACAGTTTTGCAATAATTTGTAAGAAATACATATGAGCACGAGCGGGCAATCTTAGGGCTCTTCCACGTGTAATTCGGTTCCGCTTACAATTAGGTATTACTACACAAATATAACTTCAAACGGCTATAAACTCTAATTACTTGTAATTACATCTATTTATTTTTTAGCACGTTTAGATTTTAAAAGTAACTTGTGACGATTAAAACGAGCAATTCTAACAACTTCATGGCTCATAACAACGTATTCGTTTAAAAATTTTTTTTTGTAAACAATCAGCATCGAAAGTAATGATTACTAATGATTAATAAGCTGTTTTTTTCCCAATTAGCGTACCGTAAGCCTTAAGACATACTGTACTTTACTTGTTGTTTTCAGCTATACGCAAAACCAATCCATCACCCTATTGTATTGTACTAGACAGTACAGCCCTAGAATCCTGTAATTATTAGCGATCCGCTAGCTAGCGCTAAGCTACTTACCCTTTATCTTTCTCCTCGATTTGTTAAAAGTTTGTGAGAGAGGGACAGCGAGTAAGTAGCGTAGCGTATCGCTAATAGGGACAGAATCCCAGCACTGATTCTTAACTGTGACTATTTTTGATCCAATGCTGCACAATGACACGAGTGTGACCGTTGTCTTGCCAAAAGAAAGATTGCAAAATTTCTTTGGTGTTACTTCATAGATATTTCCTCCAGTTCGTTCGTTAAGTTTGTGATCACTATACTAGATCAGTGCATCGCTGGGAAGTTTTGGGGAATCGTATGATGACCTCTTATAGCTAGCACAAGGCCTTCATCTCCATAGAGATATAGAAATATCCCGTAATAGAAAAAAACTAGAAAGGATGCATCTTACTTTTTGCTTTTAACGAATAGAAACAGCTAAGAGCACTTTTCTCGTTTTTATAAGGCTGATGACTTGAAGCATCTTTTAAAGCGTTGTGTATAATTGAAAAAAACTAATTTGCAAGAGTTTGCAAATGTCACTGTCTGTTAGTTTTTTGCTAATATTTTTTCTAAATCAACTAATTTGACCCAATAGACTGTAGCAGTTCAAAAAAGTGCTTGACAAACCTTTCTAATGATTCTCATTACTTAGAGCAACGTCAAAAAAGTTAGATCCAATTTTAAAAGTCTTGGTCATGTTTTGCAAAAAAAAGCATGAATAATGGGCAACTCATCTGATTTCTAGTCTTATATACCGCTAATTATAAGATGTAGTACATCTTGTAGTACGAGACTATACAAGAACTTACACATATACACACATCCACACACCCATCCATATAAATAAATTTACATTACCATCTTATCACATAAACAATCTTTAATTTTGCAAAACTTAAGTTTGAAAAAATTAGAAACGTGATTTGTTCAACCAACGTGTAATTTTAAACGTTTACTTCTAGTAAATTGCCATCGATGCACATACCTTATGCCTTTATTACATTCAAATTATACATGAAAAACGATTTATTACATTTTAATGAAGGCAGAAAAAAAAAACTTTGTTTAACCCGTAATTTAAAAATGTTTGGTTAGAGTAACCCGTCAACTTTTTTCTACAAGTTGTCAAATAGTTTTGCCGCACTCAAATTTTTTGCTTGCTAACTGTATAGCATTATGCTTATGTAAAAAGACTTGGGTAGAGGAAGTGGAGGAAGAATTAATTTGTGTCTAGAGGCGGCGATCGCACAACGTTTTGTTTTCTTATAACCGAATATTTTGTAATTAAAAATTAACTTTTTTGAACGGATGGTCAATGATCTATCATTAACTTTACCAAGAATTTGGACAGAATGTTTTAATATGGGAAGTCCACTTATTGAGATCGTTTTTAGATAAAGTTCAGTTGTGGATGTTTGGATTTAATGGTTTGTCTTGTAAAACTAGCAAAGAGAATCGTAGATTACGATTAGATTTATATGAATCTTCTTCTTTTCTGATTTATTTATTTAGCATGGGCTACAACTATTATACAGGGTTAGGAGAATGTATGGATCCATGGAAATATCTCTGTAGTGGAATTGGCGATTAAAAATTAAATTTTGGACAAAGGGGTAAATACACATGGCGCATACGAAGGACATACTTTTGTTTTTATTGAGATTCCGGTTTAACCGGAAAGGGCATCAACTTTCTAATTTTAAATGAAACAATTTGTATGTTTTTTACATATTTCGATAGCTCTCGTTCTCCTGCATTCATCAATAGTGATAATCATAAGTAACAGCCGAAAAGATAAGCCACTTATTCCCAGTTTCTCGAAAGATAGTTATTTCTTCACCAATGGATATCTATTCCTAAATGTCGAAAAACTGGTTTTCGAGCAATTTTTTAACAGAAACTCGCCCCGGCCGTCATGACGATTTAACTACATAAATTTACAAAAACACATTTTTTGTTTAATTTGAAATTTTTATAGAACAAAGTAATTATATATTAATTATTATAAATTTAAGTAACTCATAAAATAAGTTACAATAAATGTGTTTTTGTAAATTAAACTATTAACTTTTTACCCTGAAAATCAATCTATCTTTTTGAGTGTTAGGTACCCATAACCATTGAATAAAGAAATACCTACTCTCTACTCTATCAGGAATGGTTCATTAAGCTAATAATTTGGATCGCAATGGTTTTCTAAATATAGCGATTTCCGGTCAATTTCTCCAATATAGAAATGGTTGCTTATACTCCCACTTATAAGATAAGATCATGACAGCCAATGATAATGTAAACTGCACGCAATGAATGAGTCATCCGTAGTTTTCTAAAATGTCGTTTCCGTCGCATTTTCTTTTATAGGCAATTGTGACTAACCTTCTTTCCGGATCTTTTTATTAAAAGCCCATAACTATCACTATGGATGAATGCAGCAGAACGAGGGCTATTGAAATATGCAAAAGTATACAAAGCGTTTCATTTAAAATAAGAGGGTTAGTGTCGTTTCCGGTGAAACAGGAAGTTTAATGAAAACAATAATGTGCATATCATATGCGTCATGTAGCTTTTTCTCTATGTCCACAATTTCATTACAATCACCAAATCCACTTCCGAGATATTTATATGGATCCATACTTTCTCCTAACCCTGTATAAATCATAGCTGTTCGTCTACTATTTTGTTTTAAATCCATGTCTGTCTACGTGCTATTATAGATACCTAGATACTAAACAGAGAGAAATAGTGAGCGATTTGGGAACCGTTTTATCGACCTTACAGCAAATGTCACTTTGGCAGTCGAACCAAAATGGCTACCTTTTATACAGGGTGATTTATTGATATGACCGTCTGCGATAGCTCCCTCTAGCCGTTTAAATACAAAAGTTATTAAACACCTTAAGGAGCATAACCTAAAATTATTTTTATCTCTACGGGGTATTCTGCTCGGCGATAACAGTTTTAATTTTTTTTAAATGGAACACCCTGTGTATTTTTCTATATTTTGACTCTGGATTAGGTCGCCTACATGTCCATTTGTCCATATTAAAAATTATTTTTTTTTTTCTCTAAAAAATGGCAATGGAAACACATGAGAATAGTATGACTATCCTCTATGCGTTGAAATTAAAAAAAAGTTTGATTAAATTGTACAGGGTGGGTGCTCCATAAATCGACTCAAAGTTACTGATTTTCAAATGACCATAACTCGTTATTTTCAAATAGAACACCCTATATATTTTTACTTGGATTCCTGGTAATATTTCGATACTATTTGCATAAAACAAAATTGACATTGACAGATGACTCCCTGACATTTGACATTAACAGATAACCCCCCTGACATTGACTTAAAGTAACTGTGGTGACAGACAAAATTTAAATTGACAGATGACCATCTGCTCTAAATGGTATCTATGGTGACAGACCAATCAACATTTTTTTAACCAATCCCTATCAAACTTCCCCCACTCCCAATTTCTATAAACCAATTAATTTAATTAATTAATTTTAATTCTCTCTCTATCTCTCTCTCATTTATTTTATAACTCTGTCTCTTTCGGACGTCATTGCGCATTTCCTGTAACCATGTATTTTTTATTGTGCGGTTTCGATATAATTATGATTTCTAAAATAAAACGTTCAGTATATTTTTGCAAATGTCTTGTTAGTACCGCCCAAGTTGATACGAGATTCGATTCGAATTGACGGTGTCGATCGGTGGTAATCACTCGCCGAGATCTGAAACGCGATATCCAAGTGAAGTAAAATTTCCATTTTACTAATTTATGTCGTCTATTGGTATAATTTCCGGTTATTGTTTAAAGAAGTCGATTATTCTTAATATATAAATATTAATTATAATAATCATTGAAAGGCAAGTGGTACTTATCACTTTAAAATGGACAGGTAGGGATTTATATAGAGCCAGACAGGACCAAACATCTTTTGGGACCAGTAGCAGTAGCCTTCCCGATGAAGGCACTTGTAGTAACGTAGAACTTTTGTATACCTTCTCCACTGAAGGCTTCTATCTGGGTATACAGCGACAACTTGTCACATACTTCATCTTGACTCGGTGCCATATTATCTGGTACACAAAAACTCTTTCAGAAGTACCTTATAGCTCAGACTCGGCGTTAGTTTAGCGATTTAGCAACAGTCTAAAACTTTTTTCTACAGCAGATGGAGAGTTGCGTTTCGGATTTTTTCCATGAAGAGTCCAGTACAAAAGTGGGGGTCTTCCAAAAACATTTTTTTAGCTAATTTTAGAATACCTGACTTAAACTAGAAAAAATTGTTAAAAAAATTCAGACAGCGGCCTTCGAGCATGAAAAGGTTCCAATATATCTATGTTTACATCCCTCTTTTGCTCTCTCTACTTTCTCATTAATAAACGCTGTTTATTTTCAATCTGATAGTGGTAATGAACTGTGGCATATGGGATTAAAAAGGTTTAGGTGTTTGGCACATTATAGCCATCGCAGCCGTCAGCAAAATCTACTAAAATTTAAATGCCTTAACCAATAACCATAGGTACCATAAGGCGTTTAAATCTATTTACCTGTAGCTGGTGATAGATATGAACTCCTGTGTGCTCAACCTCTGGCCTTGTTTTGCGGGATGTTAAGTAGCAACAGGTGTTTGCAGAAACTCATGCATTTAATGCAATGTTTATGAAGAAATCTAACATTGAGCTTTGGCTCATTAACTATTCCAAAATGCAAAAGAGATAATATATCTGAAGAGTTGTAAGTAGTCAGGCATCTCTTTTTGTGACGTCATTAGTTTTAATGACATCATAGTATCGTCACTGGACTCTAGTGATACCCTCATTAGTGCATTTAGTTGATTGATCCCTAAAACAGTTGTAGAAGACATCGAAGTGCTTACCGACTAGATATAAGAGGGTGTATTTTTCGTAAAGAAAAAGTGATTAGGAGGGGAATCTAAGCACCCGATTTCTTACTACACACTGCGAACATGAACATTTAAGTCTGTATCGAGACCCAAAGAGTTGCTTTGAGTTTAAAAAACTCGAGTTCGAAAAATCACTGGGTGAATCCATAATCATTTTGTAATCTTTCTGACCACACCACGTACAAATGGAGATCTTGGGTGTAAAAGGCCAAGACATCTTTAAGTAGATGAAATATGGTTTGTGTTAAATATTTGGCAAGTAATTATGGCTCGAGGCGTTGGTGGTAATTGTTTTGTTTTAAATTATTTCGAGATGTTAAAAAGCGATTAACGTTGCTCAAATTAATCATAGTAAACGTCAAACACTTGTAATTATATTCAAATAAAAGTAAATATTTGTAATGCATCGTTAGCGACAACGGAGCTTCGTAATGCCCACAATTAACCACATTTTTACGATTATTTATTATTAAATCAATTTAATCAATTTAATATTGAAGATCCGTTTTTGTTTTATTTTCTTCCGTTGGTCTTGTGCATAAAATTGCTTTTCATTAAAATTTTATTTCTTATTCTATACATTGTAACTTCTCTTTTATATTAGATGTATGTAGTATATACTTTAATACAATTTTTACACGATAGTTAAAATTCTTCTCTTGCAATGATAATTAGCGTCATGCGATACTATTTTAAAAATTTAATTATGCAGCGAAACTATGCGATGAAGATTTTATTGTAACTTTTATTTTTGTCTCGATATAACATTACGAAATTGTAATTAGATGATAAAAATAATAGGAAACACATAAAGACTAAAGATCGTAATATGTAGCTAGATAAAAATAATTGTTGTTTCATTATTGGAGAGAATTTTACTCCGTTGCAGGAGGGGCTGCTTCCTCAGGTGCTGGCGCAGTTTCTTCTGAAGGTTCAGCAGCAGCTTCTGAAGGTTCAGCAGCAGCTTCTGCTGTAGGTTCTGGAGCAGCTTCTACTGCGAACTCAGGAGCAGTTTCTGCGGGCTCTGCAGCGGCTTCTGCGGGCTCTGCAGCGGCTTCTGCGGGCTCTGCAGCGGCTTCTGCGGGCTCTGCAGCGGCTTCTGCTGCCTCTGCACTTCCAGTAGTAGAATCTTTAGGTTGATCAAACTGTAGAAACGTTGTAGCAGAATCTTGATCATCGACCATTTCTTCGAATTCTCCTCCTGGGGTGGTAGCGTACAAGTAATTCAAAATGTGACTTCTACCTGGTGTTGTTGCTCTTTGAAGTATTTCTGATATTATTCCTCTTACTACAGACTTTTCATCTACTTCGTCCGATTTCCAAACACCCTACAATAAACTTTTCTCTTTATCTACGCTTAAAATTAATTTGAGTGATGAAAAACTTAAAAATTAACACTACTTTAAGGAATTAATTTACTTACAGTTTCCTGCGCCTTGGTGCCTAATCGAGCCAACGCCATTTCGACAATTTCATCCAACATTTGTCGAGGCACCTTCGTGAGATCTACTTCTTCCTCCTCTTCTTCTTCTACGCTAGCAACTGACATATACTCTTCTTTTATATATTGTTGATTTAAGCCAACAGCACTGTCTCCTTCATATTTATGAGGCTCCTAAAAGCCAATTTAATTAACCATATTAAAACTACGTTTGCGACTTACGCGATTGTGCATATACTCTTGCATTTCTTCAGCCAAATCGATTTCTGATTTCGTAAAATAATGGCCGATAAATTGTAATAGATCTGTTCTAGGACGGTATCTTAATACTTGTCTTGTAATCATAGCAATTAACGCTCTTATCTTATTACAAAAAGTTAAATAAGGTTAATACATAGTTGACACGGAAATTTACCTGCGGATGGTTTGCTAGATATTTTTCATCTTCTCTCACTAAGTTTATTTTAAATTCGTTCAGTGCTGTTTTTTGATCATTTTCCAAATCTTTAAGATCATAATAGAGCATACCGCGTGGACTATTGCACGGATGGAAATCGAACGGTTCGACAATGTCTATTGTGTCGTCGGCCATAGTAATTAATAGTAGTAAAAATTTAATAAATATAATTTATGTAAAATTATAGTTTTGACGCTAATTATTTTATTTAAAAACTTGACGTCTTGATTTAGACGAGATTTATTTTATGATCATCTAACTTTTTTTTTTAGTTAAAGCGGTAAAAACAAGATGTAGATTTATTATGGAGAAAATAAATTGTTACAAGATTTCATAATTAATGTACCCGTCGCCATTCATGGCGTTAAAAATTGAAAAAAATAAATGTATAATTATTCCAATCGAAAATTATTTTAAACAAATGCCTATACCAGTGGCGTAACAAGCACTCTAGGGGCCCGTGTGCAAATTTAATGGTGGGGGCCTCTATTTATTAATTTATTAATGTATTTTGAATCATATTTTTTGGAAAGCAGTAAATTCCAAAAAGTCAGGAAGCTGTCCAAAGGTTCCGATACATTTTGATTCTCTGCGATCTTTAAAAACAGTGGTTCTATGGGTGTTTTTAGGCTTCATGGTGCCTGGGATAAAAGGTAATCGGTGCTTTTTAAAATAAGCGTGTTGGGGAAGTCTCAGGACCTCAGGAGTTAACTCCTGAGAGAGGAGTAGACAGTTGTGTCATTTATAGAATGAAGACTAAATTACATCGAGATTTTTCGGTACAGCATTATGAACAATCGTTCGTACTCGGATCCACTTTTACTACTAAACTTCTGTCAAATTATATTAAGCAGCACGTATTTTCTGCATTTATCTTAATAGTAGCCGGTCTATAGTTAGCTAAAGCTTGTGAACACATATTAGGAATGAGTCACTCTCTATAATTGTGAGACTGGAGTTATAGTTCGAGAGTCCATCAGATGCTTAAAGAATTCAAGTCAGGATTGGTTTTGGCTTGTTCCAATTTTCATTTTTCGCAATTATCGTCCAATTTTTGACACAATTCTTCTTAGGTCGTTTTCTACATCATATCGACATATTATCCTTGTATCGATTTTCTTTTTCCTCTTGTTTCTAATATTCTCTAGTCGGTTAGTCAGTAATTTATTTTGTCTCTGTCGAGCTCTTGAGCTCTTGTCTTGTCGCCGTTGAGCTGCCTTCTCTATTTGTTGGCTTGTAGAAAGTTAAATGGAACATAAAAAACAAAGCGGTTCTTGAAAGCCCAAAGGGCTGACTGCTAGTATGACCTAGTGTCCATATGGCGTTTTACTTTGATTTTAGAATTTTCCTAGTTTTTATGATTACATACTGCATGATTAACATGGCTTTAACTTGTGTATTATTGGGGTTAGAAATCCAATAGAACTAATTCAAGGGGTCTGTTGTTGGAGATTTAATTTTTACATATCTTTCAAAAGCTTACGTTAAACACCCGGTATTGTTTTAATGAAATAAAGTTTGAAATTCTTTTCTCGACAACATTCTGTATAATTTATATACGGTATAATTTTACCGATAAGCATTTACGGCATTTACCTTGCATAAGAATAAATTTAGTAAAAAGAAAATAAAAATAAATAAAAATAGAAAAGAACATTCACTTTTTGATGATTCACTATGTGTCTATTATAGTAAATATTTCGTAATTTATTCAGTTTTCACTGAACTTTAAAGTGGAAAACATCGTTCGTAAAGTGCTCTCTAAACCAGAATAATTCTAAACATGGACTACATGGACTACCAAGGACTACAAGAAAATTAACAAAAAGTAATGTAAGTACTTTTTTTATTATTAAGGGTATGTAAAGTGTAAGAGAAAGAGGTATCTTGCAAATACGTTTAATAGGCTTTAGTTAATAAACTTCTTACTACGTGAAATATCTCTTAACAATTACACATTTAACTAATTATTATGTAAATCCATAGTAATCCGATATTTTATTTCTTTAAAAACTTTAAGATAACTTCCCTTAACCTTAATAGACCTAATTTACTAAATAGCCAGATATATTCCAGAAAATACCTTTGCTTCTTAAGGTTTCTTGTTAAAAATATTTAAAGTGAAGCTTTGTGAAAAAATCGATTGCTTTAGAAAATTATTTATTATTTTTCCCTGTATTATTAATTGAGCTCAATAATTACCTACATTCCCTAACTAAGTTAGGGAGAACTAGAACTGCTAAGTATTTTAAAACAAATATTTAATACAATTAAATATTTAATTGTAATAAATTCAATTAATAATCATTGGTTAACTTTAGCCGTAAACAACCTTAATAACTTTTTTAAGTATATTTCATACCACATTTATCATGTAAGCTACGTCATACCTACGTAGGCAAGAAAGAACATTCAATTTTTGATAAATCGCTTTGATAATTATAGTACCTAACTAATTCGTAATCTATTTCAGTTATCATTAATCTTTCGAGTTGGAAAGATCGTGAAGTACAAGTGCTTTTAATAGCAGAACATAAGGATTACAAGAAGAATATCGTCATACTACCCACGGTTGTGCGAGTTAGTGGGTACCTCAAAAAGAGAATCCTGGATTTGGAATTGGAATCGAGGAAATTAAGCTGCCAGTTGTATTCCTAATGAAAAGACTGAAAAAAATTTGTAAGTAAAATTTATGATACAACTTCTCTAATTATTAAACAAATTAACAGCGTCTTAATTCTCTATATTTGGATTGTTATAAAAATTACAAAACATTTTCAATTAGGCAATGCTTCAAATACGTAGCCATTAATTTAATAATAAGCAAAAAAATTAATTTTTAAAAATAATTCGTTAATGTAACTTTACATAACAAACCCTTACATCGAGTCAAAATAATCATCAATTTGTATGTAAGTAGTTAATGCAGTTACCTTGTAATTAGTTGGGTTGGATCGGTCCTTCATTAACTCGCTCTAAAATAAAATAAAAACTAGAATTACTAAGTTAAATTTCTTAAAAAATAGAATTAATTATTAATGATCAAATCAATCAATCCAATTAATTTTAAGGGGGTATTTGTAAGAAATTGTTTGCAAGAGTAATATTTTAGGGTTGATTAATTCATTTACGTTTTGTGCTAGTTTCAAAATAGGCTCTAATTAATAAACTTCTTCCTATGTAAAATATCTCTTCACAATTAAACATTTAACTAATTTAAATTATTATGTAAGTCCATAGTAATCTGGTGCTTGAGGTTCTATTCTCTTCAACATCCTGTATAATGTAGCAATAAGCATTTACGTTGCATAATAATAAATTTTGTTAAAAGAAAATTCAAATAAATAAAAATACCTAAAATTATTAAATTTATGATGAATCACTTTGCCTATTATAATAACTATTTTGTAATTTCTTTCAGTTTGCATTAAACTTCCAAGTTAGAAAGATCGTTTGTGAGGTGCCCTCTACACCAGAATAATTCCAAAGATCAGTGAATCAAGGATTACAAGAAAATTAACAAAGATTAATGTGAGTACTTTTTGTCTTTTTAAGGGTATGCGAAGTGTAAGAGATATTTTGCAAATACATAATACGTATTTCTAGAGTTAATAAATTCTTAAGTTTTGCGCTGTTTGCAAAACAAGCTTTAGTTAATAAACTTCTTACTATGTAAAATATGTCTTAAACATTTAACTAATTTAAATTTGTATGTAATTCCATAGTAATCTGATACTTTATTTCTTCAAACATGTTGAGATAACTTCCCTTAACTAATTAAATTAATTTACTAAATAAATTAATTTGTTTAATTAATTACTTTGCTTTGTAATTCAAACAATCATAAATGTAAAAGGCACTAGTGACTAATGCTTTTGACGATTCAGTTATTGTCGTGACATAATTCTAATATGTGCTAATTTGTTTCAGTTGCAAATCTACGTTTGACTTCGACAGATGGTCCGTTAACTGACGCTGTTTTGGTCCCAGAACAAGAGGATTACTAAAAATTTTAAGGGACTAAGATGAAGTTATTGTAAGTATAACTTTCTCAAAGAGTCTTCGAGGTATTTGTGAGCAATTTTTGGGTGTAACCAAAATGCTCGAACAAACTTTTAGGATATCATATCTACTTAAAATTAGGGCACCCGTATTTTTTTCTTCAATTCCTAGTTATTATTGCACAGTTAAATGTAGAATTTAATTCTCTAAACTCGAAAGTATTGCTACGATGTACAGAAAATCAAATTTTATTAAACATACAGGGTATTAAAAAAAGCATTCACAACTTTAAGACCGTGTAGTACGCATTCAAATGAGTAAAAAGTTATAATTGAGGGGTGTCCAATAGTTCATACTTTTCGAGTTACGGCCACAACTCAAAAAGTATGAACTACTGAACACCCCTCAATATAACTTTTTCTACTCATTTCAATGCGTACAGAGGGGTGTCCAATAGTTCATACTTTTCGAGTTACGGCCACAACTCAAAAAGTATGAAGTATTGCAAACCCTTAATATAACTTCTGTTACTCAATTTTATGTATATTACACGTTCTTAAAGTAGTGAATGCTTTTTTTTTTAAACCAAGTATAAATTAAGCAAATTTTATTGATTATAAAAATTTCAATTAACTTTTTTTTTAGAAACTGTCTCAAATCAAATGTAAATTCCCTTTTTCCTAATAACTTCTTTCTCCCTGTACCTCCTTTACTACCATAATATAGAATCTGCAGATTCTTCCAACTTAATTTTGTTGATTAGAATTACTTTCAACTGGGTGATCCCAATTTAGATGAATTTAGTTTCTTTAAAAATTATTTGTTGAGCTAATCACGTATTTTTCATTACTTCCGTTTTTCTTCTTAAATCTTAAACACCTTATTTCTTAAAATAACGATATTTTATAAATTAGGTACAATTTTTATTAATGTTGAAGCGGCATATATAGCAGTTTGTATTGAAGCATTTTGCTTACACCCTGTATTTTAAATTACTAATTTATTTTGCAAATTAAAAATTAATTAATTGAAAATAATCATCGGTTGTCTAAAGCAAAGTAATTAAAACATCTCTCATTTTATTTCAGTAGACGTTCGATCTTTTGATTTGGAAAGATGATCCGGTAACTGCAGTGCCTTTTGGTCCACACGAAGAGGATTACAAGAAAACTGAATGAAACCAAGTTGAAGTTATTTTACCTAAGTTTATTTTCTCACTTTCGCTTTCGAGATATTTTGAATCGAAATACGTATTTTTTATTATTGGTTACTAAAAATTAATTAATTGTAAATAATCATTGGGCGATTAATACTAAAATTTAAGAAGCAAATGTCCTTTTAACGATTCAGTTTGTGCCCTTAGGTACCTACATAAAACTACGACATTTCTAAATTAGTTTCAGATTACCTTTGACGCGGAAAGATGCTTTCCTTCATCACACTGACAGTGCCTTTTGGTTTTGGCCCCAACATGAGGATGAGGATTACGATGGAGGGTTGGACGATCCCCAACATGAGGATGGACGAGGATTAATTTATTTTTAATTTATTTTGGATTGTATTTAAGTAGAAGGGTAGCTACACCTCTCGATTAGTTTTTTTTCATTAATTTTTTTCAATTTAAGTTTATTGCTTGCTTAGAAGGGTAGCTACCCCTATTTACTGGTCATCGCTAGCGATGACGTAGCAGCTAGGTAAGTTGCTTCCAACAGCTCTTCTCCACGTTAAAGAGAGCGCGAGGGGAAGCAACCTCTAAGACCACTGCGAGTTGTCCTCGAATTGGTCGGAGGTTGTTCCTCTTCCGTAGTCTTTAATGTGGCGATGGGCGTGGACTCCATGTTGGAATGTGGGTGTGCGTTGGCGCCGGGCGGGGAGGGGTAGGTGGGAGGGGGGTCGGCGGTCCCCTCCCCCCTACCCCTCCCCGCCCGGCGTCAACGCACATGCGCACTCCTACACGGAGTCCACGCGCATGCGCATTAGAGACTAAGGGGGAGGAGCAACAACCGACAATTTCGAGGACAACCCCCAGTGGTGGACGGGGGTGCCACCCCTCGTACTCTCTCGGACAAGGTGCAGGGTTGAAGCGACGCCACCTACCTACCAGCTACCCGATAACCAGCCATTACCAGTTTTAATATTAATTAATATTTTGTAATTATTTATTGTTTTAATTATGTATTATGTCTTGTGGGCCACCGCTTGATGAGCCGAACTCCTCAAGCGATGACTCCTCAAGCTTTATTTGTTACAGTTATTCCTTTCCAAATCTAACGAGGGGTGGACTTGTTGCAACCCATGCCCTGGGCTGCAACCTTTAATCTTTTTTTTAATGGTATAGCTATAATTACAATTTTTAATTTCTGCTGCATACATCGATTAGGACACAATACTGAATCATTAAAAGGACTGTTATGTCTCTTGAATCTCGCTTTGGTGATTTACTAAGCGTTGGCTCGTCAATCAATAATAAATTGTTTACAAATAATTAGTTTTGAATTTGTAAAATTAATTAATAGTATATTATTATAATTTTCTTGGGCACATAATTTTATTAATATGTATATTATAAGTAATAGAAGATATTTTTGTGTATTTTTTATTTTAATAAACAGTAAACTCATGCAAACTTCTTCTTTTACAATTATCTTGAAAAAGATATTCCCTCTCCTACTCCTTTATTCTCTTGATTGCCTTACACGTTAAAATTCAAGTCTTTAATTATTATCCACAGTCTCTTTAGCTCTTAAAAAAACAATTCTAAAGAAATTAGACCAGTACTATTTGGATTTTAAAAGTGAAATGTAAGTTTGTTGAGTTCAAACGAAGTCTCAATACATAAGATAATAAAGTCGAGCTGGATAACTCTGTAACACAAAGAGTTCTTCTTTACTTGACAGATAAGATGACAGAGGAGATTCACAGGTGAGAAAAGAAGACAGTGAGTTAACAGATGAGTATGGCAGATGAGAAGATCGTTGATATTTAGAGAGACAGGGGCATCGAGAGATATATAGGGAGAGATAGATATGAGATAGAGATAGAAAAATAGTAAAATTGAGGGAGATATAGATAGATATAGAAAGAAGAAGACAGATAAAAAGACTGTTGAAATAAGACACTAATATAAAAAAATGAGATAGATATAGAGATAAAGATAGATAGATACATACTAGATATTTTGATAGAACAATTGAGAGAGATAGAGAGAGATAAGAAGACTGTTGAAATGAGAGCAAAACATAGTAAAATAGAGGAATTTAGAGATAGATTCAGAGATAATGAGATAGATAAAAAGGCTGATGAAATGCGGTATAAAAATAGAAAGAAGAGATAGATATAGAGATAAGGAATATACAAATAACGGTAGACAAAATAAATAGATAGAGAGATAGAATTAGAGATAAAGAAAAAAATTAAATGCGATATAAAGATAGATCTAGAGATAAGGACACAGAAAGAGTCTATAGAAATGAGATATTAAGATAGCAAAATAGACAAAAATTGATATTGAGATAAGGAGACAGATAGAGAGATATAGATAAAGTGTCAAATAAAGAGACAGATAAGGAGCAGATAAGGTGACAAACAGATAAGGAGAAAGACAAAACTAAAAAATGGCAGGACATAGAGGGAGATAAGAAGACTGTTGAAATGAGAGATAAAATGATAAAATGTGATAAAAATATAGTAAAATAGAGGGAGTTAGAGATAGATACAGAGATAGGAAGATCGATACAGAAACTGATAAATGAGATAAAAACATACTAAAATAGAGGGAGTTTAGAGATAGATACAGAGATAAGGAGATAGATAAAGAGACTGATGAAATAAGAGAAAAACGTAGTAAAATAGAGGGAGTTTAGAGACTGATACAGAGAAAAAGAGACAGAAACAAAGATAAAGAGACAGACACGGAGATAAAGAGATAGAGAAAGAAAAGTCCCCTGGGCTTTTTTTTTCTTTTTTTTTTTTCTGGGGCTTCTACATCTCTCTCTCTCTCTCTCTCTCTCTCTCTTTGTTTCTTCTCATTCTTTGTCTTTCTCTTTATCTCTGTATCTATCTCTAAACTCCCTCTATTTTACTATGTTTTTCTCTTATTTCATCAGACTCTTTATCTATCTCCTTATCTCTGTATCTATCTCCTTATCTCTGTATTTATCTCTAACCTCCTTCTATTTTACTATGTTTTTATCTTATTTCATCAGTCTCTGTATCTATCTCCTTATCTCTGTATTAATCTCTATACTCCCTCTAATTTACTATGTTTTTCTCTTATTTTATCAGTCTCTTTATCTATATCCCTATCGCTGTATCTATCTCTAAACTCCATCTATTTTACTGTTTTTCTCTCATTTCATAAGTCTCTTTATCTATCTCCTTATCTCTGAATCTATCTCTAACACCCTCTATTTTACTATGTTTTTCTCTCATTTCATCAGTCTCTTTATCTATCTACTTATCTCTGAATGTATCTCTAACTCCCTTTATTTTACTATGTTTTTCTCTCATTTCATCAGTCCCTTTATCTATCTCCTTATCTCTGAATCTATCTCTAACTCCCTCTATTTTACTACGTCTTTCTCTCATTTCATCAGTCTCTTTATCTCTGTATCTATTTGTAACTCCCTCTATTTTACCATGTTTTCCTCTTATTTCATCAATCTCTTTATCTATCTTCTTATCTCTGTATCTATCTATAATTCCCTCTATTTACTATGTTTTTAACTCATTTCAACCATCTCTTTTCTATCTCTAAGTTCCTCTATTTTTCTATCTTTATATCTGTCTCTCCCTTTCTTGTTCTCTCTTTAATATCAGCTGTCATACTCATCTGTTATTTAATCTCTTATAGCAATCTCCTCTGCCTCCGTCTTCTCATTTCACACAAGTAAAGAAGAACTCTTGTATTACAGATTTAGCCAGCTGGAATTTATTGTCTTATGTACTAAGACTTCATTTGCCTTCAACAAATTACTTTTTGATTTAAAATCCAAAGTTAATTGAAAATTAAGAAGAGTATTGAGGGAAAGAGTCTTAAAGACTACAAGAGTGCCGTTTTCTTGGAAAAAAATGTCAAGATTTACATCAGTTTCCTATTTCTTGAAATGAAAAATACACAAAAATATATTATAAAACATATATTTAATATAATTATGTATACAAGAAAATATAATAATATACTATTAATTAATTTTACAAATTCAAAACTAATTATTTGTAAACAATTTATTATTGATTGACGAGCCAACGCTTAGTAAATCACCAAAGCGAGATTCAAGAGACATAACAGTCCTTTTAATGATTCAGTATTGTGTCCTAATCGATGTATGCAGCAGAAATTAAAAATTGTAATTATAGCTATACCATTAAAAAAAGATTAAAGGTTGCAGCCCAGGGCATGGGTTGCAACAAGTCCACCCCTCGTT